>CM067211.1:22366604-22966604 GCA_034190965.1 Prunus campanulata
TATGCTCAAATAAGCTTCAACACCGACCATAACTCTCTCAATTTCCTCAGGGACTTGCTGCAGAGAGACAATAACAAATCATGATTGATATATTTAATTTAATAATGAAACGGACAATAGAAAATGCAAGCCTAATGCGAACCAAAGAGTAAAACAACTATAGCCTTGCCACCTATGAAGCTTGACCATGACTAAAGGGCCACTGTGTCAGATGTGCTTGAGAAACAGAAAGCCCTCTGACATACCTACAACATGTGACAGTGTACATCCTTATGTGCCAGAATAAAAAAATCAACTTTTCAGGTTCAGATGGAGCACAAAAACATCACAGAGACACCACTTAAGAACACAGTCAATTATTCCATTTTAAAAGTACGTGGCTGGAATGAAAATAAGACACATAATTTGTAAAGACTCAACTTTTTTATCGTTTCTGTTATGGCCAACTGAGGGAGAGAGATACAGACAGACAGACAGACCGACCAAAAGGAAAAAAAAAACACAGAGAGGGAGAAGAATTCGTAAATATTTACTGTAACTTTTAATGCTCTAAATTACTTTCTATTAGAGTATTTTACAATAAAAATTTATAGTAAGAAGGCACCAAATTTTATCTTTACTCTAATAAGTTCTCAATAAATCATACTTTTAGCTACAGACCAAAACCTTAACAATTTATGAGGTCCATAAGCAGACATAAAATATAGGAATATTTCGAAAATTAAAAATTAAATGGAGTCAAATAAGCTTTGTATTGTGAGAAATACATTGCCAACATGCTACCTAAGAGCAACTTTTTTTTTCTGTTAATCAAGCACCATTATAACAGTACCTCAATGAGATCTGCTCCTCCCCAAGAGAGACATGATAAAATACATGTTACGTAAAAGTCAGCTCTTGATTGCCAGGAGGGATTCCCTTTCTCCTCATCAACTGTTGTTGCAGCTGATGATAATAATGTCTCAAAGACAACCACCAGAGAACTGGGATGGATAACTTTACTGCACATCTATAGATCAAGAAGAAAGTTACCATAAAGGAAAACATTATATCTTTAGTAAGGCACTCATGCAGGAATACATGTGTATATATACATAAAGAAATGTTCTCTTGCCAGACTCTGAATCTGAAACATTGATCAGGTTGATTTTTGTCAGGATGTAAAGTCCAAATCACGATTTGGCCACCTATGTCTGCCAAGAGAACATCATACCTTGGCAGAAGGATGAATTGAGAATAGCCATTCAGGATGAGGAAAAGTGGTAGTAGGGGGAAGAGATTCTAAAGAGCAAAAATTATCAAATGGTACTAGGGGGAGGGGAAAACCAAAACTTAATATGGGTGGAGATAATTGGGAAAGATATGATAGTGTTTCGGTTAAAATAATGCGGGTAGTAGTAGTAGTAGTTGTTGAGTATTAACCTGGGTAGAAGTTCAATGTTATCATTGGTAAATATAAAAGCTAACACTTCGTTTATATGTCCTATTCTATTCATTGATGTAGGATATGGGTGAATGGAGTATTTAGGTAGTTTAGCAGAAGCGAAAACAATGGAAAACAGAAAATAGAACAAAAGGCAGTAGGAGATGAAGCTTTAGAATTCTGTACCTTGTACACGATCTCAATAACAAACTTAAATATTGGTTTCTTTCACACCTTTTTTTAATAAAGAACTTCTAGAAACTGCAGCCAAGATACAACTGTATCTAAATGAAGAGCCAAACGTGGAAAGAAATGTCCTAAGTTTTAAGTTGACAGCATATGAATGACAACCATCACATTTCGATCAAATAAAAGATTTCCCGAGTAAGTGATGAAAGGACTAAGGCCTATGACGAATGAGATAAAATGTGGTTTTATTCTTGTGCTCTCAATCTCTTCCTGAATTTCATATCAGAGACCAGTAGCAACATGATACATACCATAACAGTTAGGAACCTCATCAAAAGACGAATCCTGTTGCAATTTCCAGAATCTAAGGCATCCTGGAAATCAAACACAAAGAACAAAAAAGATGAGATCATTTTTTAAAAAATTCATCAATAAAAACAATGAAGGATACATCAAAAGAAGATGAAAATAACCATCTAACAGTTTTTTATTTTCAAATATAGCATCATACACAAATAAAATAATCTCATTAACCTAATCAGTAAGTGGGCAGCTCAAACCCCACTATTGCAATTCACTCGATCTTATCTCTTTCCTTTTGTTTATAAATAAGGAACCAACATAAATGGGCAGCTCAAATTGCATTATTACAAACCTTGGAGGATAAGATATCCCCTAAGGATGGAGCATATAAGTATCAAACGATGAAAACAAATAATACAATCACAGCTATAATTCCTAAACAAAAGCAGCTTTCCAGTCTGAAAAGATTGCAAGGAACCAAATTTCCCATAATTCAGTATGAACAAAATCCCGTAAAGATGCACAAAAACAAACTATATCCAATAACACTACTACTGCCTCAGTCTTCACCCATAGATCTGTCAAATACCTTACAATTCTTTTCCCACTAAACTACCCAAAATGCAGCCATCACTCCACATCACCCCTCTTCCCAGCACCCAAAACCTCGTGCCTCTCTAGCAAAGAAGAGGCAGAACACAATACTGGAACTACTGGGCAATGCAAACTAAGTTATGCACACATTCCCCCTGAATTTTACGCATAGTACATCAAAGGACAGAACGGCAAACAAAAATCTTCTCTTCTAAACCATATCACGAGTATTGACCTTTCCATGAGAAATAATCCAAACTAATACTCATACCATTGTTAATCACACTCTGATACACGGGTCATGATTCATCCACCAGGTTTGGACTCCTGTCTCTTCAGAAGGTTATAGAGGTACTGTCCTACAGAACATATCATGTTCTTATTTCCAGGTATACGTTATTAGATTACAGAAAATGCATGATGCAAACTCGGGTTAATTCAAGATCACATTCATCAACTAAGAGGGCACTTCCATTTAATCTAACAGTGGCAGGCCTGACCTTTTTTTTTTTTATCACAGTCAAAGACAAAACCAAACTCAAAGTAATTAAACTCTTTTGGCAGTCCTTTCACAGACAGAAGATTCAAGCATTCTCTAATCATCAACAATAGCAGCAGCAATAATAAAAGAAAAATGAAGACAAAACAGTACGGGAAAAATATGCAAGGTGTATGCATTCTACGATGTACAGGGTCAATTAAAGAAAATAGATGTAATATGACATATATCAGGTCAAAGATCGATCATTAAAACCAAGCAATATTTGGTAAATTTCTGAAATGCCAGAGATAAAATTATTATAAGGAAACATATATGCAGATCATTTTAACCATGAACTCACTCACCTGAAAATTACTTTGAGTGTTCTCCACTACTTTCCTAACAAATTCCTCATTCTCCAAGTTTAACAAGCCAATCTGGAGGGGGGGAGAGAGAGTGAGAGAGAGTGAGTGACTGAATAAAGAACCTGAGGCATTAAACTAAACAGATGGTTATTTTAAGAAACAACTATAGCTCAAGAAATTAGAAGAAAAAAAAAATACAAGAACACGCATATTGTAAGTTATATGTTTTATAGACATGCATACAGTAGACTCTGGGATAACTAATAATAGAAATTACAACTTACTATACACATGTGGTACAGAATAGGACACTCCTGATATACATTACATGAAACCAGTGCGCACTGTAGTTTTTGTTGTATTCTCTTCGATTTTTTGTTGTATTTTCACAGTATAGGAATCCACCATGTATGGTGCAGCATGCACCACGCAACGAAGATCACTCTGGTGGAGCTAAAACCCTTCATTTAGATTTGTGCATCCACATGTTATTATTAACCTTTCCTTTTAGTCAAAAAGATCACTGAATACAATGCAATTAATCAAAAAGTTCTTCAAAATGTATTTTTTAAAACCCCTACATTTCCAAATTAATGATGGCTGGTTCAAGAACTAATAGTAAAGTTGTTTTTCAGCAATCAGTAATTCCAAACATAGCATCACCAAAGTCCAAAGCACTCTTCTGTATGCTTTTTTTCTGTAGTTTATGCTAACAATGTGATTGTGCTAATATAGTTCATGATCTGACAACTGCTTAGAACCCTTATGGTGCCCTAGATAAATACTTAGAGTGACTAAATATGTGGATCCTCATGTAATCAGAAATGGAACCTTCTAATTTAGTCAAAGTCAGTCTCAAGGCTTATTTAATAACATTCAAAGTTCAAACTTGTTGTCTAAGAAAAAGTTTATCTTTTAAATTTAACATGTTTACTACTAAAGAAACATTTATGCATATGTATACATAATGAGGAAGCCGAACAAACCATTCTTAAGTGGGGAAAAAAAAAACCCATTGCAAATGTAAATATTTATGTACATGCATTTGCATGCTACAGCGACGAAAGGAAAAACACCAGCAGAAATGAAGAATTAGAAAATTGTGCCAATGCAATTATACACCGTACCACTGTCCCATAAAGAGAAGTTTTGTGAGGTAATTGTTCGGCACACTGGAGAAGGAACTGTCAGGAGCAAAAGACAAAGTTAATGTGTATAACAGCAGAAGCACTTATGATGCAAAAACAACAACTATCTATGAGTATGTTATTCTTTCTCCAATTTCTATATTAAAGAGACAATTGTGTTGGGTTTGAACGGAAAATATGAAGTTCTCTCCAGAAAAAAGAATAGCAAGCTGTTCTCTCTACTCTTTCTTTCTTTTCCATTCCATTCTTATAAGTGGAAATGGTGGAAGACGTGATAAGTTTAAATTCTTCCCTTCTTTCATCTCTGGTGGTAAACGGAACACATTATCAACTGACCTATTTGTTCTGCGAAAGAATAATTATTTTTATTTTTTTTTACTTTTTTCGTCGGAGATGTTTAGATTTTATATTAAAATCAAAACCAGCAAAAGCTAAAAACCTCCACCCAACCTATATCCTAGCTCTGATTTTTTATTTTCACAAACTCATACGAAAACTTAAAGACTTCATATTTCTTTTCTTTTTCATCAACATTTCTCTACATAATTACGATCAATACAAGAAATTATTATAACCTAAATGCAGGGAGCTGGAGCTTGTACAATGTATGTGTGCATTTACAAATGGATGTAGGAATGGAAAGATAACAAAAGAAAATTAGCATTACTTGCGAAACTTCGTTGGGAGAGTGCTCCAGTTCTCGGCGAAGCACGCCAAAGCAAGTTTCCTGCAAATCCAAGACAATAATCAACAAACCAAACTACATAGAAATGAAAAAGGTTGAGAACATGAAGGAAAGTAGGGTTTTGAAACTCTTAATAAACACATATACATAGAGAGAGAGAGAGAGAGAGAGAGAGAGGTGGTACGAACAATGTGTTCTTTGGGGTCGGAGGAGGTGCCATAGTCGGGAGATTTCTCGCCAATTCGAAGAAGAAGACTCTTCCAACTGCTCATATTCTCTTCTTCTCTTACAGAGACAGAGAAAAAGAGAGATTTCTTTAGACAAATGGAAGAGAGACTGGTAGCAACTGAAGAAGGGAACTAAGCTTCAGCAAGAGGGGCAGAGGGAGAAAGGGAGAGAGAGAGAGAGAGAGCGCCACAAGGTTTTATTTGGAAGCAGATTCGAACTTACACCCTACTCCGAATCCCTTCGTCTGCCCGCCCGCAAGGCCCGGTTTAGCACCACTAGCGTCAACTTTTGTTAAAAGAAATCGCTTTTGTTCATTTTAAATAAAATTTTCGGTGATTTTCACTTACTATTTTAAAGTTACCAAGTTTTAGCTTAGGTCAGTTTGGCAGTGCTGTACTGTAAAAATAATCGCTGTCAGATTTGCTATGAGAAAAATCAACTGTGAGAGAAAGCAATTTGACTTTTGGTATCGATTTCCGCATAATCAGAAAAAGATTGCCGCATAATCATTAAACTCAATGTCTCTTCGAAACTGATTCCTGCATAATCGGAAAATGAAAGCACCTCATTAACTGTTTTTCCTTATAGCTTTCTCTCACAGTAATTTTTAACAATAAATGATTTTCTCATAGTTTACCAAATGGGCTAGGCTTCCCAAAAAATTTTAAAAATCACTTATCACCCAAAATAAGCAATGTCAAACAGGCACTTAGTAGATGAATTTTTTTTTATGGGTTTGATCCCTTTTCTTTTAAGAATTTGATTAATTTGTTCCCTTTTTTATTTTTGCTTGGGTAATTAGAAAGAAAAGAGGAGGCAAGAGAGAGAAGAGATGGACATTTTTTTTTACTTCTAATTTTTTTTATATAAATAATTTGTGGGCCTATCTACTAAGAGCACTTCCAGCAGTTTGCCCTTTGCCATGGCAAAGGGAGGCTAAGGCAGCTACTATTCATGTGAATAGTGGCTGCCCTTGCAAAAGGTTGTGGTGTTTTCACCAATTGCCATGGCAACAACTATTCACATGAGATATGAGGAGATAAATTTGTATAGGATTTTGGTGGGGGAAATGAAAAATATGACCAAGTATTTATTTATTTTTTAAATCTGAATTTTTTTGTATTTTGTTTAGATTTATTTTTTTTTTTTTGTTGACATCAGCAAACCCGGGCTTGAACTCAGGCTGAACTCCCCCTCGGGCCAGGCCAGTCTTGTGGCCCCCACCTCCTGCCCAGGCCAGCCTTTGCTGTTGGAAACGTTTTTTTAGCCCAAACCCCCGGTCAGCCTTTGCTGCTTGAAACGTTTTTTTAGCCCCCACACCCCCCCCCCCCCCCCCAAAAACCATGCAACTGGACTTGCTCTAAGAGCATCTTCAAGGAAGATGTAAAATTCAAAATGTTAAATTTGATTTTGACTGCTGATGTTGCATTTGACATCCAGTATCTTATTCCAACTAATATGTCAATTTTATTCACTATTTTATTGTAATTGGACCCACACATTAATGTGAAAGAGTAAAAAACTCAATTAAAGACAAAGAGAACAGCTCTTGTTTTCATAGTGAGATGAACCCTCAAGTAAAAAAAATTATTAAAATAAGAAATGACGCCTCACTTGGATTGCTGTCAATAACGTTGAGATGCCAGCCTTCAAATCCTTGTCAGCATTAACTCTTCGGTTGGTGCATTTTACGATGTCAAATTTTACTGTTAAAACTCCACCTGGCATTTTAGCATATCGGTTGGAAATGCAATACCTAACTCATGGGTATATACTTCCCATGTAGGAGAGAGTTTCATTGAAAATGAAATACTTAACTCATAGTATACACTTCCCATGTTAAGATGAATTTCATACCATTACTACTTAATCAACATACTTCAAATTTTTTAATGTGTGTATAAGTCACTTTTTTGGACTTAGAAGGCTTGCTGACTGAATACCTCAAAAAGTCAATAATTGTTGGGACTTGATTTTAATTAACCCAACCAAAAAATTGCTTGACTATAATTTTTACCATCATAATGCGTAGCCCAAAAGAATTGATAGATGATTGATGCTACAGACATTATAATTAAAAGCCACATATATCTCATTGATGCTTTCTCTATAAGACCTAGAAGATATCGAGAATACCGACGCTTAACTTCTTCAGAAGCTAACATATTGATCATGTCTCGACCAATGACAGCAAGACAACCAACAAGAGACATCTCATCTTCAAACATGTTAAACACTCCTTTATTTTTCATCATATATGGTCCACCATAATATACAACATATTGCAAAACAAAACAATTAAGCATATTCCAAATATCAATGCATATGAAAATGATAAGAAAAGAAAAGAAATAAAACCAAGATACGTAACTGTGTGCACATATTTGCACTAATTAAAAGACTGAATGTTTATATTTCTTTATGGCTGACTCCTTCAAGAAAATATAATCATTCTCAAGACAAAAAAAAAGTCATTACAAAAAATCACAACATCAGTAGATATGGCCTCACAGTTGTGTGCCACTCAAATTAAAATTAATTTCACTTTCTTTTTCATTAGGTTTCTAGTTTATCAAGGAGAGAAGAATGATAGAACTTTTGTTGTTGAACAGGAGTATCTAAGGGTTTTTGCTCGCTGAAGAAAGGTAAGCTGCCAAATAAAATATGTGGATTTATGATCAAGTACCACCAGATGAAGTGAAAAAAAAAAAAAGCAGTTACTGTTTAATCAACAGATATAAGCTGATATTTTATATATTTTTTATGCCTCATTTACTTATTTATTTGTTAATTTCCTTGGATTAAATTGGTTGTTTAATTGGTTTTGTGAAATTTGTGAAGAAATTGAAATAGGAGAAAGTATGCTAAAAAGGGGCAAGAAGATGAAGATTGGAGATTAATCAAGCCAAGAAGCCAAGTCATTCCTTTTGTTGCAAGGAATGTTGTCAAATTTCCTAGTTCAAGATGGTTCGAGTTTTATCAAGTCAAACAAGGAGAAATAAAGAAGACCATATACTAGAAAGAATCCTACTTTTATAATAATTGTAATTATACCTTAGATAGGGAGGATTTGTAGGAGTATTATAAATAGGGAGTTTAGGCTATTGTTCAAGGGATCCATCATCCTCCATCATCCTCCACCTTCAAATTCTACACATTCATACTCATAGCCAAAACATCCAAAGGACGAAGAGCTTGTGCAACCTTGGCATTCTACTTGGAGAATTCGATTCCTTCCATGTCTTTATCAACCATCAAGATTCTCAATAAGTCTTTCATGAACTAATTTCTTTTACTAGGGCTACGATGTAGCCTAGCTATGAATACTCAAATTCTTTGATATTGTTAATTTTATTTATCTATACATGTTGAATGCTTGTTACCATTCTTAATGCTTTCAATTAATTGGCCACTAATTGCATGATTGGAAGAATTGGGTTGACACCGGAAGGAGATTCCTAATAAAAAGCTTATAGTAACAAGAACTATAAATTATATAGCCAACTCGGAAGATTAGGTTATGGTTTGTGTAATCTTCATTATTTTCCACAAATCTTAATGGGTTCTTAGCTATCTAAATCCATAACTAAGAATAGACTGGGTTGATGGTAAGGCATACAACTAATATAACTCGGAAGAGAGTATTGGTGAGATAAGGGAAAACAATTATCAACATGTTTGGTAATTAGAATTAATAAGCTAGAAGGATTTTGGTGAGATTAGCTAGCTGAAATCGGTGCCCTAGTGCTTTATATCATCTTCGTTTTCATCTTATACATTATTTACTTCATCTCAATTTATTTTACTTGCTTAATTAGATTTTAATCATCATAATTCTCTTATTGTTTAATTCAAATATAACTAGAAATAAATCACCCTAATATTTAATAGATTAACTTGATCCCTGTTGGAACGATACTCTAGTTACTACTATACTAATTTGAGCGATGTTGTCCACTTGCAATTAATCACATCAACATACTTCAGATTTTCTAATTTGTATAACTTACTTTTTCGGGCTTGTGAAGCTTGCCGACTGAATACCTCAACAAGTTAGTAATTATCGGCACTTAATTCTAATCAACCCAGCCAAAGTTGACTAAACATGTCCTACTAGTTTGGTACAGATCGAGTAGTCGAATCGCTCTCGATCAGACGGTCACCGTTTTATGTAATCTTTGAATCATTGATTCAGAGTATCCGAGACTCCGATTCTCAATCCGTGAGTTCCTATACGATCCTAGAGGTACCTAGATCAACATACTTGGAAATGGAGTCGATCTAATGGTCCGAACATATCGAACCCAACTATGACCTAATATGCGTAAATTCATTCGACTGTCAAACGATAACTAAATTCGAATCCGAGAGTACCATCGTGCTAGGGATGACGTGGGGAACATTTTAAAACAAAATGGGCCACCATCCCTGTCACGCCCGAACCCACGGGTTTACGTAATCTTGGATTAAGACGTGATTCACACCTTAATTATAGAATTTAATAAAAACTATAACTAAAATGTGAAGAAACATTTAAATAAATAAAGTAAATATTTCACATAGAATATTCGAAACAACAACATCTGAAAGCTTGAAATAGTTATATTATTTTACAAGCCAGAACTCCTAAAGAGTTTACTAAAAAAAAAGTAACTCATTATTTATCCACAAGCTATGTACACAGTACACTCTTATAAATATGCCAAAATCATCACAAACTTTAGATTTCATGTTAGGTACCTGCAAAATCTATTAGGGGGTGAGCGAAACCACAGCTCAGTAGGGACATAAACCTTTTTACATGAAATTGATATAATTAAATTAAATGACAAATAATCACACATCCAAATAGCACATTATTAATAATAATAATGCATGAATGTACTTCAACTAATCCCGTTAATTCATATAACTGGACAAGCAGACCTGCACGTCCCATACCATGCTTATACCACTTGGTCCCGAATGCCCATTTATATGAACTAACACCCATTTCAGTCATCCCATAATTCCCCTTTTGTTAGTCATCTTGTCTAACTCCTTTTCTCCAGTCCCGAATCACCCAATAAAAACCATGTGCACTGTGGGATCCCTGAGACCTGGTACCTGCCAAGAGTTAGACTCAACTACACAAAAGACTATTCCATTACCCTTATCATTATTATCTCCAACCAACATCTCCAACTAATTTCCATGACATGATATAATTATACATTTCACATATCCATATATCCCATAACAATGTAGCTATTCAAAATATCACCAATGTACCAACATTGTTCAACCAATCAAGAACACATAAACATTCCAAGAAAAACATTCAATTGTAACAAGAATATTAATCAAATAATCATATCACGCATAATATAATGTTCACAAATTTTAATTAAATCAATCTCTGCAAAAGGCCCCCAAGAAACCCCTACCTCGTTTCCAAAGCTAGCTCCAAGTTAAGAAAACACACAAGCTACGACCTCTAACTTCTCCTGAGAATTTGATCACCACTTGCTTTCTCTTGTTTTCTTTCCTCTCTTCTATCTCCACTCTCTTTATTTCGATTTCTTTTCTTTTGTCAAGCACAACTATGCCTGAAAACAAATAGTGATGACCCTATTTATACTAAGAAGATGGCGGCAACTCTCCTATGCTTTCATTGGCTGCATGTTGATTTGCACCAAGTAAGGATAACTTTTTCTACAATTACAACAACACATGGTAATGTTGCTTAGTCACAATACACTTGTAGGCCTTAGTGTGCTGCAAGCAAGTGTTCTTCCACACGTTGATTAACTTAGTAGGCAAGGAAAAGTAAAGTTGCCAACTATACAACAATCAAAGTCAAGTGGTTGCATGCAAGAGATGAAGTGTTTGAGTTTCCTAAGCCCAACTCTCATAAGTTCATGAATTAAAACTATTATTAGATCGTAGCTTCTTAACACATAGAAGATAAATATCACAATTCTAATAATTGAATATTATTCTAAATATATACCATTAAATACCCAAAATATCTAAGGGTACCATTTTAAAGAAAAACAAATAAAATATATAATTTATAGTTGAACATATATATATATATATATACTAAGTACAAATATTTATTTAGAATAGTTTTGTAAAAACTATATATATTTAAAACAATGTTTAATTTTCTTTAAAAACTTTTTAAGAATACAGATTCTCACAATCCCATTGCCCACATGCCGTTAAAGAGGCCGGTAGCGCTTGAGTGTCTTGAGAAAATTTTGACGACCAGAAAATTCTCAAAACACCCGACAATACCTATACCTATGTGATCAAGACAACTAGGGGAGCAACTTTTGTTCTTAAGCCACGGTCAAAAAGTGGCCGAAGCTTGCCGAAAAATCAAGCCAAAAATCGGTCAAAACTTAGATCCTAAATTGAGCTTCAAAACTTCAAAACCGATCCTAACCAACCCAATCATCAGCTAGATCACGTTGAATAGGGGAAGAAACATACCTGGATTGACAAATTTCGTCGCCGAAGTCATCGGAAACAATGCTGGAAAATTTCGAGAAAACCGGAGCTTTCTCAAGCTCTTGCCGGCACCAAAGGTCTTGGTTTCGTTAAAGAAGGAATAGGATGGAGAGAGGGGATCGGGCCGGTTCTAATAGAGGTGGTTTCGTGGTCGGAGGAGAGGGATATCGCCAGTCAAAGGACCAGCGTTGTTTCGTTGCAAGGGGAAGGAAGATATTCGAGGGGAAGGAGAGAGAGAGAGAGAGAGAGAGAGAGAGAGAGAGAGAGAGAGAGAGAGAGAGAGAGAGAGAACTAATTTGGGTTTTTAAAATTCTGACTTTGAAATATTTACGGTTATGTCACTGCACTTCCGTTGACCATAACTTTTTCGTTAGAACTCCAATTTGAGCCCACTAGGTGCTACGAACTTATATCGACACACTCTACGCAACGGTGCCCCTCAAATCCCGGATATCCTTATGGATCAAAAAGTGACTATCGTGACCTTACTCCAAGGGCAAAATTGTAATTTCTTAATTAAATAAATTAAATAATTTATATAGATTAAATAAATTGTTAAAATTAGATCGGGTATTCCAACCCTCCTTCAAATAATCCGGGTAGTTCACATCCTCCCTTGAAAAATTCGGGTAGTTCAAAACGATCGGAGGTTACTGAGTTGGATGACTCTAATTACTCATCATAATCCCAATTTTCGAGAACAAATCAGAAGAGCCTATCTATAAAGGGGGTCCTTGTCAGCTTAAAAGCCAAAATGACATGCCCCAAACACTTATGGGGGAGTGTAATCGATGTTTTCTTGTCAAATGGTTTGATTCATTTGTTTGGTTAGGCCGTCTCCAACCCAAGGACTTAAACCCAAATTATTGCCCAAAACCTCCCCCAACCCAAAAAAATGGAAGACCCAAAATTTGGGAAAACCCAAATTTGGACCCAAATACTAGTCCACTTATTGCCTGGACCCAAAACTATTTAGTGGAGCCCACGCTGAGGTGGCACAACCCATGTGCATCAGAAAAACACTGAGGCCCGCGTTGGGCCAACTATGATGGGTTTGTCTGCTGCCCATGCCATGTGTCTGCGCCTGGTTTTGTAGCTGTTGCAATTCAAATGGCTACTTTTTTTATTTTTTATTTATTTTTAAATCTAAAGTGACTTTAAAAGAGGCTGGGCCCACTGTTGGCTTATTCCAAGCTTAATAAAAGGGCCGTTGCAATTCAACTATTCCCTTTTTTATTCTTTCTAAATTCTAATAGTAACTTTATTATGTTGTGTTTCAATTATCTTGTGTGTGTGTGTGTGTGTGTTTTTTTTTTATGTTGTGTGTTTACTTTTGGAATAAAATTAAATTTATAGAATTTCAATTTTTTTTAGGTTAAATTGTTCAAAAAATTAAATTATGATGTTATTTAAAAAGATTAATGAAGAAAAGTTTTCCATAAAAAAAAATTAGACTTAAACCATTCTTAAACAATTTAATAAAGAAGCAGACTTAAAATTTGAGTCCAGAGGGTTGGGAGAAAAAACAATTTGAGTCCGGGCAAAACCCAAATAGTCACTTTTTGGAGGGGGAAAATTTGGGTTTAGCCCCTCATGGGTTGGAGATGGTCTTAGAGTATAGTAAATAAAAGATGTTGCATTTTGTCTTCATTGTTATCTTTTTAAAGATAAGTCACAGGGGCATGGATTTTGGGTGCTCTATCAGTCGTGGATATACATATTTAGATTTAGGGATTTGGAAATCAACGGAAGAAGAAAAGAGAGAGGGGCAGGGGTTGGACTGTGTCGTGGGTGGGTGGGTATTTGGGCGGGGAGGGGTGGGGCTGTGATGGCTGCCCCCAAGTGGGTTGGTGGGGGAGGGTGTCAGGTACCGAGAGAGAAAGAGAGAGAGCGAAGAGGGACGTAATTTTCTAAATATTTTTTCCTATTTGTAAATATTTCTAAATAAAATATTTTATTGGTTTTTCACATGTGGCACTTACATGGCATACATTTCATCAAAAGGGTGGGCCCTATTTATGCAAAGTCATCGTTTTTAACAAAACTTTTAACAGAGTTAACGGTGGGGGGCAAAGTGAACCACCAAATCTTGGTCAATGGGGCACTCTGGGTCATTTTAACTTTCAGAGGGTAAAGTGAGAATTGGCCATAGTTTCAAGGGGCACTACAGTAAATAAGCCTATATATTATGAACTTTGGTCAAACCACAATTAGACTAATTGCATATCGACCAACAAACTATATAAACATGGAAATATTTTTTAGATTCTCAAGAAGAAAGGATACGCAGGAGAGAAGCATGCAGGAGAGAATTTCTCTCCTTAACTTGCAGGACCATGAAAAGAAATACAACAAAAGCTCAAAGCTTGCTATTAATTAAAATATTGAAAATGATTGAATCACAATAAATTTTTAGTCTCGATATTAAGTAATTAACCTTTTTTGATTCTGCTTTCTTTCAAAAAACCTTGTTTGGCTCATGCATTATCACTATCATTATTACTATTTACCAAAACAAATATTGATTATTTATTGCCGTTTTGGTGCTACTTTTTTCTTTGATACAATGCAAATTGTGAGTTTTAATATATAATACAACTATTATGAGGTAGAATAATTAATCTCTATTAGATTAATTGAATGGTTAAGATTTTTTTAATTACGTATAAATACGTGGACGCTAAATGTAGAGACTCGGGATACTGCTAGACATTAGGAATATGAAGAAAAAAAATGTAACATTCGTTCACACAACCGCTGAGTGTGCATGTGGCATAGATTGTAATTTAGTTTGTAATATTAGGACAAATATGATCTCAATTACATGATAATTTATTTTAAATTTACGTTTTCGTTGGAAGGAAAAAAAGAAAGATTGAGTTTATCTATATATATATAAACCAATAAGCAGAGAATGGTGAAACATTCAAAATACCAGAAAATGTCCTTGTTAATGCAAACATTAAGAATTGAAATTATTAATTAAATGAGGATAATATGGTAAATTCACACTTTTTCATATTTAAAAAAATTAAAATTAAAAGAAAAATCAGATAATGGCCTATTTTTATGGAACACAACTACCCATAATCTTTTTTAATTCTAAAATAAATTTTAATTTAAAAAAAAAAAGCCTCTCGCAGGCGCGGAAGCGAGTGCGGAGAGGCTAGTGTCTAGAATATATTAGTTGTATGGACATTCCTCTTAAGAACCCTGAATCGGAAAAGAAAAAAACTATCAAGAAATTGATTATTAGGGTATACTACTGAATTGCCCCCTGAACTTGTACTTAATTATCAATTTACCCCCCAACCTTTTTTTTAAGCGAATTAAAGGCTTGAATTAAATTTTATTCTCAATTCCCCCCTTACCGTCTAAATCAACAACATGTCATCCAATAATCCGTCAAATATGAGGGCAAATTGGTCATTTCATATGTTAAAAATAATTAAATACTTTTAAATAAAATAAAATGACATAAAAATTATTTTAAAAAATTATAAACAATGGAGTGGGACCCACCCACTCTACCCCCTTCACCTCCGCCTCTCCCCTTCTGCCCTCTCTCTTTCTCTGCTACCCAAGACCAATTCGTGCCTTCCCCAGCCATATCCACCTTTGCTAGCACTTTGCACCCACCACCCCACATATGCAACCCTAAAAAAGCCATGGCCCTACACCGCCAAACTCACCGCCTCTCCACCTGTCACCGCCACCTTACCAAACCCATAACCGGCTTCTGCGCCCCCTGCCCCAGTGAACGCCTCGTCGGACTCTACTGCCGCTCACCCCCAATCATCGACCCGGAACCCCCATTCCGAGTCCGAGCTTCGACCAGAGACTTGAGTCTTCGTCGGCCAACGCCCCCGACCCGACCCGACCCGGCGCAACTCCTGCGATGTTCGAGCTCGGAACACTCTGTCGGAGCTCTTCAACATCGACGACGACCGCAAAGGCCTGCCCAGAAAGTTTGAGGTCGAACTGAGAGGAGAAGAGGAGGGAGACGATAGTGGAGACGAAGCTAGGGTTTTGGATTCAGATGCGGAGTTCAAGACGATGAAGGAGCTGATAGATCTCAAGTGGGAGAGGAAGAAGGGTGCGGGTCGGGATTTGAAGGAAATCGCAGTGGGGAATCGGGTTCTAGGTTCGTTGAGGGGTGGTAGTCATGGGGGAATCGGGTTAGGATGGGAAGGGGGGGATGGTCTGGGGTAAAAAAAAACTGAAGGAAGGGAGGTGGATTGGTCTGGAGTGAAGGGTTTCGATCTCCTCAGCAGAGCATTGCAAAATTTTGATGTGGTTCGTGGTTTTGATCTCTTCATATTTTTCAAAATTCTTCTTTTCTGTGTAGAAAAGCCATGGGATTTTTTTTTCATTTTTTTTTTCTTTAATTTTTTCAAAAAATAATAATATTTTTTTAATGATTTAACGGATTATTGGATGACATGTTGTTGATTTAGACGGCAGGGGGGAAATTGAGAATAAAATTTAATTCGAGCCTTTAATTCGCTAAAAAAAAAGGTCAGGTTGTAAATTGAGAGTTATGTACAAGTTCAGGGGGCAATTCGGCATTATACCCTTGATTATTATGTTGAAATTGAAGAAGATTGTAATTTAGATTGTCTTCGGTTTTTTTTTTTTTTTTTTATTCTTTTGTTTTCTTTTTGTCTTTTTACAATATTAATATTACTCATCTCATCATCTGAACTTTAAATATAAATTTGACATTTGTTTCGTTTTGTTTGAAAGATGTTCTTGTCCAATTTTTATGGTGGCTTTATAATACTAGAGATGTACATGAATCTTTTGGTTTTCTTGCTTTTGGAATTTTCTTTATAACTTTTCCTGGTGTCCACGTCTTAGAAAGTTTCTCTAGTGCAATTTTCATTCAGATACCTCATCTTGTTTTTCTTAGATAACTGTCATTTTGTCAAATCAAGTATCCCATTACTGTATTTTTTTTTTCAGTCAATTTGGATTACGAATTATATAAAATATCGCTCTGTTGTATTTCTCTTCTCTTTTGACCTCTTCGGGCTTCCTTGTCCTAGAGGTTTCGTTTCCTAATTTTCTTTTAGGTATAAATAAAAAAAAGTTTGAAAACTTCATCTATTGTTTTATCAAAAAGTGTCACGTGTAGGGCAGATGAATCCCTTTTTAAGGGCAATTTGGTCGTGTTATGATGTAAAACAATAATTAAAAATGAAAAAAATATATAGAGAATTTGAAAGAAGAGAGCCCTTATATAATTGTATATATCCTTTAAGGACAATATTAATACAATTAATTTACGAAGAAAAAAAAAAGAAAGAAAATTCAGGATGAATTTGATGAACATTTTCATTTCCCCTGACATGATCACATTAAATCAAATCTCAGCATGCAGAACTGAACTGAGACTCGCCAAAGACATTGGAGGGATCCCTTGTTGATTTCTGAAAACATTGCTTGGATCAATAAGTGTTTTTGCTTTGACCAGTCTGTTGTAGTTATTCAAGAAGTACTTCTCACCCCAATCCCTAGCAATCTCCACAGCATCCTTAGTTGTAACACTAGGCGTCGTTCCGAGGTCAAGGTCAACGTAGTTGATATAAGCAGCCCTTGGATCCCATGACACAAATTGTGTCATTGAATTGTATAATCTTCTTATCCAATCTATGTAGTCATCTTTTTTGTAATTGTCTTCTTCTTTCCACTCCACCAGGTACTGAATTGTAAACAGGTTGCCTTTTCTGTGAGGAAAAGCAATGGACTCGCTGCTCACATGGTGCATAATCCCACCATAAGGGTCTAAGATGACATACCCTTTGGGTTCCTCCCACTACTAGATTTTGGTATTTGCGCGACGAAGACATTTTGGTCGCGCAAAGCACATTTGTGTCGCACAAATAGTAGTGCAACAGATGGTTCGTCGCGCCTAATTTGTCGCGCAAAGATTGTCAAGAATGACTTTGCATGACGAACATATTCAATTAGTCGCGCAAATGGAGCGACGGTAAACCTTCATTGCACCAACAGTCGCGGGACGGTGAGATTTTTCGTCGGTCAAATTTTTGCGCGACGAAAATATGTTCGTTGCACAAACACAGCGCGAGGAATAACCTTCGTCGCGCAGATATAGCGGGACGAGAAAATATTCGTGTCTAAAATACTTGTGCGACGAAATACAGTCGTTGTAAGAACACGGCGCGAGGACCGTCCTTCGTCGCGCAGGTATGGCAGGATGAGAGCATTCGTGACTCGAATATTTGCGCGACGAAATATATTTGTCACAGTTACTTCGCGAGACAAAAGTTTCGTCGCGCAAAATAGAATAAATTCTTTAAAATGTATTTTTACGGTTTAGTATTTTCAAAAAAGAAATTTGCGCAACAAAAAATATCATCGCGCAAAAATAAATATATTATAATTTAATTTAATTATTTTGGTAACAAAAATAAATTTGGTTTTTTTTTATAATAATAAAATGAAATTGCAATAAAAAAAGGTAATGAAGAGAAATATGTAAAATGTTATAACAGAGTATATTTAGTACAATAGAAATATTTAAAATGTAATTAAGAATGTTAAAATCTAATCAAACAACCCTCCAAGATCTACATTGTCGTCAGGCAAATGCAGCTCGGAGGTCTGGATATTGTTGACAAGGGGAGAAGTGTGGTGGCCATGCTCGGAGGTCGACGGGGGAGGAAAAGGCGGGATTGAAATGCTGGAGTGAGCGAGGGACTGTAGAATATGTGACAAATGACCCATGAGCTCAGCCACCTCTGTCTTCAAAGCAGTCACCTCTTCGTTTGACTCCGATGATTTACGCGGTCTAGGTGGCTGCTGCCTGGCATTCCCCATCCCTCGACAATATGTCCCTGGGCGCCTCCCGAGAGTTTGATCCAAGGTTTCAGTCAGGATTTGAAACCCTGCATCTGATGGAGGGTCTGTTGAACATAACATAAAATATGAATTAAAACATTCATATAATAACCATAAAAACTTGAACGCTTACATAATAATTTAAATTAAAGGCTACTTACATGAAGGGACTTCGCCAACTCATTCCCAGGTCGAACATAAACGTCGCGAAAGACGTCAATCTCTGGGAATTTGGACCCCCCCCCCCCCCCCCCCCTAAATTGAGCAAGAGAAGAAAAATGTTAGTACCAAAAAAACAAATTAATATTAATGACATATTAAAAAATAAATAAAAACAACTTTATTATTACCTGGCGCCGTGCCTCCATCCTATTGGAGAAGGGCCTGGAACCTGAATGGTGGAGAAGAGTCTTCCTTTGCCTATTGCCCTTATTTGCTTTGGCCTTCTTCTGTTATACAAAAAAAAAACGTATTAGTTGAAAGTGAAATGAAATATAAAAAATTAAATACACATTAGTAAGAAACATGTAATAAGTTTCAATTTAATATAAAAAATACCACATAATCGGCCTCTTGAAAATGACTGCAGAGCCAATGCCAACTATCCTCCCGGCCCTCAAACTCCTTTGAGCAACCCTCTTGAAGAGCAACCTGCGGATCATCATATGCCTGAAAATGATGATGCAGGTCGCTCTTCCACTGCTTGTACCTGTCAGCAAAGAGTCTATTGATGTACGCCAACAACTCATCGCCGACGTTCTCTAAATTGTAGTTTGTCTAAAATAAATTCATTACATACATTAAGTATTAGAAATAAAATTTCAAGGGAAAAACAATTAAAAGGTATAGAATACATACCAACAGCTATCCGAACACCTCCATCCGCACCTGATCAGGCATGACCTTCCAGGACTTCCATTTGATCGGGCAATAAGTCCGAATGACGGATCCAATGTCATGGGCCAACGAGCTGTGCTGGTCAGCCGTTGGTGCAGCCCAATGTCGCGCATCGTATGCGATGTTTATACGACTGTTGGTCACCCGGGTGACTTTGGCCGTCCTCAACTGGCAACAGGGTCCTCGGGTGTTCTTCTTGGCTACAAAGAAATATAAAATTAACGTTAAATAACAAATCCTACTAAAATTCTTGGTCCGAAACAACTGGAGTTGAAGGAAAATCTTTACCTGGTTGTGACCCCGACGCACTAGCAGCAGATGGCGACGTGGTGTCGGTCGTGCTGGGAGGGCGGTGACGCCGCCTGGCACTAACTGGTTGCGCCACTAATGACTCTGATGACACCGGCGCACGGGAGACGTGGGGAGAAACTAGCATGTCGTGCAACTGTGCTGGAGCAGTGGGAGCTGACACCGTACTCGGGGGAGCTGAACTATGTGGAGTCATCACCGTCTTACGACGTCTGATAAGGTCTTACAATTAAAAACATCCTTGGCTAAAATTATTATTATTTTTTTTAAAAACCTCAAAACCTATTCAACAACAAATTCAATATTTAAAAAACAAACAGAAAGATGTATTCTAAATATGGCAAAAAAACAGAAGCACATTTTTAAAGCAAACAAAACATAAACATGTATGATATTACAAAAAACAGAAGCACATAATAAAGAAAAATCAAATTGCTGCCCAATTTTGAAAGAGTCGGTATGTGATTAAAATACAAAGCAAAATACAAAATTTGGTTAGTAGCACATAATTTAAAGCCCCCGAAAAGTAATCAAAATACAAAAAACAGCAACAGATGCTCCAATCAAATCTGAAATCTAACAGCAATACATCTAAAAATTCACAAATCCAACACCACAATGCAATTTCAACACCTCTACTCAAATCTGAAATCAAAAATACAAATCCAACACAAAAACAAAATTGAAACATAGGATTCCAAACCAACCATCAGACTAAGCAGCAATTTAAACAGTTAAAAAATAAATATAGAAATTGAAACAGCAAAACAAATATACAATTCCAAACTTAATCCACAAATTTCAGAAACAAAAATTCACAATTGAAAATATTAATCGGGGATAGAGTTGAGAATTTTACCGAGTGGGTTTCGAGGGAGACCGGAGAGCACGCAAGTTCGGCGGTGGCGAGCGAGAGAGAGAGTGGGGGGCCGTCGTCTGACAGGGATGAACGGAGACGGAGGAGGCGACAGACTGAGAGGGGACGGAGGAGAGAGGGACTGAGAGGGATGCGAGGCGAGTTTTGTTGAGAGGGACTAAGAGGGACTGAGAGGGATGAGTCGGGACGGAGGAGACTGAGAGGGATGAGTGGGGACGGAGGAGAGACAACGGCACGGAGGAGCCAGGGACTGCGAGGGATGAGAGGGGTCCGACGAAAGAGGGACTGAGAGGGATGAGTGGGGATGGAGGAGAGAGGGATGAGATAGAGGGGATGAAGAAGAGAGAGCGGCTGCGAGTTAGGGTTCGAATTGGAGAGAGAAGGGGCTGCGAGTTAGGGTTGGAGACAGAGAGAGGTTGAAGACAGAACAAAACTGCGCTGTTTTTGCACAAAATGTTTGTGATCTTGCGCGACGAATAGAAAATCGGTTGCGCAAAGTTAAAATTTTGTACTTTGCGCGACGCAGGAAATAAACGGCGTCGCGCGAGGAATTTTAAATTCGTGGGATGGGAACCACCAAAAATTTGAGGACTTGCGCGATGAAATAAATAAATCCTCGCGCAAAATAAACCGTGAACCCTAAACCCTAAACCCTAAATCCTGAGACTTACATTGCGCGACGGAAATTTTCCGTTCATCGCGCTATAGTTGAATGCACGACGAAATAGACATATTCATCGCGCAAGTTGTGTTTAAAGTTTCAAAATGTTAACAATATCAAAGCATGGAAATGTTAGTGAATATATTGTTTTAATGGGGCTACGCATTGTACGATACTAGTTTCACTGATCCAGCCGTCAAACTTGTTTGTTTATACTTAGAGATCGTACTCGCCAAAAATTGAAGAAAATATATGTGGGAACCAAATTAAGTCAGAACCCTAATTCCTTCCATTTGGGGATTATTTGACCTAATTGGGAATTACTCAATTTAATTGGGGGTTATCCAATTAAATGAGGAATTACCTAATCAGTTTGGAAATTAACCTACCTACCACCATTAGGGATTTGATTAAATTCCTAATTAATCAAATCCCTAAATACACCAACCCCACTAACCTCACCTACCACAATTAGGGATTTGATTAATTCCCTAATTAATCAAATCCCTAAATGTACCAACCTCACCAACCTCGTCAAGGCCCCCTATAAATACTTGGGCACGCACAAGGATGAGGTACGTCAGAATCTCTATTAAAACTCTAGAGAGCTCTTCCCTTCACAAATCTTAGCCACCTCCTCTCTCTCTCTCTTTTACATAAGGCTCCGGCCGCCCGGTTTAAACCTTACATATATATCTCCGTACCCTATTTAGCTATTGGTTTTTCCCTAAATCAATTGAACTAACTTAGGCATCGGAGGGCCTTTGGCCAACACCCCCCGGGTGTGGTCCTCTTATCCAATTTATTTTGCAGGGAGAAAGAGGTGGCGAAGAAGAAAGGGGAATCTTTCAACCGAATATTCTCGTGGGAGGAAATTTGCTCCCACAAATTGGTGCTTTCATTGAGAGCACTAGTTATACTCAAAGCGTGCTCTAAATCCATTTTCCACACTTTTCCAATCTACCGAAGCCTTCCAAACAACCATGGTTGGAAGCAAGAAGACGAGAGGCAAAACCGCCGCGATGGCTCGATCCGCGACGGCCCAAAGCCACTCCACCCACGATCCCGAGATGGACATGGTGGCACCACCATCTCTCACCACTGTGCCACCTACAGGAATTGCAGTTGAGACCACCGCACCCGCCACCACCGTTGCCATATCCACCCAAGGCCCTGTGGCCGGATCTAGCCATCTACATGGCGCCATTGCCGAGCATGGTGGAAACTTCCATCAAGGTGGACTCATTACCACCGCCGACTTAGGCCCGATCTTGGAACAACTTCAAGCATTCCCTCCATTGCCTCCACGCTCGACACACGCTCCCGCGCACACCTCCAATGAAACCTTAGCCCGTATACAATTGGGCTCCACACACTTCTCTCCTCCCGATCCACGAAGTCAAGCAGACCTTAATCAGAGAGTTGACCAGCTAGCTCAGAAAGTTGACCAGCTCCTCAACCATATAAGCTTAGCTCAAAACCTTGGCCTTGGATCACTGGGCGAAGAGAGAAGGATGGACGAGCGCGCCGATAGGCAGCTCGATGGGTACCAAACAGGTCGAGTAGGAGCAAGCAGACAAGGAGAGGGACAACAACGTGGTCAGTTTGCCAACATGTCACAAGCATCCGTAAGCCACACTTAGAGCAACGTGCGTGAGAGGTTGGGCCCACAACTTGACATCCGCGCCCGACTGGGCCTGCAGGGAAATGTTCTTCAAAGGTTAGGCTACCAGGGACGTCAACCTGACACCCATCGCAATGTGGATCGTGAAGAAAGGTGTTCCGCTGACTACTCACATAGGAACATTCATGAAAGGCTAGGCTCCCAGGGACGTCAACCTGATAACCTTCGCAATGTGGATCACGAGGAAAGGCGTTCCGTTGCTCAGTCTCAAAGAGTCGGTTCTCATCGACAAGTTATAGAAAACCCTTCGCAGGCGCAGTCCACCAATACGCCGCCCAGGCAACACAGCCGAGAAAATCGAACCTTGCGAGTCAATGAGGAAGTTGATCAGCGTCGCCTAAATCGCGAGGGTCGCCAACGTAACCAACTAGCAATGCGTGCGGAAGACGTGGAGAAGCTTGTGAATGACCGACTTCGAGACTTGAGGACTGGTGGGAACTTCGAAGATGCACTACGCAAAGAGATAGACCAAGCAAACTCTACGCCTTTCACTGCCGAGATTGAGCAGGCTGCTCCCCCGAAGCGATTCTCGACGCCTTCGTTTACCCACTTCAAAGGGGACTCCGATCCCGAAAGCCACCTAAAATACTTCAAACGTGTCATGATCCTTCACAAGACCGACGACGCATTGATGTGCAAGGTGTTTGTAATGACTTTGCGAGGAGCAGCCCAAGACTGGTTTCACACCCTGCTATTCGGGTCGATCAGCAACTTCAAGGAGCTAGCTTACACCTTCACCAAAGAATACACTTCTTACCGGACGATCAAGAAGAACCCTGACCACCTGTTCAACCTGCGCAAGAAGTATGATGAATCCCTCCGAGATTACATCAAGAGGTTCAAAGCAGAAAGGGCAAACATTGTTGGATGTGACGATCGAATTGCATCATCGACCTTCAAGAGAGGCTTGCCAACTAAGTGTGAGCTGTATCGCGAGCTGACCATCTCTCCTTGCCAAACACTAGTAGAAGTCTTCACGATAGCAGAGCGCTACGCACTTTGGGACGATGACCAGATTGCCGCAAAGAAGGCTGCCAAGCAAGCCGATCAACCGGTTGAGCAGGCAAGACAAAGGAACGACATGATAAATGATAAGGATGGAGGCAAGCGCGGATTACAACCTCATGGAAGTGCTCCAGTAGCCGAGAGCTATACCAAGTTCAATACCCCGATACACCAGATCCTGGCCCAAGTAAAGAGCATGCCTTGGTTGAAGAAACCAACCCCTTTGAAGGGAAACGCAGCCAAGAAGGATACCAGTAGGTTCTGCGAATTCCATGAAGGGCACGGTCATTACACAAATGACTGCTTTGCCTGGAAAAAACACCTCGAAGAACTAGTCAGAGATGGCCATTGCACGGAATTCATCGCAAGGGGAGCCGTCCAGCAAATCAAGAATCGTGACGTAGCTGCCAACGAGCCTCCACGAAAAAAGTCATACGGATCAGCACGATCCTAGCCGACTCCAAGAGCCCGAGCTGACCACCGGGGTGCAGCAGAGAAGGATCAAGCAAGCGACCTTTGTCTCCCAAGCTGTCACCAGCTACCTAGTCATGGAAAACGATCCTGGCATCATCTTTTAAGAGAAGGAAATTCCAAGACAATGGAATGCCCATCATCTCCGAAGGTACTATCCACGAAGCTCCTCACCTATCAGCTCGGCTCCAAGCAGGCGGCCAAGCCTCCCTCACCTCCATTGAAGACAAGTTACTTTTGATGTTACCCCTGCAACTCATCTCTTTTGTTCAATGAAGCAATGTAGCCACGCAGACATCAATACAAGTTCCAGGTTTTCTCTCTAATGGAGTGTTCACAAATGCAATCGACACGTCTCCGGACGTAGGCCAAACGGGCCACACTCAACGACACGTCTCCGGACGTAGGCCAAACGGGCCACACTCATCGACACGTCTCCGGATGTAGGCCAAACGAGCCACACTCATCGACAAGTCTCCGGACGTAGGCCAAACGGGCCACACTCATCGACAAGTCTCCGGACGTAGGCCAAACGGGCCACACTCAACGACACGTCTCCGGACGTAGGCCAAACGGGCCACCCTCAACGACACGTCTCCGGACGTAGGCCAAACGGGCCACCCTCAACGACACGTCTCCGGACGTAGGCCAAACGGGCCACCCTCAACGACACGTCTCCGGACGTAGGCCAAACGGGCCACCCTCATCGACACGTCTCCGGACGTAGGCCAAACGGGCCACCCTCATCGACACGTCTCCGGACGTAGGCCAAACGGGCCACTCTCATCGACACGTCTCCGGACGTAGGCCAAACGGGCCACCCTCATCGACACGTCTCCGGACGTAGGCCAAACGGGCCACCCTCAACGACACGTCTCCGGACGTAGGCCAAACGGGCCACCCTCAACGACACGTCTCCGGACGTAGGCCAAACGGGCCACCCTCATCGACACGTCTCCGGACGTAGGCCAAACGGGCCACCCTCATCAGCGACACGACTCCGGACGTAGGCCAAACGGGCCACTCTCAGCGACACGACTCCGGACGTAGGCCAAACGGGCCACTCTCAGCGACACGTCTCGGGACGTAGGCCAAACGGGCCACTCTCAGCGACACGTCTCGGGACGTAGGCCAAACGGGCCACACTCATCGACACGTCTACGGACGTAGGCCAAACGGGCCACACTCATTGACACGTCTCCGGACGTAGGCCAAACGGGCTACACTCATCGACACGTCTTCGGACATAGGCCAAACGGGCCACACTCATCGACATGTCTCCGGACGTAGGCCAAATGAGCCACTCTCATCAACACGTCTCCGAATTTAGGCCAAACGGGTCACTCTCATCGACACGTGACGTAGGCCAAACAGGCCACTCTCATCGACATGTCTCTGGCAGAACATGCCCGGAGTCCCTCAAGGGGGACCCTGGCACTCGTAAATCTCCAAAAGAGTCAACGATGCTAAATCAACTCCACACTTGACTACTCGTGACTCAATAGTTGGATCGCGATAGTTGGGCGGATGAACACACCTCCCAGTTCGATCTCCATCCCTTGACTGGTGCAGGCGACTCGAACTTCGGAGAGGAATATCAACATCTCTTTGCTTCTCGGCAGGTGAACTAGTTCGCGAGCAGACTAATTCATGGAGCAGATCACGGTTTCCAAGCTTGTTAGCAGGAGGCTTGAGCAGAACGTCCCGAGTGTCTCGCATAGCGCCAACCTTCTTGTTGTCTACACTCAGGAAGGGAGACTGGCAAAACACTTCTCCTGCCCAACTAGCAGATCATCAGAGTCTGGACGATTCTGCTCCCATCTCTCAACATCCTGGGCTGGGGGCAGACCACCAATTCCTCCACTCAGGAGCCCAAATCCAAGAAGAAAGCCCAGTTACAGCTGGACAGCCCAACAGATGATTTACATCTCCTACATGCCGCCACGCGCCATGCAGAAGCTGGGGGGCATTTGTGGGAACCAAATTAAGTCAGAACCCTAATTCCTTCCATTTGGGGATTATTTGACCTAATTGGGAATTACTCAATTTAATTGGGGGTTATCCAATTAAATGAGGAATTACCTAATCAGTTTGGAAATTAACCTACCTACCACCATTAGGGATTTGATTAAATTCCTAATTAATCAAATCCCTAAATACACCAACCCCATTAACCTCACCTACCACAATTAGGGATTTGATTAATTCCCTAATTAATCAAATCCCTAAATGTACCAACCTCACCAACCTCACCTACCTCACCAACCTCACCAACCTCACCAACCTCGTCAAGGCCCCCTATAAATACTTGGGCACGCACAAGGATGAGGTTCGTCAGAATCTCTACTAAAACTCTAGAGAGCTCTTCCCTTCACAAATCTTAGCCACCTCCTCTCTCTCTCTCTCTTTTACATAAGGCTCCGGCCGCCCGGTTTAAACCTTACATATATATCTCCGTACCCTATTTAGCTATTGATTTTTCCCTAAATCAATTGAACTAACTTAGGCATCGGAGGGCTTTTGGCCAACACCCCCCGGGTGTGGTCCTCTTATCCAATTTATTTTGCAGGGAGAAAGAGGCGGCGAAGAAGAAAGGGGAATCTTTCAACCGAATATTCTCGTGGGAGGAAATTTGCTCCCACAATATACATTCATAGATGATGTTACGAGACCAAAATTTTCGACGGTTATAAACTAAAAATCACGATTTAACGGTTTTTTTAACTCCGATTTTGATAATATTTTTACGGATGCACTCCTTTACTGTATATGAATATAATGATTGAATTGGATCGTCATTTAAAAATATTTACACTAGTGCATACAACAAACTCGTATATTCTAGTTAACAAACATATACAAAAACTATTCATTTTTTTGAATATATTGTTTTGATATGGTGTTGCATTCTACAAAAGTCGTGTCAACGATCCAACCAGCAGACTTGTTCAGGAATACTTAGAGATCGTACGCGCCAAAAATTGGAAAAAATATACAATCATACATGTTGTAACTGGACCAAAATTTTCGACGGTTATAAATGAAAAATCACAATTGAACGGTTAATTTAACTCCAAATTTGATGATTCTTTGAGCTTTGCACACCTTGACCCCATATGAATACAATAACTGATTTTGATGTTCATTTAAAAATATTTATCATGTAATTTCGACAATTTTTTTTTTTTTGAGGTTTTTGCGCGACGAACAATGAAGAGTACGTCGCGCAAAGTGAAACAGAAAATAATAAAGAATTTATATTGATTAATTTTTAAACGACGTTGTGCGACGAGGCCGTCTTATTCGTCGCGCAAAGACTATTATCGCGACGACATAATGTGTCTTTGTCGCGTACAGAGGGTTTATATTATTTCGCAAAAATTGCAAATTTTTTGGGGAAAAATCCTTGAGCGACGACACCATATTTTTCGTCGCGCAAGGATGATTCTTATTATTTCACAATAATTGCGGAATTTTTCATACAAAATCTTATCCGCGACGAGGCTAACTTCTTCGTCGTGTAAGATACCGAAGATTTTTTGCGCGACCAGGGTATTGAATTCGTCGCGCAATCTTAACTTTTCCCACATAATCTCCTAATTTTCTAAAATAATGGAAATAATTGTAACAAAATGCATTTTCAAATGTGATTGACTGAAATCTACATTCTAGCAAGCGACATGACGTCTTTCACAGGTTGGAGCTGTGTTTTAAAGTTGCAAATGAAGTAAACTACAAGTTTAAGGTTTTGATCTTCAAGTCTTGAACCATAACTTCTCTTCGTAGGGAAGTTGATAACCCTGCATAAAGGTATGAATGATGAGCTTATCTAAATTTATTGAAAAGCTTATGATTTACATGGCAAAATTCAAATTAAGGCATGGGAATAAATGGAAATCAAGGCATGGGAATAAATGGAGCTTATGATGAGCTTATCTAAATTTATCGAAAGTTTCTTGCGAGACGAATGTTATACTCGTCGCGCAAAATATACACGACGCCATATAATTATTCGTCGCGCAAAGGTGATTTTCTATTATTTCAACACTTTTTTTTGTGAATGATGATTTAAGGAAGCTCAAATGTTTTTAGGATAAATAACTAAAATTAAATAAATGGAAGCTCAAATGTACAAAGCAATTGCAATAGGAAGGAGACAAATTTGGTTATATTCTCTTTCACCCGAGGTGATAATTTAGAATCTTATTTATATGTATTAAGACAAGAATACTTCTCTCTTTTTGTAGTACAACTCAAGTACATGAGCATTGAGAGGCCTTTTGAAGTAAACCATTGGCAAGAGCATTGAGATTCTTTCTTAATTTGAGATGTATATGATCAAATTGGGAAGATGTGCAAAAATGAATGGAGAAATCAACTTAGTTGACGGATTGTACGTATGCAAGGATGTTTGAATTCTTTTTTCATTTGGATTGCAACTTTTCAGACACGAGATTCATTTGTACTTTTTAAAAAATTTGCATTTACGCCATAATTAAATGTAAAAGAATTTAATTTAAAAAGTATGAATTACTTGATTTCATTGCATTTCTCCACGTACATATATAATTGGAAATTAGATATAACAAGTACATATATTCAAAAAAAGCAGAGTTGCCAATATATTTACACTAACATAATTACATTACAAAAAATTACATTTACTAAAACATAGTAAGTCACAAATAAATTGCATTATGCATCATCTGAACTATAATAACCTTCGTTATTATCGCTATCATCACTTTCAGTCTCCCAATCATCTGCCTCCTCCTCCTCCTCCTCCTCCATAACTACATCATCGTCGTTGTTCGGGCCCACTGCAGCATCGTATCTAGGAAGATCACCGAGGTCAATTGTAATTGACTGAATCGGTGTTTCTCTTGAAGACACTCCTTCAAGCTGAAACGGTTCCTGAACAAGATTTGTATCGCGAAGCGTTTCTGCATCATTTTCCATGCAAGATTCTGATCGTTGGTCAGTGACGTGGACGTCAGATGGCTCTAGTTCTGGCATAGCATATACGTTCCTGTGATCCATCTGCTGAACAACTTTCCACCCGCTCCCTGCTTTAGGGTTATCTAGATAGACAATTTATTTTGCCATGTTTGCCAAAATGTATGGGTCGTCATCATACCAAGTTCTGTTCATGTTCATATATAGTAACCCTTGATCGATTTTAACACTTCCCTGCCTATTCGGGTTTGTATCAAACCATCGACACTTAAACATGATCACTTGGTATCGGTCTTTGTATAGCAATTGCACGACAGTTGTGAGTTTGCCATATAAATCAATGTCCGTACTTTGGCCTCCACCTGGAACATGGACACCGCTGTTTTGCTTACACAACTTGTCATCTCGTGTAGTCCCCAAAAACTTGACGCCGTTAACATGGCAACCCGAGAACAATTCAACCTGAAGTGGGCCGAATGCCAAGTTATATAACTCTTCACTGTACGTGGGGGAATTCTCTGATTTCAACTTATTCACCTAATATTATACAAAAACATTCACATGTTAGGTTATAAAAATTAAATACTACAGTATATATGTGAATTACAAAACACTTATAACTTACATATTCCAAAAACCATTTTGGAAACAATTCACGGTGTTTCTTGGAATACAAATGCGATAGATATTCTCGCTTCATCATCTCTTCATGCTCATCTAAGTATGTCATTATCTCATCACAATTGTTCAATACGAACCAATGAGCTACCTCCATGTCATTTCTGGAAAACGACTCTCCTCGTACAAGATCTCCAAAGGGTCGTGCGCTTTGGACAAAACAGAAAGTTGCTCATTTCTCACACCACCGTCATTATTGCACTGAGGTCGATTGAAAGCCGTGTCCACATCCTTTAAATACTTTCCACAGAAAATAAGCGCCTCATATTGAACCCAAGCCTCTACAATTGATCCTTCGGGCTTCGCTCTGTTGCGTACGCTTTTTTTAAGCTCTCCGAGAAGCCTGCCAAATTAAAACGAAAAGATGCAAATTAGCAAGTAGCAAGCATGGGATAAAGAAGTAACAACAGAAATGATGAGGATTATATACCTTTCTATTGGATATATCCAGCGATAGTTGATGGGACCAGCAAGCAATGCCTCTTCTGGCAAGTGAACCATCACGTGAATCATACTTGTGAAGAAAGTTGGAGGGAATATCATCTCAAACTTGCATAGGACTTGGACAATGTCATGGCGCAACTGATCAATGTCTGTCTTTCGCAATGTTTTTGCCGTCAGTTGGGAAAAAAATCTGGACAACAATATGATTGGCTTCACTACATCTTCCGGCAATAGGTGTCGAATCCCCACAGGAAGTAGGCGTTGCATAAACACATGACAGTCATGGCTCTTGAGTCTAGTAAATTTACCCCCGTCAACATTCATGCAACGTGCGATATTAGAAGCATATCCGTCAGGAAACTTTACAGACGATACAAACTGTAGAAACTCTTTTCTGTCATTCGGTTTCATGGAAAAAAATGCAAGATCTCTTATAGCTTTATCACTGCCCCTTTTAAGCTATAAACCACTTCGTATGCCCATTCTTTCCAAATCAAGACGAGCTTTTATCGTGTCCTTTGTCTTCTCCTTGATATCTAGAATTGTTCCCATCAATGTGTCAAACACATTTTTCTCAACATGCATAACGTCAAGATTGTGTCTCAATTTTAGTTTCGACCAATATGGGAGCTCAAAAAACATAGACTTGTGCGTCCAGTTCATATGTGTAGTAGGTCTGGTCCGACTAACTGTTTTCCAGAACGGAGCAAAATCCAAACGGTTAGGCTGTTCCAAGATCTGATCACCGAACGATTCTCTAGGTCTTGCGCGACGCTCTTTGTTCCCGTCAAACTCTTTATCCTTTTCCCGCCACTCGTGGTCCCATGGCAACCATCTTCGATGCCAAGGGAACACATTTTTCCAGCGTGACAACCAGAAGTTACATCTTCCTTGCATACAGGGCATGCCATATAACCCTTTGTGCTCCACCCCGACACCATTGCATATGCGGGAAAATCATTCATAGTCCACATAACTGTCGCCCGCAAAGTGAACATCTTCCCAATGGATTTATCGTACGTGCGCACACCGTTTGTCCATAAATCTTTGAACTCATCAACCAACGGCCTTAAGTACACATCGATTGACCTGCCAGGATCCTCATTTATCAAAACAATCATCATCATGTACTCTTTTTTCATGCATTTCCAAGGCGGCAAATTATATGGGAATACGAAAATTGGCCAAGTGCTGTGATGTTGGTTTAGAACCCCGTACGGATTAAATCCATCAGTGGCAAGTCCCAACCTAACATTTCGGGGATCAGCAGCAAACTCGGGGAACGTTCGATCGAACTTTTTCCATGCCTCCCCATTTGCAGGATGCCGCATCACATCGTCGTCTACCCATTTTTCCTTATGCCATCTCATGTCTGTGGCAGTATGCGTCGACATATACAATCGCTACAATCTTGGTTTCAGGGGCAGAAAACACATGACTTTTTGTGGAACCTTAGTCATTCTATTCTGAGACGTCTGTTTAAACCTCGAATCATTGCATATAGGGCATGTATCCAATGTTTCATACTCTTTGTAGAATAAAATGCAATTGTTTTTGCAAGCGTGGATTTTTTCATAACCCAATCCAAGACCACTCAACATCTTCTGCGCCTGTCTGTGGTCTTTCGGCAAACAATTGTCCGTTGGAAGCATTCTCTTGAAAACTCCAAAAAAGTAATCGAAACACAGGTTCGACATACGATACTTTATTTTTCCGTGCATTAGCTCCACAATCGCCGTCAGAACGGAAAAGCTCTCGCACCCTGGATATAACTCTTGGTTGGCATTTCTTAACAGTTCTTCATACTGTTCAAACTCTGCACTATCCATTGCTGTAGGCACATCATCTTCCCCTTCCTGATTGCTGCTGGTCGATGCAAATGGAAAAGCATCATGTATAATATCCACGACTTGTTCATTAGGATCCATAATAGGTTCAACACTGTCCACTCTTGTGGCCCTTGAAGACGAACCAATGTCTAATTGTTCCCCGTGATGGTTCAAAGTGCTGTATGTCTCAATCATTCCATTCCTTACTAAATGAAATCGAATAGTTTCAATTGTCTCCCACAACATGTTGTTACACCTCCTACAAGGACACCGGATTCTAGTTGCACCCGGGTTGTGTGACCTTGCAAAGTGAATAAAGTCCTCAATTTCATCCAAGTATTCGTCTGCGCACCTGTTAGGGTTTTGTATCCACCTTCTGCTCATAATTCCTGGAACCACAATCACAATACAACAATCATGTTGTATTCTTACAAAATCATAACGTCACCTTATGCCTTCGGTAAGGGCCCTATCCCATTCGAAAATGCATAATCATGTCATGTAATTTACAGCTACATGAGATTAAATTTCGACGTGGATGAATTTCGGCAGCATCTCGGTACAGTTCTTGAGGTGTACCGTAGATATAAAATCCCTACGTACCACCCAAAGAACGTATCGAGATGACACCGAAATCTCCATAATTGAAACCTAATCCTGTAGTTGTAAACTACGTGACACGACTATGCATTTCTAAACTGTCCAAAATATGGGACAATTCAAGAATTAATTGGACCGTAATCGTGGTTTACTCACCCATGCGCGGTCCAACTAACCTCGAACGGGAACTAAGCTTTACCCAAAAAAATGTACGAAGTTAATTTCAATTAACTTCGTACATCACCGTGCATAATTTAACAACAGAATAAAAATATAATTTCACAAAAACAATATATAAAGAATTAAAATTGATATTTTAAATAAATATAAAACAAATAAAATACCTTCTTCAATATGTCCAGTTCCAAGCGTTATTCACATATAATATCCTGTACACAACGAAATTAATAATGTTAATACGAATTTACAATAATACTTTTACACTAACGACCAAAAAAACTTACTCAAAACACGTAGTAGAGGCGGGAAATGAAATACAATATCTTTGGATGAAATTTGCAGGCTGAGAAGACAGAGAGAGAGAGGGGCAGAAGCAGAGGCAAAACTGTTTTTTCAGTTTGCCTCTACAATGGCTGAAATGAATTTGTTAAAGACGACGACTTTGCGCGACGAAGATGTCTTTTCATCGCACAAATAACTAGTCGTGCAACAAACAAATTCCGTCGAGCAAAAAAAATTGAGGGACGCGCAAAGACGTGCCGACATCACATCTTTGCGCGATGAACATATCATTTCGTCGCACCAAAAACTTTGTCGCGCGAATAAACTTTCCGTCGCACAAAATCCAATTGATCGACGTGCAAAGGTGTGATGTTGGCACCTCTTTGCGCGATGCACAGCCAATATCCGTACAACAAACTTCATCGCGCGAACGTCCTAAATCGTCGCGCAAATTCCTAGTTGGACACGCACGCAACGCCGATATTTACCTTGCTCGACTAATACACTCTTTCGTCGTGCAAAATTGTGGCGCCAAACCACTGATCACTGTATCTTTTCCCGCGATTTTTTTGCGCGACGAGGATAATTTTTTGTCGCACAAACTCATGAAGTGCGACGAATATTTTGTCGCACAAGTTTTGCCTCCAAATGCGACTTTCCCGGTTTTTTTTCCCCATCTTTGCGATACCGTAATATAATTTGTCACGCAAACTATACTTTGCACGACAAATATTTTAGTCGCGATCGCTAAACATTATAAAATTATTATCCATTGAAGTTTGTGTGACGTACGAATTTTTCCGTCGTGCAAAACATCATAGTGCGACGAAAATGTCTTCGTCGCGCAAACTAAAAAATGTAGTAGTCCTCAAGTATTTCTACCCCAGCTTCTATTCTGGGTTGAGAAATCGGGGTCTTGACATAGTCAGATTTGGCTTTGAAAAACCCTTTTTCTTGCAAATACCGATTTCTCAAGTCGGAGACTGAGCTGTCCTTACTTAGGCCGGAGAAGAGCACAATGGACTCGATCCAACTCATTTCGGTACAATCATCTTGTGTAATACCCAAGTCAGGGAAAGCTTGATTAGGATAGATAAGGCAGTGCTTCTTGGGCCTAGATAAAACCCTTTAAATGTGGCTGATATTCCACTAGGGCTTGTGGCATTCTTGGCTTGTGGCAATCCAGCACCAACAAAACATGAAATGTAGAAGTCGTCTTCCAAGTAAGGTGAAACGTGTTGCCACTTATCTACTAGCTTTGCTACATGCCTTTTTTGGCCTGGTCTAGACACAACAAAGGCAGTTACAATTTGTGGCACTTTCAAGAGTTGGATTTTCCAAGAATAGACAACTCCCCAAACACCCCCACCACCTTCTCTAATAGCCCAAAACACATCATCTCCCATGCCTTCTCGGTCTAACAACCGTCCATCCGCATCAACAAGAAGTGCGTCCACCACATTATCCGCCGCGAGCCCATACTTTCTCGACATTAGACCGAACTCACCACCAGCAATATGCCCACCAACACCTACAGTTGGGCATGACCCGGCTGAGAACCCATGAACATTGCTTGCTTTAGCAATTGCGTGGTACGTCTCACCCAGCGTTGCACCTCCTTCAACCCACGCTGTTTCAGTTTCCAAATCCACCGAAACCCGGTTCAAATTCATCATGTCGATGATCACAAACGGAGGCCCATCCTCGGCAACGGACGACGTGCCTTCATAGCTGTGTCCTCCACTCCTCACCCTAATTTCCAACGACCCTTGTCTAGAGCAAAATATAGACTTTATTAGCTGCTCAAGGCTCTCGGGAATTATGATGGCTATTGGCTTAGGAACTGTGGGATCAACAAAACGAAGATTTTGAATGGAAAAATTGAGCAACTTATAGTAATTCTTAGCGGCAGAGTCATTTTCCGTGGTAGGGAATGCAGTGAAGTTGTTGATGTCATGAAGAGTCAAACAACAAGTGAGTTGGTGTGTGGGGGATTCAGCTAAACAAGGAACGAAAAACCACATGAACATAAGGAACCCAGTAAATGGGTTTCTTAGGGAAATTGCCATATCTAGTTCCTTGGTCAATTTCTAAAGCAGTTGTGCTCTATTTGTATTTGAGCTGAAAGAAAACAAATTAGGTGTATTTTAATGGAGAAAGTTTGAGAATAATGTGATACCTTGAGGACAAACCGATGAAGAGATCAATGTAATTCTGGCCGGCAATTGATTAAAAATTTGGAAGTTGATCGAAGTGAAACTCCTACACACACACACACACATATATATATAAAACACACACACGTGTATATTTCATGGATGAATTCAAAATTCGAATTGCCATGCATGCATGGGAAGGCGACAAATCTAATTTTTGCATGAGATTAAATACTAAAGAAGTTAGGTTGGGGAGAGAGATAAAGAACTGCATATTTTTAGCATGAGACGTGCTGGCCAATCAAAGGGATCCAAAAGCCTGCCACCCACAAGTTGGCTCTTTCGCTTTTTTCCTTTTTATTTATTTATATTATTTAAATATATCTTAGAGATGACATATATATATATACAGAGATGGACCTACTAAGACGCAAGGAGCTGCACCTCCCCTCGCCGGAAAAACCATTGTAGGTGCTTGAAATTGCCCCTTTACTCAACTGTTGTACAGATTACCTTATTTCCATCTTCAACATTTAAGTAAATGTCTTTGTCCTTTTACTTTTATTTATTTTTATATTACTCCATTTACTTAAGTTTACAATGTAAATAAGGAAGTACCCCCATTTGGATTCAAATAAAAATACTAGAAAATCAAATTCTCACCAAATCAAAATATGAAAATTCGGTTTTAGTGCAAAATACGATTTAGGCTAAAAATGATGGCTCATTAAGTCAATATATATTTCATACTAAAATCCCATAAAATCAAGTTTTCTTATTTGATGTGTAAGGAACAAAAGCCGCCAAAAATTATCTTGAGAAAATGACTATTTCGAAAAACCATTTTTCATACTTAGTCAATATTGCACCTCCGCTAAAAAAATTCTGGGTCCGCTAGTGTATATATATATATATATACACGCTTACCTTTGTATATATTTGTAGAAGGCTTAAATGCTAAAATAGTCCCTGTGTTTTAATCCATTGGCCAATTTAGTCCCTGTGTTTTTAATTTGGCCAATTTGGTCATTGTGTTTAGCACAATTAGCCAATGTAACTCCGCCATAGAAAATCTATTAAGTTATGAGGTGTCATGTGCAGGATCCACTTTTTTACTTAGAATAATTTTTAAATAATTGTTTTTTTTAATTTAATTAAAATACAAAGAAGAAAAAAACAAAACTCTCTTGCTCTACCTTTCTCCTTCCCCCTGCAACCCTCCCAGCGCCTCTCACCCAGCTCACCCGGCAAGCTACCGCCACAACAGTTCCCACTCAGCAAACCACCGCCACCCTCCCCCTCCCAATCCCCATCCCATCTCCCTCTTTCTTCTCTTATTTAATCATATCAGACCTAAACAATTTCCCCAACCTAAGTCCCACTACTTTTTCCCTTCACTTATTGCCCATATGTGAATTCCAATTTTTATTCATAAAAAGATTCTTGTTAGGTGGTCTGCAAGGGCGGGGATAAGGGGCTGGTAGGTTTTATGTATTTTTGGAGTGGGTGGGGCTTGGGGTTGGGGCTTTTGGGTGTGGGTGGGGCCAGTAGATGAGGTGGGTTGTTGCTGGGGAGAAAGGGAGGAGATAACGGTGCTGCCAGTGGCGGATCTAGTATTCTCGGGCCAAGGTGATAGGACCCGACCCAAATTCCACTTTGGAATTCGAGTCAAACCCTGTGCATGTCCGACACCTGTCAGTTGCCGGGCACAGTTGACCAAATTGCCCTTCTAACTAAAATTCAATGAAAATCAAGTGCGACTTCTGCTGAAAATTCGGCAGAGTCTCCCCTGTAAATTGAACATTTCCCAAAAATTACCACCTGTAAAACAAGCACATACAAATATAACCCAACTGCTAGCATGTATCAAATTATATAAAAAATCAAGCATAATATTATTCTGGTCTCAGTCCTCAATAAATCAACTAAATCAGTCAGCTAATAAAATTCATCTCAGCTCTCAGAATATCAATAATGCATTAACAATCTCAAAGACTCCAACTCGTGGCTGCACCTTGTACAAAAAGGCTGCCTACGTACCCTTACTGAGGGATCAAGCCACACATAGCTCTTCTATTTCGTTTCAGCTTTCTGTTACAAGCTTACTGGCATTACTCACATGGCAATAACTATATTCAAATGAAGGAATAAAAGCATTTAGATTCAAGTAATCATTCTTGGAAAGTCATAACTATTAATTGCTCGTGACACCATTGGTGACACGTCCAGCCCTGTAATCCTTGCTGGACTCAAGAGACATCTAGTCAACCTGATCCGCAATCCTTGCTCCCCCGGTCCGGATATCTCTAAAACTCGGGGGGCAGAGTATGCTAGAACTACTTGAGCTATTTAATACCATATCCAATAATAAAAAGATCAAGGCAAACAACTTAAATAAAATAAACAAACCTCGAATACCCTGGTATCGAACTCATGCAAGGTTCATAAATAATTAATTTATATATATATATATATCCATCTTTCTCTTGTGAGATAAATATATAGATTAAGAAAATGATAACTGTATAAAGTTCCTCACTTTTACTTTAAAAGCGTTTCAAAGCTTAAATTCTCTCCACCTAGGCGTACCCCCATTCCTGATCCGTTAATTCTAATTATTCCGTCAATTCCATCCTCGCAGACTTCGGAAACACAAAGTTAACCGAGCCGCGTTCCTAGCAAGCCTAGGAGACACCAAGTCAATCCAAGCTGCGCTCCTCGCAGGTCTCAGGGGACCATAAGTCAGCCTGAGTCGCGTTCCTCGCACCACACGGTCCGTGCGTCCCCGAACTCGTGGGGTGTTATTTATGAATGACAACTGATTCAAGGCAACTGGGGGTACTCTTGTGGTGGGTTTGAAAACAACATCATATCTGAAACTTATCTTGAGATTCCTCTTATTTCACAAACTATTTACATATCTAGCTAATTTATTAAATGTGGCAATATCCCATTAACAAACTATTCTGAAACTAAAATAATAATAATTAAAAGTAATGGATAACTAAATGAGTAAATAATTGAATAAATAAATAACTAAATATATAATTCAATACCCACTGCCAGAAAATCTCAAAATTTGGGGCCAAGCATCCTACCCTAGATTCAGACCATCAATTGGAGCCACTTTTGTTCTCGGACCATGGCCAAAAACTAACCGGAACTAGCCAGAACAAAGCCGAAACCGTCGGCCAAAATGGGTATTTTGAACTATCTGAAAAACCTTAAAATCAATCTAAAATACCTACAAAAATAGATAGAGCATGATGAGAGGATGAATTTCCATACCTCACTCGACGGAATTGGCCGTCGGAATCGCCGGAAAATGCAAGAACATTGCCGGAAAACCTAACCCTTTTCCAAGCTTCGAATCGAGCTCCTCGTCAGCGGATCGGATTGGGTCTTGGGTGGGTTTTGTAGAGGAAAATTAGGGAAAGACATTTCGTGAAGGTTGCGATGGCAACCGGGATGAGATGGAACCTCAAAAATATCATGGAAGTGGAAGGAATCTCCCCCCTCCCTGGAAAATAACCAGAAAATCTGGTTATATCGCAAGCAGGAAGAAGACCCGGCATTGTAGCACTGTAGCACTGTAGCTCGGAATTGCACGTGCCGCATGTCTACGAACTTGTGTCGTCGAGCTCTATGCAACGGTACCACCCAAATCTCCAAATTCTTTCCCGAGCAAAAAGTCAACTTTAAACTCATTAAAATATCCTCGGGGTAAAATCATCTTTTACTTGAATATTTTATTATTTTATTATTAATTTAGGACCTGGATGTTACACAAGGGGTCACAGTGTAAAAGTTTCGAAAAAATTTTAGAAGAAAATAACACTAGAAAAACAGAAAAATAGTAATTTCCATCCAAACTTCAATTGTACATGACAAATTTTCTTTTAAAAATATTGCAGTGTAGCTTCATAAATCATTTATTTCTTTAATAATTTTAGGCACTTTTGTTAATGTCTCATCTAAAAGAGAATATCATTTTTTATAAAGAATAAAATTATAATGTATAGAGACTACACTTATCTTTTAAAAAAATTTAAAATGAAACAAGCCCAACCCCCCACTTTGAAAAAGAAAATTAAAAAAACAAAAAACAATACCTCCCATTTTCTATTTCACAGTTTCACTCGCTGCAACATCCACCCCAATCCTCTCTTCCGTACCTTCTCAACTTTTATAAAATAAAAAAAATACTACATATAATATAACATGTTTGCTGTTGTTGGCATGCCTACATTCCTCTTCCTATTCCCTGCCACTTAAACTTTTATTACTTTTAATACTTCTAATATTATATTTTTATGTTGTTTTCAAAGCCCCACACACTAAATGAATCAGCTACTGTATATTAATAGGCTATTTGCTCAATGTGAAAAGCAAGACTTTTCTCATACTCTACACCAATGTCGGCAACTCCAAGTGAAGACCTAAATGTTTTCAATTTCAACCACTCATTTAATGCAACATAACTTCCTCCAAAAGCCAAACCAAAACTAGAACTTGCTTCCCCATTTACTACATGGGTCTCACATGGGAATTTTACCAATCTCAACGGTTTGCAACACAAATTCCCTTTGATCTGCTCAGTCTTGCCTTTCCTTTTCTCTATCTCTGTCCAAAATTAAAACTCACCCACCCATTACCATCTGCTCTGTCTTGCCTTTCCTTTTCTCTATCTCTATCCAAAATTAAAACTCACCCACCCATTACCATCGCTATAACCCACGCATTACCTTTCCTTTTCTCTATCTCTCTGTCCAAAATTAAAACTCACTCACCCATTACCATCGCTGTAACCACCCATTACCTTTCCTTTTCTCTATCTCTGCTCAAAATTAAAACTCACCCACCTTACCATCGTTGTAACCACCCATTACCTTTATGTCTGAAAAATCGATATTATCGCCGATATTTCGGCGATAATATCGGTTTTTTTGCATGACGATATTTTGGGAACAGACCAATTACATTTCGTCAAAATATCGAAAATATCGCCGACAATATCGGCGAAATATCGTGAGCGATATTGTCAAGCAAATTCAACATGAAACAGTGATAATATCTCGATATTATCGAGATTATTGATAATATCGATATTTGATGAGGGACAATTTAGAAACCTGGAGACATCGGAACCCCCCTTATCATCGCCGGAAATTGAAATTGCGGAGCTACCTGATTCAGGAGATCCTGAATTCAACGAGTACCGCCGGGATCTAAGCCGTCGGGGATGAGGAAGTCATCGGCTTCCGATGGGAGGTAAAGGTTGTCCAAGTCGTCGAAGGTGAGCTCGAAGTCGCAATTGTCATCGGAACCGAACCCAAATCCGAGATCGGACATGAACGTCTCGTACGGCACGGTGGCCATGCCTTCGTCCGATGAGAAAAACTCTGGGTCGAGAGGATGGATCGCCAGCCCGTCCAACTCCGCATTGAATTTGAAATAGCCGTGATCCAGATTTGCCGAATTATGATCAACGTCTTGGATGCGTGCTGCCTTGTTCTTTGATTTCCTGGAGTGCGAGCTTGGTGCTTGGAGCGGTGGTGTGAATGATTTGGCTGTTTGCAACTTAACCCCTTTTGGTTCTTTGTGCTTTTGCTGTTGTGTCTTTGACTTGTGTTCCCTTTTTCTTTTTTCTTTTTTCGGCTGGTTTGTCTTTTGCTGGAGACTTCTTTTGTTGGTTTGTCAATTCAAGGGAAAATTGTCTTCCTTTTGAATCTTGTATACCTGAAACCAAAATACACTGTAATAAAATTAATAAGACACAAAATAAACTCAACTAGACATAAATTAGGAATCCAAAATTTAAATTAATTTAGGATTCCCTGGCAACGGCGCCAAAATGACTCAATAAAAGGAAAAAAGAAAATCTTTTTGGGTTTCACAGAAGTTTCTCTGAGAATTTTCTGAGAATTTAGAGAGAGATATGTATAAATGGAGACGAAGACCAAAGAATTAAGACGTGACCTTTTTTAGTCAAAATTAAGACGTTATGAGAAAAAAGAAGAGTAACAAGAATGAAGAAATGAATGAGGGGTTTTTTTAGAAACCACAGTGTGTGTGAATTGAGTTGCCTTTCTTGGAAAGTATATTAAATAAATAAATAAATAAGCTTTTAATTAATGGAATTTTATTAAATAAATAAATAAATAAGTTTTCCACACTCCCACTCACAGTGTTTGCCAGCTCGCTATATAATCAACTTAAATCAGTTAAATCCATCATGCAATGCATTTCCTTCCAATTTTTTATGATAAACTAATAGATAATTGACTAAATAAACATCCTGCAAAGTTTCAATAAAAATTTCCAAGTTTTTCTTACAATTTCCGTGGTTTTTATTCAATTTTTATCGATATCGATAATATCCCGATATTTCCATCTAAATTTCCGTGTTTTTGGCCTACCGATATTTCTGATATCACTGATATTTTAGACCTTGCCTTTCCTTTTCTCTATCTCTGTCCAAAATTAAAACTCACCCACCCATTACCATCGCTGTAACCCACCCATTACCTTTCCTTTTCTCTATCTCTGTCCAAAATTAAAACTCAACCACCCATTAACATCGTTGTAACCCACCCATTACCTTTCCTTTTCTCTATCTCTGTCCAAAATTAAAACTCACCCACCCATTACCATCGTTGTAACCCACCAACCCACCTCTCTCTCTCTCTTTGGGGACTTTCGTCAAGCACATTCAGTGCACCTAAGGGGTCAACAAGCTGCTGGTCAAGGGCAGCTCACCTGAGACCTCCACAACCGAACGCCGGCATCACAAGGGGTCAATTGACCCCTCTTGTCCCTTGGTGCGTCCGCCCCTGGGTGCTGATGTTGAGATCCTTTGGGTTTTAAGTTCTTTTAGATTTTAAATTTTATTTCTTAATTATTTAGTTTTGAAATTGAATTCAAAAATTTATATATATTTTTTTATTAATATCTTAACAAAAATTTAACGGATTGGATCACATTGGTTAACGGTGCTAAACACAAGGACCAAATTAGCCAAATTGAAAACACAATGACTAAATTGACCAACGGGCTAAAACACAGGGACCATTTTAGCATTTAAGCCTTTGTAGAATAGGGCCTTTTTAAATTAAAACGTCATTTGAGAGTTTAAGGAGTGTTATGAAATTATTGTAAGCGCACAATTCACACAAATAATATATAGAGATAAATGAAGTGTCGTTCTCACGAAAACTGTAATTTCCTTTTAAATACCAATTATAATTAATTCAGAAGTTTATTTGAGCAATTAATTAATGAAAGTGATTGATTTATTAAACTAAATTAAAACAAATATGAAAAATAGCAATTTAATTAACGGTGTAAAATCAGAGTCTCGGATGCTTCGATTCAATGATTTAAAGATTTGGTAAAACGGTGACCGTTCGATCATGTGATCGCGAGCGATCCAACCGTTCGATTAGACCAAACTTGTAGGACATGTATAATAAATCTTGTTGAACCCATAGGAACTTTTGGATCGAAAATCGGAGGTCGCGGGCCCCGCGGCTCGTTTGACCAAAATATGGAAAGTTTGACCACTCAGTTGACCGAGCGTCTCTCGAGGCTATTCCACCATTCAAAACACATAGTTGGAGAGACTTGACGGTAGGACTAACGGTGCAACAAAACACCTAATTGAGTGACCTCTGCAACTAATATTTGAGTTGAGTGACCAAAGTGTAACTTGGGGTATAGTTGAGGGACCATTGCTTCGAATAACCCTAAATTATAAGGTTATTTAAACCAAAGTAGTTGGATTGTTTCAAAACTTGTAACTTGTTGGCTGTTCCTAGAACTCGGATGGTTCGTTTAAACCATTTTGAGTAGTTTGGTTTTTGAGCTTTTAGCCTTTGAAATATTGCCCCTCCCCAGAACTAGCTTCTGTAGTTTTTAAGCTGTAGTCTCAACTAGACCCCCAGCCTGCTAGTCAGAGCCCTCACTCATCCTTTGGACTCTTGAAAAGAACGGAAGTCTGAATCCCTGCTCGAAGTAATATTCTCACAACCCCCTCGTGACGTCGTGGTGGGGTGTGACGAGTCGACTAAGAACTCCCTTTTACTCTCTAGGTAAATGACCAAGATTGCACGTTCGACTTCGTAAGACAATATTCATCTAGAGAGTCCGATCCAACCCCACAACCAGAGATAAACCTCGCAAGTAGTGAATGAGGGATGAAAGAGGGAGACAGAAAGAATGAGAAGGAAAAAGGTTGATCGAATATGCTCTTTTTTTTTGGTTTCCCAGGGTATCCCCCGCGCGACTGCGGAGACTAAATCCCTCGAGGTACGGTCAGGCGCAAAGCGGGGATCTCTTCCAACAGAGTCTGCTCTATTCGCAAGCGCCTGGGATCGAACCCAGGACCTCTTGTTTAAAGGATCCAAGCCCCTTCCACTTGGACCAACTCTTGTTGGTATCGAATATGCTCTTTTAAGATCAAGGATTAATATTCTTTATAAAACAAAAAATAAAAAACGAAAAATCTTTGTTTGACATGCATGATAGTTTCATTATGAAACACCTAATATATGCTTTATTGTCATTTATCTGGCATGCTATATTATCAAATTGCGACAGGAGGATGAAAGTTTCGTAAGTTTATATATTTTCAATGATAGTGCCCTCAATAATGCCAAACATAACTAGGTAATTTATTATTCATCTCTCAAAGTCCCTGGAGGGATGGCCCTCTAGGTTGAGAAGCTCATATTTTATGGGTCTTTGCCCACTATCATTGCCCACTAGGCTTATATTTTATGGGCTTCTGCCCACAAGTGTAACCTCTAATTTCTCTGTTACCATTGTCATCAGTAACCTCGCCTTCCTTATCATCATTGGCTTTGAGCTTCAACTCTTACAGGTAATCACTATTAAAAAAATAGGCAACAATTACCATTATTTGGTGATATTTGCTGGAGTGATTAAACTTTTAGTCACCCCAGCAAATGTAACCAAATATTGGTAATTGCTGCCACTTTTTTGGGTGGTGAATGTTGCATTTTATTTTATGATTTGAACCGTATATGATTTTGGTGTATTTTTCCTTTGCTTCATAATGTCTCCTGATGAGTAGATTTTATATTATATATTTAGCCCTATTCTTAATATATTTTGGAAGAATTTTGATACTTTAAATTGTATTTTCAATATAGAACTTTCGACTTCTTTTGATGCAAAACATGGTCAAACGAATGAATTGTGGAGTAATTCCAGTTGGAGGACGTTCGTGAGTCAGTTGGCTTGATAGTATCAAAATATCAGATTCTTCTACCAAGTGGTGATTTCCTGGTGAATAAATAAAGGAGCAATGTGCAGTGCTGGAATAGTGACGTTTTGGGCTTGAATTGCGTTTTTGGAGCCCAAGATGACCTCGGATGGGTTCGTGGTCTTCTGGAGATGTGCTCAGAACATTTTTATCTTTAAAACAAACTGTCTTGAGCCGGAATTGGAGGAGATTGGTGGCTAAAACGTGGCTGGACAGTTTCTGTGCAGTTTATCCTAGCTTAATTAGGACCAAGGAATTAAATTTCGATATTATCGCCGATATTTCGGCAATAATATCATTTTTTTTGGGTCCTGATATTTATGCTGAAAATTCTCCCTGTTGCACATGGAGGGATTCGAACCCCTGCCTCTGTGAGAACAATCTTACGCCTTATCCAACTCAGTTGCGTACGTGTTTGTGATTATATTTTCGGCGTATAATATTTATAACGTCTTTAAAATGTCTGCAAGCTAATATTTATTATCTAGGATAAATTTCTATATTAAAAAAGACACCAAGGGGATTCAAACCTCTCCCATTTTACTTCTTCAACACCTTAACCACCATATCACTTATGTTTTTGTGAAAATATGCTAAAATATTTATATATATACATGGTTTTGTTTTGAATTCATTTTGTAGTAATTCATTATATATAAATGATTATGATGTGTTTAATCTTCTTTAATTAATTACTACATATTTTCTGCACTCACAGTGTTTGCCAGCTCGCTATATAATCAACTTAAATCAGTTAAATTCATCATGTAATGCATTTCCTTCCAATTTTTTTTATCATAAACTAATAGATAATTGACTAAATAAACATCCTGCAAAGTTTCAATAAAAATTTCCAAGTTTTTCTTACAATTTCCGTGGTTTTTATTCAATTTTTATCGATATCGATAATATCCCGATATTTCCATCGAAATTTCCGTGTGGAGTTAAGAGACCTTGATTAGGAATTTTTTGTTATAATATATTTTATTATTAATTAATTTCCTAGTGGAGTTAAGAGACTTGGACTGTGCCACTAGCTTTTGGGAAGTATTTAAGGTCTTACCCGGCCCAATTTTAGGGGAACTTTTCTTTTATGCAATCTTGGGGGAGACATAGACCTTTGCTAGGATTTTTGAAGAGCTTTTACTTCATGGTGTTTCTATTCTTATTCATTCGAATGATATTTTCTTTGATTATAATTATGGGTATGCGTAACTAATTCGAATTGCTAGGGCGAGGCCATAAGCCTTAGCATGACTATGTAATTTTATTAATTTGCTTATGAATGGATCCATGCTTGCTTTGAATTATTAATCACCGTGATTAAAACTATCTATTTATTTTAATGACTGATCGCCATTAGGATATTTAGACAAGTAATTTGATGCAATTTATGTTGGAACATCACCCTAAAATTGAGGAGGGCTTCTTGTGATTAGTAGTTGTAAGTTCACTTAAGGCGAACATCACGCTCTTAAGGGTTGCATGGTTTTTCAAAGGGTTTTCACAAAGCTTAATGAGTCTTGCATGTTTATATTTGATCTGAACATCACAGACGGACTGCATGTTAGATATATGTTTTCGCTTGAACATCACAAGGAAAATATGCATTAGGAAAACCTAACCTTCAAAGCATATATGTGAAAATTCATAAGTAATTGAAAGAATTGCATAGGATTGTGACGGCGATGGCTAAACCCTAGTTTTCTCTAAATTGTTAATTTTAAAAAACGTTTTTTCTTCTTTGCTATTATTATTTCCCAACTTTCAGATTTATTTTATTGTTAGTTTAATCTTTTCAAATTCATAAATTTCAGATCTTTGATAAAATCTATTTTAATTATTAATTAAGAGTTAGTTTAATTACAAATTAGTCAAACAATCTTTGGGGACAACGACCTTGCATGAGCATTTATATTACAATTACCTTGTATTCTTGCAAGTATTTTAAGTGATTTTAACCCTATTTGCGTAGGTACTAAAAATCCTATCATCTCCAACTCTCAGTTTGATTCTCAAGTTCGTTATAAACCAAAACCTACCAAATGATGGGTTTTAATTCCTTTCATTTTAACAAAAACTTCGCATTTATAGCTTTGTACTTGGCACTGCTACTGTCTCAACCGAACCCCAATGTGTTGGTCAAAGTAGAGGTGTCAAACCAAAACCTACCAACGACAAATTGCTTATCTGTAGAAGAGCTTATGTCTGTTGGACAGATTTTACTCTATCTATTTCTCGCAAGTGCACGAACCAATTATAGTATAGGAATGCAAGCACGAGGTCGTTCCACAGAGACTTGGATGAAAGACACTTATTACTACTACTTAGACTCACAAGTAACCCTAAGACTAAACATAATTTAAATGAAGTTATTTTGAGTTTGTTGGAATGAAAATTGCAAAAAAAAAGGAAATGCAAAGTAGCAAGTGACCAGTAAGTAGATGTTTTAGAAAGTTGAGAGACAAAGGAGACAAGCACTAGGGTTTCAACTTCACCATGACAATCCAATTTCAAGCAACAAGTTAACAATCACCTAAATTGATTACAGTTTCTGGAGTTCGTTCTTTCTTATGTATGATTATCCATATGGTGTTTGGTTTTAATCAAGTACTTAGAAAACACAATTTAGCTATGGTGTTTAGTCTAAGTTATGAATCTGAATCCATTAAGCTTAAGAAGAACGCAAAGGAACCAAGTAAACATTTAAACATGGTGTTTGTCCTAAATGCATTACCCACTCATTCACTAATCGGTTCAAGAGTCATATGGTGTTTATGTAAACTTGAACTAGATAACCAACATACATGTGTTCATAGTGGCCAGTTATTTAAACATGCATAAAGATTCAACTAAGAACGAGTGAATGAGACCAGAAAATTAGTAGTAGTCAACAAAGGGTAACATTAACTTGAAAACATGAAATTGTCTTGTCAGGTTACATTGAAACCCCAGTTATGGTGATTAGTTACACTCCATTAATGGAAAATACATTTGAATCATAAATAACATGGAGAGAGTTAGAAAAACCCGTGAAGAACAAATTATGTTGTTGAAGAGCTTCTCACAGCTTCCACCATGTATGCTGCAACCAGAGATGAAGAGTGGTGTAGATGGTGTGGATTGTGTTTGGGAATTGATGGGATGGTTGAGGATGGAGTGATCTGTGGGGGAAGTGTATGAAGCTGTGGTTGCTGAAGGTTTGAGAGGGGATTGTGCTGGGATGAGAGGTATGTTAGGAATTGGAAGAGAGGGATTGTGAATTCCAGGATGTGATTGATGAAAGTGTTTGGAATGGAAGTGGTATTTATAGGGAGAGGGAAGTGAGAAATCAGAATAGAATATAGCAATGACCTAACACACTTGCATTAGATAATCAAAAATGGTTGTTGCACTTCACCAACAAATCCCACCAGCAGCCATAGCTCATCTTCATGTCAGCATGACAAAGCTTCCATTCAGAAACCAATAGCTCATCCTCATGTCAGCATGACCAAGTAAGCAATGAGCTCATTTGCAAGTCAGCATGATGTGTAAATTGATGGGCTCACGGATTGGGCTTGGATCACCCAAATGTCGACTTTAAGATGTCCATTTTGAAGTTCAGAATGTCATTGATCCAACCACACAAGTATTGGCCCAATCCAAGTTCAGATGAAGAAGATAGGTCCGAAATGAACTTCTAACTCAGTCTCCAGTTTTTGCACATTTTTGCACCATTTTGCTTCATTTTGCTTCAAATGCCTCCAGTGGTACCTAGAGCTCAATGAACTGAATAACAAACACAAAATGGATTAAAAGCACAAGTTTTACCTAAAAACATAACCAAACAATAGGGTAGAGTGCTACAAAATTATACTGAATTATGCATTGATCAATGTCATAAGTACTATTGGCATAAGCGCTTTGAGATGAAGCACTCACAAACGAGCCTTTAGTTTCGTTTGTGCTATTGTGGCACATAGTATTTTCGATGGCATATGCTATAGTATGCAGTATAGTTCTTCTTAGCCAAGTATGTAAGATTATTGTAAGAAATAATTTATTTATTTTAGTTTTTTTGGTAAGTATAGGAACAGAACTTAGCAAGAGAAACAAAATTATGGTATCTTTGCTATTTCGAATGTACATTGCATATCTTAGTGAAGTGTTCTTTATATATTTTTCTAGAAAGTGTTTTGACATGTATAGTTTTTTAGATACTGTTGTTGGAATATATAGCTTTTCTATATACTAATTTTTGGTATTAAAAAAAAAAACTTTTTCTAATGTTTTTTCTTTGCTGTATAATTTATTATTTAACATTTAAGTTCCGAGTCTTATAATTAGATTAGAATTTGAAAAAAAGGAGAGGATTCATATCCTTCTTTTCTCTTTCCTTAAAAAACGATAAATAAATAAACCTGCCTTACTTTTGATAAAAAAGCAATTTTATCAAACAAGTTAAAAGCACTTTATGATAATGAAAAACGAAAACAACTAGTGGGTCAGTCAGCGGGTCTCTAAAAGTGTGTTTTAGAGAAGCATTTATAAGTATTTCTTTATGAAAAGAAATGTCCTGTTATAAATGTCTGAAATCTAGCACCTGTAGGCTGCATCATCGTACACCTGTAATGAAGTATGTACTTTCTTGCCGGTGCAGCTTTTCATTTTGTACGACTTCTGCTGAAATGCAACGTCACATAGATTCCAAATATTTTCGGAGATGATATATTGACTCACATCATGTAAGAACGACAAAGAAAAATTATTGTCATAGATGTGGGAACCGAATTAATTCATAACCCTATGCCAAATAATTCCTTTCATTTGGGGATTATTTGACCTAATTGGGAATTATTCAATTTAATTGGGGGTTACCCAATTAAATAGAATGTTACCTAATTAGGTTAATGATTGATTTGATTCCTACGAATATTCTCAATTAAAGGAGGAGTTACCTAATTAAATTAGGTATTGATTTGATTACCACAATTGGGGATTTGATTTATATCCCTAATAAATCAAATCCCTAATTAGTCAAATCTCGCCAAATTGGGGAGGAATAATTCCCTTCCATCTACGAAATTATTCCTCTGAAACCCTAGCTCTCGAGACCTCTATAAAAGGATGGTCACACACAAGGGTTGAGGTACGTCTAAAATTACTACCAAATCTTTGCAAAAATTATTTTTCACAAACCCTAGCCGCTACTCTCTCTCTCCCTTTTACACAAGGCTTCGGCCACCACTCACGGCTCTGGCCACCCGGTTTTCACCACACATACATATTCTCGTACCCTATTTTAGCTATCGTTTCTCTTTAGATCGAGTGAACTGACTTAGGCATCGGAGGGCCTTTGGCCAACACCCCCCGGGTGTGGTCCTTTCATTGCTATTCATTTTGCTGGAGAAAGAGAAGTGGAGAAGACGAAGAAATTTGTCAACCGAATATTCCCGTGGGAGGAAATTTGGTCCCACAAATTGGTGCTTTCATTGAGAGCACGAGTTATACTCAACGCGTGCTCAAGGAATCCGTTCCTCCTATTTTCCAATCCACCGAAGCCTTCAAAACAACCATGCTTGGAAGCAAACGTCTTAGAAGCAAAACCACCGCGACAGCGCACTCCGGAAAGGCCAAAACCTCGCTGCCACCACGAGGTACAGCTGCTGCTAGCGATTTGCAGCAACCTCCCATCGCTCCCAGCACGTTCCAGCAGCTCCCAGGAGACTTGCAGCAGCCTCCCATAGCTGCCAAGGCGTTCCAGCAGCTCCCCAATGCTTTCCAGCAGCCCCCTAGTGGGTTCCAGCAGCCCCCCGTGGCTGCCCTCGCTGTCCAACCACCTCCGGGGGCCTCACAACCTCTCCAAGCAGCTGCTGTACCTGTTTTGCAGCAGCCTCCCGCGGCTGCCAGCACATTTCCGCAGCTTCCCGTGACTGCCAATACATCGCAGCAACCTCCCATGGCTGCCCATACCTTGCCGCAGCCTCCAGAAGCCATAGAACGGCCGCCAATGGCCGCCGGAACGGCCATACATGTGGCTGGAATTGTTCCACCTCTTATTGCACATACCTTATTTAATAGATTTATTATTTAAAGGCACAAGTGACATTATAGTTGGCATATAATCGTGTTTCTATCATGCGTGCTAATTACATTTTATCACTAATGATCAGAAAAATACCAAATGAGTTGGTGGCTAACCTACGAGTCCTTGGTCCACCCGATCAACAATTCTCCGATCAACCTGATCCACGATCCGTCAGTCAACCCGACGCATGATCCTTCAAGCATTCCCTCCATTGCCTCCATGCTCAACGCACGCTCCCACGTACACCTCCCATGAAACCCTAGCCCGTATGCAGTTGGGCTCCACACACTTCTCTCCTCCCGATACACGAAGTCAAGCAGACCTTAATCAGAGAGTTGACCAGCTCCTCAACCATATAAACTTAGCTCAAAACCTTGGCCTTGGACCACTGGGCAATGAGAGAAGGATGGACGACTGCGCCAACAGGCAGATCGATGAGTGCCGAGCAGGTCGAGTAGGCATGAGCAGACCAGGAGAGGGACAACTACGTGATCAGCTTGCCAACATGTCGCAAGCATCCGCAAGCCACACTCAGAGCAACGTGCGAGGAAGGCTGGGCCCACGACTTGATGTCCGTGCCCGTAGAGGAATGTTCTTCAAAGGCTAGGCTCCCAAGGAGGTCAACCTGACAACCTTCACAGTGAGGATGGCGAGGAAAGGCTGGGCCCACAACTCGAAGAATCGATTCTCGTCGACAAGCTACGAAGAATCACTCGCAAGCGTAGTCTACCAACACGCCGCCTAGGCAACACAGCCGAGAAGCTCGAACCTTGCGAATCAACGAGGAGGTCAATCAGCATCGCCCAAATCGCGAGGGTCGCTAACGTGTCCAACCAGCAATGCGTGGAGAGGACGTCAAGAAGCTTGTGAATGACCAACTACAAGACTTGAAAGCCGGCGGGAACTTCGGAGATGCTCTACGCAAGGAGATGGACCAAGCAAACTCCACGCCTTTCACTATCGAAATTGAGTAGGCGGCTCCCCCAAAGTGATTCTCGACGCCTTCGTTTACGCCCTTCACTGGAGACTCCGATCCTGAGAGCCACCTAAAACACTTCAAAAGTGTCATGATCCTCCACAAGGCCGACGACGCATTGATGTGCAAGGTGTTTGTGATGACCCTGCGGGGAGCAGCTCAGGACTGGTTCCACACCGTACCATCCGGGTCGATCAGCAGCTTCAAGGAGCTGGCATACGTCTTCGCCAAAGAGTACATGTCTTACCAGACAATCAAGAAGAACCCCGACCACTTGTTCAACCTACGCAAGAAGTCCGACGAATCCCTTCGAGACTACATCAAGAGATTCAAAGCAGAAAAGGCCAACGTCGTAGGATGTGACGACCGGATCGCGTCCTCTGCTTTCAAGAAAGGCCTTCCAGCTGAACACGACTTATACCGCGAGCTGACTATCGCTCCCAGCCAGACTCTGGCAGAGGTCTTCGCAACTGCGGAACGCTATGCGCTCTGAGATGACGATTGAATGATCGCAAAGAAGTCTACTAAGCAGGAAGATTAACCAACTAAGCGGGCAGGCCAAAAGAACGACGAGTTTGGCAACAGGAACAAGGACAAGCGTAGGTCGCACCTAAAAGAGGATGCTACGGCAGGAGAGAGACACACCAAGTTCTCCATCCCCATACACCAAATCTTATCCTAAGTGAAGGACAAACCTTTGGTAAGAAGGCCACCGCCCTTGAAGGGAGATCCGGACAAGAGGGATACCAGAAAATACTGTGCCTTCCATGGGACGCACGGACACCCAACAAACAACTGCTTTTCTTGGAAAATGCACCTTGAGGAACTCGTGAGAGAAGGTCACTGCACGGAGTTCATTACAAAGCAAGCCATCCAGCGAATAGAGGATCGTGACACCACCAAGGAGCCACCTCAGAAGGTCATAAGGATTAACACAATCCTCGCCGACTCTGAGGAGTCTGGGCTGACCATCAAATAAAAGAAGAGGAAGATTGAACATGCCATTATGGTCTCCCAAGTCTCGACCGACCTTCCACTGGCGGAAGACGACCCTGTGATCGGCTTCCAGAAGAAAGATCTACTGGGCCTCGATATGCCACACAACGACGCCCTTGTCATTAGCATTCAGATCGCTCAGGCCATGGTCAACCGAATCCATGCAGACGAGGGCAGCACAACCAATATCCTGCAACTGGCAGTCATCTAGCGGATGGGCTTGGAGACAAAGATCAACATATCAGCCAGGTCACTGATTGGCTTCAATGGCGCAACGACGGTTACTGTGGGCACAATAGATCTTGACGTCTACTCCCCACCTGTAACCAGCCCGCAAACATTCATGGTTATTGATGAAGTCTCACCCTACAATGGCGTACTGGGAAGACCATGGATTGGCAAGATCAATGCCGCCACCTCTGCTACACATCAAAAATCTTGCTGAGGCATTCAGCCTACTCCGAAAATACAACATGAAGTTGAACCCGAGCAAATGCACATTTGGAGTCTCGTCTGGCCGATTCCTGGGATACTTAGTCACTCAAAGAGGAATTGAGGCACAAATCAAGGCTATATTCAACATAAAGTCACCTGCCACAACAAATGAGATACAAAGTCTAACGGGTAGAGCAGCAGCTCTCAATCGATTCCTCTCGAGATCTACCGACAAGTGCAGGCCATTCTTCAAAGCTTTGAAGAAAGGACACAAGGACAAGTGGGATGACGAGTGCGAAGTAGCTTTTCAAAACTTGAAAACCTACCTCACTTCACCTCCCATACTCTCAAAATCGATACCTGGCGAAGACTTGTACATCTACCTAGCGGTGTCTAACTCAGCTGACAGCTTAGCTCTCATCCGAGAAGAGCTGGGGGCACAACATCCGGTATTCTACACTTCAAAAGCTCTCCTCAGCGCAGAGACTCGCTATCTGAAAATGGAGAAGCTCATTTTTTCGCTTGTGGTTTCCGCGAGAAAATTAAAGGCCCTACTATCAAGCTCACCGGATAATTGCCATGACAGAATTTCCTTTGAGATCGATCCTCCACAGCCCCGCCACCTCTCAACGAATTTTATCTCCCAAGCTGTCACCAGCTACCTAGTCATGGAAAACGATCCTTGCATCATCTTTTAAGAGAAGGAAATTCCAAGGCAATGGAATGCCCATCATCTTCGGAGGTACTATCCATGAAGCTCTTCGCCTATCAGCTCGGCTCCAAGCAGGCGGCCAAGCCTCCCTCACCTTCATTGAAGACAAGTTACTTTTGATGTTACCCCTGCAACTCATTTCTTTTGTTCAATAAAGAAATGAAGTCACGCATACGTCAATACAAGTTCAAGCTTTTCTCTCTAATGGAGTGTTCACAAATGCAATCGACATGTCTCCGGACGTAGGCCAAACGGGCCGGTCACAAATGCAATCGACACGTCTCCGGACGTAGGCCAAACGGGCCACACTAATTGACACGTCTCCGGACGTACGCCAAACGGGCCACACTCATTGACACGTCTCCGGATGTACGCCAAACGGGCCACTCTCATCGACACGTCTCCGGACGTACGCCAAACGAGCCACGCTCATTGACACGTCTCCGGACATACGCCAAACGGGCCACAACCATCGACACGTCTCCAGACGTACGCTAAACGGGCCACTCTCATCGACATGTCTTTGGACATAGGCAGAACATGCTCGGAGTCCTTCAAGGGGGACCCTGACACTTATAAATTTCCTAATGGGAATACACAAGCAAGACACTAGCTGGTTACTCAAGCAATTCACAAGTCAATATGCAAATTGAAGTTGAAAAAATAAGTGAAATTTCCATAGAAAGCTGACCAACCGGCCAAGTTCAACAAAAGGAAGATGGTCAAATAAGACCAATTATTCTAAACAAGAAAACAGACTATGAAAGCTGAAAATAAATAAAGAAGTCTTCATCTACTCTGAGACGCCGGCAGGAGACCCTGATTTGCAGCTTCTTCGGCATCTACTTGATCAGCCAAGCTCTTAACAGCTCCACCTGCTTGATCCGCTACGTCTGCCACTACCTCAGCTGCTGCATCCTCCTCTACTTCATCATTCGCACGTTAAGTCGCAACTCCATTTCTTGAAGACTTGACATCAGCCTTCCCTTGGGCAGATCATCAGAGTCTGGACCATTTGTTTGTGCCTGATAAACTACGGCCACGAATTAGCCGAGGGAACCCCTCTTCTCGGCCTCAAAACTGAAACGCAGCGTTTTGTCAGAGTGCTTGGCCTTCCAGAGAAACAAGAGAAAAATTTGCTAAGGCACGATCATCCCAGCCTCGATTAAAGGCCGAGGCCGAGATAGAGCAGGGTCACCATCAAAGGCATTAAAGTCAGACCACCACGTGATGGCAGGGTCCCATGCTTTATTTAATGAAGTAGTGCCTGACTGCATGCAGCAAACCCACTGGCCAAGAATAAGCATTCAATGCACGAGGAAAGGTGGGAAGTGATTGGAGTCAGGGTTTGGTGACTGAGATCAGAATGATTAGACGCCCACATTCTCACAAAGCTCTTTGCAGCTTGAGAGATTAGGTGACCAGCCACTAGAGCAACAAATGCGTCTCCACGACCAGAAGCACAGAACCCACGATCAGGGTGGCGGCCGAGATTCACCGGGATTCATGGGGTCACACCACTTTACTTCACGATCCCAAATGTCGATTTGACTACCCACTTGCACTAATCAGGCTCCACCATGCAGATTTTCAGCCTCGATTACCCCTCCAGGAACTCTGCCTATAAATGCAAGACTTAGGACCACTTTCAAAAGGTTCAAACACCAAACAAAAGCCTCCCACGGAGCGACTTATATTTTCCTGTAATGCACTTTCAATATCTTTACTTGCTTTCCTAGGAGTAGTGTTAGTCTGTAAGGAAAATCCATTCATCAATATATCACACGACCCTTGATTTTCAAGGCGCCGGAGCACCACCTTTGTTATTCGCTCACTCACCCCATATATCATACGACCGCCGCTCATTGAGTAGTGCGTCGGAGCACCGCCCGAAAACCCACCAAACACCACCACTCAAGGGCCTTGTAGTTCAGGCCGTGAACCTTACAGCCGAGACTAGTTCCTCTCTCGGCTACAATCGTTTGATTAGAGGATGAGTTCAGACAGGCGCACCATCTAAACACTTTCACCCATCTCAAACACCTCGACGCACGGTAGACCATGCTGGCACGCCCGCGCACAAACACACCACGTCCAAAAGCAGGAAACCGCGTGTCCACGCATATCCCCTCGGCCCGGAACTCCAGGCCGTGAGATTTGCGCGGCAGACACCATTCTGCTTCCATCTCTCAAACATCCTGGGCAGGGGGCAGACCACCAACTTTCTCCCGATACTTGCCCAGCTGACGACGCCCGTAACGCATGAGGCCAAGCATGCTCCAGCCCAGACATGCGATGATAGGCAGTGGCTGGTCCACCTGCGCACTTGCTCCACCACGACTGCTGCCCACTGCTAGCCGTCGTCTGTCACGATGAATATCCCCTCGGCCTAGAACTCCAGGCCGTGAGATTTGCGCGGCAGACACTTTTGGCACGCCCAGTGGGACCTCTTGTCAAAACTTATGGTGGAAACCAGGGCACAGGCAAAGCTCAAAAACAAAGCAGTTGAAATGACTTCTGAGACTCCTGAGTCCACTTCACCAGTCACCGAGACCGAGCATTCGGTCGGGATCTCTGCCAGCGTTCCAATATCGACAAATCGCTCGGTCGAATCCATGCAGGAACAAGCAGTGGTTGAGGAGCTGATGTCCAAGCAGGCCTACAGAATAGAAACATCCTTTATGGCCACAATGGACAGGTTCTCCTCAGAGCTGCGAACGCTTTTTCAGGAGAGGATGCCGGTGACCTCGCCCACTACACACCTCAGAGCTGGACAAAGGAGCCAAGAGCGCGAGAGGATCGAGCCCTACGGCGAAAGAAGCAGCCTCGGCGTCCCGGCCCTCACCCAAGCATCAGGTTACGACCAGCATTCTTTGCTACCGACAAACAGCTGGGGGCTGCCCCAGCCCACGTGGGCAAGTCTCGGGCCAACCTACTCGGCGAAAACTACGCGCGGACCACTCCATGCTTTGGCCGTATCACTTGGGCACAGCAGCCTTGCGCATCCTGCGATCCATCCACTCGGCCCAGTTTACACTGCGGCCGTTCATACTCATCCTGGTCCAAGCAACGCGACCGCCGTATCATCACAACAATACGGTCAGAGCAATCCGACCGTCTCACCATCATTGCAGGTGGCGTTGTTTACACTAAGCTCTCATCATAGTTACGGGTCAGCCATTCCAGCGTCAACACACGCGCCCCTGGTCCAAACTCACGGCGCTCATTTGGCGTCGACCGGCTCGGTCATTCAGGCCGAACCCATTGTTCAAGCGGCCCTGCAGATAAGGCCACAGAACGACATACAGCAGGCCCCGCGGCCGTACGCGGCCCAGTAGGAGGCACCGCCTCAGGGACTCCGACTCGAGGACGTCCGGCGAATGATTGAAGATGGCCTAGCCCGGCGGCGGCCGGACATGCCGAGATACACCAGGCCGTACCCACCAGAGATCGACCGGGTCCCTCTTCCCGGAACTATCGATTACCAGAATTCATGCTATTCTCCGGGGATGGGCAGACCTCCTCCATTGAACACATAGGCCGCTTCACGGCCCAGTGCGGAGATGCCGATTTAGACGCCCAGAGGCTCCGTTTATTTGTCCATTCTTTGACCGGCGCAACATTCTCTTGGTTTATAAACCTCCCGCCGAACTCAGTAAGGGACTGGTCTGATATGGAAAGAGTGTTCCACGAACATTTCTACCAGACCAACCGAGAGATAACGGTCGCTGAGCTAGCAAGGATGAGCCAGGTCTCGGACGAATTACCTCGCGACTACCTACAACGATTCAAAACATGTAGGAATTGGTGCCGCACGAATCTACCAGAGAGGGAGTTCGTCAAGATGGCCGAGGAGGGATTGAAATTCGAGTACCGGAAGAAATTCCAGGGGATCGAATTCCGGGACATGCATGACTTGACCAACAAGGTGGACAGATATGCGTCCTTGTTAAAAGAGGAGATGCAGAAGAAGACGGCCTCCAAAGGGACCTACTACAGAAATCCCATCGTCAGCTACGCCGAAGCGGACGGCTCTGCAGGGGCCGAGGGCGACGGGGTAGAGGTGAGCTCGGCCGAAGTCAGCATTGACAAACCCTTCGTCTACAAAGGGCTTGTTAAAACTGACAATAACCGTACGAAAGTTCCCGACGCCAAGTTTGCAACGCGGGAAACGAAGGCCTACACTTTTGATCTGATGAGGGCCGAGGCTATCTTTGACCTGCTTTTGGTTGAGAAAAAGGTCAAGTTATCTTTCAGCCACAAAATCCCGAAACCCGATGAGCTCAAAGGGAAGACGTTTTACAAATACCACAGTTCTTGGTCTCACAACACCAACAACTGCATTGTTCTGCGAGACGTCATCCAGAAATTGATAGACGAAAAGAAGCTTCAGTTTCCGGAGAAGGCGGCCATGCAAGCTGTTCTCCCCACCTGTCGTTAACATGGTCGATGCCCAACTCCCAGCCGGGTATAAGGAACCTCGGTGGACGGCAAAAGAGAAGGGGCCATTGGCCGAGTTGAGGCCGCTCCTATGCGAGCGATGCAAACATGAGATTGGCCAGTCCAGGCCACAGGAGAACAAGAGGAAGACTGCCGAGCCACCTCAACCAACCGTGAAGAACTCTAGCGACCAGCATGACCGCCGGCCGGCCACCAGGATGATTTTCAACAGGTTGGGGGCACGAACCCACGGTACATCGATGGGACCAAGGGACGAGGCCGCCCCCAGGCCAGCCAAGACTTTCAAACCACCAGTCATGCGGGACGACCGCTGGTACCATGCACGGCCGGGGGGCAAAGCTGAGCCACTGACAAAGACCCAGCTAAGGAGAATGCAGAGACAGGTTCAGCAGGCCAGAATGCAGACGACCGAGGCCAAAGGCTCCAAGCGCCAAAAGAAAATGGCAGCGGTAGATAGGCCGCCGTCCACTCCAATTACCCCCTCGCCGGCAAAAGCGACCGATATCAAGCCTCCAAGGATATGGCGCCCAAGGCAGGATGAGAGTCCCCGAGGAACGGTGGCCATGACGGTTCAGCCGAAGGCCGCGACCTTGGAGAGAATAGACGAAGGTATCGTCGATATTTACCACGGAAAGGACCCCCCTTTTTCGGCCAATGGTCTGTCCTTTCTCGTGGAATTCCACAAAGATCACTCGGCCACAGACCTCTACGGCATGACTCCTGAGAACCGAGAGCTCGTGGAGTTAGCCCTTAAAAATACAAAGGCAGAGGCGCTCCTCATCACCAGCAGTTCTGATTCGGCCATTAAGGCCGTATACCAGGCGAACAGGGAAGCCAGAGCAAGAAGTCTGCCGAGGTACCAGCCCGACCTCGGCGAATTAGAGGCCAAGGTCCCCTTCAGCAAGGGCGATTTGGAATATCTGAACCAGTATTTTTCGGTAACCCCGGCGGACACTGTTTTTGGCTTGACAACCGAGGAAAGGGCCCGGATAAGCCGCCTGGACGATTACTTAACATCCAGGGATACCTTGGCAAAGGCCAGACAAGCCCTCAAGGAGGAAGTCGGGGCTTCGGACCCCCTTGAAATCAAAACGTCTCCAGCTGATGTCTCGGGGACCACAGGGCTTGTGAATGGCGGCTTCAGCGATCCTTTTTTCGGGCATGAGGCTGAAGGCGACCCCACTTTAGGGATCTCCGATGGAGAGTATGAGGGGATCCTTAGGATGGTCGATGAAGAGGTTTTCATCGAAGACGGCCATAAGGCCGAGGAAGAAGAAGCCAGTAGGAGAAACCCGCAGGAGCCAGAGGAGTTCGGCATCAATATGGTTTTGGTGCTACCATCTGAGTTTTCAGCCCCAGGCGGGCAGACTAGCGGTTTGGATGATGACGTGGCCGAAGAGCAGCTTGATCAAAGGCCGAAGACGAAAGAAGAACTGCTAGTCGTGGCATTCAATGAGGTCATACCTAGAGATGAGCCGAATAAATATCGACACCTTAAACCGTTATACATCTCAGCTCATGTTGAGGGTGTGCCCGTGACCAAAGTTTTCGTCGACTGTGGGGCAACGGTCAACATCCTTCCTTACTCCTTGATGAAGAAACTCGACAAGTCAAAAGAAGACCTCATTCCCAGCGACGTCGTCATGAGTAGCTTCGTCGGTGACAAGTCTAAAACCATTGGCGTATTGCCATTAAAAATTACTGTGGCCGACCAAACAAGAGTCGCGGCTTTCTACGTGGTCGAATCCAACGTCGACTACAACATATTGCTCGGCTGTGACTGGATCCACCAGTCTGGGTGTATACCGTCCTCCCTCTTCCAACTGTTGTTCTTTTGGGACGGACAGAAGGTGTCTATACACCCGGCCGACGAAAGACCTTTCGAGGCCAACGCCGTGCAAGCTCGGATTTACGACGATGACGTTGAATGGGTTGTCCTTACCGGTCACGATGCAAACGGCCGACCAACTAGAACAACGGCCCAGAAGGTACTGGAATTGGGCGCCGAGAATATCCGACAGAATTTGGCGCGCGAAGTATTGATCGACCTCACCAGCCTTTAGATGACAGACAAGGCCACTAAAGAGGAAGGGGCGGCGGCTGTAAATGATCTGGTGGAAAGACTGCTGGAACATTGGGCGGAGGAATCCTTACGGCCAAATTCGCCAATCAACTTGATCGAATTCCTCCACGAATCGGACGAAACTGACGTTCTGACTCTGGACGACCTGGAGACGGCACCCGCCGAGATGGAGGACGATCACCCCGAAGTCCAGGACCCTTTGTTAGAAATAAATGTAGGGTCAGAGGCCGAACCACGGCCTCCTTTTGTAAGCCATCTTTTGGATCCTGAGTTAGCGGCCAAAATTATCGGCCTGCTCCATGAATATAAGGATTGTTTTGCTTGGGACTATCATGAGATGCCAGGGTTACCAAGGAGTTTGGTCGAGCATGAATTAAAAATCAAGGAGGGGTTCAAGCCGTTCCAACAGCCACCAAGGCGTTTCTCGACCGAGGTCCAACTCAAAGTTAAGGGGGAAATTGAACGGCTCCTTAAAGCCAGCTTCATCCGAACGGCTCGGTACGTCGAATGGTTGGCCAACATCGTACTGGTGTTAAAAAGGACCGGGGCTTTGAGGGTTTGCACCGATTACAGGAATCCAAATCTCGCGACCCCCAAGGACGAGTACCCCATGCCTATGTCAGACCTCTTGGTAGATGGGGCCGCAAAGCACGAACTTTTGTCTTTCATGGACGGCCATGCGGGTTACAATCAAATTTTCGTGGCCGAGGAAGATGTCCACAAAACGGCATTTAGGTGTCCAGGAGCGATCGGAACCTATGAATGGGTAGTCATGCCGTTCGGCCTAAAGAATGCCGGCGCGACATACCAGCGAGCTATGAATCTTATTTTTCACGACCTTATAGGCCGGACCGTTGAAGTCTACATCGATGATGTAGTTGTAAAATCCCCATTTAAGGCCGACCACGTGGAACATCTCCGGCAGACTTTTGACCGAATGCGGGCGCATGGTTTGAAGATGAACCCAAAGAAATGTGCTTTCGGCATCACCGACGGGAATTTCCTCGGTTTCTTGGTCCACCAACGAGGGATCGAGGTAGATAAGAACAAAGCTACGGCCATTATGGCGGCTCCTCCGCCGAGGACCAAGAAAGAGCTCCAGTCTTTCCTAGGCAAGGTCAACTTTCTAAGACGGTTCATATCAAATCTGGCGGGGAAAATACGGCCGTTGTCTCCTCTGCTCAAACTGAAAGACACCGAACGATTCATTTGGGGGGCAGAGCATCAGGCGGCCCTTGATGACATTAAGAAATACTTATCCCAGCTGCCGGTCCTTATGCCGCCAAAAAGGGGGAAGCCCTTGAGACTTTATATCTCGGCGTCAGAAGGTTCTATCGGCTGTCTGCTCGCCCAGAACAACGAGTCTGGGCGAGAGCAGGCGGTGCACTATCTAAGCCGTACCCTCAACACGGCCGAATTGAACTATTCGCCGATCGAGAAGTTGTGCCTAGCACTTTATTTCGCGGCCACCAAGTTGCGGCATTACATGCTTCCGTCGGTCGTCCAGATTATCTCCAAGACCGACCTTATCAAATACATCGCCAATTATACGCGGCCGAATTGGGAAGTGGACGATGGCGTTATCAGAGTTTACCTTTCAATACGTAGCTCAGAAGTCGGTCAAGGGTTAGGCTTTGGCCGATTTCTTGGCCCATCACCCGTCCCAGAGGCAGGAGGAAGAGTTGGAGGTCGAGATCGGCATGGTCCACATGGAAAAAAACTACTGGACCATGTATTTCGACGGGTCTAGTACCGAGGCCAGGTCAGGGGCCGGGGTCATAATCGAATCTCCTCAAGGACAAAGGTGGCAATTCGCGTTCCAACTCGACTTCAGATGCACCAACAATCAGGCCGAATACGAAGCACTCATCATCGGTCTCGAGATTTTAAAAGAAATGAAGGCAACTCGCATTTTGGTCTATGGTGATTCTCAGCTGGTGATTAACCAACTAACCGGGGAATACCAATGCACAAGCGAGAATTTGGCCATGTATTACGTAACGGCCCTCAACACGGCCGATGGATTCTCTAGAATCTCCTTTGTTCATATCCCGCGCGCCGAGAACCATGAGGCCAATGAGATGGCCCAGGTAGCGTCAGGCGTAAACATCCCGAACACCGACCACAATCGCGTGATAAGGATCGAGAAGCGTACCTTACCGGCTTTGGCCGAACGTGGGATGGCAGCGCAAGTATCTTCGGCTGATGTTACCGATAAAGTCAACACGGCCGAAGCCGATTGGCGCTTCCCCATAGTAAAATATTTGCGCAATCCTTCTGGCTACCATGAGAGGACTACACGGTTCCGAGCTCGGTGTTATCTGATTTATCAGAATGAGCTGTATCGAAAAGGGTTAGATGGGTTATTGCTCTTGTGTCCCAACGCCGAAGACATCAAGGTCATCATGACCGAGTCTCACGAGGGGATTTGCGGCGCTCACCAGTCTGGTGTCAAGATGAGGTGGTTGGTCCGGAGGCACGGCTATTACTAGCCGACCATTTTGAAGGATTGCATAGAATATGCGAAGGGATGTGTCAAGTGTCAAATCTACGGCCCCATACAAAGGGTACCGGCCGACGCCTTCCACCCAGTTACTAAACCTTGGCCGTTCAGAGGGTGGGCCGTGGATATCATCGGTAAAATCCATCCGGTCGCGTCCAACCAACACGCATGGCTTTTGGTGGCAACCGACTATTTTACCAAGTGGGTCGAGGCCGAGTCTTATCGGTCAATATCCAGCGCACCGGTAATCAAATTCTTTGAGAATCACATCGTCCATCGGTTCGGTATTCCAGAAACGATCACGGCCGATAACGGACCTGTATTCGCGTCAGCCGAAACGCGGGAGTATACCGAGAGAATGGGAATCAAATTGATTCACTCAACGCCTTATTATCCCCAGTCTAACGGACAGGCCGAGGCAAGCAACAAGGTAATCAAGGGCATCCTCGAGAAAATGATCGAGGAAAAACCTAGGGCATGGCATGATTTACTTCCCGAAGCTCTTTGGGCCTACCGAATCTCAAAGCGATCGGCCACAGGCACGTCTCCTTACGCCTTAACCTACGGTCACGACGCCATCGTCCCTATGAAACTAAGGGTTCGGTCTCTTCGTGTAACTGAGCGGCTTGAGCAAGAGGGGAAGGATTACACGTAGGCCATGATTCAGGAGTTGGAGGACTTGTAGCAATCCAGACTCGATGCTTATAACTTAATGCAGGCACAGAAGCAGATTGCAGCGAGAGCTTATAACAACAAGGTTAAGCAAAAGACTTTCGCCGAAGGTAGAGAAGTTAGAAAGTAGATAAGTTAAGTTTGCAATGTGAGGAAGAGTGAAGAGAAGCCCTACATTTATACATGTTGGGCATCCTAGGTCAAGAAGGAATCGCAAGCCCATTCCTACTAGGAACCCAACTCCAAGAACAGTCAAAAGCTCACTCCAATTGGGAGCCCAAATCCAAGAAGGAAGCCCAGTTACAGCTGGGCAGCCCAACAGATAATTTACATCTCCTACATGCCACCACGCGCCATGCAGAAGCTGGGGGGCATTTGTGGGAACCGAATTAATTCATAACCCTAGGTCAAATAATTCCTTCCATTTGGGGATTATTTGACCTAATTGGGAATTATTCAATTTAATTGGGGGTTATCCAATTAAATAGAATGTTACCTAATTAGGTTAAGGATTGATTTGATTCCTACGAATATTCTCAATTAAAGGAGGAGTTACCTAATTAAATTAGGTATTGATTTGATTACCACAATTGGGGATTTGATTTATATCCCTAATAAATCAAATCCCTAATTAGTCAAATCTCGCCAAATTGGGGAGGAATAATTCCCTTCCATCTACGGAATTATTCCTCTGAAACCCTAGCTCCCGAGACCTCTATAAAAGGATGGCCACACACAAGGGTTGAGGTACGTCTAAAATTACTACCAAATCTTTGCAAAAATTATTTCTCACAAACCCTAATCGCCACTCTCTCTCTCCTTTTTACACAAGGCTCCGACCATCACTCACGGCTCTGGCCACCCAATTTTCACCACACATACATATTCTCGTACCCTATTTTAGCTATCGTTTCTCTTTAGATCGATTGAACTGACTTAGGCATCGGAAGGCCTTTGGCCAACACCCCCCGGGTGTGGTCCTCTCATTGCTATTCATTTTGCAGGGAGAAAAAGAAGCGAAGAAGACGAAGAAATCTGTCAACCGAATATTCCCGTGGGAGGAAATTTGCTCTCACAATAGACATAGTGCAAATAACATTTTCCCTACTTTTTTTTTTAGGACTAACATCAAAAGACCCCCTTAAGGTTTGGGGTCATTCTTAATATGGGTCACCGTGTTTTAATTTTATCATTTTACACCCCATAATTTTCAAATTCAGTCAATTTACACTGTTCGTCAAGTTCACCGTTAAATTTTCTATTAAATTGGTGATGTGGCAATTGCGGTACCCACTTTGATGCTGATGTGTAAACAAAAATAATAAAAAATTCTTTAAAAAAATTATTAAATTAGATTTTTAAAAATAGAAAAAATATATATATTCTCTCTCTCTCTCTCTGTGTGCCCAGAACTTGAAAACCCCACCCACATATCCGACCTATCTCCCTCCCTTTCTCGCTCAGGCTCTCTCCCCCTCCCTATCTCTACTTCAGTGATGGAGAAGAGGAGATTATCCCTCAGAGAATCGAAGCAGCTGTTAATTTCCTTCTATGCGTCGGTGATGAGCTTGGAGAGGCGGTGGGAGGGGATGGCTGCGAGGATGGCGACAACTGTGGGGCTGACGTCAAGATCGGGAAAGTCAAGATCCCATCTTTGTTTCTTCAGATTTTGATTTCTTCATTTGATAATCAGAACAGTCTTGGACTTTTCAACAGAAAATCTAATGGTGAACTTGACGGACGGTGTAAATTGACTGAATTTGAAAACTATGGGGTGTAAAATGATGAAATTAAAACCCGGTGACCCATATTAAGAATGACCCCATACCTTGAGGGGGTCTTTTGATGTTAGTCCTTTTTTTTTTACAAAATCTTGCATAAATACAGGACAATCTATCTCATATGTTAAGATCAAGGATTAATATTCTTTACAAAACAGAAAATAAATATATAAAAAATCTTTGTTTGACAGTTTCATTATGAAACACCTAATATATTGCTCTGTTGTTAATGATCCTGCATTTTATATCATCAAATTGCGAATCCTGTAGTCATTTATACGGTAGGAAGATGAAAGTTTCGTAAATTTACATATTTTCAATTATAATGGCCTCAATAATGCCGATCATGGAAAGATAATTTTGTATTCACCTCTCAAAGTCCCTCTGGTGTAGGAATTTATGATGAAATCAGCCAAGTTTGTAGTTTATTAGAGAATAAGAACATGCGATTTAGGAATGAAACCTTCAAATTTGTGATTAATGTTAACGACAACATTTTTACTTGGCTGTGATGGGTTTAACCTAATGGTGGTTGGATGAGTTTAACTTTTAAAATTCGTGTAACTAATAGATTAAATCACACTTGTCAATTATCAAATGGAAATTGACGTTGCGGTAATGCTTACCCCCCTTAATTGGTGGTGAGCAAAAATGCTCTCAATTTTAACACGTTACATCTCCTACAAGTGTACATTGACGTTTGAGAGACCTCTAATGAGTATTTTGTCCACAAAGTAAAAGCGATTCCTGTAATAGCGGCAAAATGCTTTAAATTGCCTTCGAGGAAGTGACAAAGTGCCAAGAAAATGAGCACACAAATTAAAGAACAATGACATTGAGAGGATCAAAATGCCTTTCTTTTTCTTCTTGACAAAATATAAAGGGACATTTCAGAAATGCATGTTCACAAAAGAAAAAATTATTGAAATCAGAAATGCATATAAACCATCCAACCAACACAATTTTGAGTGTAATTATTTTTCTTGGGTAGGAAGATGCAGTGTTCAGCGAAGAATACAACTAATGTACATTTTCTGCCAAGAGAAACTAAATGTACATTTTCGGATGCGAAACTCACACATTGGCCATTTCATCGTCACTGCATTTATCACGTACTGAAAGTTATAAACTCAAATGACCATGAACAAAACAAAAATTACTGAGCTTGTCAAGTGACTGGTTACCAGATCTGGGTTGAAACATTTTGAGGCCTATAGCATCGTCTTCACACCACCTGTCGAAAATCAATCCAGTTTTCATAAGTGAATAGGTACCTTACTTGCACTAGTGAATAGGTAGCTTACTTGCAAAATGATGGCTCATTAAGTCAATATATACTTCATACTAAAATCTCATAAAATCAAGTTTTCTTATTTGATGTGTAAGGAACAAAAGCCGCAAAAATTATCTTGAGAAAATGATTATTCCGAAAAACCATTTTTCATACTTAGTCAATATTGCACCTTTGCTAAAAAAATTCTGAGTCTGCCAGTGGGTGTGACGAGTCAACTAAGAACTCCCCTTCACTCTCTAGGTAAATGACCAAGATTGCACGTTCGACTTCGTAAGACAATATTCATCTAGAGAGTCCGATCCAACCCCACAACCAGAGATAAACCTCGCAAGTAGTGAATGAGGGATGAAAGAGGGAGACAGAAAGAATGAGAAGGAAAAAGGTTGATCGAATATGCTCTTTTAAGATCAAGGATTAATATTCTTTATAAAACAAAAAACAAAAAATCTTTGTTTGACATGCATGATAGTTTCATTATGAAACACCTAATATACGGCGAATTTAAACTATCTATTGTCATTTATCAAACATGAGGATGAAAGTTTCGTAAGTTTATACATTTTCAATGATAGTGCCCTCAATAGTGCCGAACATAACTAGGTAATTTATTATTCACCTCTCAGAGTCCTTGGAGGGATGGCCCTCTAGGCTGAGAAGCTCATATTTTATGGGTCTTTGCCTAGTATAAGCCTGGTAGCCCTCCAGGCTGCAAAGCTCATATTTTATGGGTCTTTGCCCACTATCATTGCCCACCAAGCTTATATTTTATGGGCTTCTGCCCACCACTATAACCTCGAATTTCTATGTTACCATTGTCATCAGTATCCTCTCCTTCCTTATCATCATTGGCTTTGAGCTTCAACTCTTGCTGGTAATCACTAGCCCCAAAAAAAAAAAAAAAATGGCAACAGTTACTATTATTTAGTGACATTTTATGTAGTGAATGTTGCATTTTATTTTATGATTTGAACATTGTATGATTTTGGTGTATTTTTCCTTTGCTTCATAATGTCTCCAACTCTCAGTTTTGATTCTCAAGTTCTTTAATTCCTTCCATTTTAACAAAAACTTCGTATTTATAGCTTTGTACTTGGCACTGCTACTATTTCAACCGAACCCCCAGCGTGCTGGTCAAAGTAAAGGTGTCAAACCAAAACCTACCAACGACAAACTGCTTCTTTGTAAAAGTGCTTATGTCATAAGTACTTCGAGAAGAAGCACTCCCAAACGAGCTCTTAGTTTCGTTTGTTCTATTGTGGCACATAGTATTTTGGATGGCATATGCTATACAGTACAGTTCTTCTTAGCCAAGTATGTAAGATTATTGTAAGAAATAATTTATCTTTTTGTTTTTTGTGTTTTTGTTTTTTGGTAAGTATAGGAACAGAATTTAGCAAGAGTAACAAAACTATGGTATCTTTGCTATTTCCAATGTACATTGCATATCTTAGTGAAATGTTCTCTATATATTTTTCTAGAAAGTATTTTGACATGTATAATTTTTCAGAAAGTGTTGTTGGGATATATAGCTTTTCTATATACTAGTTTTTGGTATTTTAAAAAAAAAAACTTTATCTAATGTTTTTTCTTTGCTGTATAATGAGAAACAAAAACCACTAGTGGGTCAGTCAGCAGGTCTCTAAAAGTGTTTTTCAGAGAAGCACTTAGGTCCCGTTTGGTTCATGGGAAAAGAGGCTTGGGAATGGGAATTCAATTGCTTTCCTATGTTTGGTAAGTCCGGGCATGGGAAATGGATGCGTTGCACATGGGAAAGCAGGGGGGAAAGTGAAGCCCTCCTCTTAACTTGGGTTTTGTTTTCCCTCCTCATGGGAAAGTTTGGGAAAATGAGCCAACATTCAATGCACAATTTTCATGACTATTTTATCCCTATGAACAATTTATAATTACAACGTATCATTAAATGCATTCTTTTTTTATTTGATTTAATATGGATATAATTGGAAAATTATACAAACTTTGTTTTCCATTCCTACTCAAAACAAACATGGGAACGGAAACAAAGTGAAATCTCCCAGTTACTTTCCCAACATTACCAAACGTGGGAAAGGAATCTTTCATTCCCATTCCTTAGGAAATGACATGGGAATTGATTTCTCCTCAAATCCATTCCGTGAACCAAATGGGGCCTTAAATATTTCTTTATGAAAAGAAATGTCCCGTTATAAATGTTTGAAGTCTAGGACCTGCAGGTTGCAGTGCAGTGTACACCTGTAATGAGTGAGCGAAGTATGTACGTTCTTGCCGGTTCAGCTTTTCATTTTGTACGACTTCTGCTGAAATGCAACGTCACATGGATTAACTTACATCATGTAAGAACGACAAAGAAAAATTATTGTCATAGACATAGTTACAAATAACATTTTCCCTACTTTTAAAAAAAAAAACAAGATCTTGCATAAATACAAGCCAATCTATCTCATATGTTAAGATCAAGAATTAATTTTCTTTACAAAACAGAAAATAAATAAATACAATCTTTGTTTGACAGTTTCATTATGAAACACCTAATATATTGCTCTATGTTATTTATCCTGCATTTTATATCATCAAATTGCGAATTCTATAGTCATTTATTCGGTAGGAAGATGAAAGTTTCGTAAATTTACATATTTTCAATTATAATGGCCTCAATAATGCCGATCATAGAAAGATAATTTTGTATTCACCTCTCAAAGTCCCTCTGGTGTAGGAATTTATGATGAAATCAGCCACATTTGTAGTTTATTAGAGAATAAGAACATGCGATTTAGGAATGAAACCTTCAAATTTGTGATTAATGTTAACGACAACATTTTTACTTGGCTGTGATGAGTTTAACCTAATGGTGGTTGGATGAGTTTAACTTTTAAAATTCTTGTAACAAATAGATTAAATCACACTTATCAAACGGAAATTGATGTTGCGGTAATGCTTACCACCCTTAATTGGTGGTGAGCAAAAATGCTCTCAATTTTAATACGTTACATCTCCTACAAGTGTACACTGACGTTTGAGAGACCTCTAATGAGTATTTTGTCCACAAAGTAAAAGCGATTCCCGTAGTAGCGGCAAAATGCTTTAAATTGCCTTCGAGGAAGTGACAAAGTGCCAAGAAAATGAGCACGCAAATTAAAGAACAATGACATTGAGAGGATCAAAATGCCTTTTCTTTTTTTTTTTTTTTTTTCTTCTTGACAAAATATAAAGGGACATTTCAGAAATGCATGTTCACAAAAAAAATATATTATTAAAATCAGAAATGCATATAAACCATCCAACCAACACAATTTTGAGTGTAATTATTTTTCTTGGGTAGGAAGATGCAGTGTTCAGCGAAGAATACAACTAATGTACATTTTCTGCCAAGAGCAACTAAATGTACATTTTTGGATGCGAAACTCACACATTGGCCATTTCACCGTCACTGCATTTATCACGTACTGAAAGTTATAAACTCAAATGACCATGAACAAAACAAAAATTACTGAGCTTGTCAAGTGACTGGTTACCAGATCTGGGTTGAAACATTCTGAGGCCTATAGCGTCGTCTTCACACCACCTGTCGAAAATCAATCCAGTTTTCATAAGTGAATAGGCAGCTTACTTGCACCAGTGAAATCAAGTAAGATCGTGCACACTACAAGGAAGCTTAGTTGTATCAGTAAAATCATGCATAATTTGATGGTTTTTAGAATACCAGTAACTAAGCATCCTCTCAAAGAGTACACCAATATGATAATCAGAGTGATGGTAGCATTCCATTAGATGATATACTTCAATCCTTGGCAATCAAAGACTTCTTTTGTCAATAAGAAATTTTTTTAGGGAAAAGTTGCCAAGGGGATGCCATGCCAACAGTATACATGATGCAATAACTTAAAAAGAAAATAGGAAAGACAAATCTAAAAAGAATGAAATGATAAAGAATGAACCTTCTTCAACCAATCAAAGAATAAGAGTCTAATTTTTATGTCCAAGCTGGAATGTTCCACCTCATAAAGGGAAAGCTGTACTGTTTCTTCCTAAACATAACACCGTAAGATGCACAAGGAGGTTCACCTCAATTCTTTTTAGTTCTATTCAATCATTATTCTTGTTTTAAAACAGTCTACCATGTTATCTTGTCTTTACCTTATCTGGACCAAAAATACCATAAATTCAAAATATAGCACCACATTTCCAAACAACTAGGCAATGAATTAACTAAATGAAACATCATTTCTTCAACCTTCTTGCATATTCATCTACTCACAAACCCTCCCTCTAACAATCATATCCGCAATAGGTAAACCTTCTCTCGGGTGGCTGTCCAAACAAAAGATTCCACCTACGGTGTTGCATTTGCTTTCTAAATTGCAATGCTAGGAAAACTAAAGTGGACCCTCCAGTACAGCCACATAGAAAGATGTTAACATGCAACTGCTTACGATTGCAAAGCTGCATCCAACTTCATCCTCTCCATCCGCCCCTCAGCACAGCCTCATGCAAAGCATTTTAAAAATCTGCCATCAACTCCACCTCCCTACAAAAATCTGATAGGACAACGTCCACGGATGATAACATTCCTCCAGTGACAGGCATTAACAGGATGCGTTGTCCTTTTAACCATTCTCCAGCCACTCAGTACTGCTTGGTGGCTTCCCTTCCCAATTATTATGTGACGTCATGAATCAATTCATTACTTACATACCTAAAGAAATATTTTTCTTTGATAATACACACATGATTTTTCTTGTCATTATAATGGCAAATAAACAAGAATTGCCCACCTTTATTTTCACGTTCTTTAATCTGCGCAAGTGCTACGGAAATTTTAGCACCAACAAGTGCATTGTTCTTCACCAATGCAATGTCTAATTGTTGGTTAAGAAACTGAGTTGATAAATCAAACAACATCAACAAGTGCATTATTCTTCATACTGCAATGCCTAAGAAATGCTTTCCAAGACAGCCTCCAATACATCTTAGACTTGGAAAAGTCACCACCATATGTTAGGACACAGAAAATGAACATATCAATATTATTGTGCAAAGAATAATAGATAAAGGATACTCGAAGCCAGAGAAGCTCCTCCAGTTAATTCATTCACTCTTGCAAGCAAAAATGGAGTTGCAGCATTTCCAATTATGTTCTTATCCCTGACAAAGCAAATTCATTTTCAGTATATTTGAAAAGATGAGTAAAAAATATTATTAACAGAAACAGGTGACAGTAGATTATTGATGAGAGGAAAATCAGTTTACCTAGCTTCTTCAAGAGCTCTGTTTATTGCAGACTCAATTAACCTTCCAGAAGCTGCGTGCTCTTTAGGAATTGGAACAGCAATCAAAATTCCAGTTCCAAGCTCAAGTTTCAGGTTCGCATCTATAAAACAAAAAATAAAATAAGAACATTCACAACAGGGGTATTACTTTAAATTTTGCATATAATTTCTTCTAGAAAAATAAATGAATTCACTTTTGTAACTTGCCTATAAGCTGAGCACAGTCTTCTGGGGTATCTACACGGCAAGGCACCTAGATTTTCAAGTCATGATTGAACAAAAGCCATCAGTCAGATATATATTTGAAACAAATTATGTTAAACATGTGGGCATAATTGGTCCAACATAAAGTTTTCTGCATTTGCATATAAGCTGAGCACAGTCTTCTTTCCTTCTATGTATTATCACCATAAAGTTTCTAAATTTCACACTTAGCATTTCTCTGAACAGAGAGACATGTGTTTCTTTGATTCTGTCCCAGTTCAGCAATAACAAAATGGTGCTCCAATGTAACCAAATAAAAAGGTGATCCTCAGTTGACCAGTTTTTATTACTTGAGAACTGAACATAGCAGTTGAACCTAGGGTCTTTATCCCCACCCCACCTCTCCCATGCCAATTGTGCTAAGGCTCATGAGCCTAGCAGTTGGGCCAACATATCACAATGAGAGAGAGGCTAACATTCAGTCTGCTCCAGAAGCACAATCAGGGACAGTTTTTCTTCCTACTAACCTCTAAAGAGGTTTCGCTGATCATTTTCTAGCCATCAAGATGATCAAGTGAACTCAACTTCACGTGGATGGGTTTTATTCCATAGAAAATAGGGGGTTTCACTAAAACACCCAAAATGGGGGCTGAAATTATAAAAAAACCCAACACCCAAAACACTTTATAAACACACCCAAAACCCATCATTACACACACTCAAAACTCATTTATAAACACACCCAAAAAATATACAATTGTTTATTTTAGGATTGATTTTGGGTGTGTTTCTATATTTAAATAGTGTGTGGGTTTTTTTATAAATACATGCATAGAATTGGGTTTATTTATAATAATCTATAGAAAATATGGTAAAAGAGGAAAAGGAAAACACAAGCACTTACGGCAAAATTGTGGTTAAACGCCATTTTTAAACATGAATTTGATTGAGGATAGAACAACATTGATCAAACTATTGTTGTTAGATGGAGAAACGTAGCATTTTGAAAGAGAGTTGACCATCAATACCTTGCAACCACTTGTTTCAGAGAAAAATGCTGGAAATTCATTGGTCCTATAAGCAGCAACACAAACTCCCTGAGTTTCCTTTTTTTTTTTTTTCCAATAACAAAAACAAAACAGTTATTTATAGTTGACAATCTGCTCTCTATTACTTGCAATCATATACATGAGATAGTTTAGTGCAGACCAAATATTCAAGGGTCCTTGGGATATCCAATATTGATTTTACACCAGCAGAGATGACAGCTACTGGTGTCCTTCCAAGCTCAGTAAGATCTGAAGATATGTCCATTGCTGCAAAAGGAAAATAAAATTTTGTAACATTAATATCGCACCATAACACACTCCTTTAACATCCGAACGGACAGTCTGCAAACATTTTTTGGGTCCAAGGTGAAGAGTTTCAAATAAACATCAATTTCTTTATATGAACCATATGAGGCAAGATAAACATGCGAGTCTTATCTGGTTGAGTTGCAGCATGCACATAAGAGCCACAGACGAAGTAATAGGTCTTTATACAATATTAGTTATTTATGCAAAAATGGGCAAAAGGACTTACAATGATAATCTCCAGCTCTAGAAATTTAGGGGGCTTTATATATGAGCAGTAATTATCCACAAGTTAAAGTTTCACATACATTTTGGTAAGAAAGATACTGTAGACTGCTGTTGGTTTCTATTTCTTTTTCACAGAATTCAATGGATAACTTTTTTGAAAGCAATGGTTACAACATGTTTGTGCATGTTAAGTTGTCCAAGAATTATTTCATCTCTATAGGGCCAATATGTGACAACAGATGACAATGGATCTTATATGGTTTCAAAAATTATGTTCTGAACAGTCTCAGTTAACTCAGTTTTTTTAATCTCTTAATTTAAGAGTTAAATGTATTTTTATATGTCGAGGCAGCTCTTGAATTTCACAAAGTCGTGGTCATACTTTTATATTTTCCTTAGTAATCTTTGTTCTATGATTTTCTCTGAATATTAAGAGTATGTTGATATTTCCTTGGACTTAAGTTAGTCCCTGACTTTCTAGTCCTAATAGGAAAAGGTGGTTTTATATTAAAATATGATTCTAGTCCTTAACTTAGCATTGGGCAATGGGATATTCACTATTTTGAGTGTGCAGAATGTGTTAATGGAGTCTGCGTATGCGTATGTATTTGTAACAGTTCATAAGTTAGTGTTCACATCCCTAGAGGGGTCCCAAAATCCCTCTTTTTCTGACTTCTTTGCAGCAGCATCAGTAGATATTTTTCTTACCCAATTAAACCAAAAGTATTAAACCTCAAATAACCATTTTAAACAGCCCTGAAAAACCATATATCAGCTGCTTCCCTGAACAGCCCTGCACCTAGATTTCCAGAAAGCAGGCCCTATCTGCCTACTAAATTTCCCAGCCATTTTTTTTATTCCCAATTTAAACCTGAATACCAAAACCCTCAAGTAAACTTTTAAACATCCTCAAAACCTATAATCTGCTGCTTCCTAGAAAAGCCCTACATCCGGATTTCTAGAAAGTCATCCCCTGTTTGCCTATTAAATTCCCCAGCCAGAATGTGATATAAAAAACCCTAAACCTATTCTGCCATCTACATAATATCTAGAACCTAATCTACTCCAAAAGAAAGCCAAGGATACAAGCCGACATAGAAGGGTTCCTAATCTGTCCTACATTAGAGTCCTTTGTCTACTATGTTGCTTATCTGTACTCCAATATAGACCATTTGGTGAGCCATAGACTCAAGTAACACAGAAGCCATATGAATTGGCTTGGATTAGGAGAAACATCAACAATGAAGATATTAGGAATATGGCCATATGAAGTCATGACTCTTTGACTTTTGATATCCAAAAGCACGGGTGGAGACATAAACAAAGTCGGTTTCTTTTATGGACTGTTAGTAATAAATAACACCAATATATATGTAGCATTGAACTCACTATGCTCGCCATGTCTATGTACTCCTCCAATCCCTCCAGTAACAAACAATGGTATGCCAACCTGCAAGAATATGCAGTATTAAGTATTAGAAAAATATTTATTAATATAATGACAGAAATGGCTTTCTTTATCTTTGTATAAAGTAAACAAGAAAATAAGTCCTCCGGGAAAGCTGATCATAGATTGGTTACCATAGAAGCAAAAAGCATGGTTGCAGAAACAGTAGTTGCTCCATTCCCTCTGGTTGCCACCTAAACAAGAGTCAGCTCGTCATCTTGTAAATTTAGCATCAGAAATGACCATGGAGAAATTATAGCGGCGATTCAGGAATTCCATTTGTCAGAAATTTCTTGAGCATACATCATAACAGAGTAGGGAACCTCATAATTATGTGGCTATGAAGGTTATTTTATGTAGAAACCAGCGTGCTAATAAAAACGGAAGTATAGGTAGCAGACGATTTTGAACATGTAAGTTCAATGCCACTGATTGAAGCCAACAAAATAATCATTCTATGGTGGTACAAGTATTGAGGTGTGCTTTCACCAAGGATTGAAATATCGGCCGATACACCGACATATCGGCCAATATGTCGGTATTTTCAACTGTCGACACCGATACTGGGGAGTAAGGCCATATCTTCCCCTATATCCTATATAAGTGCGATATCCCAGATATTTTGCCGACATCCCCAATATTTCCTGATACCCATAACAGAACCCAAAAAAAAATCAGGAGTTTTGAAGGCAATTGAAGCAAATTGAAACCCAAAAATAGCTAATCCTTGCTCAAAACCCTATAAATTATTAATATGAAGAATCTATGCACAGTCCACCACATACCTCCAATCCATCTGAAGAGGACATGGCGATCAGTTTTGGATCTATGAGCATAAGAACTAGACCTAGTACTAACTCAAATGAATCTTATGATGGCTATAGTTATGTCATGTCTGATTATAGTGGAACTAGTTATGGAGCTCAAGATGATGAAACAGATTATGGACCTACTAGTTGGGTTAATCCTAACTATCCCATATATGGGAGGGCAGCAGGGAGCACAAGAGAGACCTATATGCACTATGTTCAAACATGGCTTACAAACTGCTCGGGTTATATGACTTGTTATGACTATTGTAGGAATCTAAATGGTTGTTCCTCATTGTTTGAACCTCATAGGAGCTCTTCATTTATGTAGATGGACACTTATCTAAATTGTAATCCAATGTTTAAACAAACTATGGATTTATGCATGATTTATTCATTCTAATCAATATTTTATTTTCAAAGTTTTTATTAACGTGCATTACATACCACTTATATTTCATCATATGTATATCTTATTATTAGTAAATTTTGAGTTTTATTTGTTCAATACATTCATTGATAATGTACATAATATCTATGAAAGTTTTACATTAAAATTATGTGTTTCAATGCCTATATCTGTCATTTTTGTTGATTTTTTTCCGATAGCTAAAACGATAACGATATATCCCCCGAAATATCCGTAAATTGGAGGGCCGATATTTTAATCCTTGGCTTTCACAAATTATGTGGGTCTAAATTTGTCAACTTCTTGGCACGTCTTCTGCTATCACCATATATGGCTAGCAGCACAACACAGAATATAAAACTAAGAGTTCAGCATGTTCCATTGATCATATTGGCTAATACTATCAGATAGAATAAGTGCAAAGCATCAGTTACTCACAACATGTGCGATGTCTCTTCGAGCTGTCTTCTGAGCTCTGGGTCCGAGATTGGCAAGCTTCTCCAGTTCTTCCATACTCAGACCTACACAAAGAAATAATTAGGCAACAAAAAGGAAAAACAAAAAGAAAAGAATCATGTCATCAAGCACCCTCCAAAGTAATAATTTAATTTGTGACAAAAATTCCCTTAGCAGATGATACCATTCCATAAGAATACTGTATAGTATTTTCTGAAATCGCTAAGTAATTTTATCCCACTAGTTTGTAATTCGGTGGGACAAATTTCGCTTTGTAACCAGTGGGACAAATCATAGCACAATCATAAGAAGACATATATTAGAATTTAACAAAAGCTACCTCCAAGCGTAAATATTCATCAAGAAAACAGAAGAACAAAGTTAAATATAAACACCTACACAAGGTATGCCATCCAAAATAGCAATCGTGGCAGGAACAGCTCCATTTTCCCTCACAACTGCCTCAACTTCCCTTGCGGTTTCCAAGTTCTTAGGATAGGGCATCCCTGAACATAAGGAAAAACAAAATTCAGCAAGAAAGTCAAAAAGTGCAGTTCCTCACATACACATAAGCACTGTCCATGAACCTATTCACACATAATCAGCTATCAGTACGGAGCCATACTCCCCTTTCCACGAATCAAACCCGCAACCATGTCATTCGAAGTAACTCAAACAATTGTGTCAAAGCGCTATGTATAATGTATCAAAATCAAATGAATTATGATAGCATACAAAATCCAAATTGGGTTTCATTCAGTTAACTCAAAAGGGAAAATCATGGAAGAAATGGAAAAGGAAAACAACTGAAAATACAACAAATTACATCATGAGAGAGAGAGAGAGAGAGAGAGAGAGAATTACCATGGGAAATAATGGTGGATTCAAGAGCAACAACAGCATGGCCATTTGACAAAGCTTCAGAAACCTCTGGAGAAATCTTGATAAACCCCACACCACCCTTAAAAAAGAAAATGGAAAATAAAAAACTCTAAAAATGTGAAATTTGGTAGACAATGTCAAAAAGAAAAAGGAAACCAAATGATTAAACGAAAGAAAAAGAGCGGAAGGTGTGATTGGAGTGTTAGGTACCTTATTTGAGTGCGAGGGATGTAAGTGTCCGCGGAGATTAGAGAGTCTTGAGAGAGCCGAAGAAGACGACGCCATTCCCTTTGCTTTGCAGTAGTGTGTTACGTAATATTATATTTCCTGTTGTTGTTTAGGACTTTGCTTGGTGTTTTAAGATGGGACAAGTAGTGGGTTTTATAGGATATAGTTGTTCTTATTTTGTAGTTAGTATTGTTGGTCCTGGCTGGCTGGAGAGCTTTTGCTCTTTCGTAGGATACGCATATATAAAGTTGTACAACTGAATAGGGACGGATCCAGGATTTCAAATTAGGGTGGGCTAGATTTACCTTACGTACAAGCCATGAAGGAAGGAACATAATCAATGGAATCGACGTGTATAGATTTCCAAATTTTTTAAAAACACAAAAGCTATATTAATTAACCAAAACAAAAACTCACACTAACCAACAAAAGGAATAAAGTCATACTAATTAAACAATTACTAATGTTGAAGCTATTTTTTTCTTTCCAAAAATGTAGAAATTATTAGGATTAAGGGTTTATGGCATAAAACATGAATGATTATAATTAAAAATATATTGGAATTTTAGGGGACTATAAGGGGCTGATCTACTTTCATTTGTATATTTTTAATTACAAAACTTGTACAATCAAATGTTTTGGCCAAGCCAAAAAAAAAATTACATAGAATTTTTTTAAATAAAAATTGTAAATCCCTAATTGATACTTCATAAACTCTAAAAAGTCCCAAATTTCAACATCAACAAATTAAGAAAATAAAAGAAGATTAATAATTGAAGATTAATTTGGTTTGCTTTAATTAAGCATTGAAGGGCGTGTAACAGGAGAGATGATTGGCTCTTTCTTCAATTTGTTTTTTCTCTGCGTGCATTAGCTAAGGGTTTGTGGGGTTTGCTTGGGTAGGTTGGGAGTATTACTATAGGCTAGAACAAATCAAGACACCTGGGCTATAGCCTAGGTTAGCCTGGGAATGGGTCCGTCCCTGCAACTGAATGTAGTTATTAACCAGATAACTTTGAGTTCCATAAACCCCACTTAAAGAGATCAAGGGTTGCTTCATAAGCCCAAATTTCATATTGTTATTCCTAGTATTTTCCTTCAATCCATATCATAGTGTTATAGCATTTTCACCCATTTATCATGGCAAAAGGTAAGCGGAGATAAAAGCTGTTACTATTCACATTAATAGTGCTTGCCTTAGCAAATTTTTTGTTGGTTTTCCACCCATTGCCATGGCAACTCAAGGGCAACCACTATTCACATGAGATATGAGGAGAATAATTTTTATAGAGTTTTAGTATGGAAAGTGAAGAATATGGCTAGGTATTTATAAATAAAAAAAATTATAAAAATTTGGTATTTTTTCAGATTTTTTTTTTCTTTGCTGACGTCATCACCGACATCACAGCCCTTAGACAACAACTCGGGATGTTTTTGCCTTCGGGCCTGCTAGGGCTTGGTGGACCCCCCACCTTGCCTGGGCTGTTTTGTACCGCTGAAAACGACTTCACGGGCCTAGGTCCCCTCTTGCCTAGACGGGTGTGGTGGAAATGCTCTTAGGGGTCGCACTTGTAAGTTGTAATGCCACAAACTACTCGGCCCATGACATAGCAAATTGCTTCCTTGTTAAAGGAGAGCACCCATGTTTTGCAATTGAAAAAATAAAAATAAAAAACTTTTGTATTAACAAAAGAAGGATGATCATTTGGGATGTTTTCTCTGCTGGAATCTTACAGGCACATACTTTTGAAACATCTTATAAGTGGTTTGTGAATCTGTTTGGGGTGTTTTCTGAAAGATTTGTGATCATCTTTCGCTGTCATGATGGTAGAATATGAATGAATCTGTAAGTTGAATGTTGTCATGAGAGGAAGAAAATCTGGTATCCATAATGCAATTTCCTTACACAGGTTACAAGAACAACGGTCAATCAGTTCGGATACACACACGAACAATACTACAAAACCTGCAACCCAAAACAAAGAAAACCAGTTCAAAGATGAAAAACATACATGGACAATACATCAAATTTATTGACACAATCAGCCAACTACAAAACGGGATGAGAGCTGGCAGTTGCATAAATGTCAAATTCATCCATCAAGGACAGGATCGGACTAGATTGTGTGTTTGGCATGCTCTGAGTTGTGTCGTCATTGTTTCCGGGGAAAGAACTGCATCATTACAACACAGAATGAGAACTTACTATGAAAGCACTCATGTGGAAGATTGATAAAAAATATTAATTTGCATTTCGGACTAGTTAATCAATGTAGGACAATTGCGTCTATCATGATCAACCGACCTACACTCGGTACACCATCGTTTCAATTTGTCCATTGCCTTCTCTTTGCCTTTCACTCTCACTCGAAGTGGATCCATTAAAGTAACTGTTTGAGAATCGCTTGCCACGGCTTTACCACTTCCTTGTGCATGCCCAATTGCCTGCCCCATAGACTCTATTTTTTCCTGCACACCCTGTAAAGTTTCTAAGAGTAACTTCCCGGCTTCCTCGGACATTGATGCAGAATCAATTAGAGTAATAGCTAGTTTAGACAATTTAGATCTCCTCATTAAAACACACCTATCAACGTGATCTTTAATTTTAATGGCATCGTGATCAAACACCAATGCAGACTTCGCTCTTTGCATCCACCTTTTTAATAAATACTTATCTGGCAAATATTCGACTTGCTCATGTTTTAGAAAAGCCAATACATGCCTGCATGGAATTCCGCAAAATTCCAAGTGTTTGCAACTGCAAGAAGCTAGATCAGCAGATACATCATACACAACTTCTTTGACTTTAGAAACCCCAGGTTTTATCCTCTCAGTTACTTTATAAACCCTTTGTCTATCATCCGACGTTGTACATTGAAGAAAACATTTAAGGCTCTTCAATTCTTCAATCTGAAACTTTTGATACAGCGCCTTTGTATACAAGCCTGCCACCTGGGTTTCCATTGACGTCTCCAAAAGGCTTGCAGGTTTTTCATTATGGTCAACATGATCAGCATATAACTCCTCATGCCGCTGCTTAGCAAGACCTCGTTCAAATCGTGCTACGAAATCCATCAACGAATTCTTTCGCGAAACATATGGCTTGAAGAAAGCATGTGAGCTTTCAGGTTGCTTACTACTCGACATTCCAGCAGAGAAAACATGTTTCACATAGGCTGGAACCCACTTATCACGCAAATCATATATTGAACTCAACCAAGGATGATCATTTAATCCATTTTCTGTAATCAAGGTAAGCCATTTTGATTCAAATTCTATTGTTGTGTCTATATCCCATATGCAAGCATTTAAATCTGAGAATCTGTCTCTGAGTGTTGGGGGATTTACCTTTTCAGAAAATTTGTTCAAAATATGCCATACGCATAATCTATGGTATGTAGTTGGGAGAGCTTGCACAATCGCCTTTGTCATGGCTGCATCATGATCCGTAATGATCATTTTGGGTGGTGGACCGGGCATGGCATTCTTAAATTGATCAAATAACCACGCAAAAGATTCAGTGGTTTCTTTAGTTAAGAAACCACATGCAAGGATAATAGTCTGTCCATGATTACTCACCCCTATTAACGGCGCAAATACCAATCCGTAACGATTTGTGTTATATGTTGTATCAAACACAATCACATCTCCATAGAATTTATAAGCTCTTCTAGATGTTGAATCTGCCCAAAACAAATTAGTCAGCCTTCCACTAGAATCTGCCTCCATCTTGAAATAAAAAGACTCATTCTTTCTTTTCTCAGCCCCAAAATGCTCACTCAGCAGCTCTACATCATGCTCCAGCAGTTGTGTGCGCATGTTTGTTTCCCAATTGTAGAAATCTTTATTTATACACCCAATGTTTTCCATTCCTCCTGCTTGTACCTCAAGATTACTTACTGGTGGATGAGTAGGTATATTAACTACACCAAATCGGTCAATTTTGAGTGCTTTTCTTGATTCTCTAACATCACGGTGAGATCTCAACAAATGCACCTTATCTGGGGTTGTCAATGAATGGTTGTGTACCTCTTCAAACAACGAAATAGAATACTTGTTAGACTCAGGACACTTCACAACCCCAATCCTAGCCTTGCAATCTTGTCGTACTTTGACTCTCCGTCTTTTCCTTACCCTACCTTCCACTTCGGGTCTACAATACGTACCTTGTTTAGAACATACATATTCTTTCCTTTTTATCTCCCCCGTGAGTCTATCCTTTTTACTTGAATGACTGCGTATGCTCAATCCTGCCTTCTCTGCATAATTATTATAGAAATTATAAACATCTTGAAGTGAATCGAACTCTTTCCCAACTTCTGGTATGGACTCAGTATTGAGTTTGGGTATAACACAAATGTCAGGATCCCCATCACCATCTGCATCGCTACTATCAGTTAGGTCCCCCACACATGCATTCTCATCCATTCTCCCAACAGATTTTGATATTAACCTGAATATGACATCAATTTAAAACCACATCAAATCCCCTTAATGAGTTGCAAAGTCAAATGAATCATAATACATACTAATTAAACTTAATAATATATTATGAAACATAGTCCAGACCCGTGACTTTTCTACCTTTAAGCTAGTATCAAGCTCTTCTTCTTTTTAAGTATGATTCGCTGGTTTGGGTACAGGATGGAACCTTTTCTGAAAGCTGCTTCCAGTTCAGTTGCATTGCTGCCACTTCTTGTATTCCAGCACCATTCTTAAAAAGCATGAAAAATCCACATGATTTTGTTCCGGCAAGTTTTATACATAAATGTTATTCATTAATATAACTTGAATGAAATAATACCAATTACGAAGTATATTATAAATATATATGTAAAGACAATCATGCTGAGAATTAATAGTGCTCAAACATTTGAAATGATTTCCAATATAAAATGCGTGGTTATTGTATAGCTAATTAAATTTGGGCACATATATATAGGTGCTAATTATAATAGTGCTCAAACTATAGTAATTAATATAACTAATTAAAGCCGTGCCAATCTAGAAGTATATAAGTTCTATATACTCTCTTTCATGCGTCTGTCACACCAAGTTTATCGTCTACTTTTCAAATTCAGCATCATATAGTAAGAACATAAAAGATAGTATCTATTATAAAGACTTGGTATATAATACCATATATATCCAAAGGAACAACTCATGCATCCCTACAAACTGTACTGCATGTTATTTTTCCAGAACCTCAATGAGCTTTTGGGCTATAGCACTTGCATACAAAAAAGACCTTTCATCAAGAAGCTTGGACACAATCAACAATAGATTGATCTTCTTCTTCTACACAAGTTTTAGTATATACAGTATACCGTCTTTGTGTTCGGAACCAAACTCGACAATGCAGTGTACTTGCTATTCAACTAGACTGTCCGATGCTTCTCGGTGGCAAATTGTTTGGTCCCTTTGACATATCTTCCTCTTCCCATAGAACCCATTTCTTTGGAGAACTCCAAACTCCATTCCCAAATTGCCTCCCATTTATTAATCCCATCTGGGTAAACCCCTCCTCCCATCCCCTCTCTTGCATCCCCACCACCACTATACTAAACAAAGGCCCATTTATTGAGCCTGGCAAGCTGTACCCATGTGGGAAGGCAATTCCCTGAGCACCTAGCTAAGCTGAAAACAGTCGTTGCTGCATCCAATCATGAACACCATGAACAAAAATGCACTCATTGGGGCAATTCGTCAAACACCTTGGGGGCACATTTTTAGGCCACATCCTAAAATCAAAGGCTAATGCAAACTACAACTAACGCATCATTAATAATCTCAAATTTGACATAGATGAAATCATTTACCTGTAAATAGAGTTTCAAAACTTAGCCTTCGATGTGGTTGCCGCCAAATCTTAGACCTCTTGTTTTATGACAAAAGAAATCGAGGTTTCGAGCTCACAAGTTCAATCTCTAACTTGAAATCTAAGCCGTCTAGTTTGATCATGTGGCTAATAATGCAGTCTGCATCTAAGTAAGGTGCGTAATTTGTGGGGGACATTTGGTAATTTCATGCCATGGGTACATTTTGGTAATTTCAGGCCAGAAATACAACCACCACAAGTCTTACATATAACTGCTCGTTTCATCTTCTTTTTCCCTCCTCTGCTGTTGCGCTCTCTATCTCTCTCTTGCTCATGGCTTCCAGACTCTCACTCATTTCCATTCCCAATCTTCCAACCCCAGCTAGAACATTCCCAAAACACCCTCAACAAATACCTCTTTCTTCTCTTCCACCTCATAGTTTTCAAGTAAATCCCTCCTTCAATTCGAGGACCATTTCGATCTCTAGTGGAGGATCATCGCCAGCACTTCATGCTGTCCAAGAGGAAGTGATCCCATCCACCAGTTCAGATTCCACCAGTGATTCCAAAACTGCCCCTTCCTCCTCTTCCAAGGTCGTTCTCGTCATTGGAGGCACCGGCGGTGTTGGTATTTTCACTTGTTCCTTCTCTCGTTTGTAGCTCTTCATTTGCTTATAGTGCTCTTTATATGTATATATGTATATGTTTCTCTTGCTTCTGAATTTGTTTTGAATTCCGTTGAGGGGTTTGTGTAATTTCTGTTCCTTTATGTGGGTTATATAGCAAAATGAGTCTTGTGATTGTGGAAATGCTAGTGAAGTATGTGAACTTAAATCAAACAATTATTCCTCTTTTTGGGATGCAGGTTTGAGTAAATGATACTGTTTTCCTCCAAGGTTTTTAGTTTTGCACATACCCTTTTGTGAATTTTATTGGGAACTTTGTAAATTTTGGTGCTTTGTTAATCTCATTTCAGGTCAGCTGGTAGTGGCTTCGTTGCTCAACCGGAATATCAAGGCACGCCTATTATTGCGTGACCCTGAGAAAGCAACTAAGTTGTTTGGTGAACAAGATGAAGAGAAATTGCAGGTACCAATTTCTGTGTAAGTAATTATTCAAGAGATCTCTATCACTCAAATATTTGCTATATTTCTGTTAAGTTAAAGCATCGAACCTGAAATCAATTGACTATAGGTGTTTATTTATTAAGATGCAAAATTGTGACTGAACTGAGCCCTGGATTTATTAGAGGTGAGAAGGTGTCATTTGACATCTGGATTTATATTCTCAGCAATGTCTTCTTTTAGCTTAGATTTAGAGCATAAATACGTTCTCTTTTTTTAAAACTTGTTTCCTTTCCTGAGGAGTGGGTATCATAGCTCTATAAAAACTTGATAGGTCTTCAAAGGAGACACTCGGAATGCAGACGATCTAGATCCATCTATTTTTGAGGTTTGCGCTTTTACTTTAGTTATGTATACTTTTTTTCCTATTTTCTGTATTGATAATGGGTCAAGGGTTAATGATTTCTGAACGAGTAATTTTAAAATGTCTTCTCTTTTAGGGAGTCACACATGTGATTTGCTGCACAGGAACTACGGCTTTTCCTTCAAAGCGGTGGGAAGGGGATAATACACCAGAAAGAGTTGGTTAGAGTTCTATTTTGAAATTTTAGCTTTATGAGTGAGCAAGTACCTGCATCTAAGGCATATGCATCATTTATTTTCTGTTTGGATATAGCAGGCTGAAAAACAGATTACATCTGGATAGATTAAATAGATGAGCTATACATGAACACGCACACAACCAAAGATTGCTTGCTCATCTATACATATGCTTTCCGCGCATTTGACTTTTAAATTTTTTAATGAAGATTGGGAGGGCGTGAGAAATCTTGTATCTGTACTGCCTTCTTCGCTGCAGAGAGTTGTTCTTGTATCATCAGTAGGTGTAACCAAGTTCAATGAACTGCCATGGAGGTAAGACAACTTATTTATGGATGTTGAGTTATAAAACCAGTGCCTTTCTTTTGGTTGAGTGAGCACTGGCAAGAAACTATGTTTAATGATTTAATTAATTTTAGCAGCCCTTAAATATTGTGTCGTTGGTGCTGAAATTTTCATAATTTCGTAATAAGATCCCAGCAAGGAAACTCTTGTAAACGAAACTTATTAGTTGAAGTTCTCAAGCATAGAAACAAAAAAGATTATTTGCCGCAGTGCAGAGAAATTTCGAAAATAGTTGCAATATTTTGAGACCATAATGGTAAACCAAAGACTGATATAACATTTACTGGGATCAATATTCCTAGCATAAGAAAATTTAAAAAAATTTCTTAGATTAACCTTATTAGATCTATTAACTAGAACATGTATAGGATTAGGGTTAAACCTTACACATAGGGAATAGGTTTGGTTATCGATTGAGAGAGGGTTGCACATCCACCTCTAGGCCTGCATTCTCCAAGCATGCCTTTGCACCAATGGCTCCTCTGATGAGTCAAGCAATACCTCCATGCTATTGTGGCTCCAAAAAGGTTTTTGGTTATGCCACCAGTCTGCACAAATTGATGCACACACAAGGATCACCAGGTTGATCTTGTCTAGACTTCCAAAGTGAGCTCCTCGCTGATTTCCTTAAAGAAAGTATCTTCACAAGGAGAAGATGAAGAGAGCAAAGTGTGGCCTCAATTTGGCAGATAAGGTTGCTAACTTTACCCTTCTTCATGCCTTTTTATTTGTAATGGAATGGAGGAAAGGACTGCAACAGTCCCTTCCTTATAGGAGACATGCTAGTTGTAGGGATAAGGAAAGTATCCAGTGGCTTGATTCTGGTTCTAGGCACTTTACTGGCTTATGCAGCACATGTAGCTCATACAACCACGTGGGCACCTAGAATTCATGTATTGGGTAAATACATGGTCGTTAGGTGATTAACAATGGTTCAATGTAATATACCAACAAAATAATAATAATTATAATAATAATGGTTCAGCATATGCGTGGGTTCATTGTATGGCACAAAGCAATGCATTACATTTAATAGGCAGTCTCATAGACCTCCACATAAGGCTTGTGAACCCTTCTTTTGAGCCATGAATAAATTTACAGAAAATTTCAGCGAAGCTTATGTATTTCTCTAGGACTGTGTTGCAACCCATCCATGGTGCAAACCATCCTAGGTGCAATGCCCAGAGACCTACAGGTGTGGTGCTAGTAGATTCTATACCTTACCTACTTACAATTTGCAGCAATCAAAGGCCAAAATTCCTGTCCTACATCATGAGAGAGAGAGAGAGAGAGAACTTAAAAGACAATATTGTTCTTTTACAAAATGGTGCTCAGAGCAATTAAAAATTATTTCTTAGTCATAGTGCAGATACAATATTGTGCCTGTGCTGTTCTTCAGGATTAATGTAGGGGTTTTTATATCTCTTATCGTTATGGCTTTGAACAGTTTGAAAGTGTCACGTAAGCTTAATTCCGAACTAAACCATCTTGTACATCCAACTAGTTCACAATGAAGTAGTTTTTCAATCTTCTATTTCTTTCTCACATGGATTAATTATTTAAATTCTTTTATTTTTGTAGCATTATGAACCTTTTTGGTGTTCTCAAATATAAGAAGATGGGGGAGGATATTCTTCGTAATTCTGGTCTATCATTTACAATAATCAGGTTTGTGTAAATTAGTTATGTAACTTTTTTTATTACTGAGAAGCCAAAAAACTGTCATAGTAATTATGGCAGGCTTCCGCTTAGAGAAAAGCAGCTTTATATCCCTAAAAATTGTTGCTTATATCGTATTTATACTTTTTGCTTTGCAGACCTGGTAGATTGACAGATGGACCTTACACATCATATGATCTTAATACATTGCTGAAAGCTACAGCTGGCCAACGCCGTGCAGTCCTAATAGGTCAAGGTACACTATCAATTTTCAACGAGCATTGCATAGATAGATTGCAGGTTCAGTTCTTAAGGCTCAATTATAGGTCCTATGGTCTTATACCAAAAATTTAGTCTTAGCACTGCAAAATCTTAACAAAAGCCAAACGGATGAAGGCTGCTCTGTAAATTGAGCTAATGGAACTAAATCACTAGCTAACGATCACCACCTTAACATGGCCAACTGGTACAAAAGCTGCGTTAGTTGGAAAGCAAATTGCCATCATTGTTTTAGCATGAACCACGAAGAGAGAGGGAGGAGGAGGGCAAAGGTTGAATATTGGAAACTGCTATTTTAAAACATTAGAGTAGGGACGATGGGCAATTATGAGTAGTATTACTTTGTTTGCTTATTTCATCAAATGTTACCTTTAGGGGTTTTGATACCACTGACTTGCTATTCGAAACAGTTTATTCAGTTATTGATGTCTTTAATGTCGAAATAAGAAAAGGGAATACAAGGTTCCATGATACTTTAGGATGGGCATTGTTTGTAAGTTTTCATATACCTTCACATGAATGTTGCTGCTGTTTAGATTTGTTTGTCCCAGGCTCTCAGAAACCTAATTTAATCGATGCTCCCTTACTAGGTGAACCTGGTTCTGAGAACATTGATCAAAAGCTAGTAACTAATTTCGCATCAAGCCACACATTGAACCTTAAATTTGTGGGAAGGCTTAATTGAGTTGAGTTGAATATGTGGAGATTTAAATAAATAATTGTTGAATGAATTTTCCACAAGATACCAATATATTAGATTTTCCTGTCATACATGCATTCTTCTGGTTTAGGCAGGGATCATCTTGTCTGTGTACATGATTTTGGGATGTGGTGTTAACTAAATTCCTTCCTATCTTATGTCTTTATCTTAATGGGTATAATCATTTATGGGATCCAGGAGATAAACTAGTTGGAGAGGTTAGCAGACTCGTTGTTGCTGAAGCTTGCATACAGGCATTGGACATAGAATGTACTGAAGGAAAAACTTTTGAAGTTAATTCAGTTGAGGTAATTTTCCGGATATGATTGCAGTCTTGCAGAATATAGAGGGGTAAACGTACAATGTATATCTGGCCTTGCTTTGCAACGTCCCTTGGCATTTGAACTCAGAATTCAGTCTTTACTTATATTGATGTTTGGGAATGAACTTGAATTTATAGAGATGAATGGAAGTTAGACGATTTGCTTGCTTGCCTTTATTCTTTCCTTTCTTTCCTTTTCTCCTTGGTTTAGAGAAGTACACTGCTTTTGACCCCTTACCATTTGGAACACATTTGATATCCTTGCATAGTTCACTGGAGACCTAGGGGCATGTGATATAGAGAAAACAAGGAGGCCAGTGTTTATGTTAGACCCTTATATGAATTAATTCCAATTAACCCTACCATATTCTGATGCTTTGAAGAAGTTCTTTCCAGTAGTAAAATCTAGTACTGTGCAGGGAGAAGGTCCAGGAAGTGATCAGCAAAAGTGGAGGGAATTATTCAAAGCTGCCCAAGCTCAATAACTGTACTCTGCTTCTGATTCATGCATGTATACTATGAATTGCTTGAAAGCAAGAAATATAAGCAATGATCTGTCTGTCTATATATTGTAAATAATCACTATGTAATATTTCAATTTAGATCTGTAAATTTTGTCTAATTTCCTTCCCTTATTTTTTTGAGAAATTTATAAATAAACCCAATCCTAGACATGTATTTATAAAAAAAACCCAAATACTATTTAAACATAGAAACACACCCAAAATCAACTCCAAAATCAACAATTGTATATTTTTTGGGTGTATTTATAAATGGGTTTTGAGTGTGTGTAATGATGGGTTTTGGGTGTGTTTATAAAGTGTTTTGGGTGTTGGGTTTTTTTATAATTTCAGCCCCCATTTTGGGTGTTTTAGTGAAACCCCCTTTTTTTTTACAGTTATGCATGCGCATTTCAACCTGTAAAAGTGATCACATTTCCCAAATGTTGCACATTGAAAAGTATAGCATATCTTGTGGCTTTTATCTGAGTTCTTTGGTACCATTTCTTTGCAAGTTTTTGTTTTTGGCTTCGCCTTCAAGGCATAGTTCAGTTATTCTCATATGAATGACAGCATCTGATTCAACTGCACAAAGTAAAACTGGCCCAACCTTGTCACTGAAATAATTAAACTGCACAACACAGAGTCCGTTTAGCGTTTTCTGTTTTAGCAAAAGTAATTACTATATACATCATCTGGATTCCAAAAGGAGAAAGGAAAAACATCCACAAAGGGAAAACAAGTGCAACAGATTGGAACGCAAAACTGCAATCTAATTTTCAAAACTGTTACTAATAAATTCTCCTTTCCTATCCCAAGGGCGACTTTCAAAAGACTTTCCAATTATACTGCGACTCTGATTTATAGTCCCGTCCTCGCAGCAGTACTCAGGAAAGTAATCCAGGAAGCTTTTGCTTCCTAGTTCATCAATTCCATTAAAGAGGAAGTTCACCAGCAAGTCCTAGAGATTATTTTAAGTCAGACCAGCAAGTCCTAGAGATTATTTTAAGTCAGAAACTGCACTCATGTAACAAAATCAAACTCATCAATGTCCGATACCTTTGCTTGTGTCTCCCCAATCAACTTTTTCAGTAGTCCATGCCCAGGATCCTAATGTCACATGTTGTCTCAACAAAATAAGTCACAAAAACAGATAATAGGGGATTAAGCTGTAAAAGTCAAAGACAAATCAAGAGAGCCACGATAACTATCATTTGATATCTAAAAATTTCAAAAAATTTCAATTATAATTTAACTTATTAAGTAGATTTTTTTTAAAAAAAAAATTTGGTACAACTTGTTTGGTATAATTGCAAATACTGAATTTCCATTATGAATTCAACAACAGTTCTGTTCTGAAGGCCCTATAAGTGAGACTGAATTCAACCACAGTTCTGTTCTGAAGGCCCTATAAGTGAGACTGAACAGCTTTCAGAACAGTATGCACTGGTCTATTATTTTATCCTTCATACTCTTATGATACTTTCAGTGATGCATCTAAAACATTCGAAGAAAATAACTGCTTTCCTTTTCTTTGTTCTTTTAACTTAAAACACTGAATTTTTAGATTTGAGAGTGAGTAAACCAAAGACATGAACTATGACTTCCCAAAAATCCGTTCCAAGGTCCTAATATGAATCACAAGGAATCCATACATAAGAAGGGATGCATGTAACAATAAACCTGGCAAAGAGCATTAATCACCTTCTCTGCTCTCCATGTTAGATATCTATGTTGTGCTTCACGGTTACACATAATTTTAGAGGCATTTGTCTCCACTACTGCTTGGTCCATCAGCTCAAGCCACGCCTGCAGGAGCAAGAGGAAGTTCTAACACATTACAACTTGGAATTCTACAGTTTAATTGATATGTTAGAACTTGGAAATCTACAGTTTAATTGATATAGGAAGTACCATATAAATGTTGATATTCAATTCCACTTAGCAGTGTAGGGAAAATATCCTAAACTAAAATTTTGGGACATAAAAGCCATCAAACTTATACCTTGTAATAATCCATGAATGCAGAATATAAAACATCATATTTGTAGGAGCTTGACGTAAATCTTGTCCATATCACAATTGGTGAAAAAAATTTTAATGACTCGCTAGTAAGCTTTCCTCCCCAGGGTAAAAGCTGCATGAAATCTGTGTTCAGTCACGATGCCATATCTTTTAGAAAGGATTTGGAAATAACCACAGGATCAGCATTTACATTATAGTTCTAGTTCGAATCATTCTACTTACCTCAGCATATTTAAGGCCAAGAGGTATTAGGCCTTTATAGTATTTTTCTTTGTAATCTCTTTGACTGATGACATCGTGCAAGGGATTGAGGTCCCTATAAATGATCAATTACGGGTAAGCTCCAAATTTAAAGTATTCAATATTTATACATGAAACCAAAACGGCTTCAGCGAGAAAAATATAGTTATGATGTACTAAAATTATCAATTTGGGAAGATAAACATACTATAAGTGTCATTCGGCATCAAAAGAGAGTAAATGGTGGAGTTTCTAGATACAGCACGCCCAACATGAACAAAAAAAGACAAATAATTTACCAATGTATCACAACAGAAAGTTGGACTTCTTTTCTATAAATAGATGTACTAAAGTTTGAGCTAATTTATAGCAATAATATGTATATGGTTAGCCAGATATTGAAAAGGCATTGAATAGTAAAGTATAACATCATGTCAGCATTACCTACTCATGTACAATGGGAATTACTTTTCATTTTCTATTGATTACTACATATTTTTAGAACAGTAACTTGGTTTGGATATTTCTCAGTTGAGGGAAGACAACACTATCAGTAATGATGTTTAAGATTAATATAATGATAGTGTCATAAAAGAACCGTTGTCCTATGATGACTTTTAAACAATTAATAAATAAGAGCTTACAGAACAACTATGTTCGTATTTGCACTGCTGAAGAAGTTGGCACAAAATATGGGCATATCAAATTCTGGTTCTGGGAAGACAGCAAAATCCAAAACCTGCACATGATTTATGATACAACAGTTATTGGCCAAGTGTTGTGTTATAGATCATAACAAAATATACAATATATGCACATTCTTTGAGGAAGGCCTCTCAATTGAGGTTTCCAAACCTAATCTCATCAAGCTTACAGATTCTCAGGCCATGACCAAGATCTTACTAATTCTCAGATTATCTCCTAGCAGCTTCAGCTTTTAAATTCTTTTTTTTTTCTTTTTTGGTCTGATATATTCATTGGTTATTTATCAATTATTATAGTATTAGAGCAAAATATCATGTTATCAATTATTCATTGGTTACTTTTAATTCATGATCCATGTAATGTGTATGTTGAAACTTGAAATCGATAATTTCACCGTCTCCTAACTAGTTATCAGTTGGAACAAATAACTAAACCTTCAGGAGACGTACTTTCTACTAGCCTAACTTCCAATGTTTTCTCTTATTGTTTTTGTGATATCAGATATTTGAGCAAAGATTACGGGGATACCAATTGAAATTACATTTATATTGTTTTTTTTTCTACTAGAATAGCAATATGTGAACTGTTATTTACAGGTAAAACAAAAATAAATAAAAGGAAAAATAATCACATGAAAAATCTTGACCTTTGAGACAGAAAATTTCAATAACAATATGGCTGCAACTCAGTTTACAGTTCACTTTCTAATTCTAATTGCTAAACAAAATCATGTGAAACTCTAGTACCTTCATAGTGTCAAGAGTGAGAAATATTCTTGCATGACAAGGTAAATTTAACACTGAAACTAGTCAGTAACCAAATTACAGTAGATAAAAACCAATCAGCCTCTTGTCAAGAAAATGAGTATGAATGGGGCTACAACACATTGCACACACAACAATTTTGAAGAATATATGTATCATCCTATAGATGATTTCCAACTGATCTGTAAGAGATTTCATCCATCAATTCAACACGCAACCCCCAAATGAACTATCTTTATTTTAATATGCAGGTGACATACATTTTGAAAATATAACAATGGTGGAGTACTAGGTAGTTGACATCATTGCACCAGTACTATAGCAATAACAAATAAAACAAAACAAAAATTATTAAATCAAATGGAGCCACTGTGATCTCTTCTATAGCTCACAATATAGGGTAAACAAAGTGATAAGTTACAGCATGATACCTGCATTGTTTGACTCTCAATGCAAAGGCTACGTAGAAGCCTAACTTTAGTAGCTTCGAATGACAACATTTCAATCTCTGATTTACCATCCATTGAGATTCTAGAATTATATCTTTCCTGATGACACACAATGGAATGCTAGTCATGAATAGCAGAAATAATAAACATTATGACAGGTAATAATCATTGGTGAAATATTAATAATTGTATACTATCACAGCATCAAAGAGTTCTCAAAAATGAAAAAGTGAAATAGTTCAAGAAATGGCCAACATGAAATTGCAAACCTTTTGAAAGCTGATCTAGTCCAAATAATGCATAAGAAAAAGCTGCATAAGTTCAATACAATTGAATTCTATGCTTGGTGAATTGCATCTACAATCAATGTTCCATCAGCTAACATGTCAATGTCATGATCTGAGGGCACAATTCTATTTTTGACAGGATTTGGATAATCAAATACTACGGTGCTTTCAGCCAACTATGTTCACACTGTGAAAGATAGAGAAGTGTACCAAGAAAGCACATGCTTTTTATTATGAAACAGAACTTATTAATAAAAACAATAAAACACAGTACAAATACTCGGTATTTTTGGAAATGTTGAGAAAAAAAATCAACCACCAATCAGGACGAGCCACATAGAGCCAAAATAGTCCTCTAGTTCAACTATAGGACTGAATGACCTGACCACCTACCCAAGCACCCTAGACAATGCCTCTCACCTTGGTCGAGGATGATCACCTTGGGTGTCGCCAAAAGGAAAAGATGGTAGCTTGACCTGAGGTCCATCTTGATTTGAGCACTCGCAATGCTCACATCTTAGGTCCCAAATACTAGCTCAACCTGAGTACTCAGGCCTAGCACTAGCTGTATGCCTGAGGTCCCAAGCCCCTTCTGGCCCTTTAATCATAGATCAGACTCAAAGAAGAGATCCCAAAACCTCAGAAAGGATCATCAGTTATGTGACTTGACACCCAATGGAAGGACTGAAAGCAGCTTCCAAACCAGACGCGCAAATTGGGAGATTGTAGTTTGAAAGATTTGAACTCAACATCTTCCGACCACAAAAGCTATGTTGCTTTACCACTACTTCTAAAAACATAAGCTATTAGAATGGGGGCCAAGAGATATTTTATATTCTAATACCAAGTATTCCTTTTCTCCCATATATGGCGAACAATCCAGTTAAATTAAGCACTTGTATTGGTGATGTAAAACGATAATGATTATAAGGAATGACTTGGCAGTCCACACCATTGGCAATCAGCATCAGCCAACCTTGTAAGCTCAGTTAAAATATGGGAGGAAGCTGCTCGATTAAGTTCATTTATGACTTCCAAGCAAAGTCTGAAGTGTTTAGTAGTATTTTTCATATATTAGTTTCCTATAAGTGCATTTACGGATCTTCATACCATAAGTTCCCTATCTGCTTCTTCTCACGGATTAAGTCATCAGTTAATAGGAACAACACCCACGAAATAATTTGATTATTGTACCAGAAAAGCATCAATTTATCTTTACATGCACAAATTAACGCACACAAAAAGAAAAGAACAAGGCCGAATAATTTTTCAGATGGCGATCCAGCAGCAAACATCTTGTATTTTCAACAAACAAACAGCTGAGAAGCAAAACCAGCATTTAGTAACTTGGAAATTAAAAAAATAATAATATTTACTCATCCAAGTTTTTCAGTACTAAAAGGAACAATTCAAACCAAACCAATCTAAGAAGAACCCATATCAGTTTTAGGAGAGTACATACCTGCAAGGGAGAAGGTGCCAAATGGGTGTGGCGTTTGGTTTCATCCAAAGCAAAGTTAATGAATTTTTTGTAAGAAATTGCAGAGAGTTGGACAATGGGCATCCGCTGCTTCCTACTGCTACTGCAAATGCTACTAAATAATGCTGTTCTGATTAACGGTAAAGGTCTTTTGGGTATGCAAAAGCTTAAAGAAGAACAACATTCCATTGAAGAGAAAGAAAAACTTGCACTGAAGCATCCACCAACAGCAGCATAATAAACCCCTCCTTGGGGGGTTTTAAGTCTTCCTTTTTCCTTCTTTTTCTTTAAAGTTTTTTTTTTTTTTTTTTGTGCTGCTAAAGATAGTGAGGTTGTTTCTCAGTCTGTGTTCGGTTCAACTTTATCCAGTTACCACTACAGTACTGCTCAATGCGTTAGAGCCATGAGAGCAGAAAATCTCCCACCATGTAAGTTGTGTCCCTTTCAATAATTAGGCCTACGTTTCCCTCATTAGAACCGTACATGACAAAACAAATGATAGGAAAACCATTGTAACGCAGAAAGGAAACCGTGCCTTTTATTTCAACAAATTGTTATTTTTTGAAGTCTTTATTTATAGATCATACTTGTAAAAATGTTATTTGAACACTTTTTTTTTTATCAAAATTATTTGAACACGATTAATTGACCACATTACATTAGCTCACTACGTGATGTGGCAACTTATGTGATAATGACACGTTAATTAATGAAACTTGCTTATTGGAATTTAATTTTTCTAATTGGTACTAATTAAATAAATTAGATATTAACCCAAAACTTCAAACATTCATCGGGGAAAACCCATGGGGTTTTTAAGATCAATTTAAGCCCTTTTTGGGTTTATATAAAAATTGGAATTAACGGTCGTGATGATGTGTCAGCTGATTGTTTGAGCTAGATAGGTTAACTTTTCTCAATGCCCATTATACCCCATTAATATCCATTTGTTATCTTTTTTTTACCAAAAGAAACATTTTCTCCATTCATTATGTAATTAATTGCAAAACAAGCATTTGTCAACCTTTAATTCTTGTATGATTTAATAAAAATGAGAAACAAACTAAATTTAGGTCAATATTTATTAGTGTAACATTTTTAATAAGAGTAATGCTACACTCACTACATTTTTATCTTACATTTCTATACCACATGATATGGCATGTCCATATCATATATACATCAATTAAGTCAATGTAGTGTATTTTAATAAAGAAAGTTTAATTAACAGTTTTTTTTAGTTTTAATAAATTATAAAAGAAAAGAAAATACTAAATAATTTTAATTGATGTAGCTGTCCACCTCATCTGCCACATAAGGTGGTATAGGAATGTGGTAAGAGTAGCATTATTCTTTTAATAATTGTCACATTTAAGGTTGAGTAATGCTACTCTTACCACATTTTTATACCACATTCTCATATCACCTTCTGTGGTAGCTTAGGTGGACAACCACATTAATTAATAAATAAATAACGGAACAAAACTACAAATAATTTTAATTGAATACTCTATCAATTCTGAGTTGCATTTGACCTTCATTTCATGGGTTTCAAATTTGAGTCGCTATATTTGGGTCTCAAATGATCTATGCCACCTCATTTGGGGATCGTATTTGGTGTATAAATTTTGTGTCCCCAGCATTACGCTTCTTGTTAATATGTCATGTCATTTTTCTTACTAAAAAATTCTTTAATCTTTAATAACTTTTTAACATATTCAAAAAGCAAAAATTATAATATACATATGATGCATCAGTACATCAAAATTTTGGATTGCTAGATGTGGTTTAATCCAAGGGCCGTAGAGGAATGACCTGCAAATCGATTCATCCCCTTCCCATTAGCTATCACGTGAAACACAAGTGAGGAAAGCAATTGAAAGGCAAAGGATGTCTTCTCCTTTGTGTAAACGAGGCATGCCCTGGAAAGTGTCACGGTAGTCTTATGAAGGTGTCGTTAATCTTAGATCATGTTGATGGTAATATTATTTTTTTGGACATGGTGTAAGGTATGATTGAGATCCTCAATTAATTCGTGAAGACATATGAGTATACAATGAGGAATCTCTACCTTCAATAAAGAGGGAGAATGCTTTGATGATATGATTCAGAAGTCTTTGGCCAAAGCATTGGATCTTATTAAGAATGTCATATCTAACCATATTCGAATAATCATATAAGTTGTGAATTCACATTAGGGGGCTTGACATGCATTCTATGCCCTAATGATGTGATCAAGAGCATTGAGTTAAAGAATGATCGTATTTCATGATAATTCCAACTAAAAAAGGTTCTCCACCTATTCTATATTGTCTTGGATAGTCATGTGTGACGATACTTAACGAAAAACTTATTCTTTCAAGTAAATAAGTTAAGTTATTTAACAAAAACTACCCAAGGAAACGGGAAACATAAATTTGAAGAGAATGAAGAAAAATATGTTGTCGTTGGCCAAAATGTCTTTTTCTAGATTCAAGTAAGTGTAAACATATACGTATGTGGAAAATAGAAATATGGTTTTTAAATATTGTATTGGTTTGTTGATTAATTGTAAATAATCCTAGGAGAACCCAATGTGATGAAATGATGCAAAATAAGGGCGTGAAGTTGGGTATTGAGGTGAAATATGATTACATATCAATAAATAGTTTATTCTAAACGTGAACATCATATTGTTATTAACAATACTTTATGTGTTCGCGTAAGAAAAAGTATAGTTAATCAATGGAGGAAACTAAACCTTAATTAGAAGGTAGTTTTCGGTGTTCACGCTGAAGGTCCAAATGGTGAACTAGATGAAGTTCAAGTTGAAATACGAATAATTACTCAATGTAGTCTAGAATGATTTCAAAAAGTCAGGTCTAAAATTTTTGGTAGGGAAGAGGGCAGCAGTAAATCAATTTAGTTTGGTACCCTAACAATTATGTCTTGCACTTGATTGCACTGGTTATTCTGCAAGTTTCTTGTTGAAAGGTTCGATCTGTATAGTTCTTCCATCCCACTACATGAAGAATTCCTCAAAGTAAGTGATGTTGACTTTGAACATGTGATGGGGCTTCCAAACATCAGAGGGGATGTTCATTTGCCAAATCTCCGACATCTTTTGGAAGCTGGCACAATGCAAAACTCCGTAATGATAACTTCATAGTCGGGGCGTTTGTTATGTTTATCCTCGATACATATGTTGATAGATTAGTCCATCACGTTGTCGTATAGGATGATAGGTTGGCACTAAAACTAATTAAGTGGGTCACAAAGCACAATGATTTTGAAGCCTCTACTGTTGGGGTTGTCTAAAAACATGTTAGGAATGTGGAAGTTTCTGGTGGAAACATTCAACGGGTGGTTGAGGAAGTGGTTACAGTATAGGCAAACAACTATTTGTTGAGGTTGAACGTTCAATGCAGAAATTGGTGAAAAATTATTGAATCAAGTGATGTCCATTACCAAAGATGCAACATGTCCTTAAGGAAAGGAAACCAAGGAAAGAAACCCATATGCGATAATCTCGTTTCATACTAACAAGAAATGTTCATTCCTTTTGTTTCTAGATGAAAGCCCTTAACAACGTGTACATCGACGAAATTACAACAAACTTTGAAATGGATGGGAGTTCACAAAGTTCAACATTGTACTACTGAACTAGGCCCGAACCTAAGATAATGAATAGGATTGCGACCTCTTCGTTATGAATTGGATGGAAGATAATGAATGCAACTTGCACGATGCCTTCAAGGTGATTCGCCATATGTTCAGGGGACAAACCTATTTAAAAGACAAAACTCAATGATACGAGTCAATTTCATTGATAAGAAAAGACTAACACCTAGTTCGGGGACATAATGAGTCATGCCCCTCAAAATGCATATAGTAGATATAGATAGAAACTAGTAAAAATAAAAGATGACAAAAAACGAACATGCACTGCAGATACAAACAACACTAAAATCACTAATTGTCAATTCATTATCGATATTTTCAGCAAATTCTCTTCCAATGTGATGTAACATACAATCGACAAGCCACTTGATTCACCACACATATTGATAGCACCATCATATCCTTGACCAAGCATGTTGCTTACTAAAAGAGTAAGTTTATCAAGCCCTTTACAAATATCACTTTTAAGAATTGAGGAATTAGTGTCATGAACACTCACAATATCAAAAAACCTTTCTCGACTATGCCCATCACAATAAAAAATATTAGAATAATAGCTACTTGTTCCTTCTTAGAGTAGTCAAGTGTTTCATCAATGAGAATACAAAAATTCTCATTTTCCCCAAATTTATTGTGTATCATCTTCCTCACTTTGTTAGTATAACCATTTGTAACACAAATTTTTTCAACTTTTTCTTTTATTCTTGTAAAAGCTTTATCAACTCAATGAGAATACCTTTATTAGAGTAGAGGGGGCAAAAGATTCATCATCACCTCTAAAAACCATTTCTTAATTTGCTAGCTACTTAATGGCATCAATTGTGGTTGTAAGCCTCAACCGATTTTTTGCAATTTCTTGTGGGGGTTGCACTACTTTGTCAATGTGGTGAGTTTGGTTCTTTATATCCATCTAATTTTGCATAGCAAAATGATGTGGTGAATTTATAATGCCTACATGAGTAAGGAAAACAAACTCTTTGTCCTGAACTCTTCTCCAAATTCTAAACCCATCTACAATGAATGCCTTGTGTGCATGATCAATAGTAAAAAGAAAGTATGGAAAGCGAAACACTTTATTTATTATGAACAAAATACTCAAGCCAAGGGTATTACTTATAACAATCCTCTTTAAATCGATGCTTTTATTATGAATAGAATACTAAAACCAAGTGGGATGGATATTCTTTTTTTTTTGGTTGACATGGTCTTAAGAAAATCTATGCTCTTCAAACATTATCACGTTGCGTAGGTGAAAATGTGTCTATTTGATGACGTAATCCTGGAGCACGCTCAAGATAATTAATATCAACTTCTTGATCACAATAGATTCATTGAGACTCGACTCTCACATTTTTGGACTCAACTCTTTGATATTCATAAGGAGGTTGCTCCACACAAATTGTAGGACATGGAGAAGGGAGGGAAGACATGCTAGTTTTTTTTTTTTGGAGACGTAAAGCAAACAAGGAATGAATCTCTTTATTTTTTTTTCATTTATACAAAAATATTACTACCTAAACAAAAGCTAAGCTAACGAAGCATCTAATCTTGCCCCCTCCTTACCCTAATTTTTACGTGCTCTATTTACTGTTGTGTGACCTGTATCTATACAAGTACTTGAATTACAAACAAATCCTTAGTTACAAGGGGATTGCACAACATCATATATTAACTAAACTACTTAGAATTTAGAATTTGAATGAGTCAACAAGATCCTTGGTTTATCAATTTCTTTCTTCTACACATACCATTAGGTTTCCTTTTGGCCTAACAGACCAACTAATTCATCTTGAAGACATTTGCTGGTACCTAAAATGTTAATGGGGCCCGCTCATAAGAGCCCAAAACGAAGACAGACCCAAATCACTTGAGGAAGTAGTTGGACCCCATCAAGGCGCTAAAAGCCAATCTTCTCTAAGGTTGCCCATGCCTAGATGAGATATGGAAAGGCTGCCTAGGCCAAGAAAGCGACTACATAACTGTAGCTTGATGCACTGAACCAAGCACCTCACCTTTGACGGGCCCAATAACACTAAGGACAAGGCCCACCATGTGTCCCATGAAGCGCGCATTGCTCCTAAAAAGAAATAAACACATGCCAGAATCCCACCAACCATCCAATCCAAATATGCCACATCATCACACGACCAACAGCCCACATTGAAAAATGACAAAAAAGAGGTCATTCACTTCCCATATAAAAAGTAGTACTTTTCACCTAAAGATGTAATAACTCAAAATCCCTTCAGACTTAAGTACAATACTTTACATTAGTCCTTTGAGGAAGAATCTGAATTAGGCATCGGATGGTGGTTAGTGAATCCACCACCACCATCGCAATAACCTATGCCTATCTTCCTTTATAGGAAATCAGAGCCATCCCCTGCATCGTCTGCTGCAAGTGCAAGGAAAAGGAAACCTACAAAAGTGTGCTCTTCAAAACATAAGGGAACACTCTTGAGGAATGGTTGACCTAAAGGTTTGGACGCACTCTTATTGTTGGTGCGAAAACCAAGCATCAATTTGGCGCTGTTTGTTGGAAAATAACATTACCATCGCTATGTTGATGTATAACATTTGACGCCAAATGTCCAATGCCAAATTCAATAACAGAATTCCATCCCTATGTTGTTCATGTGATGTACGTTGTCGAAGAGAGAGAGAGATAGAGAGAGAGATAGGGGCAGTGCTCGATAATGGTGACGTCGTCGGAGGGACTAATGGATAGAGAGAGAGAGAAAGACAAGGGTGGATGGTCGGTGGTGACTGAGGGTAAGTGATCAGAGTGGAGAATATGGGAGAAGAATAATTAAAATTAAAATTGAGTACAAATCACTTATGGATGACTTAAAAAGATCATTAAATAGGTTGGGTATCATATAATATGTGAAGGGTAAATTTGGAAAACTTATCTAAACTAATATGTGAAGGGTAAAATTGGACAAACGACCGTTTTCCTTCTCATTTCCTGTTCTCCTGTTTCACTATCAAATTTTCATTTTCTCAAGAAATTTAACTGAATTGACAGAAACTCTGAATCTCTCGATTTCGCTTTCAAGTTCGCAACCACAAAAACGCAACTGCAAGGAACACAAACAATTGCAAAGGAGTGTTGAGAAAGATTAAAGCTTTTATAAGGAGTCTGTTATTGGTGAAAAAAACTTGTGGAAGTTTGTTTAATTAATGAGAAACGGAGCGCTTGGGTTTCAAACCTCTTCATAGAAATGAGCTTGATCTAATAACGCACGATTCATTGATTTTATGGAAGCACAAGATAAAGGCTTGCAATCACTAGAATTTTCCAGATTCTAACTTGATGGGGATACCTATGGTACTAACATTGGATAATGTTCCGTGCAAAATTCACATGCTTCTTCAGTAATATAATACTCTGCCATGCAACCATCAGGATGATTACGATTCTTTACATGCCCTTTTAGCACTTTCATAAACCTTTCAAACGGACACATCCATCTAAAATAAACATGTCCACATAATTGAACTTCTCTAATAAGGTGCACGGTTAGATGTACTATGGGACGAAGAACGATGGTGGAAAGTACTTCTCAAGGCAGCAAAGGGTAACTACTAAATCCTCTTGAATTTTAGCAAGTTTTGAAACATTAACCATTTTTTTGCACAGGGCATTCAAGAACAAACAAAATCTGATTATTGCATACCTCATTGCCTTATCCAACACTAACCCTATAGCCACATGAAGCAATTGATGCATCAATATATGACAATCATGAGACTTAGACCCATCAATTTGAGCTCCTCCATCTTTACAAGGCTACTAATATTTGATGAATAACATTCAGGTAACTTCATATTATAAAATGAATTACATATGGCTCTCTTCTTTTCTTTCAACAAATTTTATGAAGCTTATGGTAAGCATGTTCGTATTCCTTCATCCTCAAGTTTCAAATCAGAACTTACTTCCATTTTCAATAAATCTAGACGAGCTACAACCCCATTTTTGGTTTTCCCCAGAATGTTCAGCAACATATGAAGAATACTATCACATACATTCTTTTCGACATGCATTACATCAATAATATGTCAAACATGATTATACTTACAATATTCAAGTTCAAAGAAGATTGACTTCTTTTTCCAACAAGGACATTGATCATCATCAAATCTAAGAGGCAACACTTTCTTTCTATATTTTGGCCAATTAATACTTTCAACCTTTTCCAATACTTGAATTCCAGTTAATGGAACTGACATGAAATCTTAATTGTTATTAAATGCAACCTTTTGTTTCCTATATGGATGATTGCAAGGCAAGAATCTTCAATGACCAATGAATGTCATTTTCTTACCATGTCCCAACCTGTGGGGCTTGGTCTCATCACTAGATATTGGGCATGCATTATAACCATGTGCAATGCATCCTAATAAGTTCCCATACGCTGGAAAATCATTCACAGTCCACATTAGAACAACACTGGGCATAAAATACTCTCCTCGGTACGTATCATACCCTCGAACACCATCCTAAAGAGTTTTCAAATCTTCTACCAAAGAAGCCAAGTACACATCTATGTTATTTCCTGGTTGGTTAGGATTAGAAATCAATAAGGTTAGCATCATGAATTTCCTCTTCATGGATAAGGAGAGAGAAATGTTGTAATTCACAAGTATAACTAGCCAACAATTGAACTTGGAACTTAGAGAGTCATGCGGATTGAATTCATTAGTTGAAAGAGCAAGCCTAAGGTTTTGTGGTTCTTGTGCAAGCCCAGGAGTCGGCTGGATGACGCATAATACCATCACTCAATCTTCTATCGGCATGCCAAGTTAATTTCTCGGCTGTCTTAAAAGATTGAATATGTACAATTGAATCTTTTCTTAACTTCCATCCTGAGAGACCAGAAGTAAGGCAGTTAATACAATCATCATACTCTTTTCAATGTAAGATACAATCATTAGGGAACACATGTATCTTTTGTAGTTCATTCCCAAAGCACGCAAGGTTTTCTTCTCTTCATACACACATAAGGGTATTTGATTACCATCGGGAAGAAGACCCCCTATCTTTATCAACAAATGGGTGAAACACGAATCAGTCATCCCATGCTTAGCTTTCAAATTATACAATCTTACAAGTGTAGGTAACTTCATGTGTATTTGACAACAAGGATACAAGGGATTATCTCCATCATCAATGACATTCATGAACTCATCCTACTCATTCTAGAATTCCTCATATCCATCACCTTCCATATCTACACTTTCGGAGAAAAAGTCATTTTCCATTTCAACATCTTCATTTGCATTTGTTGCTGACCTAGAATGTAACATACCAACCCAATTTATAATTATTCTTTTAAATGATTTCATTTAATTAATTATGAGATTATAATTTTACCCTCGGGGATAGGGTTATTTTGGTCACTTTTTAATCCGATAAGATTTTGGGGAAACAAATGGTACCATTGCGTAAAGCGCGTCGATGTGAGTTCGTAGACACGTAGTGGGCTTAAATAAGAGTTGTAACGAAAAAGTTACGTTCAACGGAAGTGCAATGGAACAACCATAAATATTTCGAAGTTGGGTTTAAAAAAAAACAGATTTCTCTCCTCTCTCTCTCTCTCTCTCTCTCTCTCTCTCTCTCTCTCTCTCTCTCTCTCTCTCTCTCTCTTTCTCGCACGAACAGACCCCCCTTAAATAGCCACCACTGTTTTGGGCCACCACCGCCAAATCCGGCCACCACTTGCGTCGGGATCGATCCTAAAACGAACAGGCCACTTCCCTCTCTCTGTCCCGCCTCTCCCCCACTGCAGCAGCCGCCACTACCTCCGTTAGAGTATCAAGTACAAGTGCCTCCCAGGGCTTGCCGAACTCAATTAAAGCTTCTTTAAGAGCAGCCTCAGCCTTCTTCCAAGTTGCCAAGTCTCCCATGTGGCTTTCTGGCATCTACAACTTGAACGTACGAGGCAGAATAAATATGAATTTCCCCTACTTCATTGACGAGAGATAGATACACACAATTATAACTCATAGCCTTATGCAGTACCAAAATAATTAGATGTAACCGGTACCCAATGAGTTAAAAAGTAAAATCAGATTATCAATACTATGTGATGATCAAATAAAATTAAAAATCCAAATCCAAACATCACACCCAAAATAGAATCTAAATCCGCAAGAAGACTGATAAGATATTCCCTTGGAAGTATTTGTTGTCTATTTTAGATTTGAAAATAAACAAAAGAAATATATAATTCAAACTTCCAGCTTAGGCCGATAACTTGTGAGGAAGAACAATGACACTTTTCAAACGAAAAGTACAAAGAAAAACTAGATGTTCATCTCTTCAATCATAGGGATCTAGAACCTTATTGTTGAAAGTTTCAGCTTAAAAGTGAATCCAAATATATTATAGGTATACTCGATAAACTCTAAGACACCCCTCACTTCATCTTTTACCTGAAACATGAGTTTTCAAATACATGAGTTTTAAAGTGAATACCAAACATGAGTTTTCAAATACAAATTTTAAGATTTGAAAACTTGTTTGGTATTCAACTTCAAACCTACTTTTAAGATCTTAAAACTTATTCCAATTAATTATTATTTTTAATTGAAAAAAAAGGAAAAGCCACTTTTTTTTGTTTTCAATAATTGGGGTGTTTTTGAGTTTTTTTGGGGTTTAGGTTTTTAAAAATGGGCCTACCAAACGGTTTTTTGGAGTTTTGGACTTAAAATCTGTTTTTGAGTTTATAAAATTGGATCCAAATAGGATACCAAATGGGCCCTAAAACACTCAAGAAAAAAAGAAAAAGAAAAAATGCCTCTATAGTTCCCTGGGCAGTTAATGAGCAGGAATCCAAACTCTCGTTTCTCAATCTGCAATGGAACAAAAGTTAACGAGAGCTTGTATCCCTGCGAATTAACTACTCTTGAGATTGAATTGAAGCCAAACTGCTATAGATAATTGCTGGGGGTAGAGCTATTTATAAAAGAAAAAAAACCTGAAATGTTTCTTTTTGTCGATGTGGGACAGCTACCCACAACCCGGTAATCAGGCAAGCTGAATGAAGCGCTAGTATCATGCTTGATAGAAACTTCTCATTTAAAGTGAGGATTCCAGTAATCTGTCATAACAAGGGTAAATACAAAATGCTAATTACAAATGAAAGATCACAAAAATTGAAACTTTTGAGGTAACAGTAAGTTGTATATAGCCACACCATCTTTTGAATCCGTATCGATTTGATAGTCAAAATTTGTATTCTTGTATGTGTATGCTCCTGCCACAGCTGCAGTTGAGCAACCTCCCTTCTTTGCCATGGTTGAAGTAATTTTCCGAAAACAATCCAGAACATACTCAGTTTCTGTTTAACTGCTTGAAGGGAGTGACATGATAGGAACATACCACTCCACCATGACTGTGGGTTGTGAAGCTAAATTTCTGGCTCCTGGAATATCCACTGGTAAGCAAGTCTACCAAAAGAGGTAAGTTTACGACAAAACTCTAAAAGGCTTCTGGCACCATTTTTGTCAATCTAGGTATGCTTTCTCATCTTTCAACGTGCTCTAGCTTATAGTTGGTTTGATTTGGATCGATTTTTGAGTTTTGAAACTCGATTTACAATCCAAAGTTTCGCTGGTTTTCAGCTCGCGATTCTGGCAAGTTCCGGTCACTTTTTGGCCATGGTCCAAGAACAAAAGTTGCCCCACTCATTGTCCTGATCACAAAGGTATATGTATTGATGGGTGTTTTGAGAATTTTCCGGTCGTTGGAATTTTCTCAAGACATCCACGTGTTGTGGCCCGTGTGGCGGGGTGTGGGCCATGTGTGGGTGACCCATTTGATCCTAAAATGATCCCCATGTCGTCCTGAGCGCGACGGTATGCTTAGATTTGAATTTGGATATCGTTTGACAATCGATCGAATTTACGCATTTTAGGCGTTATCCGGGTTCGTTATGTTCAGACAGTTGGATCAACTCCATTTTTAAATATATTGATCTAGATATCTCTAGGATCGTGTAGGAATTCGTGGATCAAGAATCAGAGTCATGAATGCTCCGATTCAATAACTCAAAGTTTGCGCAAAACGGTAATCGTCCGAAGTCGGAGATTGTGGGCCCCGCAGGCCCGGTTGACCAAATTCGGGAAGTTTGACCACTCGATTGACTGAGCGTCTTCCGAAGCTATTTCACCATTTGAAACACGTAGTTGGACCTTAGGAATCATTCACACACTTTGAATCCCAACTTGGAATTTATTTTAAAGTCTCGTTCGAAGTATTTTATTTTAATCTAGCCCCTGGGTTCTTAAATAGGTACTCCGACCCAACGTACGCAATAGGTGGGACCCTCTCAGGGTCAAGCAACGTGGGATTATCTGTGAGTGGAATTTTTTTTTTTTTTAACTATAATCATTATTTACAAATGCTGAATATAATATTGGTATGAAGTTTGTTGAAACGATAATTTTTACATTTGTTGGGCCTGAATTTTTCACCAAAAAAGGGGGTGGCAACCCATTTAAAATAAAATAAAATAAAATGCCAGCTTGTATTTGAACGGGACTGAAATTTTCCTCCCTGCAAGTTTATCAAAAAAATATATAAGTGTTTGCCAAGCATCAAACACTGAAGGATAAGCATCCCAGCTGAGAAGTGGTTATTCACTTCAAATCAAACTCCTCAAATCTCATGCTCTATAAAAGAGTCATGCCTATGACAAATAAACGGGGGGGAAAACGAAGAAAGCAGAAAACGGAAGGAGCAGAAAGGAGAATAGCCGCAGGAAGAAAAGGAAGACAGCAAGCATACCAGAGAAAGCAAGAGCCATCTCAAGGTAAAATCTTAGTTTTGTGGCGTTGTTTTCTTGTTTGCTGAAGGTTCCAGGTTTCGTTCAACCTAAAGGTTCCTGGCTATGATGATTTTTATCATCATAAAAACAGTCAGGGATCTCTAAGGCATGTCTCCACTCAAGCATTTCCAAGTATGGAATCTGCACCTAGCTTTTGATCAGTCCATAGAGATTTTTGGCTATGATGATTTCTATCATCATAAACCAAGTCAAGAATCTCTCCAAGGCTCGACTCTGCTCAAACGATTCCAACGAAGTTTTCAAAGCGTCCAGTCCACAACCAACAGGAGAGATTGTCCTCTATGATGATTTCAATCATCATATTCAGGGGATAATCTATTCTAACGGGCAGCTCCGCTCAAATATTTCCAAGTATACAATCTGCACCCATCTTTTGATCAGTCCAAAGAAAGATTCTTGGCTATGATGATAGAAATCATCATAAACAAGTCAAGAATCTCTCCAAAGCTTGGCTCCGCTCAAATAATCCCAACGATGTTTTCAAAGCATCCAGCAAACAACCAACGGGGAAGAATTGTCTTCCATGATGATTTCAATCATCATGTTTCCAACAGGCAACTGTATGAAGCGTCTAAAACCAAAGGAGCCCTCACGGCAGTTCAATTGCCTCCCTTCGAGTACTTGCTGCCAGCAAGTCAACAAAGACAAAAAAAAGAAGAAGAAGAAGAAACCCAGCGGAGGGAGAGAGAACGGAGCAAAAAATAAAAGTGGGTGGGTACGCTTGTGTGTTGAGTTGCAGAGAGATAAAACAAAAGGAGGGCAGCCAAATATCAAAATAAAAGGGAGAAAAAAATGGGCTATGTCGCACAGCCAACTCATCTTTTGGCAGTTTGTCTTGGTTTACTTTGAAAGATGAAAAGAAAAGGTACAACAATAGCAAATAAAAAAAGAGTTGGCAAAGCAAGTACCACAAGTTTTCTCTTTGGTTTCTCTCAAAGGGACAGATGGTTTTCTCCACCAAATAAAGAAATCTCCAAAGCCTTCAATCTGGCAGCACAGTCTCTACATACAAATGAGAAGACGAATGGGTCGAACCTAAAATAATAAAACCCCATTATTTAATTAGTGGTGGTGAAATTGTGTTGGGAGGTTCACATTTATCCTCAACAAAGTTTTTGAAGTATATTCGAATATTTGCGGATTGTGATTTTTTAAAATGGATATATGCTACTTTTGAGAATGATTATCTATACTTGGAAATGTGATTTGGGTACATGGGATTGTTGGAAAGAGATTATGGAATGAGATTTGGGTTATGGTTTATATTAGTTTTGAGTGCTATTAGCACTACCCTATGTACCTCCCCGACTCTTGAATATTTGGTTTGGAAACATGGTGATATGGGATACTTAGATACGTCGGAACCTGAGCTCCCTTGACGGGGTGTTTCATAGACCCTTAACGAGGTTAGTCTGCGTACGTATGACTTGTCACAGGCGTTGGAGTATTGAGGATTCTGCTATACGTGTTGGTGAGTCTGTCCCCCAGTTGGACGGCTCGTTCCCTAGCCACATGGTCAATTGAGGATTCTTCCATGTGGTCTAGTCAAACAATCCCCCGGTTGGATTGTTTCCCCGGTACAAGTTTGGTAGTGGTCATGCTTGGAAAAGAGGTTATGACGTTAGTAAGTGGGCCCGACATCAGTTGATGTCAGAAATACCATAGGATTCGTCCCGGATTCTGAGGAATTCAGGGTGGGTCCAGTCATAGAAGGCTGCCCATGCCATAGCCAATGTTCATAAGTTTTATTGAACCCATTAAAGTACAAATGCTCTCTTATAACTCCAACAGCAAACTGTTTCATATTTTAACATTTTGTACAAGGACAATTCATATTTTAACATTTTATTGTTTTGAAGTTTCAAAGAGACCAATTCAGTCCAATTGCAGAACTTAATGTCACACTCCATAATTAAATTGTACAACAAAATCTACATATTTGATTTCTGTTGAAAGCCTATGACTTCAGTATAACATAAGAGCGCTCCAAATTATAATTTAAGGCAATTGCAATAAACCCAATTGAAAACTTTACCAAGTTAAATGACCATGACACCTTACCAGCATAATGCCAACTTAAAGCTCAATTAGACTTAACACACAAAGAATCCAACTAGAATGAATCAAAGTCTGTTAAAAGAACATGATCTCACTTTGCTAATTTGAAAATTCTTTTTTCATTTTTCTTATTTAGCTGTTACCGGCACACATCCCTTTTTAGTCCATGATTATAAGTAATATTTTAGGGCAAGTCATTTTAATATCTTTATAGTGGCATTGATGGTGGTTAATCATCAAGATTACACTACTACAATTTTCCCTTGTCCTGACAACCCTTTGTGGTCAGTAAAAACCTCATTACTGGCCAAAATTCGTCACTAATGGCTTCCTGACGAGTTCAGCAGCGAAAATAAAGGTCGTTAGTAAAAGTCCTATCAGTACTACTATTACTGACCAACTTTTGCAACTCTTTCATCACTAAAAGTTTGCATCTGACACAAGTCATTAAGCGACTCTAGATTATTACTGGCAAAACAAAAAGCCATTATTAAGTAAGCTTGCATCAGGATTGTTATTTTATGATTGGGTATTAGTGGCCAAAGATTTGTCAGGATTGTTTTTACCCAAAAAAAAAAAAAAGATTTGCCAGGATTATTTGTCAATATCTTTGTGAGATCATGCCTATTAAAATATACTTCTTTCAAATGTCTTGTTTTGTAATATAATCTGGACATTTTTTCTTTTCTTAAAAAAATTTATTGATGCTGAAAATGTAACAACATGTATAAATACAATATTATATAAATAGTCAAAGATTGAACCATACAATCACCGTCCTTATAAAATATAAAGTACCAATGTGGCAATGTTGATTACAATAGCCAAACTATTACAAAGATCTTCCCAGGTACATCAGTAGAGTTCAATAACTTTAGTTGCCCTTACTATAGAAAACTATGCAATGCCAAATATTCAGTAAGTACATTACAAAAGTATGCATACATCATTAGGGTCCAAAATACAGTCAGCCAATATAAAAAATGCACAACACTAACTTCATCTATTCAAGTCCATGAGTACCTTGATCTTATTCTAAAAAGTCAGTCCCCCAGAAAATAGATAATCCCCACATTGCTCTTGAAACTTCTCCACAACTTTTCAATATTCTTCATTGTTACATCCTTGAATACATGAATCAAATGTTGTTGTTGAGGAAGAAATTCAACGGTGCCCTACATCCACAATAAGTTTCTCATACATCTCATCCCCTATACTATATATTTATATGATGATTAATTCAAACATATATACCAGTTTATCAAAAGAAAAAGAAAAAACCCAACATACCAGTACCACTTGTAGAACCATCTCCCTCTAGATCATCCTCCAAGTCAACGTTGGGCCCTTCTTGTGAACTATCTCCAGAACTACTCATCTAAAAAATTGGATATACATAACATTAAAGGAGTAACAAATTAATTAGACATCATTAGCGAAAAACTATTACTTTAACATTTCAATACAAAACAATCTACTAAAGAAATTCTTGTACAATAATATTGTAATTAAAATTAATGCATAAATACAAACAATTATTCATCATTGATCATCCCTCACTCCTACTATCTCTCAATTGGATGACCCTCATCACCATCTACTTCAATTTATTATCCATTGGGGACCCTCATCACTCATCATCATCTACTTCAACAATAATAGAAAACACACAACAATATAATAGAAAAAGCTAAAGGGAAACACACATGGATTCTAAGTTTCCAAAAAAAAATAAATAATTCAACAATCATGCAATAGATAAATACATACATACCCACATATCAAACTTCACCAACAAATAATAAAAGATTTAAACAAGAGCTTTAAAAATCCAAATTATATAATCAGGCTTCAACTATACAACTTGTACATCGTTCATATCTTGGAATGAAATTAGTATTCTAAATTTTATATATAACTAATTAGAAGGATTCATGGGTGTCCTATACTCAAATACTTGAAAAAATTACAAAACAAAATAGGAACACAAATCTAACTAGAACGGGGGCCCTCTTTAAAGAAGAAGAACCCAATAAGCCCCAACTGAAAAAGAGCAAAGAAAACCCACAAATTTAATCTTCCTGTCAATCTGAACCAACCGAAACAAAAATTAATACCACACGATTCCTCCATCTCCAATGGCTCTAAGGAAGAAAACAATTTCTTCTTTAATGAAAAAAAGAGAGAAGGGAGGAGGGGAGAGTGATTGACTGGGAGAGCAAAACCCAAAAACCAAAGAAAAAAAAAAGAGAGAGAATAGATGGTATTTTTTGGTCAAGGAGAATAGATGGTCGGTTTGGAGGAAGTGGAGAGAGTTGAAGTTAAAAAAAAATTATATTTAAGTCTAGTATTGGCAAACAATTTCGTCGGTTTGGGTTCCCAATGTCTATAAATTTAGGCGCTTAATATTTCGCTTCCCGCTCTTCAAGGGGTTGGCGCAGTGGCTTGCCAGTAATATTAGTAATGACGAAGGACCTTGCTAGTATCATTTAGTAGTGACAAATTACATTACTTAGCCAGTAATAGGTCCTAGTACTGACTAAACTGTTCCTTTGCTGGTATTAGTTTGTCAGTAGAAGCTAAAATTGTAGTAGTGCTAAGAAACAAATTGCATAGAACCACAAAGTATTGGGTATTATCATCATCAAACCAACAACTATCAGTACAAGCTTCACCATTATCACAATCAAACCAAAAATTTAGAAAAATTAAACAAAAACAAACAAATCATTTTTTTCAATTAAAAGAGAATTGCACTGGAAAAAAAAACCCATATTATGAGAAGTTATGAGCAAATCATCTCTGCTATTTCATAAATTCCCCAATTTGTATATTGTTGTAGAATCTTCCTAGTATATGTACAGATGTAGTCAACTTTCGTTATTATAGATTTCTATAGATCAGGAATCATATTTTTTTTTCTTTAGTAAATTCTCTTTGCTGTATATAAATACCTCTCTTTGAGATGAATAAAATATTCTAAAAATTATCCATCTTCTACATGGTATCATAGCAGAGGGTTCTTGATTTAAGTTTCGATTAGAGGGTTCTTGATTGGGTTTTCTGCTAAATTGGGGGTTTGGATTTGAGTTTCGATAAGGGTTTCAACTAAATTAAGGGCTCGGCCACATTAATTTAAGGGTTGAAGTAACGTTTGAAATTGGGCTTTTTGGTTTCTGAATTTCATATTGATGGGGGCTTTTATGTTTTTGGACAAAATTGAGCACATAGAGCTAGGGTTTTGCTCTGCTAGAGCTGTTGGTGCTACTATTGAGGTATAATTGAACTTTAATTATGTAATTAAATATATATGTTGATTTTCTGTTAGGGTTGATTGAGTTTAAATGCATGTGTTTTTTACTTGATTAAATGGCTGCTATTTTAATTAAAAATGTTTAGTCTGATGGTTGGTTAGGATTTTTTGTTTTTTTAAGATATATGTTTAAATGGCTGATGTTTTAATGAAAAATGTTTAGGCTGATGGTTGGTTAGGTTTTTTGAATGATATATGTTTAGTTGCCTGATTGGTTAGGTTATTTAGTTGTTGTTCTTTTGTGTTTGTTATAGGAAAAAAAGATGGAGTATAGCCAATCAAAATCAAATTCAAATACACTAAATGCCTCTTGCAATACACCTACCATTCAACCTCAATCACAACCCCAATCCCAAACACAACTTCCTCAACCCCAAACATAAGTTAATTTTGCTACAGAGGGAAGGAAAAGGAAACCCCCCAAATTTGTTGTGTGATTATATTAGATATATGCCCTAGAAACCAATATAAAATGGATAATTCTAAGGAAATAATGTATAATAATCAAAGGGGTAATAACGTTGCTTTAGATACATAACGTACACAAAGTAACAAGTACATGGATTAAGATATAAATGGAAAGTGGTCTAAAGAAGTTAGATGCACGAGGCCTTTCCATACATATAAATATCGTATCCTAAAATGTTCCTAGTCATAGGATCACCAATTGGACAATGGTGACCCGAAAGACTGGTACACATTATGTCTGCTCAATTGGGAGGATGATCAGTCTCAAGTCATTTGTGTAGAGACACTGAGACAGATGTGTAAGTGCTCTATAGAAGATGGAGTCCACTGAGCGCGATCAACTCTAGAATTCTTGTATGGAAATTAATCCTTAGACCATCACAGTTGTCTTGTGTATATGTTGTTTATCTTTGAGAGCACTATACGGTCGTATCAAAATGATGTGACTTAAAGGTGTTCCTCAGGATTCTCAGCGTGTACGCAGAGACAGGTGAATGTACAACAAGGAATCTCTGCTCTTAGTAAGAAGAGAGAATACTCTAAAGATATGATTCGTGAATCTTTGGCCAAAGTATTGGATGGAAATTGAAACAAGAATGTTTGCAATTTCATCTAATTGAATCATATAATCTAGAGATGTCATATTAGGGATTTTGACACAAGTTTACCATATCCCGAGAATATGACATAGAGTATTGAATTAGAGAAGGATCGAATTGCATTGTAATCACAAACTAACTAGGTTCTCTAAATGAATTCTTTTTAGCTTGGGTAGCCATGACATACTGTTAGGCGTCACTCATGGCTTGTGGAAACCCTGTAAGGATTAATTATAATTAGCCTTCGCCAATAAGGAGAATTGTATGGAGGGATACAATTCACACTTGATTCAGAGTGAATCATTCATACCCACTGCCTCACTAATTAGAACCTATAAGATCGCACACCGAAAAGGAATCGATTGGGAAATTATGAAGAGAATGAATGATTTTGTGACTTGGTCAAAGTCAATGTGAAAGTCAAAATTCAAAGGTCAAAGGTCAAATGGTTGACCCGACACCTGACATGATCAACTAACGATGACCGGGACCAACACTCGTTAGACAAGTGAGTGATTGAATTAGTCAAGTCACTAGAGTAATTAAATTGATTAGATTAATTTAATTATTCAATTAAAGTTATGAAACTTTAATTAAAGGTCCCATATGACTTGGAAATTCAAAAGGGATTTGACCATATGGACTTAGGCACATATGTGACACATTATAGGATTAATGTGTTGGACCAATATAGCAAAAGATGACACACAAAAAGGGGGTGTGGCTATACTAGGGTTTGGGGGCATTTTTGTTACTCTTGTGACATTTTTTATCCTATAAGTGTGTAGTTATGGAATCCTATCATCCTAGGGTTTTCAAGTTGGTGAAATTGGAAGAGAGAAAACATCCAGCTCTCTCTCCCTAACCCCTTCAATCTATCACATCAAGTGAGGGTGCGAGCACCACTCTTCACTTGTTGTCTACTCATTCTCTCATCCAATTCAATCCTTGATGAAAAGCTTTGGGGAGGTGCATATTTTTGTACATATGTGGAGAGATATAAGGTGGAGAATCAACATTAAAGGGAGAGCCAACAACAATGGGACCATTCCCTCTACTTGAACACCATTCTTGGTTTCAAGATTTGCTCCAAGGGTATGAACATCTTATATTTCTCTCAAATAGGATTTAGAGAGTCTTTGGTGCACACTTTCATAGACTTATAAAGATTGGGACCAAATGAGACTTGCATGAATCCCTAGTTTATTTAATGCTTCCGCTTTTACTTTGATTTCATATTAGATATGGCAGGCTATGTGATTTATACTCTTAAAGTTTGGTTGTAGAGTTTTTAGAAATCTCTACACAACACCGTTCTCACAATATTCCATTCAAGTTACACTTCAAGAAGGTGAAGAAGAGGGATGAAACAGGGGTAGATAAGGTAGTTGGGGTATGCAACTATTGCAAGCTTGAGATGTTGGCTCATTCTAAGAGAAATGGGACAACCGGTTTAAAAACTCACCTAGAGAAGAGATGCAAGCAATCTCCTCTTTATAGAAGCTCATATGTTGCAAGAACTTGTGCAACAGAGGAAAGCCGAACAACTTGTGGAGATATCCAATGAGGTGGATAAGTATTTGATCGATCCATTTGTAAACCCTTTGAACAAGCACTTCAAACTCTTGTATTGGTGGAAGGGCAATAAATTAAGATATTCAACCCTTGCAAAAATAGCCAAGGATATCTTTGCAATCCCATCTAAAAGCGTTGCTAGTGAGAATTCTTTTAGCTTGGGAAAGAGGATTGTGGATCCTTTTAGAAGTTCATTTACTCCTAAAATCGTAAAGGCATTAGTATGTTCAAGTGATTGGCTTAGGGTGGAGGAATTTTGCTTCTTTAACGAACCAACATAAGATGAGCTTGCATTTTATAGAGAGCTTAAAAAAATTGAAGCGAGCAAGTAAATGTTAATTTATTTGTATTTTTAGGTACTTTATTTGTTCAAAAATTAAATTAATGAGTTTGTTTACTTGACTCTTATTTGTAGATGTTATGGGAATCGAAACTATTCAAGCTTCTATTTCTACATCACAAGCACAACATCCACTCCTCCTCCACTTTCTTCACCATCTTGGAGTTGAAGACTGGACAAAACAACCATCTTGTGGTTGGTTGTTTTGCAAGGCTAATTTATTTTGGGTTCTAATTGAATTAACTTTAGTTTGTATTTTGTTTTCATTTGAGTTGTAAGGATAATTAATTTGGTCTTCAATTACTGTTCATTGGGTTATAACTTTAACTAACTTTTCAATGCACTAGTGACTAGTATATGATGGATTGGATATATGATGAGCTTTGCTTATAATATTAATATGTGTTAAACAAGTCAAAAACCTGCCTAAAAACTGGGCTTCTAAATTGCCCATAAACCAGGGGTGGGCATCGGAACCAAAGAACCGAACCAAATCGGGCCGAAAAAACAAAAAAAAAAACGTCTTGACCAAAAAGTCAAATCCAGTCCAAAAAAACTAAACCAAACTGATTCTATTCGGTTCAGGTTCCAATTCTATACCTCAAAAAACCAAATTAGACCAAACTGGACCAATCATATATATATATATATATATATTTCTAAGCTATAGGGTATGGCTACAATAGGTCAAGTATCTCAGATTGAGACACAAAGGTAGGGAAAAGATGAGGGTGATAGAAGAAAAAAGGTTTAAGTGTTTGGCTTCAAGAGGGCTGATGGAACACACATATAGGTAGGGTGAATGAGAGCAAGCACATGATATCTGCAAAAGAGAATCACCCTTAGTATTCAATCAAATGGAATAATGAGATCATTTAGAGTGAATTGAAGAAAATAAATTGGGATTAGAAATAGAAACACTTTAAACCCTCTCAAGAAAGCAATTAGGCTCAATATAGCTCACTAGGGTAGTCTCCACTATTCTCCTTCGAGAATTTGAGCATGGTACTTTAGCCACCAGAATTCTAAGAGCCAAAGCTTTGTGAAGTGCAAAATTCTGATATGAAAACCTCAATGGCAGCTCCATAGCATCGATTGTATGACATTCTAAAAATAATAAAAAAATTAGTGACAAATGAACGAAAATTGAAAACACAAATGAATGAAATTTGAAAACCTTCCCCCCAGACCTGAATTGAACATTGTCCTCAATGTTAAAGCAAAGTAAAGATGATTGAGAACATGTAAATGATAAAGGGAAAAGTTAAGAAAAATGTTTAGAAAGACTCCTCCTTGATGCGATTAGGTCGATTTCTACCAAGCACCTTCTTCTTGAACACATGGGTTGCCTCCCAAGAAGAGCCTTAGTTACTGTCTTGGCAAGACATTATGCAATCAGCTAAGTTGATGGTACGAAGGGAAGTTGATCTACCACATGGCCAGTTCGGATGCCAGCTGAAACTCCCTCATAGAATGGGTTTAAACGTTGTCCATTTACTTTGAAAGTCGAGCCATCTTTAAGGTTTTGAATCTCCACATCTCCATAGGGAGCAACATTGACCATGGTGAATGGCCCATGCCATCTAGACTTCAATTTTCCTAGAAAGAGACGCAAACGTGAGTTAAACAAAAGAACTGACATACCTTTGGAGAACTCTTTCCGTTGAATGTTTCTGTCAAGGTAACTCTTGGTTCGTTCTTTGTAAAGCTTTGCATTCTCATAAGACTCATGTCTAATTTCTTCCAATTCATTGAGCTGAAACTTTCTAACATGGCCAGCCTTGTCCAGATCAAAATTCAATTTCTTGATGGCCCAAAAAGCATTGTGTTCAAGCTCCATTGGCAGGTGGCAGGCTTTCCCAAACACAAGACGATAAGGGCTCATTCCGATGGGAGTCTTATATGCAGTCCTATAAGCCCATAATGAATTATTGAGCTTGGCAGCCCAATCCTTCCTTGTACTGTTCACAACCTTCTCTAGGATGTGCTTAATTTCTCTATTGCTTATTTCTACTTGACCAGAAGTTTGAGGATGATATGGTGTAGAGACTCGATGGGTGATGTTGTACTTCTTCATGAGTGCTTCGAATGGCTTGTTACTGAAATGGCTGCCTCCATCACTAATGACAGCCCTTGGAGTACCAAACCTTGTGAAAATATTATCCCTCAAGAACTTTAGCACCACCTTATGATCATTGGTTTTGGTGGCTATGGCTTCCACTCATTTAGACACATAATCAACAGCAACAAGTATGTAAGTACAACCAAAGGAAGATGGGAATGGTCCCATGAAATCAATACCCCACACATCGAAGAGCTCCACAACGAGTATGTTATTCAATGGCATTTCGTTCTTGCGACTTATGTTCCCCATCCTTTGACACCTATCATACTTAACACAAAAATTAAACGCATCTTTGAATAGAGTGGGCCAAAAGAAACCAGATTACAGAATTTTAAGTGCTGTTTGCTTAGCTCCAAAGTGACCTCCACAAGCCAATTCGTGGCCATGCCTAAGTATGCTTTCTTGCTCTTCTTCTGGAACACATCTTCTGATGAGTTGATCCGGGCAATACTTGAATAAGAAAGGTTCATCCCATACATAATGTTTCACCATGGAAAAGAATTTCTTCTTGTCCTGAGAAGTTAAATCATTTCTAAGAACACCACAAGCAAGATAATTAACAAAATCAGCATACCATGGCTCTTTGACTTGGGCAGCATACAGTTGTTCATCAAGGAAAGTCTCATTCAAGGGTAGCACAGCTTCTCCTTGTTCTTCAACCAAAATTCTGCTCAAATGATCAGCTACCATATTCTCACATCCCTTCTTGTCTCGAATCTCCAAATCAAACTCTTGCAGCAAGAGAATCCATCTAATCAAGCGCGGTTTGTCGTCCTTCTTAGTGAGCAAGTATCTAAGAGCTGCATGGTCAGAATAAACAATTACTTTAGAACCAACAAGGTAATAATGAAATTTTTCTAAAGCAAAAACCACAGCAAGCAACTCCTTCTTTGTTGTGGAGTAGTTGATTTGAGCATCATTCAAGGTCCGGCTAGCATAATAAATCACATGGGGGAGCTTGTTCTTCTTTTGACCTAAAACTACACCAATAGCAAAGTCAGAGGCATCACACATTATTTCAAATGGTAAAGACCAATCTGGAGCTATGATAATAGGGGCTGAAGTTAGCTCCCTCTTCAAGGTAGTAAAAGCTTTCATGCAAGCTTCATTAAACTCAAAAACAGCATCCTTAGCAAGGAGATTATACAATGGCCTTGTAATGCTTGAGAAATTTTTGATGAACCTTCTATAGAATCCAGCATGACCCAGAAAGCTTCTAACTCCTTTAACAGAGGTAGGGGTAGCAGATTTGAGATGAGATCGATCTTGGCTTTATCCACTTCAATTCCCTTGCTTGAAATCACATGGCCTAGCACAATGCCTTGTCTCACCATGAAGTGACACTTCTCCCAATTCAAAATCAGATTTGTTTCCTAGCATCTTTTAAGCACTAGAGACAAGTGGTGAATACAATCATCAAAAGAGGAACCAAAAACTGAAAAATCATCCATAAATACCTCAATGAATCGTTCCACCATATCTGAAAAGATTGCCATCATGCATCTTTGGAAGGTTCCTGGAGCATTGCACAAACCAAATGGCATCCTTCTATAAGCAAACGTACCGAATGGGCATGCGAATGTGGTTTTCTCTTGGTCTTCCGGAGCAATGAGAATTTGATTATATCCTGAAAAACCATTAAGAAAACAGTAGTAAGCATGGCCAGATAAACGTTCAAGCATTTGATCAATAAAAGGCAAGGGGAAATGATCTTTTCTAGTGAATGTATTCAACTTCTTGTAATCAATGCAAACTCTCCAACCAGTGATGATTCGTGTAGGAACTAGCTTATTCATCTTATTTTTCACAACGGTGATTCTGGACTTCTTTGGAACAACTTGCATAGGGCTCACCCACTTAGAATCTGAAATTGTGTAGATGATTCCTACATCGAGTAGCTTTAAAACTTAAGCTCTAACCACCTCTTTCATGTTGGGATTTAGCCTCCTTTGGGCATCACGAGATGGTTTGCTGTCTTCTTCCATTAAAATCTGGTGCATGCACATGCTTGGACTAATTCCTTTGATGTCTGCTATGGTCCACCCAAGGGCTATTTTATGCTCTTTTAGAATCTTAATTAAGCTCTCTTCTTCATGTGAGGTGAGACCTACAGCAATTATAACATGGAGAGTTTCGTTAGCACCCAAATATGTATATTTAAGATGATTGGGCAGAGGTTTAAGTTCTAGCTTTGGTGGGATGAGAATGGATGGCTCCAATTTTGTGGATGATGGTCCAAGAGGCTCGAGTGGTGGCCTAAAGGATGGTGGGTATGGCTGAAATACTTCTAAGGCAGCCACCACTTCTTGGAACTCCGGTTCACAATGATTTTCCTCTTCTTGTGTTAGGACAGCTTCTAGAGCATCATTAGACTGTTTCTGCAAAATTTTGGAAGAAACCTCATGATCCACAACATCAATTGAAAAGCAAGTATCAAGAGAGATAGAAGGTTGAGATAGAGCATCAAGCATTTTAAATTCAACGGTTTCACCCAAAACAGTCATGGAAAGGGTGCCATCTTTCACTTTGATGATTGTGTCTGCAGTGGCCATGAATGGCCTGCCTAGGAGAATGGGATCAACACGATCTCCATTTGGATTGTCTTCCATGTCCATCACTACAAAATCAGCAGGGAGAATTAGTATATTAACTTGAACTAGAATATCTTCTACAATACCTTTTGGATATTTGATAGAATGGTCAGCTAGTTCAAGACAAATTGAAGTTTTCTTCATCCCTTCTAAGCCAAGCTTTTGATAAACTAAATATGGCATTAAATTGATGCTTGCTCCCAAGTCCGACATGGCTCTTCCAACCTTCTTGTCTCTAATGTTAATGGGAATGTCAACGCTGCCAGGATCTTCTAGTTTTGGTGGAAGCTTCCTTTGCAACACAGCACTTACATTCTTGTCGAGCTTTACTTCTTCATTTAGAGCAAAATTGAGCTTGTGAGTTTTCAAGTTCTTGATGAACTTTCCATATGTAGGAATCTGTTCAATAAGATCAAGCAAAGGCTAATTGATATTGAACTTTCCATATGCAGGAATCTGTTCAATAAGATCAAGCAAAGGCAAATTGATATTAACTTTACTCAAAATATCATAAATCTCTTTAAAAGCCTTATCTTGCTTTGCTTTCTGAAGATGGCCTGGAAATGGAATATGAGGAACATATGGAGCCGGTGGCACGTATCTATCTTCTTGAAAATGTGGTGGCACAAATTTACCATCCCTTTTATGCAATTGGAATCGTTTGGGTTCTTGAGAATCTGATTTGGCATTAGGAGCAGATTGATAAGTTTTGAGCTGTTCTCCTTCCGTAGCTGTGGTCTCCTCCTCTTCACCTTCATTTTCTATGACCACAACATCATTAGAATCAACTTTGTTATCAACATTACCTAATCTGAGCACATGAATGGCCTTGGCTTCTTGGTTCTTTGGATTAATCACAATTCGTGTAACAACCTGGTCCTTAATTAATTATTAATTATTAATTTATTTTGGTAAAAAGACAATTTTGCCCCGAAATATTTTACTATGATTAAAGTTGACTTTTTGACCGGAAAAGAATTAGGAAAATTGGTTTGGACCGTTGTATCGGGCTCGTTGAAACGAGTTCGTCGACACACGGCACGCTCAATTCCAAGTTGTAACGAAGGATGAAAGGTCTAAAAACAAAAAGGACATAGAAGGAATTTTTAAAGTTGTTACTGTAGCTACAGTACCGCTACAGTACCCGGGCCAAATTTTATTATTTTTCTACTTCTTCCCCTCCATTTTTCTAGCTTCTTCTTCCTTGGCAGATCGACACAGTCATTGTAGCAGCAGTGACTGTTCGACTTCCAAGCCGTCGTACGCTGCCGTTGTGCACCGGTTGGCCGTGCTACCTTCACGAAAAATGTTCCCCTCGTTCTCCTCTATAAAACCCACCCAAAACCCGATTTGATTCGTTGGCGGTGAGTTCGATTCGAAGCTTAGAAAAGGGTTCGGTTTTCCGGCAATGTTCTTGCATTTTCCGGCGATTCCGACGACCAATTCCGTCGAGTGAGGTATGTAAATTCATCCCCTCATCATGCTCTATCTGTTTATGTAGGTATTGTAGATAGATATTAAGGTTTTTCAGATAGTTCAAAATACCCATTTTGACCGACGGTTTCGGCTTTGTTTCGGCTAGCTCCGGTTATTTTTTGGCCATGGTCCAAGAACAAAAGTGACTCCAAGTGATGGTCTGAATCTAGGGTAGGATGCTTGGCCCCAAATTTTGAGATTTTCTGGTAGTGGGTATTGAACTCTATATTTAGTTATTTATTTATTCAATTATTTACTCATTTAGTTATCCATTACTTCTAAATATTATTATTTTAGTTTTGGAACAGTTTGTTAATGGGATATTGTCATAATTAATAAATTAGCTAAATATCTAAATAGTTTGTGAAATAAGAGGAATCTCAAGATAAGTTTCAGATATGATTTTGTTTTCGAACCCACCACAGGAGTACCCCCCAGTTGCCTTGAACCAGTTGTCATTCATAAACAACGCCCCACGAGTTCGAGGACGCCTGGATCGTGCGGTGCGAGGAACGCGGCTCAGGCTAACTTATGGTCCCCTGAGACCTTCGAAGAGCGCAGCTCGGATTGACTTGGTGTCTCCGAGGCCTGTGAGGAACGCGGCTCAGGCTGACTTATGGTCCCCTGAGACTTGCGAGGAGCGCAGCTCGGATTGACTTGGTGTCTCCGAGGCCTGTGAGGAACGCAACTCAAGCTGACTTATGGTCCCCTGAGACCTGCGAGGAGCGCGGCTCGGATTGACTTGGTGTCTCCGAGGCTTGTGAGGAACGCGGCTCAGGCTGACTTATGGTCCCCTGAGACCTGCGAGGAGCACAGCTAGGATTGACTTGGTGTCTCCGAGGCCTTTGAGGAACGCAACTCAGGCTGACTTATGGTCCCCTGAGACCTGCAAGGAGCGCGGCTCCGATTGACTTGGTGTCTCTGAGGCCTGCGAGGAACGCGGTTCGGTTAGCTTTGTGTTTCCGAGATCTGCGAGGATGGAATTGACGGAATAATAATTGGAATTGACGGATCAGGAATGAGGGTACTCCTAGGTGGAGAGAATTTAAGTTTTGAGATTGCAGTTAAACTAAAATGGAGGAGTTTATACAGTACCATTAATTTCGTAAGCGATAAATTGTCTTACAAATGAAGATGAAAATATACATATATATATATATGAGCCTTAAGTAAGTTTCAAAGCGTGTTGAGTTTATTTTTATCTTTATATTCACCTTAATCTATCGTTGTTTTCATCTTTATTTATTTCGTATATATATAATTTAAGCTAATAGCATATAAATTACATATATAGGTGTATGAACTAGAGGAAATGCAATAAGTGACTTACATATGTTTGAATACGAACTATTTCGCGAAATGCGGATCAGGTCGACTAAACGTCCCTTGAATCCTGCTAGGGTTGCGGCTCGGGTGACTTTGTGTTACCGAGACCTGCGAGGACGTGTCATGAACTGAGACACGAGGAAATGACAGATAATGATAGACACACCCAAGTGGAAGATGAATGTTTATTTTATAATGTTCTAAACTGGTGTGAAGGTTTATGCAAACGTATGACTTGTGATATAAATATAAATAAACATATTCGGTTTGTGTGCAAGTATAACAAGTGCAATGTATAAATGGAAAGAACTACGTGTGGCTTGATCCCTGGTTAAGGGTACGTAGGCAACCTAGAATTCTAGGTGCAGCCGCGAGGATAATTGATTGACAGGTAGTCTAGTTAAGTTATTTGAAATCTAATACTATTATAAGAGTGTTCCAAGAATCAGAATTGAGTTTGTTAACAGAATGATTTATTTGAATTGTTGAGGCCTGAGGCCAGAATGATTGATGCTTGATTTTCTTGGACATAATTTTATGCATGCTGGTAATTGGGTTATATATATGCTTGTTTTACAGGAAGAAATTTTTGGAAAATGTTCAAATTACAAAGGAGACTCTGCCGAATTTTTGGCAGAAGTCAAACTTGAGATTAGTCTGGAGTTTTGTTTGGAAGGGCAGTTTGGTCAGTTGTGCCCGACACTCACCAGGTGTCGGACACGCACAGGGTTCAGCTCGGATTCCAAAGTGGAATTTGGGTCGGGTCCTGTCAGTTCGGCTTAGCCATTTCCCAGACTCTCGTTGCGTTATTTCAACAGCTATTTGGCCTAATTGGACTTCCAATTTGGAGATGGCAGCTTGTGTAGTTTGCTGGAAATTGGATTGGTTGATTGCCTTCTGCTTAACTATATCCTCCAATGATAATGTTTGTTGTGGCCTTTAGAATGAAGGGGGATTGGCTTGATTCTGAGTATTCCTCCATGACAAGTTGGAGGTCCTCCATGACAAGTTTGGATGATTCCTCCAACTTGGATTATAACTTTGAGAGTATGGATCATTTCTTGGACCTTGGTTGTAGGAATTTACCACCTTAGCTTGCTCTTGCACAAATTCTGGATATGCAGCCCCAAGTGGACAAGCTATGGTAGCATGGTCATGAGTTTCACAGATGCTACACACTTCCTTCGGAGGGTTTCTTGAGTTTAATGCAAGAAGAGCATCTAGCTTTTGTTCCAGTTTTGAAATCTGCACACTAGAAGCATCATTAGAACCACTAATAACACGTTTACCTCTTGCATCCGTATGTTGGGTGTCCATTGCTATCCCCTCAAAGAGTTCATACGTTTCTTCGAGAGTCTTGGTTTTATAAGAACCACCTGCAAAATTTGTGACAATATTATGGCTAGAAGGGGTTAGTCCTTTATAAAATATACACATTTGAAGCTTCAATGGAATCCCATGATGAGGACAATGATTGAGCAGCCCATTGAATCTCTCCCATGCTTCACAAAATGATTCATCATTTTGCTGTGCAAATAATAAGATCTTGTCCCTAAGCATGTCGGTTTTTTGTGTGGAGAAGTATTTCTCCAGGAACTTCTTTTGAATGGCAGCCCATGTAGTGAGTGAACCAGGCTTTAAAGAATTCAACCAATATTTTGCCTTATCCTTCAAAGTGTATGGAAACACTCTCATTCGAAGTTGATCTTCCGTCACACCTGTCAAGGGAAAAGAACTCACAACATTAAAAATATCCTTTATATGAGTTAATGGATCTTCATTAGGTAAACCATAAAAGGAAGGTAACATATTAAGATGAGAAGATTTAAGCTCATAGTCTCGAGCTATAGTGGGTAGCAAAATGCTTGAAGGGGATGTTGGAATTGTTGGGATATCAAGGTCTCCCATGAACTCATTGGCAGCCATCTCTTCTTCTTCTTCTTGGTCTGAATTGGGTTCTGAATTTGAATTTGAAGGTGAAGAACCAGGAAGGTCAATGTGAAGAGCAAGATTTGTAAATGTGGCAAGAGCTTGCTCTTTTGCAGTTGACAACTCTCTTTCTAGACGATTCTGAACTTCAGAGATCACTCGGTTGGGTTGCAACGATGGTCCTGCGTTCAAAGATCTGGAGCGTTGGAACGAAGACCTCACTTGTTCAAGGAATGGCCTTTTAGACATAAACTATCTGAAACAGAAAATTAGACTAATTAAAAACACTAAAAAGAATAGTGTAACCTTGGGCACATAACCAGGGAAGAACTTTTGTTCAGTCCCCGGCAACAGCGCTAAAATTTGTTGTTAATATTATGTTAACTCGCAATTGTACGGGGCAATTAGTAGTATAGCAAGACAAGGACGAGGTCGTACCCACAAAGACTGAGAAGTTAAAACTAGTTATGTACTTAGATTACAAAAGTCAAGAAAGTAGGAGGTTATGTCTAAAACAGAATTTAAAGCAACAGTGGTTGTGATTGTTGAACAAAAGAAGCAAAATGAAATTGCAAACAAAAGCAAAGTAAGTAAGTGTAACAAAGAGTGGTTTTAAGAGCTGGAAAACAGATTTGGAGACTAGGGCATTCGAATCACCATAACAATTCGATTCGGGGTTATAAGGAGTCAAGTAACAAGTCTAATTCATATTCAAAGATTGATTCTAGCTAAAGTACGATTAGGTCATGGTGTCTGGTCCTAACCTTGCGTTCCTAATTCCCTAATTTGATCATATGTTGTCTAACCTAAAATTAAGTATTAGGAACCCATTAAACATAGAAGAACAATTTAAACAACCAAGCATGTATCTAATCCCTGTTGTCGAATGTCCATACATACCCTTCCTATTCATAGTTTAATTCAAATTAAAGCATGGTGTCTACTCTTAATTCAAACCATACAAGTTCTAATGGTGATCAATCATTCAAACAAGCATATTAACTAATAAGCATAATGAATAAGAACATGAATCATGAATCCAACTTGAAACTCCAAACTTCAAAGTTATAAACCCAGAATATTCATGTTAGGTTACATCGAAGCCCTAGTTATGAAATTAGCTGCTCATAATGGAAAAGAAACTTAGATAGAAATGCGAAAACATAAGAAATGCAATAAGAGTAGAAAAACCCCTTTTTTGAAGTTCTTGTGGTGTCCAAGACTTCTTCAAGTGCTTCTCCACATCTAATGCTTCTCCAAGAGCTTCCCCACGTCTAGAATGATGTATGACAGCTAGTAGGTGATTTGGGATGAGTTTGGGTGAGTGATGATGGTTGAGAAAAAGGAAATTCGTAGGGAAATGGAAGGGAGGCTTTCTAGAGCTGTTTTGGTGATTTGGGGCAGTTTAGAGTATTGGGTTGATTTCTGGAGTGTTTGGGGTTGTGGGAATGTTTGAGGATGATTTCTAGATGTGTTGATGGAATGATGGAAGTGTGGAGGATGGCTTGAGTGAATTGTGTGGGGGTTGTGAATCCCAGGCTTAGCACCTAGAGTGCATGGGGTTGATGGGAGTGTTTTAGGATGGAAGGAGACTTCTCTATTTATAGGGCTAAGAGGGAGGAATATCATGATGAATTCCAACACCATCATTCCTCTTTTAATACAACCCATAACTCTCATTTCATCTTGTCTATGTTAGTGTGGTTGGAATCAATTCCATCCCATACTTCTTTTGTTGCTGCACTTCAAGCTTTCTTCACATGGGTTTTCAAAGGTTTTCAATTGTGGCTGCCTTTTGCTGCCAACCCATGTGGTTTTCTTTTGGTTACTGGAATGCCTCCGTACTTTACTCAATATGTTGGGTCCAATGTCAGTTACAGCTGGGGTGAGGCACATGGCTTAAAGGAGGTGACAAGGCTCAACAGCTGGCAGTTGCAATCCTGAGCATGGTGTGCATTTTGATGGGCCCACGGATTGGGCTTGGCTTCATCAATTGATACGTTTTAGCAGTCCATCTTGCAGTTTAGAATCTCCTCTTTCCAACTGCATATTAATTGGGCCAATACAAGTTGGGAGGAAGAAGTTAAGGCCGAAACAAATTGCTAACTCAGTCTGCTCGTTTTTGTATCATTTTGCATCTTTTCCTATCCAAAGCCACCATTGCTATCTAAGGCCCAATGAACTGAATGATGAACATAAAAGGGATTAAAAGCACAAGTTTAACTCAATAACATAACCAAATCATAAGCTAGAGGGGTACAAAATGATATTCAATTATGAACTGATCAAGGAATGCGGCTCAGGTTGACTAAGGGTCCCCTAAGGCTTGCGAGGAATGTGGCTCGGGTGGCTTTGTGTTTTCGAGGCCTGCGAGGATGTAACAGACATGATACTTGGAATTGATGAAATATTATTGGAATTGACGGTATATTAAAGGTATTGACGGAATATGAATGGGGGTACGCCTAGGTGGAGAGCGTTTTGATTTTAAGAGGTTTAAATTAAACTGATGATTTCATCTTGGTATTTTTGAGTAGAAGTTTTAATATCTATTTTCTGATAATATGAGACAAGAATTCAAGGTTTCCAAGTTATAAGGATTTTCTACAAATCATATCTATTCTCTTAAGGGATGGATTTGTTTCACATGTCAAAAAGGGGAGTATATTTTACTTAAATCGTTGGTAAGGTTCTCATGGTTAATGCTATTTTAATAATTTTCTTGTTTCCTTACTTATATGAAATAAGTTAATATAAATCTTTATATATTTATAAACGAGCTTTATGTGAGTTTCGAAGGAATGGTTAAAAGTATCTTCGGGGTTTGTTTGTTTATTATTTATCTTTATTTTTATTTTTATTATATATATATATATATAATAATCTAAGCCAATAATATATCAATTGATTTATGAATTAGAGAAAGTTCAGTGAGTGGCTTACTTATGTTCTGAGTATGAACTGTTTGAAGAATTGGGAAAGTTGGAAAGTTTTACTTCAGAGTTGTGAATGTTATTGAGCATATCACTAACATGAGAACTTGGATTGATTTGCAGTCACAATGAACAGTAACAATTAACAAGATACACAAGTGCAATATAAAGAGTGAAAGAATTACGTGTGGCTTGATCTCTCAGAAGGGTACGTAGGCAACCTAGAATTATTAGGTGCAGTCGCAAGTTCAAGTGTTTGAAAGATTGTTCTGCTAAGCTATTTTGAAATTTGTTAACGTACTCTTAATGTTCTAATAGTTGAGATCAGTTTTAGTTGGTAGAACGATTTATTTGGTTTAAAGAGGTCTGGGGCCAGATTGATGTGATGTTTGGTTGCGTGAAGTCTATTATTGTGCATGCTGAACGTTTGGGATTATAAAAGTCATGTTCTATATAGGTAAATTTTTTGCGAATTGAGCAAATTACATGGGACACTCTGCCGAATTTTCAACAGAAGTCAAACTTGAAGAAAAAGAAATTTGGAAACTTAGAAGGGCATTTTGGTCAAATGTGCCCGACACCTACTTGGTGTTGGACACACACAGGGTTCGGCTCAGATTCCGAAGAGGAATTTGGGTCGGGTCCTGTCAAGCAAGGTGGTTTTATCTACCAGACAAAAGAAGCTCATTATCAAATTTAAACAAAAACTCACATTAACAATAAACAAAACCCAGCTATCCAAAAAAATTCAAAAAACCAAAAGACAAAAGGACTAGAAAAAGCAAATTGACCTTTGATATTGGAAGAATCCCTAATTTCTAGGGTTTGAACTGATGAGAGAGAGATAGAGAGAGAGAGAGAGAGAGAGGGACGAAGAGAGAAGGAGCAAGAGACCTTCGAGCTTCTACCATGGAAAGCTTGAAAGCTTGAGTGAGCTCGAGGGAACTAGCAGCGAAGTGAGCTTGAGATCGATCAAACCAACAGTGAAGTGATACAAAGATTCAAGAAAAACTCATTTATTTTGTTTTCAATAATAAGGGTCTTTTTGAGTTTGTTTTGGGTTTAGATTTTTAAAAATTGGCCTACCAAACGAATTTTTTGGACTTTAAACTTAAAGTTTATTTTTGAGTTTATAAAATTAGAATAAAATCAAATACCAAACAAACCTAAACATCTCTAAACTTTTTGGTTGATGGCAGTGTAATATGTCTCTTTGTAATTATAATCACTTCAATACATTACATTCATTTTGTCCTATACGACCAAACAGAAGTTGAAAATCAAATAGAAATGCCAAAATTTAGACATTAGCTTTTAAGACATTTTCACACTTTAGCCCTCAACTTCTAAAATATATATGAATCCAAATTAGTTAAGGGGTGTTTGAATAACAGATCATTAATCAATTTCAAATATGTCAAAAATCTAAGAAAAATTGTAGGATTTGAGAATGAATAGAAAGCTAAGAATGAGTTTTAAGAGACTAGAAAGAGCTGCGAACCTCCGTAAGAGCATCCACAGTGGGGGAGTGTACATTCGGGGGTGTAAAGCCACTTTTACATCCCATTTACACCTCCGGGGGGTGTAAATATGTTTTTTGCTCCAGTGGGAGGGTGTAAATTCGGGAGTGTAGCCGTGGGTCCCAGACTTTTATGTTGACTTTTATTCATTTTTCTTCTCTTTTCTCGGGTGGGTCCCGCCTGCAAGGGATGTAAAAATAGATGTAAATATACATTTTATTTTACATCCTCATGGTGGTGATGTATATTTACATCCATTTACATCTCCCCATTGGAGACGATTCCGATGACTCAAGGTGTATATTTAACATACACCCCCGTATACACCCTCCCATTGTGGATGCTCTAAACTCAATATAACCCACGCCGTCCAATTCTTCGCCCACAAAAAACAAAAAGAATCCCCTGCACAGTGTGTGCCACGTGGGCTAACTCCATTGGTCCGTCATTAACACAATAAAACCTACAAATCGGCCAGGTTTAAAATGAAAAAACCAACACATGGTTTAGAGAGAGAGAGGCTCTATAAACACGTTTCTCCAACGAAAAACAAAATTCGCATATCCTTCTAATTTTTCATTTTTTTTACCCCAATTTGATAATATCTCTCTCTCATAAACTTTCTCTCTCTAAAAATACACTCACCACCACCACAACCGCCGTCGCCGTCGACGATAACCCGAAACGACGCCGTCTTCTAGAATCGGATACGCCATCTCCCGGCGCATCTTAGCCGCCGCCATCGGCGCATATCCCCAACACCACGTACGACCGTTAACCCGACCAGGAAAACCGAAACGATAAACCGGTTTCCTTGGCCCGGCGGTCTTTTCCGGCGAGGCCACGTGGGAAAAGGTGCGCACGATTATTAACCTGCGCGCACCCTCTATTTCTCTCCCTACCTGTATTGACCTTGTTTAGTAGGGGCTCTTACAGAGGTGAGTCTCTCTCTCTCTCCCTCTCTGTGTAGGCTCTCTCAGTCATCAGCTTCTCTGTTTGGATTTGCTCCTTTCGATGTAAATTGTTTTGAAATTAGGGTTTCCGGGCATGGATTTAGGTTTTCTTTCTGTTTTAGGGTTTGTTTTGGAAGTTTGAAGGGGCTTTGGCGGTTGATTCTGTTCAAGTTTTCAAATTCGCTCTTTGATCTATTGATTGCTCTGTTTCGCGTGAGTACATGACTGGTATTGTGACATTGATCAATTTTGTTTAATTGGATTGGATTTCGGCGAATTTTCTGTTACTTCTGGCTTCATTTGTAGTGGTTTAGGTACTTAATTGTTTACTATCTAAGTTTGATATTGATATGCTCGGCTTTGCTTTAGTTTTCGATGTCTATGCATTGAGTCAGAAGTTTCTACTGGTTCTGGACGTTTTTAAAGTTAAAACTGTATTTGGATTTCAACTGGAAGACTAGCGCTGTTTGCTGAGAATATGTGGGAAAGAAGGAAAACGGAATTTTGAGTTGGGAACTAATCATTTTACTAGTAAGCTTAATTCCACGAGGCCATTCTGATGTTAAGTTGGGTCTGAGTCCAATACAGTTATTATTTTCTTGTGAATAACTGTTTGTGATGTTCATTTCTTAGGTTTTCTTTAGGTGCCTTCGGTTGGTGGGGATTTCTAATATTTTCTTTTCTTGTTTTCTGAATAAATGTCCTCCCCGTTTTCAATTTGCATGCTTGGAGTCGCATTTAGAATGTTAATTTATTTTTGCCAACACTTCACTGTAATTTATTTGTTTTGAAGTGAGCACTGGTGGTAACAATTTGTTCCACCTATAACTTGACCAGCCTTTACTCATATATTCTATATAAGTTGTAGGTGGCAGCAGAAGCAGTAGTTGATAATTTTGTTTTTCTAAATTTACAGGTGCAGACATTGTTTTAACAATTCCATAGAAGTTCCATGTGAAGGGATGGCCTTTTTCAGGAATTACTCTAATGAAACAGTTTCACGAAGTGTCCTGGAAGAAAAGAACCAGGGACAAAGTGTTGAAAGAATTCACAGTTCCACAGGGAATGAGGATGTAGATGTGATTTCTTGTGAAAAGGAATTTGATATGAACATGCATGTGCAATATCAAAGTGAAGGTGAACAAGATGTTGCTAGTAGGTTGCAGAATGAGGCAGAAAATGATGAGGGTATTGGTACAAGAGCTTCTAATTTGCCGTCTTCTGGTAGGAGAACGGCGGTGGCTGGAAAATGGGGTTCGACCTTTTGGAAGGACTGTCAACCTATGTGCTCACAGGGTGGGTCCGACTCTGGGCAGGAAACTAAAAGTGGGTCTGACTACAGAAATGCCGTTGGATCTGAAGATAATTCTTCGGATGTCAGGGAAGATAAAATAGATTTTGAAGATAATGACAGGCCAAAAGTAAGCAAGGGACAACGGGGACATTCTGACATCCCTGCAGATGAGATGTTGTCTGATGAATATTATGAGCAGGATGGGGAAGAACAGAGTGACTCTGTGCACTATAGGGGGTTTCATCATTCAGTTGGGTCGAATTCTAGGCCACAATCAAAACCTGCTGCAGTCAGCAACCATGCACATAGGACTTCTAGAGTTTTAAATGATAATGAAGATTATGATGATGGTGATGATGACAACGAAAATATTGATGCTGCTGATGCTGATTATGAAGAAGAAGATGAAGATGGTATTTGCTTTGCAAATATTTTTATTTTATTAGAATACTACGGCAGTTGTGCATGGGATTCAGATCCTTCATATTTAATATACCTCTCATCATTTTACTTAGAGATATACTTTGATGAGTAGTTCTTGACCTCTCATCATTTTACTTAGAGATGCACTTTGATGAGTAGTTCTTGACCTCTCTTCATTGTGGGAATGTAGATCTCAATTTATATTGTCTTCTTGCTTGCAGAAGATGATCCTGATGATGCAGATTTTGAACCTGATTATGGTGTTGCGAGTGGTCGTGCAGCGCAAAAGGTTATAGTCATAGTTGCCTAAGTAAAATTACATTGGACGTATTATTTCATTGGCTTGAAGTTTTCAGAAGAGAGCACACAAAGGGTTCTGACTGTTCCACTATGTCACAGCCAACTTTGAATTGTTCTATTTTCTTTTCCCAATTTTTAACTTCGTCGTTTTTACTTTTAACTGATATGGGATAGTTATATCCCAACCATTCTGCATGCACCATCGATGGTGCACCTATATGCGTGGTTAACCCTGAAAGCTATATCTTTGCAACTGCTACTGAAACTATTTCAAAAGAGAAGTTATCAAAATAGAAAGAAAAAATTAAAAAAAGAGATGAATGGTACTATTTGTTGAATTACTTTGATGTAAACTTTTCGCTTTCTCCATCTCTGTGTGTCTTTTGTGTTCGATGGTGTGTAGTGATTTCCTATCTTGGTTCTCTTTCTCACTCTCTTCTTTTTTTTTTTTTTTTTTTTTTTTTTGAGGGGTGGGGGAGGGTGGGTTGGGGGAGGTGCATAATCTGTTGATATAATAGTGTTAGTAGACATATGAACTGGTGCTTTCTGTTGTACACTAATGAAGTTGTTCTTTGATGACACCAGGATAAAGATTGGAGTGGTGAAAATTCTGAGGAAGATAATGACAGTGATGATGAGCTTGATGTGTCAGATGAAGATAATTCTTATTATGGAAAGAAACCTAAGAGTAGGCATCGTGGTAAAGGTGGGCTTAGTGTTAAATCTACAAGAGAACGCAAATCATATCATGCATCTAGTCGCCAAAGAAGAGGGAAGTCTTCCTTTGATGATGAAGAGTCCTCGGTGGAGGAATCTGAAAGTGAAAGTGATGAGGACTTTAAAAGCACAAAAAGAAAAGGTGTACATCTCCGCAAAAGTAATGGCCGAAAAAATGTCACTGGACGAAATGGTGAGGTACGGACTTCTACTAGATCTGTTCGGAAGGTTTCATATGTTGAAAGTGAAGGAAGTGATGAAGTTGATGAAGGGAAGAAAAAGAAGTCCCTAAAGGTACCGTCTACCTTTCTGATGTTACATTGATGCATTTTGATGGAATCTATTTGAGATCACGTTCTTAGTTCACATGTTTGATTTTCAAGTTGGAATTATGCACCATATGGATAATTTACCCTAGATGTGCCCCAAGTGAAGTAATACATGTTTGTATAACAATGATTTGTCATGTTATGATATATTTTATTATTAGACATAGGTACCACCGAAAGCTCTAGTGCAAAAGATAATATGATCTAAATGCAAATGATTGTAGAATTTGTTTTGGCCATAAGATGAACTGCTGCTTTGATTATGTTTTCTAAAGTACAGTATAGGTATAATTCATATTGACCGGATAGAAGTGTAAAACTTGAATGCAATGCAATTCTTGTCATGCTAAGTCAAGGCTGCTGACTTCTTGCGACTCATCTTTCTCTTTTAGGTTAAAGTTTTCATTTCATGTCAGGAAAAAAGGCTTTTAGTTTGCTGAAAAATTTAAGCTGGATTTTCCCTTTACTGGTGTTTAAGCTTTTGCTCGATCATCCCTTCTTCTAGGAAGTTGAAAATCCTTTGATCTCCATGTAATAAATGGTGACAGTTCTAATATGTAAGCGCTTGAGTAAGTGCGTGTGCGAGTCGTTTTTCTTAACTGCGACGTTTGTTTTCATAATGAAATGCTTCAAATGGGGAAAGAAAATGTAATGCTGTCAGGAAACTCTTTGTATTTGATGCTCCATGTTGTGATTGTCTGTTTATTTCTTTACTTCCAATTGTCAGACTGCTAAATTTCAGGTTACCCCTCATCGATAATATGTTAAGAATTTTGTTATGTTATTTCATATGCTTAATTTCTCTTTTTAATTTTGTACTCTGCTATTTTAGGAGGAGAATGAAGAAGAGGATGGTGACTATATTGAAAAGGTGCTCTGGCATCAGCCAAAAGGCATGTCTGAAGATGCTCTGAGGAATAATAGATCAACAGAGCCTGTCTTGTTAAGTCACTTGTTTGATTCTGAGCCAGATTGGAATAGTATGGAATTCTTGATAAAATGGAAAGGCCAGTCCCATTTGCACTGTCAGTGGAAATCAATTTCCGAGCTACAAAATGTATGCTTTGTAATATTTCTTCTTGGTTATGCATATGCTCTGGTTTGGACAATCTATTAAATATGTCTTTGTCAAATTTAACTGGTGCTGTAACTTTACCTTTCAGTTTTATCTTACTTTGATCTGTTGTTCAAGATGCTCAATATGCTTTTGCCTTTGTGACTTTGCAGCTTAGCGGTTTCAAGAAGGTTTTAAATTACACTAAAAAGGTGATGGAGGATGCCAAGTACAGAAAGACAATCTCACGTGAGGAGGTATTCTTTTTGTTCCTTTTTTTTAATTTTTATTTTAGAGTTTCTTTTAGTAGTAATTGTATATAAAGACGAAAGATAGATATATTAATATGTTATTTAATAAAATAACTTGAACTGTATCTAAGTTAGGCCGTTGGATTTATACGACTTCTGTTGCTTTAAGATCTAATGTATGCTTTCTCATAGTAACAAGATGTGATATGAGGTACGGTTATGTGGAATATGTGGAAGGAGGGTTTGCAAAATCTGCCCACACCAACAAAACCAACCCAAACTAATCAAAATTAATTTTTTTTCTTACTCATTTGTTTTTTTAGAGGACAAGAAGCTTACCGATTGGTTATTGTTCTTTTTTTAGGGTTGCCGGTATAAGTATAGACCATTTTACCTATTGAGATTTTGTTAGCTTAAATGATTTTTTTTTTTATGTCCATCTCGGTGAATTATATAAATATTGCCTTTCAAATCGTGGTGCATTATTTGATTTGATCATTAAATTATAATAAATAGAAAGAATTAATTAGATTGATCAATAAATTTTAAAGTGCATAAATGGATGATGATTGTTTAGCGAAGGAAATTAATGGGAACATTTTCTTGAGGAATATGATAGTGTGAGTAATATCAGTAATGTAGATTGGAAGTACGGTTTAATAACATAACAAGAACAAATAACATGATTGATAGAGATTTTTTCTTTCTTGTCTCTTTTTTAAAGTAGGGCCAAATAATCTTGAAAAGAACATGTTACTGAAAATGTAGGGCTGAATACGCTCATAAACCACATGTTACTGATACTGTTGGAATCCAGTGATATGTCAACGCTCCCTTCAATTTTTATACCAATTATAGACGCACGGGTTAACATTCACTAATAGAAATTCTTTTGGGGTGGCATGCATGGAGAGAAATAGAAGGACATTTGAGGGAGCACAGGTTGATGAAGTGGATCTTTTGTGGGATAAGTTCACTTTTTGGGCGTTGGGCGTCTGTTTCTTTAGCATTTAGGATAGTGCCTTTCAGGCTTTATTTTGTGATTGGAGTTCTGCGTTTTCATTCATGCAATATTAGGGTGTTTTAGTTTTGCAGTTGTAGTTGAGCAGTTTACTCTGACTAGTGGACAACTTGTCCCCTGTATTGTAATTTTCCTTTTTTTTTGTTTGAAAAATTATTTTTATTGATGGAAGAATTTTTGGTATGAAAAAGAAGCATGGCTTAAGCCAGGCCTACCATGTGGTGTTTTCTATGTTATTCTTAGGAGATGGTGCTCAAAACATGATTATGAGAAATGGATAAGGAGTGAGACACTGGAGATAAATTTATTTCTTCAATGTCTTTTCATGTATACTGTTCCTTTTCTTATTGAAAGCTCATGTATACTGTCGTTTAAAAGTTGATACTTCTTGATCTTTTATAAACTTGTTCTGTTTCTTTCCCATGTATAATTGCTATTTCACTTTCGTTGTCCTCCCATAATGATAGAAGCTTTAGTAACTATTGTTATTGTTTTTTATTCATGTGAAGTAGCTCATTTATCACTTTTCTTTTTCTGGGGTTATGTATATGCCTGCTAGATTGAGGTCCATGATGTGAGCAAAGAAATGGACTTAGATCTCATCAAGCAAAATAGTCAGGTTTGCTTTCCTGCATTTCACCATTTTTGTTTCACTTTCCCAAAACAACATTTGTCTGTTTTTACTTACAGTTGTTTATATAACTGGTTCTCAGGTGGAGAGAATAATTGCAGACCGGATCAGGCAAGATAGCTCAGGTGATGTGGGACCTGAATATCTAGTCAAGTGGCAAGGATTGTCTTATGCTGAAGCAACATGGTATGTTAAGCCTGACTTAAAGTTAATCATTTTCTGTTTAGTACTGCTTTATTTGCTCTTTTTCCTTGCCGATCTATTTCATATATGTGTAGGATGTTAGATGTTGCACTATTCATTCTAAATTAGCTTTTCTTAACCCTTGCAGATTTCTAGATCTTTATCTGATATGGTGTTTGACTCTTTGGTGTTGTGGTGTTTCTTTCGTTTTAATTGCAGTAATGAATGCTTATATGTTTTAGTGGTATGTGATTATAGGGAGAAGGACGTGGATATCGCATTTGCACAAGATGCTATTGATGAGTTCAAGGTAGTGTGGTGTCTTAATTGTCTTCATGTTGTAAAATGTTCATGCATTTAAAGGTCGCCCAAACATTGACAGTTATGTTTATATTACTTATCTGCATAGTCCTATTCTGTGCACATCTTTATGTTACATGCTTGACATGTCTCTCTATATATGTGCTAGGTTTGACACATCGATTTACTTCTGAATCATGGTTTACATGTTTGCGATAGATAGCAGTATGCATTGCACATTAAGTGTGAGAATGTGTGCTTAACATTGAATGTTTGGTTATGAATGATAACCCAATGATGATGTGAGCATGCATGCTTTGCATTGAATGTTTGGAATAATTACCCAATGTGATTTGTTGATAACTATGATGAATGATATGAAAGCATTATACAAATAACTGTTAAAAATATTAATGGAAAGTTGGGATTACTGTACATTGATATGGTGTGGCTTTCCAAAATTGCTCTATGTAAGATACAAAGGAAATAGGCCTAAAATATTTAAGTATTAAGGAGGGGGAAAAAAAAGAATCTCTGCTGCCATAACTAGGGATGTTGTGGAATGAGTTGTTATAATGTTTTACCTTAAAATTCTAGTGATTGCAAATGTTTCATCAATTGGCATTTGAGCTTGTTAAATTTATGCTAGGGTCCTGTTAACAGGAAAGAATAAAAACTGTATAGGTCATAAACAATATGCCAAAATACTTATTAAAGAAACTAAAAAAGGGCTTATGGTGAAGCCATACAGTAGTGGGGAATTTGGAGTAACATGTGTTGTGGTATATGAAAGTTAAACACCAAGTAAGCTTTCTTTGGTTGAGGCATATGGGAAATCTTACATGATAGATCCAATTTTTTCATATGCAAGCTTCTTTGGTTTTCTGGGAAAAAAAGAGTTAGTAATTTATTTTTATGGCTGATGACGAGATAGGTGCTTGAGGAATTAGGCAAATATTATTCAAAAAGGAAGGCTCTTCCTTTTGGCCACTTCATTGGGTGTTTTTTTCCTCCTAAAGAGTTGCTTGGGGCTTTTTGGTGTTCTCTTCTTTATTCTTGTTTTCCTTAAATATGATGATATGTCAATTTTTCTTGGGGTGAATTGTTTATGTTCAACACACACTTACACATGATTAGAGTTTTGTTCTGAGTGTAATCCGGCTTGTGGTCCTTCATTATGAGCAGGCTCGTGAAGCTGCGATGGCTGTACAAGGGAAAATGGTGGATCTCCAGCGCAAGAAAAGCAAAGGTTGGTGCTTTGGGTCTGGAATTTGCTTATCGTTTTCTGGTTTGCATTTTTCTTGCTTCTCAAAGTCAATATCAATTCACAATTCGTTATTCTCTAAAAAAAATTCACAATTCATTTTCTTACCCTGAAATCCTCCTCCACCTTTTTGTCAACTAAAGGCAAGGTATTATATGCTGTTAAGAGAGTGTTTCTCTTCGTTCTATTGTGATAGTGGACTTCTTGTCCAGTGTTGCTTGTTCTCATTATACCTTCCTAACTTTTTAAAAGCAAAGTCAATGTTTCCAATAAAATTAAGTATGGTTCTTTGTGTGCACTTTTGTACGCTCCTAAGTTCGTGAAGAAAGAGTTGATCTAATCCAGAGAAAACCAAGATCAAGTGCACTCATCAGATCCTCATCTCTCAATTCTGTTCCCTGATAGAAGTACCGATATTGTTAGTATTCCTAGACTTTGAACTTCCATTTAGTGTTCATGCCATGTGAATTTCATGAAGTCTTAAAAACAAAACTTCAGTTAAAACACTCATTCTTCCGAGATTTACCCTCTTAACTTATAATGCAAAACTTAACAAGAAAACTCTGGGGCTGCCAAGGAGAGGACTTGATTTTTATTATTTAAGGGCTGGATCATGAAAAAGAAGAAGCAGCCACTTATAGGATGAAACGAAGCAGAGTGTCAGAGAATCATAGGTGTCAGCTAAAGATTAAGAATCGAAAAAAATCTAACAAAACCAACCCAAAATCCAAGAGGTGCCTTCTTCTTATATCAGACGCCTACATCTTAAATAATTTTTTGTCTCTGGTTTTGGGATGATGCATAAACTTCAGACGCTTCTCTGCTGCAAATTCATCAGACGGCATCCTTTCCCAAAAACCCAAAATTAACAAAGATTACCTAAATCCAGCTAGTACACTTATTTTTTCCTGAACTTTCCTTTTTCGAAGGGGAAGGTAACTGACCCACCAACCAATGTCCTGTGATTTTCCTTTTTCGTGTTTGTACTAATGAAAATTAAAGGCTATTAAATAAATTGTTTGTTTTTTTAAAAAAATTTATTTATTTATTTTGAATGCATAGATTTGGTAGGAGTATTAAGGTATAATTAGTGCAAAAATACGCAAGGGAGTTTCTGCTCTTCCAATTTTCATCTCTTTTACTTTCTTTGACTCATCTTGTTTTATTTGCTATTCTTGACATACAATGTTTATGGATAATACAATTTTTTTTTTTTGGTAAATAATATTTAGGAAGTCTAAGGAAGCTTGACGAACAGCCCGAATGGTTAAAGGGAGGAAAGCTACGTGATTATCAGCTTGAGGGTTTGAATTTTCTTGTCAATAGGCATGGCTTGACTATTACTTCTACTCACCTTTATTGTTGGAAAATAGATACCTTAATATGCCCTCCTTTCAAATTTCCTAATCACCGGTTCTTGCATGTGGCAGTTGGAGAAATGATACCAATGTCATTTTAGCTGATGAAATGGGTCTTGGTAAAACTGTTCAATCAGTTTCAATGCTTGGTTTTTTACAGGTGAAGATGAGATATAAATTCTTTGCTGACTGGCTTGTAGATTGTTATATTATTAAATGTAAATCCAAACAAACATGAGATTGCAATATACATGAGACACTAACATTTTCCTCTTTAATTATTGCAGAATGCTCAACAGATCCACGGGCCATTTCTTGTTGTTGTACCATTATCCACATTGTCAAACTGGGCCAAAGAATTTAGGAAATGGCTCCCTGATATGAATGTTATTGTGTATGTTGGTACCCGTGCAAGCAGAGAGGTAAGCCGAGCTTTCTTGTACAGGTCTACGAGGTTCATATATGAATAGTTGGATATATGGTTTTACTTGCATTCACTGTTCATTCATAAGTAAAGATACTTCCTAAACAAAGCCAGGTATAGTCACCGTATATTATTATATTTGAAATTTAATTTCTTGCAGTCAGTGTCACGATAGTTCCATAACAATTATGTTGGTTCACCTCTGCTTTGTCTTCAGTGTAGAAGTAAAATTCCCGTAGAGACTTTTGAGATCTTGTTTTGAGCAGCTCTCCTCTCCTTTTTTCTGTCTTCTTTGGTTTCTTTGATTTTGTTTGAGAACTCTTCAGTTTCAATCCATCATATTGATGATATGATAGGCCAAATACCTCCTAATCCTAGGGTACAAGTTTTGGCTTGGATTCTTTGCTCACAGGAGGGTGAATACATGTGAGGTCAATGAAACAGGCCTTGTGTTTGCCTTTACGCAGACTAGTGCATTATCTGAAAGTGGGTAGCCGAGAATATTGATCACCTTTTCCTTCATTTTCCAGTGGTGTAAGCTTTGTCAGGATTCTCGACTGAGTTGGGTTGTTCCATTCTATCCTCTTGTGCCTTTTATTTGTCAAGAGGTTAATTTTGTGCCTTCCGAGGTGGATTAAAGTCTTAAGTGTTGTGGAGGTGCATCAGTGTTCTCCGAACACAATGACTGTTTGTTCTTCCTTTTAAACTTGGTTTGAGAGGTGTCTATCTCTTAGCATGCCGGTCTCTGTTTGGCTGTATTTTTGTTTTGCTTGTTGAGTAGGTGGTTGTTTTGGGTGTACAAGCTCAAAGTCGTAGGCTTGTTTTACTGTTTTCTGTTCAAGTTGTGTTCAATCTCTTTCAGATGGAAGACTACTTTGTCATTTATCTGTATTAGTTATATATCAATCTATTTCTGTGATCATTTCCCTGTGAAAAAAACCATATAATCTATCATGCTTTATAGGTTAATGTCTAAGAATAGTGTGGTACATTTTTACTATTGGGGTTTTCAGTCTATATTATCATGTATAAATTCTGAAGCATCTGCATTACATGAGATCTTTCTGGAGTGTTTTGTTTTTTTTTGGGTTTCAGTTTGCTCGCCAATTTTTTCACTAGGCAGGGAATATAATTAAAATTTATAACTATGCACACATGACCATTTTCCCCGCCCTCTCTTTCCCTCAATCCCTTTGTCACTCTTTTCTTTTCAATATTCTCTCCACTGGGACAACCTACCCGGTTTTGATGCACTTGACATAAGAGAGCAAGCACAAAATGAAATTTCTCCCTTGAGTGATGGCCATGTCCAGGAAGAATCTTTCAGGACTTTCTCCTTAAGTTGTAATCTTCTTTTTGGTAATTTAAATTTATGTACATTATCATTCTGTATATTTTGGTGTGAATTAATTAAATTATATACTTAAATGGTATTTAAGGCAACCTGTGTTTGGTGAAACCCTAAGACACTAATGTGGACATGGACGAAGAATGATAATTTCTCATATGGACACAATAGCTTGGTTGCTTGAAAAAGACCAGATGTCAGGCACATCTTGATATATGTGCGTCATTCTGAACCCAGACATTTTTAGTTTAAGTGTTCACTTACTGGTAGATTAGGAAATGGCTTGGTCAGTGCCTTGTTTGGTATAACATGTTTAATGTTTAAAGAAAGCTTGCTTTTAAAGGAATTTTGTATAAATTTATTGAATTTTGGTATTCCAGGGTGATCACCATGGTGAAAGGGATTGCAGCTTTGTATTTTCTTGTGGTTAATGCGTGTCTTCTGGGATCTTCATTGTCCTTGCAGTTTGATCATTGAAAAGTCACTCTGCGGGCTCTTTTTTTCCCCGTATTGACTTGATACTGTCCTTATCTTCATTGTACTGTATAAAGTAGTTTTGATGTACTATACAAGGTGCCCATGCAATTTTGTTCTTTATAAACTATTTTATTTGTTTGTCAATTTCTTTTGATTGTAGGTTTGTCAGCAGTATGAATTTAACAACAGTAAAATAGTTGGCCGGCCTATAAAATTCAATGCACTATTGACTACATATGAGGTGGTTTTAAAGGATAAGGCTGTTCTTTCCAAGATAAGGTGGAATTATCTAATGGTTGATGAAGCTCATAGGTTAAAGAACAGTGAGGCACAGTTGTACACAACCCTCTTGGTATGTAATCATGCCAATCAATTCTATCACACCTTTTGTACAGATGTATCAAGTTTAATCTTGTGTTACGCTAAATGATGCCATCCTGGTTTGGCAGGAATTTAGCACCAAGAACAAGTTGCTTATAACTGGTACTCCATTGCAGAACAGTGTGGAAGAGTTATGGTAATGGTTTGTTTCTTGTCATGATATTCCGCATGTGCATGCAAAAGTAGTGCCATATTTGTTTATAATTGTTATATTTGATCATGTATCGATATGTCCTTGTGGCAAAGGTTTGCTAGGGTATCTGAATATAGTGTGGCTCGTCTAACCATGAATGTTCGTTCTTCTGCATGTTTTATATTTTCCAATAAAGTTCATTTCTTTGTATGTGTGTGTGTGTGTGTTTGCTTAATGGTTGGATCCAAAAGTCTCTGTACTCCTTTGAGTGCGTGTTTGTGTGTTGTGGAGGGGTGGGTGGTGGGGATTGAATTCATCTCTGTGTGTTAGCGCTTTCCTAGCCCTGCATTAAATCATTTTGGAAAAGTCAATATAGGGGTCTAGTTGAACCCAACAAACTACTGAATCTACCCATTGCACTTATTTTTTCCAAGAAACTTATTTAAGATAATAACTAAAAAACTTATTTATGATTCAATTTTTTTTTTTTTTTGGTTGTAAAAACGTATTTAAGATAATAACTAAAAAAAGTTAAAAACACTGAAGGAAACCAAGCATGCAGCGGCACCCCCTACTTCTCTCTCTCTCTCTCTCTCTCTCTATTTCTCTCTCTTTCTCGATGGTCCCATATGCGACCATCCCTTGGGTTCAGTGCCAACGGAAGAGAGGAAAATAGAAATAGAGGAAGGGGTTGGGAGAAGACGGTTTCCGGGATTTGGGGAGAGAACTTCAAGACTGGTGGGGTGGAGGCTTTGGATGAGGAGGAAATGGAGGGGAAGGGAGAGGATAGAGGGATGTAGATAATGTTTCCTTTATAAAATTAACAATAATGCTAGAGACACCAAATTTGTGCATCACATTTGAGTCCCAACTGATGTGGCAAATGACACTTCATCAATTAATTGCCAACATGTATCAATTACCAGCAATTAATTTGTGTAAAAATAATTAAAGCATAAATGTTAACTTTAATTAACCAAATGAAATCCCAAAACTGATCACCACCATATCCCCTCAACAACGGATCTCCCCACCCCAACCACCTATACCTTCCCATCATCCCAGACAATCTAAGAGGCTGAATTGTGTATGGCAGATTTCTCCTCTAAAAAAAGTTGTGTATGGCAGATTTCTGGGCTATCAATTCTAATGGAGCATACCTTACAAGAAGAACAGAAAAGCTTTTAGATCTTACAAGTTTGAAAAAAATTATGATTTGGTGGTGAATCAGAATTGTTCATTTTTTCATATGTAAAACTATAAATAATGCCCTAGGAATATGTTTCTATTGATCAAATTTTATATAAAGAGAAGATTTAGAAGATTTTATCGTTTACCAAAATCAAATGGGAAGTGAATGGCTGGGAGAAATTTTTGTTTGCAAATATTTTGCTGCTTGAAAGAATCTATGAAGGTTGAATTGGTGTAGGCTGAGTTGCTAGTAAAGGTGCAGCGGCGTCGGGACTGGTTGTGGTGGAACACGGTGGTGATTAGGTTTGAGACTTTGGATTAATCAACTTACATGGTTTTTAAAAATTTTTCTTTTTAGAAAAATACATGCTGGCAATTTTATTAAGTTATAGTGATGATATGGGATGCGCCACATCTTTGGGAGTCAAATTTGGTCTAGCATTACTGTAAATCAATATTTCATTTCTGTTTTTCCTGGAAGCTTAAGTTGTACCAAAAAAATTAAAACTAGAGATGTTCGACTAGTGAGTAATTGTTTGGGTTCAATTAAACACTGGCGGTTGCCTTTTTCTTCATCGAATTGGTCTTTCATTTCATTTTATTTTATATAGGTTCTTTCTTCTCTGTAAGATTTGATTGACTGGCACTGATACACTAGATCATACATAAGTTTTATGTTTTTTGATTTTCCTGTTTCTTTTCTTCTTTGGTTTTTCAATGTTCAAATTTTATCCAGGGCTCTGCTGCACTTCCTTGACTCTGATAAGTTCAAGAATAAAGATGATTTTGTTCAGAGCTACAAGAATCTCAGTTCATTCAATGAGATTGAGGTCCAGTCAGCAAATTTCCTTTATTTTTAATTATTGTTACGCCTAAACCTTGAAATTAATGTTTGCTTTGCATTTACGTGTAGCTTGCTAATCTTCATATGGAATTGAGACCTCACATTCTCCGAAGAGTTATTAAGGATGTGGAGAAGTCTTTGCCTCCAAAAATTGAACGAATTCTTAGGGTTGAAATGTCTCCCCTTCAGAAACAGTACGTAGTTCAATTTGTAATGAAATGGCCCTTAGTTTAGACCCTTTCAGTGATTTGACATTTTCTCTTTGGTTCTGGATAATTTACTTTAGGTACTATAAGTGGATTTTGGAACGCAACTTCCATAATTTGAACAAAGGAGTTCGTGGAAATCAGGTTATTTCTTCTGTCCTCTGCCTTTTGTATAATTATTTGCTACTGTAAGGTTTGCAATTAGTCTTTCAGTCTGAAAACACAAATTTTGACTGGATCAACACGTCGGAGTTATTTCTTTATGTGTTTGTGTTTTATCCCAATCTTGAAAAAAAACTGTAATATTTGAATGAGAAGAAAGAACTGTTGTGTCTCTGTTGAAAATTGGAAATAGTGTCTCATAGTGATTAGGGGCTGTTTATATTCGAAACACCATCGGGGTCAAAGGGAAATTAGGAAAGGCCTGATATACTAAGTAAACATTATTTGGTAACTCTCTGGCACAATTTTTTTTTTCATTCATACTGCCTAATGTTCTCACAAAATACACATTTTTATGTAACTTGTTAGTATTCCCAATTTCCCACACTCTAACTATTAAATATAAGGAACTGGATAGACTGACTTTTCAGTAATATCGTAAATCTTTTGCTTCAATCTGTCTGCTTGGAGAAAACTTGTGCTCGACTCCACTCCAATGATAGGATATTTTCAAAATTTAATTGCTTCAATTTCTTTTGCGCATGATTCTGGACACACAACATTTGAGTGTCAGCCTTCAACTCTGACTTACAAACTAAGTAATTGATGGACTGTCTTTGATAACACTTGATGTTGATAGAAATTTGTACAGTACCTTTTACAGATAGATTATACTCCCTACTCTGTCCGGGTGTATTTCCTTGAGGGAAAACCTGGTATAAGTGTAAGAAATGAGAGTCTGGTTAAAGACTGATGTCTTCAAACTATCACTATGTAAAATTCTTTGATAAAGTCAACAATGCCCTATATACTGATTTCCATGTAATAGTAAAGGGGGCGCCTGGTACCCTATTCAAGTTCAAACTATCACTATGTACAATTGTTTGATAAAGTCGACAATACTGTCTATACTGATTTCCATGTAATAGTTAAGGGGACGTTCGGTATCCTATTCAAGTAGGGAACTCAAAAACCTTGATTTTTCTTAAACACAAGTTCTAAAATCCATTTATAAGATTCAAAAACTTGTTTGATATGCAACTTGAAAACTGTTTCTAAATTGGTTGAATTGTTTTGCCACTTAATTGAAACAAATTCTTAAATAACAGATTTGTTCTGTTTTCAAGTATTTGGGTATTTTTGAGTTTGGGTTTTCAAAACTGGTTCGACCAAACAGATTTTTTGGACTCAAATAGAATACTAAACAGACACCAGCAAGTGGTTAGTTGGAATTGTCAGACCCATGGTTTGTTGCCATGTGGTCTGAGGTTCGAAACCCCTAAAGGTACCTACCTAGCTATTTGCTGTTTCCTGCCTCCCAAAGATTGTATGGCTCGGCGGGGGGCTCCAGTTTCAAAGCTGTGTCTGCAATGCGGATTAATGGATTTCTGGGTATTAAAAAAAAAAAAAGAATACCAAACAGGCCCTAATGTTGCTCTTTACTAGTGGGAAAGCAGTTGAAGAATGCCTGTTCTTCCTTCACTATCCCGTTTTCTGTCTGATCATTATTGCAAGTAATAACATTTTATTCTATTTTTTAATATTATTTTTGCCTTTTCAGGTTTCATTGTTGAATATTGTGGTAGAGTTGAAGAAATGCTGTAATCATCCCTTCCTGTTTGAAAGTGCTGACCATGGTTATGGAGGGGACTCGAGTACCAAAGATGGCAGTAAACTGGAGAGGATTATTTTAAGCAGTGGGAAGCTGGTTATACTTGATAAGCTTCTTATGAGATTGCATCAAACAAAGCACCGTGTTCTGATTTTTTCCCAGGTTTGTCTGTGATGCAGTCATGTTGATTGTGCTCCTTGGAAAGTCGCTTATGGACTATTAAGTTTGATATGTTAGCATGGACTTACACCTTGTTAGAATCCATATCTGTTTAGATCTATTGTTTGTAGGACAATCATCAGTTAAAGTAGCGGTCTGTTGGCTGTTTGAGGACATGACACTTGTGGCCTCCTTTAATGATACTTGTATTTGTTCTACCATTGCCTCATTTTATAAAAGAAAAAGATTGCAAAACTTGGGGTAAAATTGTTCACATTTTCATACATCATTTCGTTCACAGGCTTATTTTCAATATATATACAGGAAACCACTGAAATATGATCAGGACATGTTGATATAGCCATTTCCTGGTGTCTTGATTTTTTTTTTCTGTTTCGGGTTACACTACTGTATTAATCGTTGATTTTTTTGGAGTGACACTGTTCATCTTACTCCCAAGCCTGTCCAAAAAATGAAGTGTATTTTGTTTCTGTAGCAGCCAATCACGCAGAATGGCTGAAGTGTTGTTGCATGTGCTAATTGTTAGAGACTACACAATCACTGAGGCAGTTGCCCAAATGCTTAGTTTTTTATGTGGCAGCTCAATCATGGGGTTATTGGCTTTTTCCTCCCTGTAGTGAGTCTTGTGTCGTACGAGGGTGTATTAATTATATATGCTAGTTAGGGGACTAGAATTGCAAATCCTTCTTTATTAGCTTGAATTTTTTTTATACTGACATACTATGTACTGTCATTTGGATCATTTATTGCAGATGGTAAGAATGTTGGACATACTGGCGGAGTATATGTCAATTAGAGGGTTTCAATTTCAACGCCTTGATGGAAGTACGAAGGCCGATTTACGCCACCAGGCAATGGAACATTTTAATGCACCTGGCAGTGAAGATTTTTGCTTCCTGCTTTCAACTCGAGCAGGTGGCCTTGGTATCAACCTTGCCACAGCGGATACAGTTATAATATTTGATTCAGATTGGAATCCTCAAAACGACTTGCAGGTTTATTTAAAGACGATATCTCAGTTATTTTTACTTTTACATTTTATTTAATAATCCTCATGCCCAAGACCAGAGTTCAAACCTCGCCCTTTCCTTTTGGCCTCCTTCGTACGAAATTAACATCGCTCTTTGATTATGAATCAGGCAATGAGTAGAGCTCACAGAATTGGGCAACAGGAAGTTGTTAACATCTATAGATTTGTCACGAGCAAAAGTGTCGAGGAAGATATCCTGGAAAGAGCTAAGAAAAAGATGGTAGATTACATAGCATAATGTTGAGATTGTTTTATAATTTTTCAATTGTCCAGTTTGTGACACATCAGGATCTGCATATACATGCATATGTGTACTCAATATTTCACTTGAGGCCTATTATTTAATTTAATATGTTTTCTTTGTTCCAATGTTTTTTTATAGGTGCTTGACCATTTGGTGATTCAAAAATTAAATGCAGAGGGTAGGTTGGAGAAGAAAGAAGCAAAAAAAGGAACTTTATTCGACAAAGTAAGGGCTTGTGTTGAATTGATTGTTTTATCTTGCTAAATTCTAGTGGGGGCTTTTGAGTGGTGGAAAAATGGGAGAAGGAAAGATTTCTAAGCATATTGCTGGGTTTCCACCTGTAGATTACTCTTTCTCTCTCTCTCTCTCTCACACACACACACGCACACACACACACACACACATCGGACACACACACACACAAGAGGGGACTCTAATGTAGCATTGCAAAATTGCCACTTCAGAATATTTCTTTTTCTCTTCCTCTTACCATAACGAATCCATACGGTATTTGCAGAATGAGCTGTCTGCTATCTTAAGATTTGGGGCTGAAGAGCTTTTTAAGGAAGAGAAAAATGAAGAAGAAAGCAAGAAGGGACTCTTAAGTATGGATATTGATGAGATTCTTGAAAGAGCGGAAAAAGTTGAAGAGAAGGAAGCTGAAGAGGACGGGAATGAATTGTTGAGTGCTTTTAAGGCAAGTTTTTGCCATTGTTTGTTAGGGCTGTACATTGGTTGTCTTGCCCCCTCCTGTAGATTTTTTATTTTTATTTTTATTTATTGTTTTGTTTTTACACAAGTGCCACTTATGCCCTAAAATCAACGGTGCTTCCAGTTGGTGCAAGGATGGTGATGGACGGCTGCTGTACAGTTGCTACTGCTTTCATGTTGAAATTATATTCATTTGTGTTTTTTAATACACGTACTCTTTGGTGCATATATGTACAGGTTGCAAATTTTGGTACCGCTGAAGATGATGGTAGTTTTTGGAGCCGTTGGATAAAGCCGGAAGCAGTATCCCATGCCGAAGTATGAATCTTTTCTGTTAAATACTATCTTAGTATAGTAGTAAAGGACTCTTTCTCATACTTATTATTATTGTCTATATATTCTTGTGTTGCATTTCCTTTAGTTAAAAGGATTAAATTGACATTTCCTTTTAGGAAGCTCTTGCTCCTCGTACTAAAAGGAATACCAAGAGCTATGCAGAAGTTGCTCAGCCTGATAGAAGTAATAAAAGGAAAAAGAAAGAATCTGAGCCTCAGGAAAGAGTCCAGAAAAGGCGCAAAGCAGATTATTCAATTAGCTCAGCACCAATGATTGACGGAGCATCTGCTCAAGTAAGGGGATGGTCGTCTGGGAATTTGTCTAAGAGAGATGCATTGCGGTTTTCCCGTGCGGTAAGTTCTTATTTGTTTCGGATTTCTGTGTAGCTTCATTAGTCATCACCTCGCTATAATCTCCTAAAATGCTTGTATTTCTCTCCTTAAAAAACCACCCATTACCGCATATTGTGAGCATACCTTATCAGTTTTGATTTAGCTTGTTTCAAGAAAGCTCATAATATTTCTACAGTTGTAGCACCCAAATATTTATATTATGGAAAAGGCTCCCATTACTTTTTAAAAAACACACATGATAAGACAAAAGATTTGAGCCAGTCAAATTGGATTCCCATCAATTTCTCTCTCCCTGAATGTCTGCATGAAAGCTTTTTCTTCCTAGAATAGGATTTCTGATGCACCACAGCTTTCATTAGTCATATGACTCATATGTGTAAAGCTTTTCTCCCCCTGTTTTGCTAATACAGATCTGTTCAGTTTACAGATTAGGCATGGGGTCTTTGCTTCTCTTGTATTAATTGTTCCTTTCTCTGGTCTTTATTCGTTTATTTTGTTTTTATTTTTTTATATATTCCTAAAACCTAACTGACCCAACCTGGACATAGTTTTAGCTGATATTCTCAATATTTGAAGAGATTAGATGCAAGGTCATGGGCGCAGACGCAGAAACTGGCTGAAGTTTTCCTATTTTGGGTTTACATTGTAGACTAGGTCTAATAGAAGATACCATTTGTTTCAAATTTAATCACCCATCAGAGATGGTGTTTCTTATGGTTTATTCTCTTGATTTTCCCTAAATATTGGAAGTTTCAAATTAATTCTTTGCAAGATGTTTGGTAAAAGTTAAGACATCCCAATTTTTGAAAAGCTTCTGGCACCAGCTTGTTCTGAATGTTTGTTTTCTTAGGAATTTTTATGCTTCATTGTCTAACACTGTTCATTTGAAATTAGGTTATGAAATTTGGGAATGAGAGCCAAATTGCCTTAATAGTTGAGGAGGTCGGAGGTGCAGTTGCAGGAGCTTCACTTGAATCACAGGTTGAGCTTTTCAATACATTGATTGATGGCTGCAAAGAAGCAGTGGAAGTAGGGAGTTTGGACCAGAAGGTTGTCTTAGAATATGTGTATTCATCCATGTTCTTTCTTGAATGCTGTTTCTTATGTAAATTTATTTTTTCGTTGTGAGTGACAACTTGTTGGCTGCTGAACGTTAGAAACTTGTGGTACTTTTAGGGGCCCTTGCTGGATTTTTTTGGTGTACCTGTCAAGGCTGTTGATATGCTCAACCGTGTTCATGAACTTCAGCACCTGGCAAAACGCATTAGTCGATATGAGGATCCCATTGACCAGTTCCGTGTCTTGACATACCTCAAACCTTCAAATTGGTCGAAAGGTTGTGGCTGGAATCAATGTATGTATTACTTCTTTGCTTATGTTATTTTTCATCTCTCCTCCACTGGAAGACAAAGCACGTGATTTTGGTTCCTTTTTGCTGATATTTTCCTTCTTGATAGTTGATGATGCAAGATTGCTTCTTGGAATATACTACCATGGTTTTGGAAATTGGGAAAAGATACGATTAGATGAAAGGCTTGGTCTTATAAAGAAAATTGCTCCCGTGGAACTTCAACACCATGAAACATTTTTACCCCGCGCTCCAAATTTGAGAGATCGTGCCAACGCTCTTCTCGAAATGGTATGCAATCACATATGATCTAACTTTTTTTTGTGGAGGAAAGCACTGTATCTCTGCCACATGTGCTTAGGATTTCTGGAATAGGATTGAAAAACAAAAAAAAAAATTCTTGAGCCACATTTGACATTTTAGTTTGAGAGAATCTGTTGTTTTGGTTAAAACTTTTCATCCGTCCATCCCGCTTGACACTAGTTAATACTGAAATGAAGGCTATGATAATGCTACACCTGAAAGTTGGGGCGCGGGGAGAAGAGTTTTAATTTGGTTCAGATGAGGAAGAGAAAAAAATTGGAAATTATGCTGAGTGTGAAAATATGATTATTATTATTTTTTCGGTTTTCAAGATTGTCTGGACTCTAGGATCGCATTGGTTTGACGTCGGTGTGAAATTTATTGTAAACTGTATGAATGGACTGAAATGATTGTTGATATAAGAAATTGTTGTGAATTTATGTGTCAAACTTACGCTAGGTCTAACATTAGTCCTCCATGTTTAAGCTGATTCATCCTGATACTTTTGATCATTGTCATTGGTTCATTTGCCTGTGCATGACTGTGTGAGTGCCTTGTAGTCCATTCTGAAGGAGATTGAGGCACTTGAATAATTTCAGTAAACTATTTTGGCATTACTTACATGAGTTGATGAAGATGACATCTGTAAACAGGAAATTGCAGTTTATGGGGGAAAGAATGCAAATGCTAAAGTGGGTCGTAAGGCTTCTAAGGAGAGGGAGAATCCTCTCATTGTTTCTTTAGCTCACAGGGGCATCAAAAAAGGAAAAGCCGGTTCTTCTAGACTCAATGTTGAAATGAACAAGAACAGACCTCTGAAACCCCAGAAAGTTGAACCTTTAGTGAAAGAGGAGGGTGAAATGTCAGATGATGAAGAATTGTACGAGAAGTTTAAGGAGGAGAAATGGATGGAATGGTGCGAAGAGATGATGGCTGACGCAATTAAGACATTGAATCGTCTTGAACGGTTGCAGACGATTAGTGCCAATCTTCCAAAGGATACAGTACGTCTTAATCTTGCTTTTTTCATTTGTCTTTGTCACATTTATTTGTTAAATTATCCGTTTGATGCTGGTACTGTTAATTCACACATTTTGTCTCTCAGGTGCTTGCGAAAGTTAAAAATTATTTAAAGCTTCTTGGACGAAGGATAGACCAAATTGTTTTAGATAATGAGGAGGAACCACATGGACAAGATAGTATGTACTTCATCCTGTATGATTTATTTTTCTCATTCCTGATTGCTTTTCTATCTACTGTTGCTCTCACGCATGTAAATTTAAAAAATATAATTTTTAAACACCCACTTTAGACAAGCTTGGGGATGGGTATATGGAATTCAATTCTGTGCCTTGGATTTTGTTGGATGTTTTTAAGTTCAATTGAGTAATATCTTAACAGAATAATCATCTGACCCTACATTTGACAAGCTCTAGGACTGCATATGTAACAAATTCCTTTTTCTTTTTCATGGTATGTGTTTTAAGTTATTAACATAGTGGTCATTTACAGAGATGACAAAGCGCTTGTGGAACTATGTTTCTACCTTTTCAAACCTGTCTGGGGAGAGACTTCAAGACATTTATTCGAAACTCATACTGCAGCAGGATGAGGAGGTTGGGCCTTCCCACATCAATGGCTCTGCATCTGGTCCCTTTGGCAGAGACAGTGACCCTACATTTTCCCGTCATGCGGAGAGGCAAAGAGGGTACAAAAATGTGACCAACTATCAATCTTTTGAACTTCAGAAGGGTCATGATACAGCTAAATCTGAAGCATGGAAACGAAGGAGGAGAGGAGAAACTGATAGTAATTTACCAGTTCAGGCCTCATCTCAAAGAATTATCAGCAATGGTACTCGGTTAACCGATCCAAGCTCATTAGGGATTCTTGGTGCAGGACCACCTGAAAATAAACGCGTTGTCAATGAAAGGCCTTATAGGATGCGACAGGCAGGTTTAGCCCAAAAACAAGGTTTTACAGGTATCAAGTAGTGTTGCATACAATAGGAAAGCAGCTGGTTAAAAAGTGAAGGCGACTGGCTCTCACCTGGGAGCACTTACGACTTCAGCCTATATATATTCTCTGGAATTTTTTTTGTCAACCATGGGAATAAGTTCTTGGAGATCCTACTTGGGTTTCTGAGACGATCGGAACCGGTCCACAAAATGGGATTTGCATCATTGAACAAGATGCAAGGATTGCCTGTCGTCTGCAAGGCTTGTGGAATTTTGCTGCCATTTTTTTTTTAATCTTTCGTTTTCTGAAGATGAGTTCGGTTGGTATTATGTTCACGTATATAGAGCAATTCAGTGAAAAAGTTTTTCCACTCATCTGATATATACATACAGAAGGAGAATGTAGTACGCCTTCAGAAAGTGTACATTATCAATTTTGAAATAGTTGGTGGTATTTTCTCTCCCAAGTTTTGGAGATTTTTTAATTGAATTGTTGATAAGTTAATACTTTCCAATATCCATATTTATCTTTCATTGGTTATATAGCAAGAATAGATTAAAAATTCTGCCGAAGAACTATCTTCTGTTTATTTTATTATTTATGGTTCTAGGTCACAACCTTGGCTAACTGCAATAGTTTGGGAATTCTTTTATTTGTCGTTTAAGGGCTAATTCCGATAGTTTACCAATTCTTCTATTTGTCATTTAACGAAATGATACGATTTCGTTTCGGTTAGTTAGGACATTTTCTGGAGCAAAAACTCCTAGCTCCTTCCAAGTCAATAAAGATTTGGTACGCTTGTTCTGATAATGAACTTGTATCGGCATGGATGAAACTCATCGGCCAGAAAAAATAAAGATGGGGCAAAACAAAAATACTAAGAATAAATTACACAGTGATGATCCTTTTTATATTTTTCACTGCATCTTAATGGGGGGGCTCCTATTAATTCGGCTGAATCACACGAAGCTGCTGATATCTCATTTTGGCCATTTAGGAACATAAATGTTCGAACTTATGAAATGGTCTAGAACCTGAATGAAGCCTCTCAAACTATATATTTTCATGCTCGAGAAATACTAAGGGCTCGTTTGGGAGTGCTTTTGGAGCAGCGAAAAGCGCTTCTAAATGGATGAAAGCACTTCTGTCTTTTAAAAATGGTGTTTGGCAAAAATTACAAAAGCGCTTTCGGTGAGATCCAAAAGCACTTGGAGTGGTTTTGGAAGAAGCACTTGAGAGGTGCTTCTTCTTAAAAGCGCTGCAGGACAAAAACACGGGAAGCACTTGGCTCCCTTTAATGAAACTTTTAAAATGCCGAAAATACCCATATTTAATTTTTTTAAATGCCCAAATACCCTTTCTTTCTTTCTTTCTTTTTTACAAAGAGCTGTTTGTGTGCATCGCTTGGCAGCCATGGATGATCGTTTTGTAAATTCACTCATTTGTTAACTGTGCTTCAGCTTTCCTGGTCTTGCAGTACCCAAGCAATGGAACGAGATTTTGGTGGTTTTAACTTACCCAACGTTTCCATTTCAGCAATGAATTCTCCATGTCCCTGGGTTTTACACTCAATAAAATATCTAAAGCGTGTAGTGTAAAAGCACTTTTAAATATGACATCCAAACGACAAACTGCTTCTTTGTAGAAGCACTTATGTCATAAGCGCTATTGGCATAAGCGCTACTGGCATAAGCGCTTCGGGAAGAAGCACTCCCAAACGAGCCCTAAGGAGACTAGATTTATAAACCACATTGTGTACCACCTCTCTGATAAAGTTCATGTAGAATTACTTTGCTCGCCTCGTGTAGAATGAAAAGAATAAAAATAGAAATGGCCCCACAAGTTTCAGGATCGCAGACATCATTTGGATAAAAACAAACTTGGGAAAAAAACATACCGGGTAAGCACAACATCAAAAGCCCTGTGTGGTCTTGGTTCCTACAAAATAGGTGGCGGGCAGCCCTTTATCACGTTATCTTTCACATCTTTTCTCAACCTCAGACTTCTAAATTTCATGAAATATTAATTTAGATAAATTCATATATCGGAATCCATTTTTTTCTATTTTCAACTAATTTCATATCCATACAATTTTCAAGTGTTTCCTGTGATTTCATGGACGACTCTTACATTATCCTAATTTGTTTGGTTTACATTATTTTCTTTTTCCATTTCAAACCTTGCTCTGCTGAACATACAATACATATGTCTCGTTTAAAGATTAAGCCAAATTGAAAGGACACGTCGAAAATCTCGATTGGTAAAGGAAGGTATACATCAACATCATTTTTATTATTATTTTTAATTGTCTGAAATTAAAGGGGAAAAAAAAAGAGAGCATTCAATCTAAAACTTTAAAATTAAAGGATTCGTAATTCAAGTGCTTAAGAGTATTTTCTCCTGCTTGCTTCCGATATCTTATGTTTGATTCGCCCTTTACTCAATATCTCTGTTTAAAAAACAAAAAACCCCAAAATTTTTCCAATGCAGCCAACAAAAGGCTATCTTTCGCCATGGGCGTGCTCTTATCTGCCACGTTTGAGAAAAGGTGGGGCCCCTTCCTATGAGGTTGGTTGGCTCTCCCGCGCTCCTATTATAGAAATATATATACTCACTTTGGCATTGCTCTCTGTCCTCCGATAAAATTCTAAGCTTGAAGAGCAGCAGGCTCTTCTCTGCTCAGCACAATATTCTCTTCCAGGGTAATCTCATACCTTAATGCCTGCTCTGCTCTTCTTCACTCCTTCTCTGTTGGTTGATTAATTTTTGATATATCTGTCCATCCATCCGTCTACACGTATTGGTCTTTCTCTGATTGTTTCTGGGTTGAGCTCAACCTTTGCCATAACCCCATCTGTTGCTTAATTTTCTGCTTGCAATAGTGTTATGATGGTTCTACCTCTATCCCTTTTGTCTTCATGGAATGGAAGATAGTTGTTTTTTTTTTTGGTTTTTCGAACACGATGCAAATTTTAATTTTGTGTATCTGTTGTTGTTTGACCGGAATTTTCCTTTAGCTTTTCATCATGTTCTGATTTCCAAGCTTGTTTTATCATTTATGTGAAGGGTGTTTCTAGTTCAGTTTGAGTTTGGTTCAAATAGAATTTAATTCGATTGTTGTTTTTCTACAATAAACAAATAATACAGCTATCTAAATCCATATAAGTATTATGTGTATGTATAATAAATAGAACACACACAGATACAGCTGTACATAAAGATGGGATGTCCTGTTGCAAGGGGCTTGTAGCTCAATCGGTTAAAAATATTTACCTGTCCTAGGTTCGATTCCTCCTTCCCCAATATCGCTTGTATAAAAAAAAGAAAAAAAGAAGAAAGATGAGAATAACTTATGCACCATATATGTATATCTACTTATACCTCCTGCAAATTCATGGAGCTGGCCATAAACACTTGCTTCCTTTTTCCCTTTGCTGAAAATGTTTGTCTAAATGAGGTGCTATCAAGACTCCAGAGGTTCCTTCCTTACATAAATAATCCTCTCTGGGTGGGTGGTTTAATACGAATTTGTAGTGGTTTGTTGTTTTTTAATCTCTCTGCCCTTTTGTGCCACCTCTTATTGTAGGTTCAACATCAGTGCTACTTTTACTAAAAGTAGTAGAGAAAATGAAGCCACAAAGGTTATTAGTCGTAGTTTCTTTTTTAGGCCAGAGGGTTGTCCCTTGGAACAGAGGAAGCTCATGCTACTTTTACTGAAATAGTAGAGAAAATTAAGGAAAATCAAGGCTTATATTTACGACTGCAGAAAATAATGCAAGTGTTAACTTTCTCTGCTATTTTTCTTCTTTTGTCCATATTTACCACTCATACTAGTTCTTAACCTTGTCAGTCTCAATTATTTTCCTAAGGCTCAACAGACTAAGTCTCGTCATGCTAGTCCTTAGTCCAATTTTAGACTCATTATCAACCCTTGGTTCATTCTGTAAAGCTAAGACGAGTATGTGGTACCACGAAGCACTGGTATTAAAATTGAGATTGAGTATTTTGAGACTACAGAAAATGCACTGTATCTATAATGTATGTATGGCCAAATAGTCACATAGTATGGATGTGTGTGTGTGTGTGTTTGTGTGAAAGCATACATTTCTCCTCTAGCTATGGTAAACTTCTTCTTATGGGCCTGAGGATTAGTTCACACCAGGAACCTGCAGAACATTTATAATATATATTTTTTTCTGTCTGGCCGAGGTTAACTTGTTTCAAGGGGTGGTTTTGCAGCTGAGGGCCTGTTCAATCTGTGAACCTTCAGGGAGTGAAAAATGGACTATGTTTATGGACCCGGAAGGAACCATCTCTTTGTTCCAGGCCCGGTCAATATTCCGGAGCCAGTCCTTCGGGCTATGAACAGAAACAATGAGGATTATCGTTCTCCTGCTGTTCCAGCAATGACAAAAATTCTGCTGGAGGATGTGAAGAAGATTTTCAAGACTACAACTGGAACTCCATTTATGATCCCTACCACAGGTATCTCAATAACCAGATGGGTGTTGCTTTTTACTTATTTATTTATTTTAGTTTCTAATTTTTCAGGTTAGATGATTTTGATCACATCTTATGGATGCATATGTGAATGTTGCTGTTTAAGATTTAATGATGCTGTTAAGAAAAAGTTGTTTCTAGTGTTTGAATATTATACACTGATTCGAAAACTAGAAGTTTTTTTTATGTTCAAGATTAAGTGAATTCCGTGTGAATGGCTGAGTTTAATAACGTTGCTCTATCATTGTTTAGGTACTGGTGCGTGGGAGAGTGCACTTACAAATACATTATCTCCTGGAGACCGGATTGTATCTTTCCTGATTGGCCAATTCAGTTTGCTATGGATTGATCAGCAGCAGCGCCTTAATTTCAAGGTGGATGTTGTAGAAAGTGAATGGGGCCAAGGTGCCAACCTTGACATTCTGGAATCAAAACTTGCAGAGGATACTGCGCACACTATAAAAGCAATATGCATTGTTCACAATGAAACAGCCACTGGAGTTACTAATAACTTAGCTAAAGTGAGAAGAATACTTGGTAAGCATGTCTTTTGCTAGAGCGTAGATATGGCTGAGTTAGGTTTACTTTTCTATTCGTTTTCTGCTTTTGTACATGTTTCGTCATAAGTTCTAAAATAGTTGTCTATCAACAGCCACTTGTATGGAAGCTCCTGAATCAAATGCATATGTATGTGGCTGTCTATTATTTATCCATTACGTCTTTGTTTATACATACTTTCATTTGTAGTTAATTTCTTGGCTACAAGCTCTTTGAAAATATACTATACATCTACGCATTAAATAATAAATCACACACATGATGCTGAACTGTGGATTTTCTCTTGAATATGAGTCATGGCGGTATCCATGGCAGAGCCGTAGAGTACTTCAGTTCCCAATAACATATGTCCAAGCCTTTCTTTAGTTGTTGCATAACAAGATCAATTTCCTAGTACCAAATTATAGATTTCCTAGTACCCTGGTTACTTGCTAGTGTTTAAATTTGACTTGCCAAAAGTAGACATCAATAAATTTTGTCATTTCTTTTCCCTTCACTCTGAGTATTTCATTTTCTCTTCTTCTCAAGTTTGTTACTTTCCATTTAAGTTACCTTTATAAGTCGTTCTCATGGTATTTTATTAATCTCTCAGATGAGTACAGGCATCCAGCTCTCTTTCTTGTTGATGGAGTGTCTTCCATATGCGCTATTGACTTCCGTATGGATGAATGGGGAGTAGATGTGGCTTTAACTGGTTCTCAGAAAGCTCTTTCTCTCCCCACTGGCATTGGGATTGTGTGTGCAAGCCCAAAAGCTCTAGAGGCATCTAAAACTGCAAAGTCAGTGAGAGTTTTCTTCGACTGGAATGATTACTTGAAGTTCTATAAGTTGGGAACATACTGGCCATATACCCCTTCCATCCAGTTGCTGTATGGACTGCGAACAGCACTTGATCTTCTTTTTGAGGAAGGACTAGACAACGTGATTGCAAGACACAGCCGTTTGGGAAAAGCAACAAGGTAGAACTTTGTTTTCCGGGTGTCCATATTGATCTCTGGATTTCATGTAGCTCAAAATTCAAAAACTAATTACAGGCATTGCTATTCGTGTCCCAATTTCGTGTGCTTACTTGTATTAAGCAGTATATATTTGAACATTGCCTTCAACTTCCAACTGCAGGCTTGCTGTGGAGGCATGGGGCTTGAAGAACTGCACCCAAAGTGAGGAATGGTTCAGTGACACAGTGACAGCTGTGCTTGTTCCTCCATACATTGAAAGTTCAGAAATTGTGAGAAGGGCATGGAAAAGGTACAATTTGAGCTTAGGCCTAGGCCTAAACAAAGTAGCTGGCAAGGTTTTCAGAATAGGGCATCTTGGCAATCTGAATGAGGTAATGTCATTTTCAATTATTCAAATCTTACATATTCCAAGCATGATTAGAAATTGGTTAGAACTTGGAAATAGAAAAGGAAATTGACAGATCTTTATGGCTTAACTGGATAAAGCCTTTTCACCCCCCCTCTCCAACACGATGAGTACCGGTATGGGAGAATACATAAATATGTGTAAATATACATTCTTTCACTGAGGATTATAAATAGCGCCGAATTCTCTACTTATCCCCAAAGTTCTGCTGTGATGGCAAGAGAAACATCTTCTATAACTTTTACTGGTTCGATCTCATATTGTTTTTTGTTTTCGTTGCTGAAAAGAGAATGGGGTGAAAGTGATACTTGGTATAACTTGTGAACATCACTGGGGAAGTTTGCATGTAAAATGAATCTGATACAGCACAACCCATTCATTATAATCTTCTCACTTTTTGCTATTTAAATTTTGTTCTGTTTCCAGTTGCAATTGTTGGGTTGTCTTGCTGGTGTCGAGATGGTACTTAGGGACGTGGGCTACCCTGTTAAGCTAGGAAGCGGAGTTGCAGCTGCTAGTGCATACTTTCAGAACAACACCCCTCTGATCCCTTCCAGGATTTGATTTTCCGTCTATCGTTGTAATTTATTTTCCTCTATGATTTGCTTCAGGATGTACTGTAAATAACGCGTATTTGTTCCTCTCCTTGCACTCTCTTGAGGCTAACCAAATTCCCTACTTAATACATGGTCTTTTGGATGTTCCTATATCCAAAATAATTCGAGTAGAATCTACTGCTTGCTCTTTTTATTCCAATTTTTTTTGGTCATAAAATGTGTGCGATTAGTACTCTCTGAAAATCAAATTTTTGCAGGTTAGAAAAATGAAACGAGTTTTTGTAGTGGCTGATGAATATCATGAAAATTTTCTGTTAACATAAACATGACTCTGTTAATGCTTGCACAAACACGACTTCCTTAGGAACATGACTTTGTTGAAAACATTTCGCAGTACTGTGATGGGATTTGTAAGTAAATTTGTGTGATCGTTGATAACTTGAAGTAGGAGAGACATCAAGATGACACAAGTTAATCAATTTTTTAGTGTACCCATTTTCACTGGTATCTCTTCAATTTTAGTTTACACAAGTTAATCAATTTTCTCATGTCTGCAGGCAATTCAGTGAGAGATGAACAATTTGACAATAGTAACGTTTGAAGATTGTAGAGAGTGCAAACTATAGCAGGTAGCCTTTTAATTTTAGTCCAAGAGAGATTCAAGTAACACAAGTGAATGAGATTACCAATAGAGCTAGGTAACTCATAACTGTTGCCATATAGTGACAATGCTAGCACACGCAAAGATAACACTGATGGCAATAAATCATTTAAAACACTTGTACTTACATGTATTTAAATGCTGATTTGTTTTTAAAGCTAGGCAGGTTCGCAAATGCTTAATATGATATAATGACTTAAATTTTGCAGCGCAATCAAATTGTCCTACATCATACGACACTTTCCAAAACTTCATGTGATTTGCTCCTTTCCAACATCACACAATATTTGGCAGACACGGACATAGCCAAGTCATTAATGAGATTAGAGGTGTCAAACGGGTCGTGCAGGGCCGGCCCGTCCCAATTAAACTCGTGCTTTAACATTTTCGTGTTGGGCTGGGTCGGCTCATTTAATTTATCAAGTCATGCCGTGCCGGCCCATTTAGTAAAATCATTGATCCCGCCCCGGCCTAAAGCCCATGTCCACATTAAAAAGGGCCAGGTTGGCCTCATGCCGTGCCCGTGCTTGTGCAATACTTGGGCCCAAGAACCAACCTATTTAATTTGAATTTTTTTCACTTGATTTTTTTCCACTAGATAATTCAAATTATAAACATTAAAAATATAATTAGAGGTAAGAAATGATGAACTATTTGAAAGCATTAATCAATCAAACATCCAAACAATATGAAAGGGCGTATATGTCATATATACTGATTAGATATCAAGTTCAATGTTGTTTAATTAATTTGTAGTTGATATGTTTAATTAATTAAGGACCCAAGTAATTTCCCTAAAATGAAAGACATCAAATATATGTTTATGATTAAAAATATAAAAACAAACCATATAAACAATGACATTAGATGTCAAATTATTGCATTTTGACTTTTGAGAAAAGTTAAAAAAGTTAAGCGGGCCGTGCTTGAAGCGGGCTCGGGCCAAGCTCGGCCCGATCCATTGGACCTCATTTTTTGATCCCGGCCTAGCCCAAGTTTTTGTGCCTTGCTGAGCACAGCCCATTAATATTTGTGCTCATGTCGTGCCGTGTCTCATTTAAATGGGATGGGCTCGTACCGTGCTGGGCGGGCTCGTATTGTGTTGGGCCGGCCCGTCCCGTTTGACACCTCTAAATGAGAATGATGTTATATTCCTATTTAGATTGGTGCACTAGATACTAAATATATTAGGTTTGATAAGAATTTAAATTAAGTTATACCTTGAGGCCCAAAATCTTGTGAAATAAGAAAAATTTTGAAGCCAATTAAAGGAGTCCTATTTATTTCCTTTTGCGTGAACTGTTGCTTGATGTGCTTAGAGTGTTAGTCAAGTCAGCACTTGGTGATGAGTAGAGACGACTTGACCTAGCCCTATATAAGCTTAATACCCTGCTCTCGTTAGACACGTTCTCTAAACTTAATCTCATCATAAAGAGAGAGCTGAAACAGTTTTTGAGAGAAAGCAGAAGTCTTGTGCTGTTTGTGTCTTTTGCCAGAGTTGCTGCTACTGCGATTGAATGAATTTTGAGATCATGTACTCAAGGAAGATGGTGCCAAGTATGCCTTCTATGTATTTCATGTTGTGTGAAAGATCATGAATACTTATCTCGAAAATCTACGAAATGAAACATGATTTCCTACTTGATTTTTGAAATAATGATCATGATACTAAATGATTAAAGTATTTTGTATTGATATCTTCCATTGTTTTCTAAATCTCAGCTTCAGAAATTAAACTTTCTGCTACCCAAATTAGAAACATAGCTTCCTTGTTGAACTCATAGCCCTTTCAAATGAGTTGGGAGATAAGTGTAACTCAATCTTAGAGCTGGAATAATATTACATTTGGCATCGGGTAGCTCCCAAATATTGTTGTTCAATATGCCATTCCATTCCTCATAATTTGCGTTGAAACATAAGAGACCTCCAAGTGTTTTTGCAGCTAAAGGAAAACCGTTGCACTTATGAGCAATATTCTTACCAATTTCTTCCATGATTGGATTTGCACTCAAGTTTCCACTTGGAAATTGATATGTTCATAATTTCACATGATTTTATATCTTTATACTTAGTTTTGTGAATTAATTTGGACTAAAGATGCTGATTTCAGTTATTTTCTGGTTTTTCAGCTTATGAGCCACGAAATGTATAAATTCGCCAAATATTCCTCATAATAGAGTTTGACATGATTCCAATTGGAGATGGAAGACATCATCTTGAAGTTTGTCCATGAATATTTTCATAATTTTTGAAGACTACTAAGGTGCCCATCTTTAATTAGACAACTCAGCCTAAACCAATTCCTGGAGAGCACTGAGTCAGTAGTGGTATTTTGGGCATAACTCACTCATACAACATCAGGCAAACGACATATGGCTGAAAAGAAGACATCCAGAGCTTTCCAAAGAGTGGTCGCATGTAATTTTTGGAGATCAGGAAGGTGCTCAAATCGTATTTGCAATGAGGATCACGTACAGTTTCCTGGAGGTTTTAGGAAACTTAGTTTTAATTACCTTTTCTAGTTAGGCACTGACTTGGAAATCAAGTCTTCGTGTAAGGCCACTTGTTTAGGCCCATTCTAACTAGGTTTTAGGTTCTTTTAAGAGGGGAGGTCGTGGGGACTAAGGAGATACGAGAAATTTTAGACTTCAACCGTGGAGCTAGGAAGAGCGACTGTGCCTCTAAACTCTAAGGGTTTTTCTTATCTCTTTCTCCATATTTTATTTTTGCATTGTTACCATGATTATGAGTAACTAATTCTCTTTTACTAAGACACAATGTAACCCTTTTCTAATTATTCAAAGCTTAGTTATGTCATGTTATTAGAATTTCCATGTTGTTGAAATTTAATCACTGTGCTTATTTTCTTAACTAATGATCTTGATGCTTAGCTACCATCTAGTTTTTTGGTTAAGTTATTTGATGCATGTTAGGGTATATGCCATGCCTAATATGAATTTTGCTTCTTGTGATTAAATTCATGAATGCGCCTAAGGTAAACACCATACTCTTAGGGGTTTGTGTGATTGTGTGAAGTTCTCATTAAACCCAAGGTCTTTTTTATATGTTTATATTTATGCCTCATGCCAAGGATAAATTGCGTGTAAGAAGAAGTGGTTAATTGTTGTGAAAAGAGTTAATCATAATTTTGGAGAACTAATCATCAACATAACTTGGGAATTTTGATAGTATGCATGCTAAGGTTTGGATAAGAGGAATTGTGGTGAAATTGTTGTCTTGGTAAGCTTCTTTAAAATCTTTCACAAACTTATTTAGTTCACGTTTTTCTTTATTATCTTGTCTTTTAATTTTCTTGTTTTCAACGTTCTTTTAAAGAAAATCTTTCAAAACCAACTTTCAAAACTCCTTGATTAAGTCTTAGTTGAGTCTTTAGTTTTAAGTTTATTAGTTAGGGTGTCTAGAGTAATTTAGGATTTAAATTAGTTTAAAATTCACAACAACTTGAGAATTTATTCAGTCTCTGTGGGAACGACCTTGTACTTGCCTTGGCTATATTACATTAACCTTGTGCGCTTGCAATTTTATTTCTTGAATTTAACTATCTAATTTTCAGGTAGTAAAATTATACTTCAAGTTTTTGGCGCCGTTGCCGGGGACTGAGTTTAATTCTTTGTGTTGTGTGATTTTAGCTTTACTTTGGTCTTTATATCAGTTGCTTGTCGTCCCTTTAATATTTGTGTTATTGTTTTACTTTATTTTATTTCTTTGATTTATTCACTTTTATTATTTGTTTCTTTGTTTTCCAGCATCACCTATTGTTAACTATCTCTTTTGGTTTGTCGTTTGTAGGTTGCTCTCAAATATTTGCGTACTGTGTGTGTTAGTTGATGGTCAGCACAAGATCCCAAGGTCAAGAATTAGTACTCTTTGATCCTGAGATAGAAAGAATGTTCCGAGAGCTCTGTCATATCAACCAACGAGTGTTTGCTACTGATCTAGAGTCTGACACAGAGTCAATGGTAGCCAACGCTAAGCCCTTGAAGGAGTATTCACAGTCCAAAATCTTGGAAGAGCCTTCATGTATCACATTTCCTGAAATCAATGATGTTTTGTTTGGGCTGAAATCCGGCACCATTGGTCTTCTTCCTTCGTTCTATGGTAGATCAAATGAGGATCCCAACATTCATATTAAGGATTTTTACATAGCTTGTGGTACGGTTCAGATCAAGGGAATTTCACAAGAAATAGTGCGCCTGAAATTGTTCCCCTTCATTCTCAAAGACAAGGCCAAGTCATGGTTCACCTCTCTTCCTGCTAGATCCATCAAATCATGGGAAGAACTTGCTCAAAAATTCATGTTGAAATTTTTCCTTGCCTAAAAAACGTTGCTACTTAGGAAGGAAATCCAGAACTTCGAACAAAAGCCTCAAGAATCTTTTCAAGAGTGCTGGGAGCGATTTTGTGATCTACTACAAGAATGTCCTCATCATGGAGTGGAAAGTTGGATGCAAATGCAGATCTTTTACCAAGGCCTAACCTCAGCTAGTAGAAACAATGTTGATGCTGCGTGTGGAGGAGCTCTGAGTGAGAAAGATCCTAAGGAGTGTTTCAAAACTTTTGAAAGAGTTGTTGCCAACTCTATGCAATGGGGAGATGACTGATTCACAAGGAAGATTAGTGTGCATAGTGTCGATACAAATCCTGGAGTTGCTTCAACATCTCAAGTATCCAACTTGGAAAAGAAGCTTGAAAATTTCATGCAGTCAATGACCAGATTTGTTTCTCCTTCCTCTGTTTGTGCTATTTGCTCTGAATTCTCATCCAACTAATAGTTGCCTTTTGAGTGATCTTACGCAGGATCAGGCTAATCAAATAAATTCATTTCAAAAGCCACGACATGATCCCTACTCCAACACGTATAACCCGGGATGGAAGAACCACCCCAATTTCTCATGGAGCAACAACAATCAGTTTGAGCAGCGCATTTATCTTCAGCAGAAACCTGCCAATCCGAATGAATCAAGAGAACCAACTTTGAAGGAGATTATGACTCAGTTTATTCAGACCCAACAACAAACAAATAATAACCTTCAACCTGGTTACCAAAATTTTCATGCTGCAATTCAAAAATTGGAAGTCCAAGTAAGCCAGATTGCAAACATAGTCAACGAGAGGGAGAAAGGCAAGTTACATAGCCAACCTAAAGTTAATCCAAGAGGTTAGGAGCACATTAAGGCCATAAAAACATTGAGGAGTGGCTGAACTTATGAGGCTAAACCTGAAGATGTTTCTAAGGCTAAAACAGAGGGAAAACAAGCTGATGAAATTCAGTTAGACATGGAAGACACCAACACACTTCAGCCACATGCTATCCCTGCCACAACGAATGTTAGAGAGGTCCTTACATCAGCTATTGAGCTTACCAATGAACCTATAACAGCTGCCCCTACCAAGGAGCGAATATATGTGCCTCCAGTTCCTTTTCTGCAAAGACTACAGAAGCTTAAGAGAGATCAACAAACAATGGATATTCTGGAATTGTTTAGAAAGGTTTAAATAAATATTCCATTGTTGGATGCAGTGAAGCAAATCCCAGCTTATGCTAAGTTCCTCAAGGATGTTTGCACAAACAAGCGAAAGTTTGCTACACATGAGAAAGTGATGTTGTCCAAGGAATGCAGTGCAGTTCTCCTTAAGAAATTGCCACCAAAACTTAAGGATCCATGGAGTTTTACAATTTCTTGCATTATTGGAAATTTACATATTGAAAAGGCTTTAATTGATTTGGGTGCAAGTATTAACTTAATGCCTTACTCTGTATTTCAGCAGCTTGGCATTGGAGAGATCAAATCAACTTCTATGAGCTTGCAACTGGCTGATAGGTCTATCAAATATCCACTTGGAATTCTTGAAGATATACTTATCAAAGTGGATCAATTTGTTCTTCCAATAGATTTTATCATCCTTGACATGGAGGAAGATAGAGAAGTTCCCATCATTATGGGACGTCCTTTTATGGCTACTGCTGGCACCATCATTGATGTGAAGAAAGGTTTATTGTCCATGACTGTGCAAGGCCAAACTGTTTGAGTTCAAGGTGTTTGAAGCCATTAAGAAGCCCGTGGAGATGAACGAGTGTTTCTATGTAGATGCCATTGATACTATTGCCCACACCACTTTCCTAGCTAATGTAAACGAGGATGAACTTCTCACATGCCTAGCCAACCCGGAGCTAAGATTAGATTCCAATGAGGCCCAACACCTTGTAGCAGCTTTGGATTCGACACCTATTCAGTTCCCAAGGTGGCGTCACACATATAAGCCACTAGGGACACCTAGTGCTCCTATTTTGCCTTCTGTTGAGAAACCTCCAAAGCTGGAGCTCAAGCCATTGCTTGAACACTTGAAATATGCTTTTCTGGGAGAATCATGTACACTTCCTGTGATCATTGCTTCTAATTTGACTGTCACTGAGGAACAAAAGCTTTTGCGTGTTTTGAGAGAGTACAAAAAAGCTTTAGGATGGACCATAGTTGACATTAAAGGCATTAGTCCATCCATGTGCATGCATCGAATTTTACTGGAGGATGGTTCTAAGCCTACCATTGACGCGCAAAGAAAATTGAATCCTAACATGAAGGAGGTAGTTCGAGGTGAAGTTTTAGAACTTCTTGATGTAGGTGTGACCTATCCCATCTCTGACAGCAAGTGGGTTAGCCAAGTCCAAGTCGTCCCCAAGAAATCTGGAATCACAGTGGTTCAGAATGAGAACAATGAACTCGTGCCTACAAGAATGATGACTGGATGGAGAGTCTGTATAGACTACAGGATGTTGAATTCATCTACTAGAAAAGATCACTTTCCCTTGCCTTTTATTGATCAAATGTTAGAAAGATTAGCTGGTCACTCACATTATTGTTTTCTTGATGGCTATTCAGGTTATAATCAGATTCCCAACGCTCCTGAGGATCAAGAGAAGACAACATTTACCTGCCCCTTTGGGACGTTTGCTTATAGGAGGATGCCCTTTGGCTTGTGCAATGCACCTGCTACCTTTCAACGATGCATGATGAGTATATTCTCTGATATGGTTGAGAGAATAATTGAGGTTTTTATGGTTGATTTTCTGTTTTTGGAGATTCATTTGATACTTGTCTGTTTAACCTTAAACTTGTGTTCGAAAGGTGCACGGAGACTAACCTTGTTTAAAATTGGGAGAAATGTCATTTTATGGTACAACAGGGTATTGTGCTCGGCCATTCAGTCTCTGGCAAAGGCATTGCTGTTGATAAAGCAAAGATAGACATCATTGCTAAATTACCGCCACCAACCTCTGTGAAGGGTGTGAGATCTTTTCTTGGCCATGCGGGGTTCTACAGGCGTTTCATCAAGGACTTCTCCAAAATTAGTCATCCCTTGTGCAACTTGCTTGCCAAAGATGCCATTTTTGAGTTTGATGATTCATGTTTAATTTCTTTTAACAGTTTTAAAAAGCTTCTTACTTCAGCTCTTATTATCACAGCTCCAAATTGGAGTTTACCCTTTGAACTGATGTGTGAAGCTTCTGACTATGCAATAGGTGCCGTTCTTGGTCAACGAAAGGAATAGCTTTTACACGTGATTCATTATGCAAGTAGAACTTTGAATGATGCACAACTCAACTACTCAACCACTGAGAAGGAATTGCTTGCCATAATCTTTGCCTTGGAGAAGTTTAGATCTTATCTCGTTGGATCTAAAGTCATAGTGTATTCTGACCATGCTGCTTTGAAGTACCTGATGACAAAGAAGGATGCCAAACCTAGACTCATTCGATGGATTTTGTTGCTACAAGAGTTTGACTTAGAGATTCGAGACAAGAAAGGCTCCGAAAATGTGGTAGCAGATCACTTGTCAAGGCTCACACCTGGCCATGAAGAGGAAGTAGACGTGTTGCCCCTAAATGAGTCATTTCCGGATGAACAACTATTTTCTATACAGCATGGAGTCCCATGGTATGCAGACATTGTGAATTATCTGCTTAGTGGAATTATTCCAGCTGATTCTAACTCTCAGCAAAAGAAGAAGTTCCTGTCCACGGTCAAATTTTATTTTTGGGATGAGCCATACTTGTACAAGCATTGCCCTGATCAAATTATCCGAAGATGTTTGCCGGAGAATGAGCAACAGAGCATTCTGAATTTTTCTTATAGTTATGCATGTGGTGGACATTTTGGTCCCAAAAGCACAACTGATAAAATTTTGCAAAGTGGTTTCTTTTGGCCAACTTTGTTTAAGGATGCCTACAAGTATTGTGCAGCTTGTGATCGATGTAAAAGAGTTGGTAATATTTCCAAAAAGAATGAGATGCCACTTCAAAGTATTCTTGTGGTTGAACTCTTTGATGTATGGGGTATTGACTTTATGGGCCCTTTTCCGTCATCCTATAGCAACAAATATATTTTAGTGGCTGTTGATTATGTGTCAAAATGGGTTGAAGCAATGGCGTGTCCCACTGCTGATGCTACTATTGTTATGCGTTTTCTAAAAGGATTCATCTTCTCACGGTTTGGCATTCCAAGAGTGATCATCAGTGATGGAGGGAAGCACTTCATCAACAGAGCATTTGACAAGCTTATGGCTAAATATCATATCCATCATAGAGTTGCTACGCCTTACCATCCTCAAACCAGTGGCCAAGTTGAGGTTTCCAATAGTGAGATCAAAAGAATCTTAGAGAAAACAGTCAGTGCTTCAAGGAAGGATTGGTCTCTATAGCTAAACGATGCATTGTGGGCTAATCGGACAGCTTACAAAACACCTATAGGCATGTCACCATTTCAATTGGTGTATGGGAAAGCATGCCACTTGCCTATGGAGTTGGAACATAAAGCATATTGGGCTATCAAGAAGCTCAATTTTGACCTGCAGGCTACTGGTGCGAAAAGGAAGCTACAGCTTAATGAACTCGAGGAGCTCAGACATGAGGCTTATGAGAATGAAAGGATATATAAAGAAAAGACCAAAAAGTTGCATGATCAAGCTATTACTAGGAAGACATTCGTGACAGGAGAGAAAGTGTTGCTTTATAATTCCAAACTTTGACTCTTTCCGGGCAAATTGCGTTCAAAATGGACAGGCCCCTTCCTCGTCACTCAAGTTTCTCCTCATGGTGCTATAGAGATTCATAACATGTCAACTGGGACCCAATTCAAAGTGAATGGTCATCGCCTCAAGCATTATCTAGAATCTCACTTTGATCCTCAAGAGGTGGTGTCATTCTTTGACACCATTCCATCACCATGTCCATGAGCACCATTTTTAAGTCCAGCTAATGACTTAAAACAAGCGCTTCTTGGGAGGCAACCCAAGTTTCTTACTTTTCCTTGTTCATTTCCAGTTTTTGATTCTTTTGCTATCTTTTAGGTTTCATTAGTGATTTGATTTAATTATTTTGTGTATGTAGGAACAAGTCGAAGACTCCCTAGCATGTTTTCGGAGTCTTTTTCAATGTGTTGGCACGGCTTATTTGGACCACAAAGCAAGGGAAGGCAGCAACTTACAGTTCTAGAATAAACAACTTGCATTTATAGGTATTTTCAAGGTTTCAATGCCCAGATTTTGATCCAATGCTCCTAAGGCTGCAAACTAGTTTTTGTGGGTGTCCATACACCTAGGCTAACTTCAGGGAGTAGGATTTCAGGCTTGAGAGCCAAGCCATAAAGCTTTTGTGCACAAGGATACCAAACAGCTCACATATGCCTTTTTGTTGGGTTTGCAATGACCAAAAGTTCAAATACTGCAAGAGGAAAGGTTATTTTGGTTGATGTTTTTGTTGGAGAAGTTGTGAAGTTTTCCTATGCACAATATCATTTTCTTAGTTCTTTCGCGCCAAGGAGTGTCCCCCACAAGTGACATATGGTCTCACGAAGATGTTCTGGGTGCTGGTTTAGTTTGGAGAACTTTATTGTTAAAATTGGCCTTTTGGCACCATTATGGTCATTTTTGGATTCTCCTCATCATTTTCACTATGGAGTGTTTCACTTGAATTCAAGGTTTCAGACATGTTGTAAATGGTTATGGTGATGATTTGGACTAAGTTTGGGGGTCCCATATGGCCTACATTGTGTTTTAAGTAGATTGGAAGTTCAAATATGAGCCAAAATACCAAAATTGATACTGCTGCATTTTCTGGTTGTTCATCGGATTTTTCGTCGCTAAACCCCTTTTGCGTGGGTTGTTCATCGGATTTTTTGTTGAGAAAAGGTTCCTGACACTCGTTAGCGATGGTTTTTTGCAGAAAAACTGTCGCTCAAGGTCATTTTTCTAGATTTTGCTACTGCTGTTGTCCTCACATGCTGCTGCTTCACACCAAGTTTGGGGGTGATTTGCCTCACACACTAGAGCCTCATGCCTCACCAATTTTCTCTTCATGAAACTAGTGCAAATAAACCGGGGAAGTCCTCTTCTTTTCCTTGTTTCTCTTATTTATTTATTTATTTTCTTTTCTTTTCTATATGCTTCCTTACTTAATTGTGCATTGCATGTTTTCTTTTTTTAACATTGAGGGCAACGTTTAGTTCTACTTTGGGGGTGAGAAACTTTGTTTAGGTTGTTTTCTTTTAGTAAATTAGTTTTTTTTTAAACCAAAAAAAAAAACCATCCAAAAATATTTTTGTCAATCTAGTCGTTTGTTCTTCTTGTTAATTATGAGCAATTCAAAGTATAGTGAAATTTAAATTTTGAATTTGATATTCATAGGTGAGTTTAAAGGTTTGAACATGCTTCCATTATGAAATCTATGGTGAAATTTGCAATCATAGTTATTTACTTTAGATTAGTGGATTAGTCATGTGCTTCACCTTGAGAAAAGCAAGAAATTCAGCTGCAGTTGAGCTAGGCCGGTCTTGATTAGAAGCAAAAACACCAAGAACCTTGCCCTCACTATTTCAAAAAAACACCCCCAAAACATGAGCCTGAAGCTTTACAAGAACCATCAATATTAACTTTAATCCAACCCATAGGGGGAGGACACTACAGCACACCACGCGAACAAACTTGGGAGCTAAAGAAGTAAGAGGCCAAAAACCCAAAAGCTGAAATATCAGCATAAAGGAAAGAGAATGTGACAGGACCCGACCTAAATTCCACTTTGGAATCTGCGTCGGACCTTGTGTGTGTCCGACACCTGGCGGGTGCCGAGTACACTTGACCAAATTGCCCTTCTAATGAAAACCAAAGTTTCTTTAGGGTTTGACTTCTACCGAAAATTCGGTAAAGTCTCCCCTGTAAATCGGACTTTCCCCAAAAAATTTCAACATGTTGAAACACAGTTACTATCCACAACTGGCAGCATCCACAGGTTAACCTTCAAGCAGTTTACAAACTAGGCCTCTGGCCTTCAATAATTCAAAACAGAACCACCAGCGAAGCTCTTAAGTCAAATAATGAGATATAACAAAGCAATTAATGAACTCGAATAAAATTACGCTTGCTCACTACAATTAACATAAGATAACTTCTCAATTTCCATCAAGCAATGTTTAACACCCAACACAATCATAAGTAGTTTAAGCACTCGGCCCAATTCGTACAACAATCCAAACCAGTTTCAAACTTGGCTTGGCCACAACCATAATTTAACAACTCTCACTTTGTCCAACGGAAAAATAAATATTTGTTTAATCAAGCCTTATTTTCAATCGAGCTTTAAAACCGCCGACAAGGTCAACACCAAACTCATTCAAAACCGAAGTAGTGAAACTAGATCCAAACGACTAGATGAAAGTTCCAAAAGAAACTTTAGTTCGCAGCTGCACTTGGGTGGGACCCCCTAGGCTACCTACGTGTACCCTTATTGAGGGATCAAGCCACACGTAGTTCTTCCACTTTATATATATATATATAATTAAGTTATTACAAATAAGTAAGAAAATGAGAAAACTATTAAAATAGCATTAACCACGAGAACCTTACCAACTATTTAAGTAAAATATCCTCCCCTCTTTCACATGTAAAACAAATTCATTCCTTAAGAGAATAGATATGATTTGTAGAAAATCCTTATCACTTGGAACCCTTAAATTCTTAACTCATATAATCAGAAAATAGATATTAAAACTTCTACTCAAAAATACCAAGATGTAATCATCAATTTAGTTTAAACTCTTAAAACCAAAACACTCTCTGCCTAGGCGTAGCCCCATTCATATTCCGTCAATGCCTTTAATATACCGTCAATTCCAATAATATTTCGTCAATTCCAAGTATCATGTCTGTTACATCCTCACAGGCCTCGGAAACACAAAGCCACCCGAGCCGCATTCCTCGCAGAACTCGGGGGACATGTAGGGGGTTGTACTCCTGAGATGGGTTTGAAAACCATATTTTGAAACTTATCTTGAAATTCCTTTTATTTCACAAACCATACTTAAATTCTCTTCTCAACTTTCTAGAAACCAGTTCTCAACTATCCTTGAATTTACACCGCATAATATTGAGAACTAGTGTCCATAATTCATCATTTTCAAACCTTTGAGTATATATATTAAATATAGACATGTACTTAGATATTTAGTTAATTTATTAATCACACCGAAATCCAATTAACAAACCATTCCATTCCGATACTATAATAATAATATTAATCGTAATAGATAACTAAATAAATAAATAATAAAACGACAACTACCCTTAGAGATTTCATCCCCTCCACTAATGCATAGTCTTCAAATATCGAAAGTAACATTTAGAGATACCATAAAATACTATAACCTAATCTCAAATGTCGAAATAATAGAAATATTCACAATTAACAATCTATATATATAAATATATACATATATATTCTCATTCCAAATTCATATAAACCCATAATAGGTTTCATGGTAATTTAAACAATGAAAAGTACTAACCCATAAAGAAAATCCCACAACGAAACAATTTCCAATCTAAACCCATTCCATAACTTTCATTGTCACAAAAAAATAACCAGGAATTCCATACGATAACATAAAGATAAATTCCAAAATCCCTCCAAAATTAACATAGTTCCACTAACAGTTAAGACTCGTTAATAAGGTCGTTCTAGTACTTCTTAAAGGGTGAAGTCACCTCGGAAGACTCACACTTCTCTAAACCTACCCTGCAAGTTTGGTCCAAATCGAACGGTCAGATTGCTCACGATTGTACGATCAGATGGTTATCGTAAAACGCAAACTTTAACTTATTCAATCGGAACATTCGGGGCTCTAATTCACGATCCACGAAATCTTACACGATCCTAGGAATGCCTAGATCAACATATTTTAAATTGGAGTCGATCCAACGGCCCGAACATATTAGATCGACGATCAAACGATAACCAAATTAATATCCGAACATACTGTCGTGCTCGGGGCGACATAAGGATTATTTCAGTTCTCTAAGACCGCCAAAAAGTGGCCCACGCGTCGGCAGCGGGTGGGTGTCCAAAGCTATTCTAGAGATTGAAAAACCTCCAAACTGCCGGTCAAGACCTATACCTACATGATCAGGACGTTGAGTGCAACAACTTTTGTTCTTGGACCATGGCCAAAAACTAACCAGAACTAGCTAGAACAAAGCCAAAACCGTAGGCCAAAATGGGTATTTTGAACTATATGAAAAACCATAAAATCGATATACAATACCTACATAAACAGATAGAGCAAGATGAGGGGATGAATTTCCATACCTCACTCGACGGAATTGGCCGTCAGAATCACCGGAAAATGCAAGAACATTGTTGGAAAACCTAACCCTTTTCTAAGCTTCGAATCGAGCTCACCACCAACGGAATTGTAGCTACAGTACAATTTTTAAAATTCCCGCTGTGTCCTTTTCGTTTCTAGACATTTCCTCCTTCGTTACAATTCGGAATTGGGTGTGCCGTGCGTCTAAAAACTCGTTTTGATGAGCCCGACGTAACGATACTACTCAAATCTCTAAATTCTTTCCTGAATAAAAAGTCAAATTTTAAACCTATTAAAATATTCCCAAAGTAAAATTGTCTTTTACTTGAATATTTTATTAATTAAATATTAATTTAGGATCGGGTTGTTACAGAATGACTAGAAATGAAGCAAGCACTCACGGATTCCTCAAAATGAGAAAGAAACCACCTTTAGGCATAACCCAGACAAATAACCAAGCAATCAAAACGAATCTGATTTCTTAGATACCAAATACCCCACACGAAATTGCACGCTACCAAAAACGTTAACAGTCCGATCGTGCAATCAGGAGTGATTCGACCGCTAGATCGAGGCCAAACTCTAGGGACATGTTAAGTAGACCTTGTCAGACTTATAGGAATGTTCGGATCAGAAAGTGAAGGTTGTGGGCCCCGCGGAATTGACCATTGGATCGTGACGAGACTTTTAGAATGAGCTGAACTTATGGTTATGGACCAATAGGAATTGGCAAATAACAAATTGAGGTCGTGAGCTGTATTAGTACATTCAATTTAAATTGTGGGCTCTATCGGCTCGGTTGTGGCCATTAGTAATTTTCTTTAAGGGAATTTTGCTATAGTTATCTTTCTTTATAGTTGGAGGGTTGTTTTAGAATGATATCCTACTATGGAAGATTACTTAAACACTTATGAGTTATTATGTAATCACTTCTACTAGTTGGGATTGGTTTGTTAATCGGATTTTGACGTGAGTAATAAATTAATTAAATATCTAAGTATATGTCTATATTTAATAAATATACTCAGTGCCTTGAAAATGATGAATTATGGACACTAGTTCTCAACAGTATGTGGTGCAATTTAAATGTAGTTGAGAACTGGTTTTTGGAAAGTGGAGAAAAGATTTGGAAAATGGATTTGTGGAATAAGGGAAATTTTATGACAAGTTTCGGAATATGATTTTCAAACCCACCATAGGAGGACCGCCCCAGTTGCCTTTGGAACAGTTTAGTCATTTATGCTAATGCCCTACGAGTCTCAGGGATGCCTAAACTGTGTAGTGCGAGGATATGCGTTCTCGGGCTCCCTACATGTCCCCCGAGTGTTGCGAGGATGTGCGTTCTCGGGCTGACTACGTGTCCCTCGAGTTCTGCAAGGTTATGCGTTCTCGGGTTGACTACATGTCGCCTGAGTTCTGCGAGGATGTGCATTCTCTGGCTGACTACGTGTCCCTCGAGTTCTGCGAGGTTATGCGTTCTCGGGCTGACTACATGTCTCCCGAGTGCTGCGAGGATGTACCAGACATGGTACTTGGAATTGACGGAATATTAGTGGAATTGACGGGTTATGAATGAGGGTACGCCTAGGTGGAGAGTATTTGAGTTTTGAGATGTTTTAAACTAAAATTTATGATTTTTTCTTGGTACTTATTGGGGAAGGTTTTAATACAAGTTTTCCGATTTATGAGATAAAGATTGAGAGTTTTCTAAGTTTTAAGGATTTTATATAATTCACAATTATTTTCTTAAGTGATGAATTAGTTTTCACATGCGAAAGAGGGAAACATGTTTTATTTAAATTATTGATATTGAGCATATCACTAACATGATAACTTAGATTGATTTGCAAATTACATTGAAAAATAACAAATTGATAAAGATATACAAGTGCAAATATAAAAAATGAAAGAAGGATGTGTGGCTTGATCCCTTTGTAAGGGTACGTAGGCAATCTAGAGTTACCAGGTGTAGCCACAGAATCAAGTACTGAAAATTTTCTCCGTTAGGTCATAGAGGTGTCAAACGGGCCGTGCCAGGCCGGCCCGTCCCGTTTAAACTCGTGCTTTTAACATTTTCGTGCTGTGCCGGGCCGGCCCATTTAATTTATCGGCCCGTGCCGTGCCAGCCCATTTAGTAAAATCACAAATCCCAGCCCGGCCCAAAGCCCATGTCCAAATTGAAACGGGCCGTGCCGGGCTCGTGCCGTGCCCGTGCTGGGCTCGTGCCATACTCGGGGCCAAGAACCAACCCATTTAATTTGAATTTTTTTTTTCCCTTGATTTTTTTTCCACTACATAATTCATATTATAAACATAAAAAATATAATTAGAAGCAAGGAACGATGAACTATTTAAAAACATTAATCAATCAAAAATCAAACATCCAAACAATATGAAAGTTTGGAGGGCAAAAAAATAGCCTCATTAAAACCTTGCCTTAAAAAACCCCCAAAGAAGGAAAATCCGGTCAAGGAAAAAGAGTACCATTGCCCTCCCAAATTACACAAAATGGAAAACAAAATTAATCTAGGACACCAATGCAGTCAATCAAATACTTGTCCAAGATTAATCTCAACTAACTTTCTTCATTAAGGGAACTTGTGCTGTCATCTTCAAAATATGAGAGATCTTCATCTACAAAACTTTGAGTTCGAAAATCAGCATCTTCCCAATCCTTAAAACACATAAGTGCCTCGCATATTTGAGGAGTAAGCCTCGTCCTCTTTTCGTCCAGCACACGACCACCTGCACTAAAAGCAGACTCCGAAGCTACTGTGGACACCGGAGTTGCTAGTACATCACGTGCCATAATGGAAAGCACAGGAAAGTTCTTTTCAGTAAATGAAGAGATTCTAGTATTTGCAGATAGTTGAGATTGCCTAGCATGATTATGACCATTTTTTTTAAGACATGCATTAAAATGCCTACGAAGATGCCCAGTACCATTTGCAGTTTTACAAGTCAAAGTATGCTTGCAATAAATACACATAGCCTTTGGAAGAATAGTCCCATCATCAAGTTTTTGGTCACAAACTTTAAAATGTTTCCAAACTTCAGAAGTTTTTTTTCTTTTTTTAACCTCAGTTTGATCAATGCTTTCTTCTTGAGTGTTTGTGTTTGGATGTGGTCTCCAAATCCAAGCTAAATCTAATGGGTTCCAAGACCACACTTCAGAAAAATGAAGGCAGGGGACACTACCATGGTTGGATGATCTTGAATTTTGGATATGTTATAAACAAAACAACTTCGAGCAAATTCCGTGAAGCAATCACAACCATCCGAGAATCACAGATTAAAATCAAATGCAGAAACCGAGTCTGCAGAAACCCACCAGCCATGGCTGAACACAGAAGCTGCGAACTCGTTTTGAGGCATCAGAAAAATTCAGAAAAATCCACAAATTTCACAGACTCTAGTTCTCAAGTAGACGAACAACTTTCGTGAAGGAAGTTTTCTGATTGGAGCTTCTGAAATATGAGTTCTGGTTTTCTGAACAGCACCCTCGGTTTTGGGTCTTGAAGAAGAAGGAGGAAGAAGAAAATGAGGAAAAGAAGTGCAGCCGAAAGTGTTGTTTTGTTGGTAAGGTTATTTATCAACAATTGGACAAAGGAAGCAGCAAGTCACGTGGGAGGGGTTGGAGTGCTGGCTGCAATATGCTGGCTGCAATATGCTGGCTGCAAAGTTATTTTGTCCTATTATATATGTATAATAGGTGGATGAGTGAGAATTGGTTGGAGGGATAGCATGGGGGGCTGCAAAGAGAAACAATGCAAAATTTCAGCCAAGAGTGTTGTTTTGTTAACTAATATTTGGACAAAGGAAGCAGCAAATCACGTGGGAAATGCTGAGATGTTTGACTCAAACATGCTTTGGGTGGATTTGACATTATTTTATGGGAAAAGTTTAATTGGTTTGTCCATTTGGGGAAAGGTGCTTTATGTGGGCAGGTGCTTTATGTCAACAACAGATGACTTCCAATGCAAAGAGCTGGATGCAAGATGCTGGCTGGAAAATGCTGGCTGGAAAGTGTTGGTTGGAAATTGTTGGTTGGAAATTGTTGGCTGCAAAGGTGGCCAAATAGTGGCTGCAAATTGGCCAAATAGTTGGCTGGAAATTGGAAGTCTTGGCTGAAGAGATGGTTTGAACACGAAAGGACCACGTGGGTTTACTTTGGTATTCTCAAAGTTGGTTCAAATTGACATGCAATACCAAATAAAAGGGCTAAGAGGTATGGTTGAGTGGGGAACCCACGCGGACGACATCCAAATATTTGGGGTTCACATGTCACTTAACGTTGGTAGGAGTCTTGACCAAGTCAGAAGCTCCAAGTTCACAACTTCTCACCAAATGTCAAATCAAGTCCGAAGCTCAGCCTACAAAACTAAGTTCAGAAGTTCAGCAGATGTTTTCCAGCAGATGTTTTCAGCAGATGTTTCCTACAAGTGGCGGAGTTCAAAGACAGGAAAGCATTAACATCGGGAGGATTTCCAAGACATCGGGTAGTTCGTACCTAGAGCTCCGAAAAGCATTAATATTGGGAAGATTTCCAAGACATCGGGTAGTTCGCGCCTAGAGCTCCGGAAGGCATTAACATCGGGAGGATTTCCAAGGCAGAGTTAGTTGAATGGCCAAACCCATGAGTTTAGGAGCTTTATAAATAGAACATCAGATGAAGAAATAGGGACCTCCGACTCAACACACAAAATCTATCTCTTTATCCTGTACTTTTCAATTCATAGTCTAGGATTTTATCTTTCAAGCTTTTCATATTATCCAAGTTCTTCGTTTTCCTAGTGTAAGCTTACTTTCTTGCAATTTAATTTCAATTGTCTTTACATTCGAATTTAATTCAAGTCTTTATCGCATTAATCTATTTTATCGCATTTACATTTCTGTCATTTCGTTTATCGCACTTACATTTATGTCATTTCTTTTATTGCCTTTACACTCATTACACTTATCACAAAAATCCTAAAAATATTCATACAAAGCTCAAGCATCCTTGACCTCAAGGAAGAAAAAGAACCTAGGCCAAGAGGAGGTTCCTTGCTTGGCCGATCAATCGTTTGATTAAAAGTCAGAAGCGCAAACACATTCACACGATCTTTCCATCCAAGCCATCAAGTGGCTTGGTGGTGGCACGCCTACGCATCTCAAGAGAAGAAGGACCAAAAACTCCTTCCATCGGCCTACTCGGCCGAAAAGAGGGAAACATAATTTGGCACGCCCCGTGGGACCAGCAAAAGAATTGTATGGTTGTAAACATTAGGAGGCATCCTAGAAGAGATCAGGAATTTGAAGAATTTAGACTTCATTTGGAATCAGAGTCAAGCATGGCTGGTTCACTTCCTACAAGTTCTCGGCCACAAGATGTTCCAAACTCTCAGCAAGGACAAAATGGCCTTGGCCGAAATACAAGCGTGGATCTCGACCACGTGGAGATCGAAGATGTCATGGAAGCCGCCGAGGGACCAATCTTGAGGCCAAGTTTGGCCACATCTTTGGAACTCCAACAACTCTCTCGTACGATAGAAATCATGGCTCAAACCATGGCCACTCAAAATGCTCAGATCAATGAGAGGTTTAACCGATTGCTAGGCCAAGAAAATGGTCAAAATGGAAATCAGGCGGCAAATGGAGTGCCAATGGCAGGGCTTCAAGTGGAGGCCCAACCAAATATCTTTGGGGCAAATCCGCCTCAACCAAACGCACCGGCTGGGGGCAACCCAGCCCCAGCGGTCAATGTTCTACCAATGGGTAATAACCCATATGCGGCGGCCAATCAATTCCAGGGACTCCCGCAGTACAACCAATTCCGCCCACAAGTTCACCAGGGGGCAGGGGTCAATTTCGCTGGGCCTCATATAAACCAATTCGTTGGAGTCGGTGGATGGAATAATCTTGGTGGGAACAATCCATTACTAGGAAATCAAGCAATTGACCGAGGAGCAGTCGAGCAGATGATCCAAGATATGGTGCCCCATGCTAGAAGAATTGGTAGACCCGTTTACCGGAGGCCATATCCGGAGCATTTTGATCAAGAGGAATTTCCACGAGGATTCAAAGTTCCAGATTTTGCATTATTTTCAGGAGATGGACTCCAGTCGACCGTGGAGCATATTGGTCGATTCACTGCTCAATGTGCCGAAATCGGACATTGCGAGGTCTTGAAATTAAGGCTATTCCCGAGCACCCTCACAGGAGCTGCTTTTTCATGGTATGTCAAACTTCCTCAGAACTCCGTTCCAAATTGGCAGACCATGGAGCAAATCTTCCATGAAAAATTTTATCGGCCGGAGCCAGATGTGTCAATGGCCGACTTGGCCAAGATGCGCCAAGGACAAAACGAGTCAGTTCAAGAATACTTGGGGAAATTCAGAGAAGCAAGGGCTAGATGTACGGTCAACATGCCTGAACATGAGTTTGCAAAGTTAGCTCAAGGTGGGTTGTTGCTCGATCTCCGGAAGAAGTTCGAGGGTACTGAATTTCGCGATATTTATGACCTTCTACTTCGGGTGGATCGATATGAAGCTCTTTTAAAGGAGCAACAACAAAAGAATCGGCCGACATCTCGGCCAACTTTTTATAGAGATCTACCAAAACCTTCCACATCTAGAACCATGGCTGTCCACGCGGTGGATGTCGAAAATATGGACTCGAATGAGGCAGACGATGAAGTTTTCCTAGAAGAGGAAGAAGAATCGACCGGGGTAAACTTGGCTGAAATCGTGGTCAGCGAACCACGCGTATGCAAGGCTTTGTCCAAAGCCTCCAAGGATCAGAGGCCGACAACGGTCCAGATTTCTAAGTTTAGCGGAACTTCTCAAAAGGGAGTCGGAACCAAGTCCTATACCTTTGACATTTCGAAAGCCGAACTAATCTTTGACCAACTTTTAAAAGAAAAGATGATAAAATTGCCAAATGGTCATGATATTCCATCTGCTAATGAACTTAGAAACAAGACTTTTTGCAAATGGCATAATGTATGGTCTCACGCGACTAACGATTGCCTTGTTTTTCGGAATGTCGTGCAGGATCTCATTGATCGAAAGATCTTGAAATTTCCAGAGAAAGCTACAATGGGTGTTGATCAGAATCCATTCCCAAATGCTCAAGCCAACAAGGTGAATGCCAACTTCCCAAGGCCAGATCAACCTCGACCAAGATTAGACTTGGGTGGCTCCGGAAAAGCAGCAGTTGAGAGAAGAGCAAGGGAGAACCTGATGGACCCTAAGGCAAAGGGTAAGGCCAAAATGTACCCAGAAGTGACAAAGGCTCTAGAAGAGAAAATCCCAATTATGGAAGAACTTCCCAAGGCTATTGTGTTATGCAGCCGATGTCAATGTGAGGTCTCATTAGAGGTAGTTCTGCCAAAACCCAAGGAGCCAGCTAGGGAACTGACTAAGGAGACAATCAAGGATCAAGCCCAGACAGGTAGACCAAAAAGTGCTGGGAAAAATATGATTAAAAGTTCGGCCGGGAATTACGGCCCATATAGCCCGAGGGGCATGATGGAGACTAGGCCAAACAAACGGTCATTGCATGAGTACCAAGATAGGTACGAAAGGCCGCGATATCAGCCTAAGAGAAGAAATCATCAGATGCCACTCAAGTATGAAGATGTTGATCCGCTGAACCCAAGCCAAGATAAAAATAGAAGCATGTGGGTTTCTGTGGGAGAAGGAAAGAATCGAGATGTGGCCTATGTGTCAAGACCTCGCCCATCTGATGGTAGTGGTGTCCCAACTTTCAAGATGCCAAACACAAAGGCAGGACAATGGTATAGGAGTAGAGGTTCGAAGTTGCCTCCGATACCATTGAGCAAAACTCAAACAAGAAGGGCTCAAAGACAATATGCTGCCACTTGTAAAGCAGAGTTTGAGTGGGCGGACGAGAGGCAAGCCAAACTCAACCGATTGGTCGACCTTCGAGAGAAGCTTCGACTGGAAGAGTTGGAGTTCGCCAAAGCTGATGCCGTGGCTTCGTTAGAGGCAGCAGCAGCCGAGGAGATGAAAATACATCGACAATGGGTGAATGGTCAAGTTGTGGTGACAACCTTAAATGAGCCAATGTTGGAGTTGGAGGCTCATTTGACCGGAGCTTTTGAAGCAAGCAATCTCAAGACGGAATCTAGCAAGCCAATGAAAGTGTTGGATGACGGACCATCAAAAGTTGAGAAGTTTAAAAAGATTCAACCCAAGGCCAATCCTTCAACCTCCAGGAAGCAAATACCAATTAAGGTGATATCACCACCCGTGGTCGAGGAGAAAAAAGAAAACAACCATGAAATGGTCAAGGATGTCAGAGGAAAACCCCAGACGACAGAAGATAAGCTGACGACGGAGGAGGACCAAGTCATGGTCGATGTCCAAACATCCGTAGTGGAAGAAAAGGCCGAACCAACGGCCAACGTAGAGACTGAAGAGACTTCAGAAAACCTAGGAGGCACTTTGGCCAATGATGAAGAACTTTATGAGGAGAATGAAGAGTATGGTGATGACGAGTATTTTGAAGACCTCCCAGAAGAAGCTATGGAGCAGCTAGCTAATGAGTGTAGGGAAGAGATTACCAAGTTGGAGAGTGAATTGAAGACAAGTAAGACCAAGGTGAGGTTTGGGGACTTCGACGAGGTCGATGCTATGGTGGTCACACTTCCACTATTTTTTGAAGCTCAGCCAGGTCAACCAAACTCCATGGATGGAGATGTTTTTGACGAAGTCGAGTCCATGGTTCAGATGGGAGAACCAAAGGAAATCGAGGAAATTCGGGAGACTTCGAAGGCAGAGGTAGCTCGACCTCAAATTGTGATGCCGAGTGCGGAGAAGAAAATGCCAGAGAAAGTGTGCTTTGAAATGCCCACCAAGAAGATGTCCTCCCATCTTAAACCTTTATACGTAAATGCTCACTTTGATGGGGTTCCAGTGAGCAGAGTTCAAGTTGATACGGGAGCCACGGTGAATATCCTCCCAGCTTCAGTGATGAGGAAATTGAAGAAAAGCTCAGAAGAATTAATTCCGACTGAGACGACGGTTAGTGGTTTTGTGGGAGACACTACGATATCGAAAGGAATCATCCCACTCCAAGTCAGAGTAGGGGAAAAGGTCAGGGTGACAGCTTTCTTCGTGGTGGAAACAACGGCTCACTTTACCGCATTGTTAGGTCGAGATTGGATTCATGGAAATATGTGTGTCCCTTCCTCGCTCCATCAAACGCTACAGTTTTGGCATGAGGATGGGAGCATGGAATTGGTTCAGGCCGACTCACGGCCTTTCACGGTTTCAGCCAACGCGGTGGAGGCCAGGTTTTACGAGGATGATCTTGGTCCTCTTTATTTTACAGGGTCAGATATGAACGGCCGACCTACGGGAGTCTCGGCCAAGAAGTTGATAGACTTGGGGGCACACGATGCCCAAGCAGATGGGGAGCGCCCCACATTGTCTGATTTTTTCTCTCTTAATGATTGATACAACCACGAAAGAAGAGAATAGAGCCGCGGTGGAAGGCACCTTGAGACGGCTATATGGTTTTTGGGCTGAGAGAGCGGCCGAGCATGGGTCCACTGCTCATTTGGTGGAATTCCTCCGTGAGGGCCCTGAAGATGATGCGCTTGAAATTGAGGAAGTGGAATTGGCACCAACTCAGATGGATGATTCGAAGGCGGAAGTCCAAGACCCTTTGTTGGAAATCAACTTGGGAACGGAAGACAGCCATCGACCAATCTACATCAGTGGCTGATGGAGCCAGAACTTCGGGCCAAGATGGAAGAGCTTTTAAGAGAGTTCAAGGATTGCTTTGCTTGGGATTACACTGAGATGCCTGGACTAAGTCGTGACTTGGTCGAGCACCGTCTGCCAACAACGGAGGATTTCAAGCCCTTCAAGCAGCCACCTCGCCGAATGTCGGCGGAAGTAGAATTACAGGTCAAGGAAGAAATTGTAAGGCTTGTTAAAGCCAAATTTATTAGGCCAGCAAGATATGTGGAGTGGCTTTCTAATATTGTACCTGTAAAGAAGAAAACGGGAGCAATAAGAATTTGTGTTGATTTTCGTAACCTTAATTTTGCAACTCCCAAAGATGAATATCCCATGCCCATGGCGGACCTCTTAGTTGATGGGGCAGCCAAGCATGAAATTTTATCCTTCATGGATGGACACTCCGGCTATAATCAAATTTTCATAGCCGAAGAAGACATTCACAAGACAGCGTTTAGATGTCCGGGTTCCATTGGAACCTTTGAGTATGTTGTGATGCCTTTCGGCCTAAAGAATGCCGGAGCCACATACCAACGGGCAATGAATGCCATCTTCCATGACATGATCGGTCGAAACTTAGAAGTCTATATCGATGATGTGGTTGTGAAGTCGAAATCGAGACCAGGTCATTTGGATGACCTTCGGTTAGCCTTCGAGAGAATGCGAAAGCATCAATTGAAGATGAACCCAAAGAAATGTGCCTTTGGGGTTTCCGCCGGAAATTTCCTAGGATTTTTGGTACATCAAAGGGGGATTAAAATTGATAAAAATAAGGCTAAGGCCATCATTGATGCGCCTCCCCCAAAAAACAAGAAAGGATTGCAAAGCTTGCTAGGCCAAATAAACTTCCTCCGGAGGTTTATAGCTAATTCCGCCGGGAAAGTTGAGCCTTTTTCAACTTTGCTAAAACTCAAAGATGAGGAGAAATTTCGATGGGAAGAAGTTCACCAAAAGGCATTTGATTCCATCAAAGAGTATTTGACCAAGCCACCGGTGCTAATCCCGCCGAGGCGAGGCCGACCTTTGAAGTTATATATTTCGGCCGCAGAAAATTCCATCGGAAGTCTTTTGGCCCAAGACAACAATGAGAAAAAGGAGCAAGCAGTGTACTACCTAAGCCGAATTTTAACGGACACCGAGAGAAAGTATTCACCGGTGGAGAAACTTTGTTTAGCCTTATACTTCACCGCAACCAAGTTAAGGCACTATATGTTGCCTTCCGTGGTGCATATAATCGCCAAGACTGATTTGATCAAGTACATGCTCACTCGGCCAATCATTAGAGGGCGGATTGGAAAATGGACGATGGCATTAGCAGAATTCACCTTCCGATACGTACCTCAGCAAGCCGTCAAGGGGCAAGCGTTGGCTGATTTCTTGGCTTCCCACCCTTGTGTTGAAATAGAAGACATGGACTTCTTCAAAGTCGACATGATAAGTTTATTCCCATGGCGTCTCTATTTCGACGGATCTCGAACATCAAATATGGGGGGAGCAGGTGTCATCATTGAATCACCCCAAGGATTCCGAACTCGTTATTCATTTCAATTAAACTTTGATTGTACCAACAATCAGGCCGAATATGAGGCCTTGATCATCGGGTTGGAGATTTTGAGAGAGCTTGGAATAAATAATGTGTCGATCATGGGGGATTCGATGTTGGTTCTGAAACAGCTATCCGGTGACTATAAGGTAACCAGCCAAGCATTGCTTGGCTATCATGCCTTGGCCAGCCAACTAATAGAAGGTTTTGATGAAGTGAGACTCGCTCACCTACCAAGGGAGCACAACTCACAGGCCAATGCAATGGCCCAACTGGCCTCTAGAGTTCAGATTTCTGAAGGGCTTTCTGAGGAATTATTCAAAGTTGAAAAACGATCATTGCCCTCAGTTTTTGAAAGAGGAATACAAATAGAGGTGATGGCATTGACTGTAGCTCCAGATGACTGGAGACACGACATCGTGGAATATCTGAAATGTCCAAGTGATCCGCATTGCCGGCAGGTTCGACAAAGGGCCATAAGTTATGTGCTCAGGGATGAAGAACTTTTTCGTATTGGCTCTGACGACTTACTCATGAAATGTCTGGGAAAGATTGATCAGATGGTGGTTATGACTGAGGTTCATGAAGGAATATGCGGAGCTCATCAAGCAGGCATCAAGATGAGATGGTTGCTAAGGAGGCATGGGTATTTTTGGCCAACCATCTTGAAGGATTGCATTGATTACGCCAAAGGATGCCAAGGTTGTCAAAGGCATGGTCCAGTTCAACATGTTCCGGCCGGACCCATGAATCCTATTGTGAAGGCTTGGCCTTTCAAGGGTTGGGCGATGGATGTGATTGGCCAAATTTACCCGAAATCATCCAAGGGTCACAAGTTCATTTTAGTGGCCACGGACTTCTTTACAAAATGGGTAGAGGCCGTACCACTCAAGCAAGTTACCCAAGCTGAGGTGATAGAGTTTATTGAGAGAACCATCATCCACTGTTTCGGATTACCAGAGTCTATCATGACTGACCGAGGAACGGCTTTTGTAGGAGAGGCTGTCAAAGCAGCCGCAAAAAATTGGGGAGTTAGGATGGTTCAGTCCACCCCATACAATCCTCAGTCAAATGGTCAAGCTAAGGCCAGCAACAAAGTAATAAAAGGGATTTTGGAAAAAATGATTGAGAAAAATCCTAAAGAATGGCATTCTCTCCTCTCCAATACTCTTTGGGCGTACAGGACCTCTAAAAGGTCTGGCACGGGAACGACGCCATTCGCACTCACATATGGCCATGACGCCGTCTTACCCCTCGAGATTTCGGTGAAGTCTTTAAGGGTGGCTCGCCACGCTGAATGGAGTAAGGATGAGTATAACCAGGCGATGGCTCAAGAGTTAGATGATCTCGATGAAGTTCGACTTGAGGCTTTGGATAAGTTAAAAGCCCAAAAAGAAAAGGTGGCCAGGGCGTATGATAAGAAGACTAAGGCCAAGAGTTTCGGAGTTGGGGATTTAGTATGGAAGACTATTCTCCCATTAGGAACGAAAGATCGTAGTTTTGGTAAATGGTCTCCAACATGGGAGGGACCTTTCCTCATCAACCAAGTCTTAGGAAAAGGAGCATATAGGTTGAGTTATAAAAGTGGTCGTCTCCATGATTCACCTATTAATGGCCGATTTCTGAAAAAGTATTACCCTACAGCTTGGGAGATGATGGAGAAGTAATCTACTAGAACATTCGGGTTTGCGAAAGTTAGTTTGTTATGCGGACAAGACTTTTGAAGCAAAGTAAAATGAATAACCCGAACAAACATCGTATATATAGATATGTCAGTTAGGCTCTACAAAATAGGCCAAGTAATGGCCAAAACATCTGCCAAACTGAACAAAAGCTAGCTCTGTCATATATAACAACAGCAAAATGTAAGTCTAGCTAAAAACAAAAGGGGCCAACTAATGGTCTGATACATATCTAAACATCGGGAAACAGGCTACGAAGAGCAGTCCTGAAGCTCTCGCATGCGCTCTCTCCAGCGGATAAGGCAGATATGATAGGTAGCTTCCTCGCCTCAAATGACTTCACCGCAACTGAGTCTTGGCGAAGCTGAGCCTCAAGAGGTCCATAGCTCCGAATATCCTCAGAAACCTCAGCAAGAATGGCAGTCCTCCTGTCCTGAAGCTGCCTAATCTGCTCATCAATATTCCTAACCTCATGCTTCTTCTTACGGCCAAGCTCGACCTTCTGCCTAATAATGGTACTCGTCGAAGCAATCTGCCGTTCTAAGGCCTCACCTACCCTTAGTTCCTCTCGAAGGGAAGGATGGCGGGGAATCAGTCTCGCCACTTCTCCAAAGAGATGCATGATCGTGCGTATCATAGTCTGGTCAGGAAAAAAGCCGGAGGAGATCAATGCCTCAATAGCGGCTTTGACCTTATTTCTCTCATCCTTGTCGGGCAAGGATATACAATCTCGATCTCTGTATGAACGAAGTAGTGCCTCAGTTGCAGGATCTGGAAGCACCCCAGCCATAGTCGAAGAAGTGGCAGAACGAGTGGAAGCCTCCGCAGAAGTGGCAGAAGCATCCCACTGATCGAGATAGGCAAAGATGTCGCCAGGGGCCTGCCAGCAAGATTATATGAATGTGAAGAATTCCAAGTTATAAAAAAGGGGAGAAATCGAAGGGATTAACAAATGATACTTACATGGTCCAAAAGCGACTGAATAAGGTCATCTTGGTCCGTCGATGGTGGCCGTTCGCCGCCACCCTCAACCAAGGTTCCAGTCGTGCGTACGAAAGGGGGATTGGGCATAGTAGATTCTCCAACCTAGCATAGGATCATATGAGTTGGGGTGATATTTAAACAATTGAAAGCAAGATGTCAAGACATACCTCATGCTGCTGATATGTCAGAATAGGTTGGAGCACATCTGATGACGGCTGAGGGACCCTTAATCCAGGCCCATTGCTCAATATGACCGGGATGGCCTGGAGTTCACCACTAGCATTGGCCGTCTGATCGGCCGAAGTGGTCTGATGGTTCACAGTATTCACTAGAGTGAGAAAATGGAAATTTTCGAAGGGATTTGAAATACGTAAAGATAGCGAAGCATGTGGAATTACCTGAAAAATCTGATCATCTGTGGAATGGCCTGTGGGGTCCGGAAAATCTGAGGTGTGATCAGATAAAATTTGAACTTCATCTCTAATTGTCGTTGGGTCAACCAAGGTGGTCTCAAGACTGAGAGAAACTGTCTGAAATGATCCAAAGTTTCAATAAGGGGACCGGGGGCAAGTTGTCATATATAAAAATTCGACGAAGTTGAAATTCCAAGATTACCTGATAATCTGGAGTATGGGAAGTGTCATCAATGATTTCATGATCAACCTCACGACTTCCCGATGGCTGAATGTTTTGTTGAGTCTCGGCCACAATGGCATCTGGGTTGGTGGAAAGGTTGGCACCAATAATCTCCATCTGGATTCGCCAAGCAAAATTTTTGTAAAAATCCAAATATAAAAATAAAATAAAATAAAATAAAAAATCCAACCAAGATGGGCCAAAGAAGCTTACCTCAATTTCAGCCTCAGAGATAGCAATCTGTCCACCAGCTTCAACGTCAAGTATGAGAGTTCGAGATTCCTACATTTAAACAACAAGTTAAGAAATGCCGAGATTAAGGTGGAAGATGTATTGAGAATGCAACTTACCAAAATGGCCGAAGAAAAAACGGCTGAGTGAGTGGCCATAGTCAAGCGAGAATGGTTAGGTCGCTCTACTATCCTACTCGAGCCTATAAGGCCAAAGTCCAATTAAATAATAATAATATAAAAATAAAAAGTAAAAAATAAAAAATAAAAATTCGTACCTGGGTGCAATAGGTTCTTCGGAACTTTTCTCGGTCGAGCAAGGATTGTGTCATCGGCTGGTGAAATCTCAACATCATAGCCGGAGGAGTTCCGGTTCTCCCAAACATCTGAAGGAAAACATCGGAAATATTGACTTCTACAAAACATCCAAGATTATATGGGAAATGGCCAGAAGTCCAACAAAAGTTGGCTTACCTTGGGTAGAGGGAAGTGGCCTCTTCTCACCCTGACTAGGATTGGAGTCGGCGCTCGCTTCTTTTGTGGCTACAAGAGGTGAAGATGTTAATAGACTAGTAGTCAGGACGAGCATATAAAATAAAGAGACACAATTAAAAGTTTACCTTGCTTAAAACTATAATAAGTGGAAGAGCAGGCGCAACCCCAGAAGATCCTGTCCATATGGACCTCAGAAGGTTGGGAAAACCAAGTGGCTGATATTTTTTCCCACCAAGCCTTGAAAGATTTGGTGAAGCCAAATTCGGGGTCACGAGTTTGGAAGTTGAATACTTTGGCCAACTCACGATTAAAGTTCACCATGGAATTTACTTCACTTTCTTTCTTAAAAGATATTCTCCATGAGGAAAAATAGTTGTGGGAGTCAACCATGGGAGATGGAACACCCTAAATAAAACCCATCTAGCGACCTACAGCAGCAGGATAGTAAACCTCGCAGCCGCAAGGGTAATGGCTCACTTTGTTCAAAGCAAGGCCATAAGGAAGATCTCGACTAATTAGAATGCTCGCCCAAAGTTCTCGTCGTTCTTCTTTGGTCTCCAGTGTGGGGATGCTTGCAAGGTCCAAGGCCAAATAACTCGGGTAACGATGATCTAAGCATATGGATAGGTCACCGGGTGACCTCCGTGAACATTCATAGAAAAATTGAAAACAATCCTCTACATGATGTTTGGGTAGAGGGAGGCTAGCAATCGATTTTCCTAAAAGCGAGTCACCCCGGAATGTAACGTTGGCTGGACCCAACTCCGGGAAGTAGACCTGAAGCCACAATTGAAAAAGCCAAATCGGGCCTGAAGGTTTGCATGACATTGGTTTGGGCAAAACAATATCACGAAGGCATCTGTAAAGGTAGGCCAAAAAGATGGGACCCAAGGCCACTGCTTGGCCATCTGCGAGAGCTTCAGCCAGAGGTTGGACTTCTTTGGTGACTTGGCTAGACTTTGAGCAAGTCAAGAATTTGCATAGCCACATCTGAAGAAAAGCTACATGCGTAAGATACACCATTTGTTGAGCCTATCGGAACTCCGGAGGATGACCCGGTATAGCCAAAATGGATTTTGATCCAGTTGGTGAAATTCTTGTTGGGCCTGTCGTAGTCCGGCTCCAGAAGGGGCTCCGGAAGATCAGCCGCTGAATAAACCACGCCATGTGGACGAAGGCCGGCAATAGCGGCCAGATCAAGTAAAGTAGGGGTCATCATCCCGAACCGTAACCTCATGCAGTTAACGGAGGATGACCAAAAGCTTAGGCCTGCTATGATGAGTGAACGGTCACAAGGAAAATCCCCAAAGGCGCAAAGAGCCAAGACATCATAGATCCCGCTTTTTTGCCAAGAAGTCTTAAGTTTTGGTTCCAAAGCTCTGTACCAATCATACCAACTTTTCTTAGGCTCGATGCCGGCCGCTGAGTTGGGTTTTTTTTGGCTTTAGAATCCTTCTTAGCCGCATATTCAACTTCAGAAGTTTTATTTGGCCAACCTTTGAAAGGTCGAAGAGCTTCCCAAGTTGATTTCCAATCGAACTCCATGGTGAAAGGCAAAGGATCATCACTTTCTTCGGACCAAATCCTCACCACTTCGTCTGGAGGATGAAGTGGGTACAAAGGGCCAAGAACATATCTTGGGACATCACCTTGTAATTTGATAGCGTAGGCTTCCTCGGGTTGTTGTTCACTTTCAGCCATGGCCTTCTTCAATTTGGCCAAGTGAGAAGTGATGGACTTCAATTTCGGATCCATCCTACAAACACAAATTTTATTTGAATCAAGAAAAATGTAGTGGCAAAAAACCAAAAATGGCCAAGAACTTGAAGAACATTCAAACTTTCAAAAGTTTAAAAAATGAGCTTCCAATGGCCACCATTCACCAAAATCACAACAATGTCAACCGGAAAGGAGTTCAACATACTTGAAAACTCGTAAAATAACGGATTTGGTGATGATTTGAATGGTTTTTGGCCTATCAAATGAAGAATATATGAGGCAAAGTTTAGGTTTGGTGGGAGAGAGTTGTGCAAGAACAATGACAATGGAGTTTTGAGTATGGAGAAATGTTTGGAGCCAAATTGGTATTTATAATGCCTAGGTTTCCTAACGGTCATGAAATTCAAAGATTTCTCAAGAATTGATAAGGGTATCTGTTTCCCTCTTTTCGGCCGAGTAGGCCGATGGAAGGAGTTTTTGGTCCTTCTTCTCTTGAGATGCGTAGGCGTGCCACCACCAAGCCACTTGATGGCTTGGATGGAAAGATCGTGTGAATGTGTTTGCGCTTCTGACTTTTAATCAAACGATTGATCGGCCAAGCAAGGAACCTCCTCTTGGCCTAGGTTCTTTTTCTTCCTTGAGGTCAAGGATGATTGAGCTTTGTATGAATATTTTTAGGATTTTTGTGATAAGTGTAATGAGTGTAAAGGTAATAAAAGAAATGACAGAAATGTAAGTGCGATAAACGAAATGACAGAAATGTAAATGCGATAAAATAGATTAAAGCGATAAAGACTTGAATTAAATTCGAATGTAAAGACAATTGAAATTAAATTGCAAGAAAGTAAGCTTACACTAGGAAAACGAAGAACTTGGATAATATGAAAAGCTTGAAAGATAAAATCCTAGACTATGAATTGAAAAGTACAGGATAAAGAGATAGATTTTGTGTGTTGAGTCGGAGGTCCCTATTTCTTCATCTGATGTTCTATTTATAGAGCTCCTCAGCATATGGGTTTGGCCATTCAACTAACTCTGCCTTGGAAATCCTCCCGATGTTAATGCCTTCCGAAGCTCTAGGCGCGAACTACCCGATGTCTTGGAAATCTTCCCAATATTAATGCTTTTCGGAGCTCTAGGTACGAACTACCCGATGTCTTGGAAATCCTCCCGATGTTAATGCTTTCCTGTCTTTGAACTCCGCAACTTGTAGGAAACATCTGCTGAAAACATCTGCTGGAAAACATCTGCTGAACTTCTGAACTTAGTTTTGTAGGCTGAGCTTCGGACTTGATTTGACATTTGGTGAGAAGTTGTGAACTTGGAGCTTCTGACTTGGTCAAGACTCCTACCAACGTTAAGTGACATGTGAACCCCAAATATTTGGATGTCGTCCGCGTGGGTTCCCCACTCAACCATACCTCCTAGCCCTTTTATTTGGTATTGCATGTCAATTTGAACCAACTTTGAGAATACCAAAGTAAACCCACGTGGTCCTTTCGTGTTCAAACCATCTCTTCAGCCAAGACTTCCAATTTCCAGCCAACTATTTGGCCAATTTGCAGCCACTATTTGGCCACCTTTGCAGCCAACAATTTCCAACCAACAATTTCCAGCCAGCACTTTCCAGCCAGCATCTTGCAGCCAGCATCTTGCATCCAGCTCTTTGCATTGGAAGTCATCTGTTGTTGACATAAAGCACCTGCCCACATAAAGCACCTTTCCCCAAATGGACAAACCAATTAAACTTTTCCCATAAAATAATGTCAAATCCACCCAAAGCATGTTTGAGTCAAACATCTCAGCATTTCCCACGTGATTTGCTGCTTCCTTTGTCCAAATATTAGTTAACAAAACAACACTCTTGGCTGAAATTTTGCATTGTTTCTCTTTGCAGCCCCCCATGCTATCCCTCCAGCCAATTCTCACTCATCCACCTATTATACATATATAATAGGACAAAATAACTTTGCAGCCAGCATATTGCAGCCAGCACTCCAACCCCTCCCACGTGACTTGCTGCTTCCTTTGTCCAATTGTTGATAAATAACCTTACCAACAAAACAACACTTTCGGCTGCACTTCTTTTCCTCATTTTCTTCTTCCTCCTTCTTCTTCAAGACCCAAAACCGAGGGTGCTGTTCAGAAAACCAGAACTCATATTTCGGAAGCTCCAATCAGAAAACTTCCTTCACGAAAGTTGTTCGTCTACTTGAGAACTAGAGTCTGTAAAATTTATGGATTTTTCTGAATTTTTCTGATGCCTCAAAACGAGTTCGCAGCTTCTGTGTTCAGCCATGGCTGGTGGGTTTCTGCAGATTCGGTTTCTGCATTTGATTTTAATCTGTGATTCTCGGATGGTTGTGATTGCTTCACGGAATTTGCTCGAAATTGTTTTGTTTATAACATATCCAAAATTCAAGATCATCCAACCATGGTAGTGTCCCCTGCCTTCATTTTTCTGAAGTGTGGTCTTGGAACCCATTTGATTTAGCTTGGATTTGGAGACCACATCCAAACAGTATCTCCCTAAACATCGATTTAACTCAAGCACCACAAATTGCTACAACAAAGCACGAAGTTGAAACATCCGGAGAAAGCTAAAAAGTCATAAGAATTTTGATTCACTTACCCTTTCACCAATTAAAGGCCAAGGAATCAAGGGGGCAATGTTTGGATGTGGTCTCCAAATCCAAGCTAAATCTAATGGGTTCCAAGACCACACTTCAGAAAAATGAAGGCAGGGGACACTACCATGGTTGGATGATCTTGAATTTTGGATATGTTATAAACAAAACAATTTCGAGCAAATTCCGTGAAGCAATCACAACCATCTGAGAATCACAGATTAAAATCAAATGCAGAAACCGAGTCTGCAGAAACCCACCAGCCATGGCTGAACACAGAAGCTGCGAACTCGTTTTGAGGCATCAGAAAAATTCAGAAAAATCCACAAATTTCACAGACTCTAGTTCTCAAGTAGACGAACAACTTTCGTGAAGGAAGTTTTCTGATTGGAGCTTCCGAAATATGAGTTCTGGTTTTCTGAACAGCACCCTCGGTTTTGGGTCTTGAAGAAGAAGGAGGAAGAAGAAAATGAGGAAAAGAAGTGCAGCCGAAAGTGTTGTTTTGTTGGTAACGTTATTTATCAACAATTGGACAAAGGAAGCAGCAAATCACGTGGGAAATGCTGAGATGTTTGACTCAAACATGCTTTGGGTGGATTTGACATTATTTTATGGGAAAAGTTTAATTGGTTTGTCCATTTGGGGAAAGGTGCTTTATGTGGGCAGGTGCTTTATGTCAACAACAGATGACTTCCAATGCAAAGAGCTGGATGCAAGATGCTGGCTGCAAGATGCTGGCTGGAAAATGCTGGCTGGAAAGTGTTGGCTGGAAATTGTTGGTTGGAAATTGTTGGCTGCAAAGGTGGCCAAATAGTGGCTGCAAATTGGCCAAATAGTTGGCTGGAAATTGGAAGTCTTGGCTGAAGAGATGGTTTGAACACGAAAGGACCACGTGGGTTTACTTTGGTATTCTCAAAGTTGGTTCAAATTGACATGCAATACCAAATAAAAGGGCTAAGAGGTATGGTTGAGTGGGGAACCCACGCGGACGACATCCAAATATTAGGGGTTCACATGTCACTTAACGTTGGTAGGAGTCTTGACCAAGTCAGAAGCTCCAAGTTCACAACTTCTCACCAAATTTCAAATCAAGTCCGAAGCTCAGCCTACAAAACTAAGTTCAGAAGTTCAGCAGATGTTTTCCAGCAGATGTTTTCAGCAGATGTTTCCTACAAGTGGCGGAGTTCAAAGACAGGAAAGCATTAACATCGGGAGGATTTCCAAGACATCGGGTAGTTCGTACCTAGAGCTTCGAAAAGCATTAATATTGGGAAGATTTCCAAGACATCAGGTAGTTCGCGCCTAGAGCTCCGGAAGGCATTAACATCGGGAGGATTTCCAAGACATCGGGTAGTTCGTACCTAGAGCTCCGAAAAGCATTAATATTGGGAAGATTTCCAAGACATCAGGTAGTTCGCGCCTAGAGCTCCGGAAGGCATTAACATCGGGAGGATTTCCAAGGCAAAGTTAGTTGAATGGCCAAACCCATGAGCTGAGGAGCTCTATAAATAGAACATCAGATGAAGAAATAGAGACCTCCGACTCAACACACAAAATCTATCTCTTTATCCTGTACTTTTCAATTCATAGTCTAGGATTTTATCTTTCAAGCTTTTCATATTATCCAAGTTCTTCGTTTTCCTAGTGTAAGCTTACTTTCTTGCAATATAATTTCAATTGTCTTTACATTCGAATTTAATTCAAGTCTTTATCGCTTTAATCTATTTTATCGCATTTACATTTCTGTCATTTCGTTTATCGCACTTACATTTCTGTCATTTCTTTTATTGCCTTTACATTCATTACACTTATCACAAAAATCCTAAAAATATTCATACAAAGCTCAATCATCCTTGACCTCAAGGAAGAAAAAGAACCTAGGCCAAGAGGAGGTTCCTTGCTTGGCCGATCAATCGTTTGATTAAAAGTCAGAAGCGCAAACACATTCACACGATCTTTCCATCCAAGCCATCAAGTTGCTTGGTGGTGGCACGCCTATGCATCTCAAGAGAAGAAGGACCAAAAACTCCTTCCATCGGCCTACCCGGCCGAAAAGAGGGAAACAGTTTGATTCAAGAGACATCACAGCATGCATAGGTTGCTCCACATCATTAGAGGTTAAGTTATTTTCATGATTAGGCATGTCATCAGGATTAAGATGTTCAAAATTATTATCATAATGCTCACCAAAATCAATATAATCTCGAGGATCCATTAACCAGAAAAATTAAATAAATACCTCCCTTTGTGATTACAGAATCTCCAGAAAAAATCTCAAATACCTTGCAAATCCAACTCTGTAGAATTAGAGGAAGGCCACATGCAAGAGTGAATAAGGGCACACTAAAGCGAAACCAACAAACAAAATGAAAGTGAAGACTAGTCTCACCTTGAACACGATTTAAGGTAGATAGAAATCTCCGTTTTCTTTGAAATTTGGATATGTTGTAGATATCAACCTCAGAAACAATTGTTATGAAGGAATAGAGATGCAAATCGCAACAGAAACTCGCATGCAAAGAGACATCCATGCTTAACACAGAGTATTAGACAGAGATGAGCTGTTCGTACTCCAACTGGGGTTTGAGGTGTTTATATTTCTCCGATTGGGCTAATTTTCCGATATGTTCTACTCAGGAGGCAGATGAACAAGTTTGAGGAAGGAAATATTTCATTTTGAGCTGAGGAGATATGGGTTTCGAAGCAGTCAACAAGACTGACGTGAAGGAGAGCTGGAGCTCTCAGCCTTGAAGGGAATAAACAGACTTGGGAACTATAAAAGGTAGGCATGGGAGTTATAAAACTTGACCAGCCAGGAGGAAACCACGCATGGTTTGTTATTGAAAAGTACTTCACGCATGGTTTGTTTACTGAAAAGTACTTCACGCATGGCCTCACGCATGGTTTGTTATTCCAACTTTTTTTTTTTCTTAAAAAAATGCAATAGAGGCTTGAAGCAGGCTCGGGCTCGGGCCGTGCCGTGCCGTGGGCTCGGGCTCGTGCCGTGCTTGAAGTGGGCTCGGGCCAAGTCCATTTAATTTCGGGCCACGGGCCGGCCCGGTCCATTGGACCTTTTTTTAAATCCCAGCCCGGTCCAAGCTTTCGTACCGTGCCAAGCACGGCCCACTAATATTCGTGCTCGTGCCGTGCCGTGCCTCATTTAAACGGGCTGGGCTCGTGCCGTGCTGGGCCGGCCCGTCCCATTTGACACCTCTATTAGGTCATATTGACAATTGATAACGTGTCCATGTTGTTCTTAGAGTTGAAACCAGATTCAGATGGCTGAATGATTTATGTGGTATAATGAGGCCTGAGGCCATTCAGATTTATTTGTCTGATGCTTGCTGAACAATTGAGATTTGATTTTCGACTTTAACAACATATTTTTACAGGTGGAATTTTTTGGGAAATGTTCGTTTTTCAAAGGAGACTCTGCCGGTTTTCTAGTAGAAGTTAAACCCTTAAGGGTGTTTTTGTTTTGTGGTTCAGGGTAAGAGGGGGTAATTTGGGAAATTGTGTCTGACACCTGTCAGGTGTTGGACACGCACAAGGTTCGACACAAATTCCAAAGTGAAATTTGGGTCAGGTTATGTCATATACTATTATATTATTCTATAATTTCTCAAGGTTTGAGGCCAATAAGGTTCTTCTTGTAATTGTAAAATTTTAAGTTTAGTAACGAAATATAGTCCATGCCAAATGATATTAGTAGTAGAGTGCTAAAAAGGCGTATGGTATAAATTTTGTAATTCTTGTCTACTTTGTTTTAATGTTCCAAAAACATTCTGTATTGTTTTAATAATAAAAAAAATTAAACCATTAATATTGGCAATAAAAGCATGAATAGGATTAGAATGAAAAGTACGTTTCTAAGCAGTTTTTAACAGTGGAAAAAAAAGAAGGGTCATGTAACCAAATTTTCTACATTTTTAAATATCTATTAGGGGCATGAATAGAAACATGTACCATTTCTAAATTAAAAAATTATAGGACTATGATCAGAATGTTCTAATAACACAATATATTGAATGGACCGAGCTTACATGGTTTAAATCTATCACACTTGGCATGATCTTAGCTCTCTACACTATACTTATACGAGTATCTCGTGAATGATGAAAGTCGACAAATTATTCAATCATCTCGATGTGCCTTGTTCTGCATGCAGGTCCCACAAAAGTCGACAGAACACGTGAATGATGATGAAAGGTGACAAATTATTCAATTATATCTATTTCCCATGCATGCATGTAATTTTGTACGTATCTTCGTGTGTTCAACTGCATTATGAACACCTAATCTGCATATGCTGGTGCGTTGATCTTCTTGTGCACACGTATGTAATATGTGTATATCATCTGCATGCTGTACTGCTTTTGCTCTATAAATTTCTCTAGCCTTCCTCCTTCCCTGTTTACAACATATATTAATTCCAACACATATTTCAGGAGAGAGAGAGAGAGAGAGAGAGAGAGAGAGAGATGGTGGTGCTGAAGATGGCTTTGTTGTTGATGGTAGCTGCGGCAGCATTAACTGATGCTCGCTTGGACATATTTAAGAGGCAATATATGCTAATTACCAACTCGAAAGAAAAACCAGCTTCAATTCCATATAAAGAATGCATCCAATCCTGTGAAAACTGCGCTTGTACACTTATTTATCCACCTGAGTTAGCCACGTGTATTTGCCTCCGTTCTACCACGGCGGCCGACAAACCAGCCATCCAGAAATACGGTAACCAGTTACTTATTATTTATATTTTCATAATCATTTTGAACTTCATTAATATAGTTTTTCAGCTTATAAATTATTAATTACTCTCATAAATAATCGTTGTGTGTGATGGTATTATACCACCCACCCACGTTGTAGTGTTCCAAATTCATCCAAATGATATATAAAACAAGTTACGTTATGATTTGGATGGTTTTGTAACAACACGTCGGCATGCCAGATAGTATATGAGATACACGAAATATATAATTTTTTCTGTTACAATATAAGAACTAATATATCATGATATATTCTACAGAACAAGCTACAGAAAAACCAGTAGCTATTCCATATAAAGAATGCATTGAATCTTGTGGAACATGCGCATGCACACTTGATTTTCCAATTGAATTATCGGACTGCATTTGTCTCCAGAAGCCGACAATCCAAGACTCTGGTAATTAAGTAGCAAAAATTCTCCAGAACTTGTCAAATTCAAAAACCAAGTATTGATGATGATGATGATGATGATGATAATGTTGTGCACACAGGTTCTGCAGAAATGAGCCACAAAAAATATATTCCATATAGCGAATGCATCCAGTCGTGTAAAAATTGCGCTTGCACGATGATTTGGCCTCCCCAGTTGTCACAGTGTGTTTGCCTTGGAAACAACAAGCCTCTGCAAATCATTGACCGCTAGAGACGAGCGCACTGCCCTCATCTCCAATTAAGCTTATGATATCAACAACCTAATTAACAAGCCTACAATTTCAGCTACTTATGATAACATCAAATAAGTAAACCGAGGACCTTCTCCAAAATAATAAAAATCATGCTCTGGTTTTCCTATGCCTTAAGATATGTTAAGGCTCTTTATGTCAGGTGCTGTATTCGGTGTTATATATGCAATAAATATGCTATTAGCTAAGTTTTTTTTTTTTTGGTATTTATTTTAAATTTATGTGTTTGGCCAAATCACTCTTGATGTGTTAGGAATTTCGGACCATATCTCTAATCAAAAATCACATGCATAACGGGGACAAACGATGAAGGAATATGAGTAACAGGGTTCAAATCATAGAATGGAGTAAATTTTGGGTGTTCCTGGTACACCACGTGGCTGGTGTACCATCCAATAGACGGAGAACATATGGAATATTTCCAATACAGCCCGTCACATGTCATAAAAGGAAATGCAGTAAGTTGGAAAATAATTCCACATATCCTCCGTCTATTGGATGGTACACCAAACACGTGGTGTACCCGAAACATATAAAAATTTCTCCATAGAATGGTATTGTATCACCACATTAGTTGGTGATACTTCCATTCAAAATCTCCCACCTGTCTAGTTTTGTTTTTAAAAGTTAAAACTAATTACAGCTGGATATAAAATTATACTTCTACCCCTTCGAATACAATTTTAAAAATCGAAAAAAAAGAGAATGAGTTACCCAAACTATCTCCCTCCGTCGCCGCACCCTTCTCTTTCACTTTCTTTCTCTCTCTCTTCTTCCCTCCATCTCTTTGTCTTCTCTCGCGATAACATGTATGAGATAACTTTAGACTTTTTAATTGAATATGCAGATCTCATTCAATTGAATACGACCCACCCAGATTTTAGATCAATTGGAATATGCAGATGAGAGAGAGACACTGAGAGAGTGGGGGCGATGGCCAAGGGAGGCAAAGCTGAGTGCAGTGGTTGGTGTACAATATTCTAGTTTTTTGGATTTTTTATTCTTTTTATGTTGAGGGAGATGAATAAATAGGCAGAATTTCAATGTGGAAATAAACAGCAAATGTAAGTAGTTGCTAGGAGTTGAGAGAGATGGAGGGAGGATTAGAAACATGGAGAGAGGGGCAGCGAACGGGAACTGGTAATTTCAGTCAGGTGGGAGTTCGGGTGCAATCTTCTTCTTTGGTTTTCCACATGTCACTGTGCTGTTGGCCGTGGTTAGCAAAACAGTGATATCCTCATTACAAGAAAGTTTTTTTTTTCTCATATATGGGTTCTTCTAATAGAGATGGATCTTATTGTATCGGTGGGCCCCACTTTTATTAGAGAAGTGGCACACAATGTGGTATGCAAATGTGGTATGTCTAGCATTGCTCTTTTCATCAATTACAACAATAGTTTATTTTATTTTATTTTATAAAAAAGGCGATATAATTTTATTAGATTAATAGGAAAAATCGAGGGTGGCTGGAGGTGAAATGTGGCATAAGTTTATTGACTTCAACTCATGTGGGCAAAGCATGGCCTTATGTTTTTCTTGAAATTGCGCATGGTTTGGAAAATGATAGTGAAAATAACTAGAAACTACTTATTGTGATGTTTCATTTAAACAAAGCGGTGCGCATGCATTTTAGACTTGTACGACCTTCTCTAGATTTGTACAGCCCGTTAAGGATAAAATGAAGCGTAAAAACAAAAACCCCGCATATAGGGAAAAGATGGAGATCCGATGTCGAATCTCCACCACCATCCTTTTTACGGTTTCTTTATGTTCGGAATAAGTCACAAAGACTCTGGGTTCTCTGTGTAGTTTTCACCTCTCCTTTTGTGAGAGTCTTTCACCTCTCCTTTGTGAGAGCTTTTTATCTCTCATTTGTGAGAGTTTTATTTGTATTGTTATGGCTTGGTTTTTTCAAGCTTTATCTATTTTTGATTATTCTGAGTTTGCAATCTTAGTTGGGATGCCTATGCCAGAGTTTATTCGATCCCGCGTGATCGTTAGTTGAGGCGCATCAGATTGTCTTAATTTTGATGTTAGACCGCTCCGTTATTGTAATCGCCCTTTGTGGCTAGTTTGTTTTGGCCCCTTGTGGCTAATGGCTTTTTTGGCTGAATTATGAATGCAATCCTAGAATTTCTTTATAAAAAAAAAAGGGAAAAGATGATCTGCTCTAGTAATTTTTGAAGTTACTGATTAATCAACCACCATAATTCATATGTACATTAAAATCCGCACGGGGCATTTAAAATCAGTGAACCGGTCCTCATTATACTCATACCACATGTCTCAAGGTTTTGTAATAAAAATACCAAAACCTGTACGGGGCATTTAAAATCAGTGAACCGGTCCTCATTATACTTATACCACATGTCTCAAGGTTTTGTAATAAAAATACCAAAACCCGTACGGAGCATTTAAAATCAATGAACCGGTCCTCATTATACTTATACCACATGTCTCAAGGTATCAATGTAAATAACTTCAAATGAATCTTAAACATTATTTGAGAAAGATGTACATAGCCCTCTTCATCCCTAAAGCAATTGATATTAAACACAAAATGCTTCAGAAGTCAAGTTCGATACGAATGCTTTTTTTTTATTTTTTTTATTTATAAATTCACACAACTGAAAAAATCCAATTAATGCACATATTAATTGCCAAACTACAGTGATAAAGAAATCCTATTACTATTTATCTATCACCAAACCAACCCTATGCTGAAAAAACAGCGAAGTATTAAATTGCTGTACTGATATATGAAATGGACGGCCAACTTATTTCGAAACACAATAATTTTCATACAACGTACGTCTATATAAGAATGCTAGTGGCAGCGTGCAGAAGATACACCATAAGCAAAATATTGAAGCCATAGATAGCATCGATAGGGCTTATGGTCCATATTGTGATGGCTCCCTGCGGAGAATTCTGGGGAAGGAAATGGAATTTACTAGACATAGTCACTGCAGTTGTGTTTTTCAGTCTTCATTGCCTTTGTATGATGGCACCGTTTCATTTCACCTGGCCTGCCTTTTGGGTGGCCTGTGCTCTCTATCTTGTGACGGGTTTAGGAGTTACTTTGTCTTTCCATAGAAATCTTGCTCACAAGAGCTTTCGTATTCCGAAATGGCTCGAGTACTTGTTTGCCTATTTCGGGGTTCTCTCACTTCAGGTATATGTGTATATATCAACGTTTAGCAACATATTTTTGGTACGCCTTTTATTTTTATTTTCAAGGCTATAATATTTGTGTTTGCTTGTTTGATTTTACAGGGAAGTCCAATAGAATGGGTGAGCTCACACCGATATCACCACCAGTTTACTGATACTGAGAAAGATGTTCATAGCCCCCTTCAAGGTTTTTGGTTTAGTCACATGGGGTGGATCCTCGATAGCGGCTCTCGGTTTGGAAAAGTGAAAAAAATAACATACCCTACTCTGTCTCTTTCTAGAACAAATATATTTGCTTACACTATAATTTTGTTCAAGCTCTAAATGGAAACTTTTGCAGTATGGAGGACTGAAGAACGTTGAAGATTTGAAAAGGCAACCCTTCTATAGGTTTCTTCATCGCACTTTTCTTCTGCATTCTGTTGTTCTACTTGGAAGTTTACTATATGTCGTGGGTGGATTTCCCTTCCTGGCATGGGGACTGGTGAGATTGTTTTCTGTCTTGCTATCTTTAATTATGAAATGGCATGGAAATTATTTTTTCACATTGAGGTTTTTCTTGGTCGGTTTACCGGACCGATTTGATTTCCATAAAGTCATAAAACAATGCAAGAGTTTATGGCACATTTAGTTATAAGTAAGGAGAATAAGAAGATAGATAATGATTTTCATTCTTAACTTTCCCTATTTAAATACACTTAAGGAACATTTAATACGAAGGACTACTTTAAAATCCTTGATCAAATACTCAAAAAACCAAGAATCGGATCAACTAGGAAGGGGTAGTTGATCCGATTCTCATTCTTTGATTCTCCTTTCCTCTTTCCTCTTATTCTCATTAATTAATTAAACATGCTTAGTAAAAAGGTTGTCATAAAGATCAAAGCTGGATTACATATGTGCAATTCAAATTAATTATAATACCTGTTAAAGTTTAAATTATTCCTTGTCATTGCAGGGGGTGAGGATGGTATGCGTTTTCCATAGTACTTTGTTAGTAAATTCAGCTGGTCACATGTGGGGAAAACAAGTATATCTCACTGGTGATATGTCAAGGAACAATTGGTACATTTTGAATAAATATGGAAGTTGGGATATTATTATATGTTCTCCTTCCTGGATCCTGAATCCTGAATCCAAATGAGAGATATTAAATGTATATTTTTTCAACTGTACGTTTAGGTGGTTGGGATTGTTTGCACTTGGAGAAGGATGGCACAACAATCACCATGCTTTTGATTTCTCAGCTCGACAAGGTTTTGAATGGTGGCAGATTGATGTTACTTGGTATGTGATAAGATTTTTACAAGCAATTGGATTGGCAACAGATGTGAAAACTCCAACTGAAGCCCAGAAGCGAAGAAAAGCTCTACACAATAAAGTCATGGCTGCTGAGAATTAGGGTTCAAAACATTTGCTTCCTATCCGCCAAAGACAGAAAAAAGAAGTTTCATCTGCTATGTGATGTGACAGATAAAGTTTACCATGTGGTTAATATTCGAAAACTTTGGATCTACATATTATATGGTCACGCAAGAATTATTGAAAAACTTTGTGTTCGTAGTTTTGATATATAATTACTAAGTTGAATGATATTTTTACTTTTTCTCTTCGCATATTGTTCTTTTACATTATTATATCTTAATGTACAAGTTACTTCATAAAAGCCATATATATATATATCCAAAACCATTAACTAGCATAATTCATATACAAAACGATAACATATAGATGATTTTCGTAAATCACTCTTAATTCATCTATATATATTCAAAATATAAAAAAATTATTATTTAAAGAAAATATTTGGGATTTTTGTAGAAATATCACCTGAACTTATACCTCAGTTTTAATTTGTCACCTTAATTTTTCAAAATCCATGATTTGTCATTTGACTTTAAGACCACCATTTTAAAGGGTTTTTTAGTCTTTCCATTCTAAACCCTAAATAATTAAAATTGAAAAAAAAAAATTCTCACTTTCCCCCATCCCCTATGCGCCACCGGTGGCTCCAATCAACCCCACCCACCTTGAAATCCATTCCTCCTTTCCTCTTTACAACCCCTTCCTCCATTCCCCCTTCCCTCTTTCCATTCCCCTTCCTCTTCTTGCTTTTTCTTTTTGGAATTTTCCCATTTGCATATTGAAATTTGTGGAAGGACAACTACCAAACCAACAATTCGGTAGCCTATGTAACAAATGGTGACCAAGCAAACTTTAGATCCTTCAACAAAAACACAGTGGCCTAAGTTAATGAAACTATGAAGACAAGAAGGAGATTGGATTTTGGGTGGGAAGTTTAAGTAGTTTCAAGTATTTGAAAATTTCATACATGCTCAATGAACACCGCAAAAACATTTTATACATGCTAAGAGAGAGAGAAGAGGTGTGGGGGAGAGGCGTCCTGTGCGATGTGTGTTGGGGGCCGGTGGGGTTTGGGTGGGGGAGAAAGGGAGAGAGAGGTCTCTTTTTTCTCTCTTTTTTTTTCTTGGAAATGGAAAGACTAAAATACCTTTTAAAATGGATGAAAAATTGGATGGTGTTAAAGTTAGATGACAAATCATGTATTTTGAAAAATTAAGGTGATATTTTTTTAAAATTTTTATTTAAGGTGACAAAATGAAATTGAGGTATAAGGTCAGTCAATATTTCTACAAAAATCCCAAAATATTAAGCGTGTTGAACCCAACACCAGAAAAAATGTCAGGTACTCATGGGCGACTGGCAGTAGTATTTCCCTTTATTCTATTAATATCTCGTATTTGCAACTTTTTTTAAATATAGAAGATCAATTTGTCCTCGTATGAACCGAAGTCATCTTAGTATATATCTTCTTTGGTTTTGAATTTATGTTTCAATTATCGATGGGTGACTAGGTTATGATTTGAGCCAATTTTGATTGACCAGTCTAATCCTTAATGAAATTGGTGGGGCAGTTGGACTAGGAGTTATGATTTGAGCTGTTTCTATTTTAAACATTAAAAGGGACAGATCCCTAATTAATTATAACTCATTTTTTCAACTTTACATGTGTTTTTTGTCGTATTATAAAGTGCATGCAATGCAAATGTATTCACCTCACATGTTTTTCTCTCGATTGTATTCTAAAGTGCATGCATGTGTGTGTAGAAGTTGTCTTAATTATACCTTTGGCCCAATTTGTGAGAGACATTATGAAACCTTTGGTTATGATCATGTGCGTGTAGTTGTCTTGTCTTTGACTTCTGTTCGAGACTGTTACGATTACACATTTGCCACAAAATTATGACCTAGTGTGTATTTTGGTAAAACAGCTATACGATAATACGAACACAACATGAACTTAACATCTGCATTTTGAAGCATAATTAACACGATTTTTCCTAGTAGCTAGTTAGAGAGAGGAAAGTAGTGAAGGGAAGTAATTTATATATAGAAATGGAAAGGAACATATGAAGGGACGCAAGCCGGTCTTGAGATTTTGACGGCCCTGTGCGAATCTTAAATTGGGCCTCACATAAGCTAACACAAACTTACACCATTACGTAATGCCATACAATAAATGTTTTTGTTCTTAAAGTGATCAAAGTAACCCTACTCCCAAGGACAAAATTGAAATTTCACAAAAGAATTAAATTGGATTAAATCGATTAACTTGGGTCAAGGATGTGACACTTTTTGCATAATCACCATGATTGTGACGATGAGTCTTTGTCGTAATAGATCATACTCATATATTAAATATTTTTGAACACCTAATTTGTTTTGTATCAATATTCCAAGAACATCATTAATTGGATGCAAGTTTTTTGGTTGAGTTAGTTGGATGCTTTATTTTTGCAAAATTGAATATTTAAGCATGTATAAGAACGATCGTGTACCACTTTACTAACCACATTTTTTATCTAGGTGAGCCCTATATATGGAAGTCTTATCTCTATGGGCACTTGAAAAAAAATATCTAAATGAGTAATTGAAGAGCTAGTGTCAAGTCAATGGTGGGGACGTACGCACGTGACAAGCAATGTCTGCACATGGGAACATAGATATTATTGGGGCAATTAGAATATTCTTGCTGAAGAATAGATATAAAGTGCCATGCATGCAGTTGAGAGATTCAGTGTCGTCATTTAAGGAATGAGGTTCTTAGTCGTTTGATCTATTTCAATGAAATCATGTGGTTGAGATTGATTTAAGTGTTTAAACCTGTTTGTGTCTAATGACTTGCGAAAAACCCACATGTACGTACGCTTTACTACGTAGCAAGGCTACTGTAACTCGTCCACGTGTTATAATATGGATGGGCAATATGGTTAATATTTCCCACTTTTATGATATAATATCTATAAATATCCACTTACATATTCTAACAAACAAGTTATACCATGTGACATACTCTCATACTATATACACTATAATTACTCACACTTAAAGCATCCACAATGGGGTCCCTAAACCAGCTCCTTAGACAAATTTTAGGGAGGAATTGGAAAAATACAACTCCAACCATGCTCCCTATTCACCTCCTAAAATAAAGAGACTCCTAGTGGTTCCTTATAATTTAATGTAGTTTCGTTTTATGCATAGTTTAAACTTTTATTAATACAAACTATTTTTTTTTTTTATAGAGATGATAACCAATCATATTGAATTATAAAATGATAGTTTTTATGACTTCCTAACTTAGGGAGTATGATTGGAGTTCAAATTTTATAGAGTTCCTAAAATAATTTTTGTGTGTTTTTAGCTAAATTTTAACTAAAGAATAGGGAGCATGACCTTTGCCTACATAATTATTGACTAATTCCTTGTGATCGGATATTTATTATTTCAGTATGTGGTTGTGAAAATACCAGGGATATTGAATGTTGGTGTTGACATCGGACAAGCTGCTTTAAACAATGGTTGCAACATTATGTGATTGACAGATAGCAGAGCAGTTTTCATCTTTCAACGAAAACAATCAGTTTCAAAAAAACAAACCAAAATTTTAATTTGACCCTTATTGTCATTATGGTGGTTTTGCTGCTAGCTAGGTCGCATTTGCATATGACTCTGTTCTTTAAAGAAATTTTACTGGTCCTGTACGTAATAAATTTTCAACTATAATTTTTAAACTACTTTTTCGCAATTTGATCTTTTTTATTTTATTTTTGTCATTCGATATGGAGGCAAATGGGTGAATATTATATTGGGTTGCCTCATGATTGTCTTTTACGTGAATTGAACTCGGTGCACAATAGGGACGAAGCCAGGAGTTTATGTGTGAGAAAATATTATATTATGCCTTAATCACATGAAAGGAAAGTACCATCCCAAGTAAGCTATCAAAAGTTGAGTCTGGCATTGATTTACATAGATCACTGGGCTAATGTTTGATATATTTAGATTGTCTTTCTAGACTTAAGCCTATTTTCTAATTAGCATTGGGTTGGAGCCCACTCTAGGCCTAACGTGGATCCGCCCTTGTTCAAAGTCTTGCAAGTAGAACTTTTCTACCAATTGACAGATATCATCAATTCTAATAGACGTATTCACTTTATAAGGATCCAAACTCCATTGCTTGATAATTAAATCAGCTATTTAATTCTTGCAATTGAGAATCTATTGCAGCATAAAAACTATCTATCATGTACTAATGTATTATTGTAAAAGAGACTTTTTATTTTATTTTTTATACGGAAGTAACTTAATCTCTTACTCTTTCAATTTTTAAAAAATAAATATATTGGTCGGCCTCGTAACTATCTTAGTCTTTTAGTTGGAAACGGAAACCTCAACTTCTCTTTATTGTGGAAGGACCACAAGCTTATTTTATCACATGTTGATGTTTATGTAAGGTTAATATGTTGCATGTTGAATGCTTGGAAGGGTCGTATGTGTTTCTTTACACGTGATTAAGTTTCTGAAATGTTACAATTACTGGGGAGATTCTGTCGGATTTTTGGTAAAAGTCAAATCCCTTAATTATTTACTTTTAATTGGAATAAGGGTAATTTAGTAAAGTGGGCCCGATGTTGGACAAGTGGGTATTGTCACCTACGGTAAAGTTGAATTTCAAGATTTGTTTCCATTATAGTGAGTGATCTCTTTTCGCCCGTATTTAAAGAGGTTCTATGTCTAGTTTAACGCAAAAGAAGTAGGTTAATTAATTGATTTTGAAATTATTGGGATATGTTCTTCATGCATGTATGGTTTTTTTTTTTTCCAAACGATGAGAGAATATTATTGAAGACGAATAATAAGGTTTACATCACTAGCAAAAATATCAAAAATCCATTCAGGCCATAAATCACCCCAAGTATGGATTCCGCCAACTCTGGACACAAAAGCCGCAATTTCATGCATGTGTGGTTGGTTTGGTTTAGTTTGTAAATTTCATAAAATTAATAAATGAGATTCATTATTTGATATAATCATTCAGAAAATCTTTAAATCCAGAATGGAAAAAAAATAGGAAATTCAATGTAATAGATTTGACAAAACATGTAATATTTCCAAAATACCATTACAATGACATTCTAATTAGAGAGAAAAGTTCAAACCTACCATAAATATACTACCAATGGATTAGGCAAATGAACTAGGCAATGCAATATTATATTATTCATTTTCATCTTTTACATTTACTTGATTTCACCCACCATAAAAAAATAAAATAAAATAATAATTTATAATAATCAAAATGTGGGGCCCAACATACTTCTTCATTTTGAATTAGGCAATATTGCCTTGTTGGGGAAAATAGGTATATTTTGTCTACCCATTTGCCTCTTCCCTTGTAGCATGAAATGATGAAGTGGCAGGGCAAATAGCAAGCATGAAATTTTTTTCAGTGTTATAATCTCACTACCATACAGTTTTACTAATCCACGATTATAATATGGATAAATGATAAGTTGAAACTTCATGAACTATATAATACACGTGTATATACACTTCTCTAAAAAAAACATAGTATAAGATGAATTTTGTTATCGTTTTGGATTTTATTCTCCTTTTTTCTTTGAGAAGGTTTAACACATGGATTAGTTCCAAGAATCATGAAGATTATACATAAACAATGGATCAACACAATATATATAAGCAGTGGCGGATCCAGGATTCTCGGTCCAAGGGGTCACAGTGTGAAAGTGTCAAAAAAAAATTTATAAAAAAAAAATACTCAAAAGCATAAAGATAGTACATTTATTCAATTCTCTAAAAATTAGGATATGAGTATGACATGTATATGAAAATTAAAATATTATATTTATTAATTTTTATAAATTATTATTGTACTAATATATTAGTTAAATATATCACTGAGTATAGACTAAAAGGTTAAAAGGGTTTTATTAATAAACATTTGGGCCAGATTTTTTCAAAAGACCTACAAGTTATTAATAAAAATTTGGGCCAGACTTATACATAAGCCAAACTTTTTTTAAAAACCTACAACTAGTGAAACGGTGAGTTTCAACTAAAATAAGGCAAAGCTAGGGCAAATCACCAACATCATCTTCACGAGATCATCTTCTTCGCTGCCTCTGCAACCCAAAAAAAATTCAAGTTGTGGTGCTGCCAAAGCAAAGCAGATGCGTCTGGAAGAAGTTTAGAGAGCAGCGCAAGGCAAGCCCACAGTGGACTTTCATCGAGCACTTGCACACAAAGGGTCGCTCAGACAACGGCCAAGGGGTCGTCGGTGGAGTCCATGGCCAAATTTCTGGCATCCCAAGGGGTCGTGTGACCCCTCTTGTCCCAACGTGCGTCCGCCACTGTATATAAGATATATATAGAGTAAAAATCATTCTTATTAAGAGATTGATCTACAAAACAATGCATATTATTGAAATATTTTGTTCATCATTTCTTAAAGAAAGATTACAGAGCTACTTGTAGATGGAATTTATTTAATTTGGTGGCAGCATTGCAACATGGGCATCAATCAAGGCATGTGCATTTTCCATCTAGACAAATAACTGTTCTTGAAACACATGATGCTCTAACATCTTTAGCAGCAAATCTAGATTGGCCATTTCATTAGTTTGATGTAAAAAATGCATTCTTACATGGAGACTTGGAAGAAGAAGAAATATATATGGACTTACCACCAGGATGTAACTTAACTCGTGACAAGGAGAATCAAGTTTGCAAGCTCAGAAAGTCATTGTATGGGTTAAAGCAATCCCCTAGGGCATGGTTTGGCATATTCACTAAATCCATGAAGAATTTTGGATATATACAGAGTAATGCAGATCACACTTTGTTCTTGAAGTGTGATGGAAGAAGACTTACTGCATTGATTTTTTATGTGGATGACATAGTCGTAACTGGAAACGACACAGGAGAGCAACTGAAACTGCAGAAGTATTTGTCTCAGGAATTTGAGATGAAGGATTTAAGTAATCTGAAGTACTTTCTAGGAATTGAAGTAGCCAGGTCCACAATTGGTATATTTCTGTCTCAAAGGAAGTATGTATTAGATCTGCTCATTGAAACAGGAATGCTTGGATGCAAACCTGCTGATACACCCATCGTGTTGAATCACAAGTTATGTGAAGACATGCATCAAGAACCAACCAATAAGAAACAGTACCAACGCCTTGTTGGAAGGTTGATATATTAGCCCACACAAGACCAAATATTGCATATGCTGTGAGTATGGTTATTCAGTTTATGCATTCACCCAGTGTGTCCCATAGGAATGCAGTTGATCAGATCTTAAGATACTTAAAGTCAGCACCTGGGAAAGGATTACTGTTCTCAAAAAATAGAGATCTCGAAGTTGTTGGATATACAAATGCTGATTGGGCTGGTTCTGTTACTGATAGACGCTCTACTTCAGGTTACTTCACTTTTGTGGGAGGTAACCTAGTCACTTGGCGGAGTAAGAAACAAAATGTGATTTCTCGGTCTAGTGCTGAAGCTGAGTATCGAGGAATGTCTCATGGAGTTTGTGAATTACTATGGATCAGAAAACTTTTGTCATAATTGGGTTTCAAGCCAGAAAAGCCAATGGAGTTATATTGTGATAACAAGTCAGCCATCGATATTGCCCATAATCTAGTTAACATGATCGAACTAAACATGTTGAGGTGGATAGATATTTTATCAAAGAAAAAATTGAGAAGAAGATCATCCGCCTACCATTCGTAAGATCAGAAGATCAATTGGCATATATCTTAACCAAAGCTATTTGTAGAAGAGTATTTCATGACTCACTTACGAAGTTGGGCATTGGTGATGTATATGCACCAACTTGAGGAGGAGTGTTGACATGAGTCTCCTAATTAATCAAGGAGATTTATTCCCTTGATTAATTAAGGGATTTACTTTCCCATTTTATATAATTGATAAATCATTGTATAATTTGGAGATACTTTCCTAATTCTTTACTGTATCTTATTCCTTGTAACACACTCCTGTTAACTCTTATATATACCTCCTTACAGAGAAGAATAAAGTTAACCTAATACATTCAAACGATATTCATATTTTAGCAGTTGATGATTTGCTTGGAGTCACTAGGACTCAATTACTTTGTAGTGAGTAGTCGTTGTGTGTTCTTGGGGTCTTACCCCCCAGTTCATTAAAAAAAAAAAAAAGTGTTTGGACTAGTAATCGGAGCGTGAGGGGTCACATAGCGATGACTTTAGGTTTCGATCCCTTAAAACCTTCGGAGTGGCCATTATAGCGCATCATTAACCAGTGTATTACACCATTCATGTAGAGGTAGGGGTGATGTGCTAGTATATCATCGTCTATCTCTAGTGGGACTGGACTACATGAAAATGTAGGGTAATATTATCCAGAAATGACGCTCTCGCTACCCGATAACTAATGTTGCCTTGGTTCGTCTGGTCGGTAGTTGGCCTATAGTGATCGGTTAAAGAGTCCACTGTTTCCACAGATGTGTATGCAGGACACATCTGTCGTTTGGTTTTGAGATGGATCCCAAAGTCCAATTCATCATCGATTGAATCCGACTCGTCAACATAGGCAGAACCAAGTTCATGACTAAGAATGGTTGTAGCATAGGGATTTTTTGGTTGGAAAAAAAAAACCCTATATATTTTACTTGTTTTAAATAAAACCCCATATGTATTAATCTAATAAAGTCCAAAAAAGTTGAATTATTTATGAATTTAGTTGCATTACTGACATGACCCACCTCGGATTCCCTCTCGAAATCCGTGACAACCCTGCTTCTTCTCCGACATCCACCTGATGTCAAACCCACTTTGCTAAGAAGGCCCTTACCCCTAATTTAAACTGATAGACAGTTTGACTTCTGCCCCTTACCCCCTGAAAATATAATTGGAATTAATACGTGACCGATTTATCCCTATTTCGTACGTCATATTGGGCTTTAAACGCTTTTGGGCTTGTAGTGACTTTTTGGGCCTCAACATTAGCCCCCTTGATTATTAGGGTCATGGAAAAGCATTGAAATGAGCCAAATAATCAATTAATCCCAAAAATGAATAAGTGGCAATAGCATGACTCATTCTTTCATGCATGTAAGGTGATGATATTTTGATAACTTGGCTTGAGGAATGATGGCTAGACAAGAAGTTGTAAATTGGCACATTGGCTTTAGTTTTGCTTGTTTCTGGTGTATTTTGAGCATGTTTCGGGTTACTCTAGCTAGATTTTTAAAATTTCATGGCATTAGCTTGTATACTTGGTATAAGCTTATATGCTTGGCATTGGCTTGTATGCTTATTGGCTTGGGTGCTTGGCATTGGTTTGTATGCTTGGTTTTTCCTTGTGTGTTTGGCATGATTAATTTGCTTAGCTTGTTTTGCTTGAAATAATTGCATGAACTTTATTTTATTTTGGGCATGGATAATCTTGATAGTTCATAATTGCTTGGAGCTAGCTTGTGAGATAGCTTTAGGCATGGTGTTTTATTAGCATGCTTAAGTGTTTTGACTGCAATGATTTAGCATGGTGTGAGAGTTCTGCTCGATTAATTGACTAAGCTTGCTTGGCATGTTCCTTGTAGTGGCGGACCTACAGAGGCGCAAGGAGGTGCAGTTGCACCTCCCGTCGCCGGAAAAACCATGGAAGAGCTAGATTTGCCCCTTTGCTCTCTAGCGTTTTAAAAGATGCTATCAAGGCACACCTCATGGAGTGGGTTGATCTGAGGCCTCCTGAAATCGCATCAAGGCACCATTTGTTTGGCAAGTTACACGATTGAGGCTGCGCTGTGTTGCAGAGGAGTTGCAGAGTCGTGTTGCTTATGGAGGCTCTGGTTCACGAATGAAGAAGACAACCCCTTTTTTAATTTTCACAAACGACGTCGTCCTTCATTCCTGTTTAATAAAACGCATGTTTCAATGAAGTTGTTTTATAAAAATCAAACTCTTCGGTTTTGGTGCAATCTAGATAACAGCAATTTCAAGATTCATTATTTGCTTCAATTACTTGGTTGTTATAATAAATATTATAATAATATAATACCAAAAGGCATCACTCCCAATTTGAAGAAGCCCGTCTGTCCAAAAGAAAAACCAAAGAAGAAGAATCCTTTCAGTAAGCTCTCACATCACAATTTGAATATTAGAGTTTTTGTTTAATTAGGACTTGATTGACACAACTTGTTTGCTGATCTAATATTTTTACTATGATAATATGTTTTTATTATTATTTTTTATTTTATTTTACCGTGCTAATTAATCCTAAAATTATCTAAGGGTCTAGTTCATTTCATAATATGTTTTTTTATTTAGTCCTTGGTAGTACCAAAATCATTATTGCCCCTCTCCTGAAAAATTCCTGGATCCACCTCTGGTTCCTTGTTGACTTGTAAGCTTGGCATTGTAAAGAAAATAACTTCTTTTTCATTTGCACGACGTGATTGTGCTTGAGTTGATGTTCTGTGTAGATTGATTCACAAATGCTTGTATTGATGCATGGTGGGTTGAAGGAGAGATACGGGCTTGAGAGAGAATAAGAGAGTTGGGCGCATTGTCTCCTTGACTGGCTTGGCCTTCACGTGGGCAAAATTCTGTTGCCCCTTCCTTTTGAATTTTTTATTATTTGCAAGTAGCTGCTCTTTTTTACTTTCATTTGGCATGGCATGCTTTATTTTCTTATTTTCTCTCATTCTCTTCTTTCTTCTTCTTCTTCTCCAAGACCCAAACCCGTGGGTATTGTTCATCTGTACAGAAGTCAGATTTCGGAAGCTTGGCTCAGAAAATGTCCTTGATGAAAGTTGTTCATCTCCTTGTGTACTTTAGCCTATTAAAATTCGAGAATTTTAAAAAATTTATGATGCCTCAAAGTTAGTCTACAACTTCTGTGTTCATCCATGGCTGGTGAGTTTCTGCAGGTTCGGTTTCTACACTTTGTTTTAAAGTTCTGATGCTCGGATGATTGTGCTTGCTTCACGAAAGTTGCTCGAAATTGTGTTGTTTATAACATATCCAAAATTGAGGATCATCTAACCATTGTAGTGTTCTCTGCCTTCCTTTTTCTGAAGTATGTTCATCAATTGATGTTGATTCTTTGTTGCATGCTTGTTTTCTATGCTTGAGTTCCTTTGTATTTCCCAGAATTTGTGAAATAGTGAATAATCAACAACTGCAAATTAACAATGTTTTTTAAATAAATAAAAAAAATTTATCAGTGGCCTTTATTTAAATCTAATACAAATACTTTTATGACTAGCTAATTTCACTAAATAATTATATGGGAGAATAGAAATAGTTTTGTTAGATGTAGCCTTCTCCATGCTTTTATCATTTGTGTGGCACCTGCGGTAAAGTTGAATTTCAAGGTTTGTTTGCATGTCTGGTTTAACGCAAGAGAAGTAGGTCAATTAATTTTTTATTTTTTATTTCAAATTATTGGGATATCTTCATTGTGCATGTATGGTTTGTTTGGTTTAGTTTGTAAATTTCATCAAACTAATAAATCAGATTCCTTATGTGATATAATCTACATGGAAGTCATTGCATCAAATTAATAAATCAGATTCCTTATTTGATAGAATCAATAAGAAAATTTTTAAATCGAGAATTGAAAAAAATATGAAATTCAATGTAATAGATTTGAATTGTAAATGCTACCTAACTAAATAGGTAATATTTCCAAAATTCCATTATAATGACAATTTAATTAGAGAAAAAAGCCAACCCTACCATACATATACCACAATGGGCACCAGTGTCCTGGATCGCTACCTACCGTCGGAACTACTATTTCCAATGAAACAATATTAAAATTATAGTGGTGCGTTTTGGAGATTCCAAATTCTTACTATCATTCGTTTTTTTAGCAATATATTTTCAAGATAAGGAAAAAGACACATGGTGATGCATTTGTTTAATTTTATGTAGTTTACTCATTAAGAATAGCAAGCATAAAATTTTTTGGGTGTAACAATCATATCGCCAGATGATGTTACAAATTTTTGTATTATAATATTAGTGGATCATAGAATTTGACATTTTATGGACCATAGGGTTGATAACATTAGTCTGACAAGAATTTGGGTAGCTATATTATGTGCAAGGCCGGCCCTGACTTTTGGGCGGCCTTCGGCCATAAACTAAATGAGGCCCCTTTCTTAGTATAGAAAATAAAAAATAAAATGATTGTACTTCGTGTACTATGAGCAAATAAAAAAGGTAGTATACTTTATAGTAGGACATGTCTCCATAATAATAAAAAATTCGGATTAAATATTTAATATCATGAAGGAAATTACAAATTTACAAACTGACGTTCCAGCAACCAATAGCCCAAGGAAAGAGTTTGTCGTTTGCTTCTATAATGGGTCTCTATGTGTTTTGTTCCTATTGGAAATTGAAAAAAATAGTTTGCTAGATATGAATAAATATAAAGAAAAATTCATAAATCTGATTACCTTTTGAAATTCTCATGCTTCTCTCTTCTTGGTCACCATCAATCTCAAAGACAAAGATCAAAAAAGAAAAATTGCGAGCTTTTCAGTGAGAGATCGATTCTTAGGGTTACAATATGAGAAAAGAGGGATGAGAGGAACTTGAAATAATGGATGGATTGAAGAGAGATTGGGAAAACAGAGAATAATATGGTGGTGGATTAAATAGATAGTATGTTCTTCCATGGAGAAACTAGGAGTAGACGCTGTGTGAGAAAAGAGGAAGCGTGTTGAGGTTTCTTCTAGGAAGAAGAATCGTGTTTCCTCATTTAATTTTATCGTGTATTTTTTTTTAACAAGTTGGACCCTAAAAATTTATTCCAAATTTGTCCCTCATATTTTTTATATATTTTATATTTGATGCTGGTATACATATATAATAATAATATAAACAATTTTGGGGCCTCCCTTAATTGGAGGCCCAAGGCCATGGCCCTTCCCGCCCACCCCCAAGTCTCGTATGTGACCCTTTCAATAATGATGAGAGTACCATTTAAGAATTCTATGCAATTTACAATTTCTTCATTCAAACGGAGGGTAACGGAATTTTGAATGGAATTAATGTTTAGTGACAAATCATGAATTTTCGATAATTGAGGCCAACAGCATCATAGTTGTGCGTGTGTGAATGAGAAATTCCCCTTTCCTTTAGTTTAAACTCTCTCTTGTACTAAAAAAATAGTTGAGATGAAATGTCTCAAATTTTTTTTAAGATGACAAATCGAAATTTGTTTATAAGCGTAGACTACATTTCTTTAATTTTCCCTTATATGTGTGGTTATATCAGTCATCTCCACCATTCTTCATTCAGCGCCCTCCATTGCCGACCAACAGCCCCTCCATCACCACACCACAATCACTTTGTCCCTTCATCTAATTTAAATTTTTCTTTTTGTCTTTTCCATTCGATTGTGTCAAAGAAAGTGGAATTTTCTAAAGAAGTTACGTTCAATTCATCCCATAACATATTCTTGGCTCCTCTTTTGGACTGCAAATAAAAGATAGTACAGAAACACAACCCAAGTAAACATTTACCAGCAAAAACAATCAATCCCAAATAAATATTAGAGTATGCAAAAATGGGTCCCGCTGCAGATGCAAATTCATGGCATGCAAACTTTTGGGCTACGGTTGCCCCAAAAAGGTGAGAGTACAAAAAAAAACAAACGATTAAAAGGATTTCATCGCAAGTTCAGAACACTTCAACAAGTTATAATTCCACTAAGGTTTCCCAGGAGAAATAAAGCAAGTAAAATCCATCTCTATTGACTTTTCTTCATGATATAAGGTTTTCCAAACTGGTTTGTTTAAGCTGCTAAAAGTTGTATAGTTTTACATCTAAAATTTATATGAACAGGGAACAGAACGGTCAGGCAAGAGGATTCATGGGTCGAGCATATAGGAGAATTAAGAAGGGTTCGGTCACTTCTTGCGAGCCACAGCTGCTGCAATTCCACCAGCAATGAGTCCAACAGCAGTTGCAGCAATACCTATGCCAATCGCACCATCTACATTCAAACCAAAGGGGAAGAATTGTCAGTTGCCGAGTTACTATATATATATATATATATATATATAGAGAGAGAGAGAGAGAGAGAGAGAGAGAGAGAGAGGAACAATGATTGATTTCTACCTCTTTTGATCTTGTCTTCATTCATTTTCTTAAGGGTCAGTGCCTGCCTCCAATCAGGTGCAATCTACAAAAGAACCATATCGTGGTAATGTTACAAACAAGTTCAAGGAAAAAGAAACGAAGAAAAAAAAAACATATCTCATTGCCTGCATATATATTATATAATGAGATCAACATTTGTAAAGCAATCTGCACTACTATATAGAAAAAAAGGTTCTTGATTCACATCTTTTTCAACATCATTATAACTGGGTGTTTTCCACCCATAACTCCTGAGGAACTGCTCTACATCTCCACCAAGTTTGAACTATGCATGCTTTCAAAAATAGTGCAATCCACACATGCAGAGAATTTCAAAGTGTGCATGGCCGTGCATTAAGCTCTGGTACGTTTGCATAATCCAATCCATAAAATAAAATCATACCATCAAACACTGTTCCACAAGTTCCCTACTCCTAGAATGGTCACCACTTCTGTAATACCCAACAGCAAGAAGATACAGCTTCTCTCTCCATTGCGGAGGGCTGGCATTAGCATTAGCATCAGCCAGAGAGGCTGCAAATTACAATTATATCAAGTCAGAAAAAGGCACAAAAAATCAATAAATTGAACAGCATGAAGGTGGTGCACTGCATAATTAAAGACATCATATGGTCAAAAGAGACATGGCTAGCTGACTACCTTATCTGAGAAGCCCTAACAAAAAAGTGTGTGGGTGTGTGGGTGTGTGAGAGAGAGACAGAGACAGAGACAGAGACGAAGAACCTTCAAGCATTGCTATCCCACGTTGCACATCTTCTGGCTGTCTTGAATGAACAAGAGCCCATGATAATCGCATGATACATTCTTTAAAAAATTCATCAGAGGAACCTTTCTGAGCATCAGAAACCTCCCTTTCACAACCCTGTCATAACATGCATTCAGAAACATGAAAACATCAGATGAGTGTGGCATGCAATATGGCCAATCCTGCCAAACACTCATCAATAAATTCTTGCAGTCCTTAAAATGCATTTACATTTTAGAATGCTCAAAAATTACTAGTCATTTATTTCCACATCTTTTGGGATTAGGACCGGTTTTTTTTTTCTTTCTTTTTTTTAAAACCAACAAATGCACCAATCCATTGTGCGGACATAGATTTGAAACTGGGGCCCCTCACCAAATCCTACAATCTTTGGGCGGCAGGAAAGACTAGCAAATAGCTAGGTAGATCCTTTTGGGAGTTTCAAATGGACCACATGGTAGCAAACCATGTGCCTGACCATTCCAGCTGACACCACAATGCTGATTAGGACTCTGTTATGAACCAGCCAATATTAGAGCTGTGTAAGGCTTACTTATTTAATCTTTAAGACCGTAAGATCCCACCATGGTTCCAAATCATGAGGTACCACTTTTACCTTGGTGAGGTGGTAGCCATATTCCCTAGTAGGTTCACACATCTACTAGTATTCAATGACTAAGCACTATTCTACCAAGGCATTATACTCCAACCTCTAGATAGCCCTTACAGAACTCCAACCCCAGTAATGCAGGTTGGCTCTCATAGATCGTTAAGAACTAGTTACTACTCCTCATTAGTTCGAGGAGTCAAAGAGTAGAAGACGTAGTTACTTAAGCATTAGAGTCGCAATAAGATCCATATTCTTTACCTTACTCATCACGATATGTAAAGCACTTGATTGTTTTCACTTGTAGTAAATTAAACTGAAACTATCACGCGAGCTACAACCACATTGCAGTTTCTAGTAAAAAGCAACATGATTTTTTTTTTATTGAAAAAGTAAATAACAATAATTGAGAAGAATAAAACAAAAGGGAATACATCAGTGCATCACAATATAGACAAAACACTCTGATCTGGAAAGATTGTAAGGTTGGTTATTACTTCTTAAGAACCTCTACACTCTCTACCAATGAAATGCATATTGTTTTTGTAAAAGCTGTTTCAAACCCGAAATTGCAAAGGAGCTGCTGAAATCGAAACTCTAACAAATGGAGTACCCCGCAACGATGCTTTAATAGGGGATTCAATTTTACATTCATCTGATTTAATCCCCACATCGTTATTATTATTATTCATTAAATAATTCAACGAAATAACCAAATAATTGCAATTAGAGAAGTTAAAAGCTTGAGAAAATGAAAACCATGATCCATTATAAGACGGATTTATACATACAAGCAAGCTAACAACAAAACCCTGACAAGCAAAGTCTTTTAATTTACCCTAGAAAATCAAATAATCGAATTAATTCTATCGAAAGTTAATTAGCTCTTAAAACCTAAAGCTGAAAACCAATTTCACATTTATGCCAAAATTTTAAGCAATAAATAATAACAAATAAGTTTAGAAAAATGCTAGGAAAAGTGCTTACAGCGATGACGTCACGGTCGCTCCATGGGATCTGATCACCACCGGAGAAGAAGTTGCCAACCGACTCAAAGAATTTCCCAACATTCGCTGCCATTCTCGTTTGGTTTGTGTGTTTTGGGGTTTTTGCCTCACAGTTCAGATAGACGAGTAAAAGCCCAAATTGAGCCTCTTTCCTCTTTCGCTTTCTTTTGGGAGGGACTTTGTTTGATATATAAAGATATTTTTTTTTAATAAATTACTTCAGCGCTAAGTCTTGTTTGGTCTCTCGACCGAAAAAACATATTTAATTTTCTTTTAATACAATCGATAGTTTTTGGTTTTTGGTTTTGTCACACCTACTATTAAAGTGTCATAAGATTCAAACATGAAACTAGTGGTCTGCAAGTCAATGCTTTTTTTTAACTAGACTAGATCAATTGGCCTCTCCTTGTTTATTTTGCGTTTTGGTTGTCTGTCAATGGAGGTTCCAGAATTCGAAAGCCAACCGGGTAAAACTTATATAATAAACTTGACGAAATGAGTGAATTTCATTAATAAAAATAAAAAGATTACATAGTGAGGGGAGACGTAATAAGCCTTACCCTCAAATGCATTTATATCTACAAATACAAAAACTAAAATAAAAACCAAAAGAAAAATTAAAAGAAAAAAATAGAAAAAAAAAATTTATTTCACATTAAAAAGAAAGATAAAATAGGGGACTACATTAATTTAAAAAAATCCAGGTTTATATCGAGAGAAAAGAAATTGGCGGAGCTAGGTCTTTTTTTTTTTTTTTTTAACAAGTCGTGACCTTATTTCTCCCCTTGTTTCCTTTTATAAACGTCTATTATGACATTCGTTTTTGGCTTTCCACCTCGAGCTCCATAGCCCTATCAATCATGTTCCGTAATTTCTGAAATAGCTATCTTTGTGCGAGACAAAAAAAATTAATAATCATAAGTAATGTAGTTAATATTTTTCTAACAAAAAGAGAGAAGCAAAAGGAAGAAATAAGAAAGGGAGAGGAGAGAAGATAGAAGAAAAAGAACGGAAAAAAAAAAGAGAGGAGAGACGAGAGAAGGAAAAGAAAAAAAAAAGAGGGAGAGAAGAGAGAAGGAAAGGAATGAAAAAAGAGAGATAGAGAGGAGAGTGTAGGTAATATTTTTTTTAACAAAAATTTGGGCTGGGCAAAAGAGGAGAGAGGAGAGAGAAGAGTGTGGGTAATAATTTTTTAACACAAATTTCGGCCGAGCATGAGCCCAGCCTGCCATAGGCTAGAACCACCATTGTTGTCTGTTCTTGTCCAGCAAAATATGAAGTTACTAATATGTCCTTGAAGACAAAAACTGAAGGAAAAAAACTCACCAATTGAACTGTCAACAGTAGTGGCAGATCCAGGATTTGTACCCCAAGGAGTCATGGTGTAAGAGTCTCCATACTTTTTTTTTTTGGACAAAAATAACTGAAAAAAATTAAACAATAGTATTTTCTTTTTACTCTAATTGTTTCCCTAGCCAGAAAATGAAAATTAAGTTTCATTTATTTTTCCCTCTTCTATCACATATAAAAAAAGCCATCAAATGTCGAGAGCAGGTACCATAGTGGTGGCCTCCCCCTTCTCCCCTGCTTGACAACCCAGGTTTGAAACCCCAAGGGGTTTCTTTCCTCCCAATGTAACCAATAAAAAAAAAGGCCATCAAATATGCCCATGCCCTAGCTATCATGTATCAATAAAACCATCAAATATGCACTTCTGAACTAAGTTCATGAGGTAAAGCGACCCCAATAACCACCCTGTGCATTCAGCAGTGGTTGACAACCCACGGCCCTTTCCTTGGAGAAAAGCTTTCCTATATCGGGGATACCACTATGACACTATCTCGTGCCAATCACCCATTGCCATGTGTTTTAACTTTCCGATATGGCAACACAATTTTCCAACATGACAACGTGTGATAGGCTTGAGACGCTATTGTGGCATCCTTGTTATGTAAATTCTTCTCCCTTCCTTGACAACCAACCCTAAAATCTATTCTCCCTTTATATATGTCTCTCCTATCGGAATGGCAACGCGAAAAGCACATTCAATGCTTTCAAAATGTCATCTCTCACAAGCACATTCACTGCTTGAGCTAGACAACCAAAATCCGTGTAGAGAAGATTAAACCGAAGATGAATTGCTTAAACAATGTTTTAACTAATGCATCATACTTAAGTCTTTTATGAAACCAACCATTTGGTGAAAAAAAATTGTCTGCAGTAAATCAATGTGCATCCAATCACACAAAAGGATGGCTCAAAATGACAAGTCTCTGTAGTATTTCATTTAAACACAATTTGTAGGGATTGATCCAAAAGGACATGATGGATTGGTACTAGAAAATCGATTTGCACAGAAGAAAAGGTATTAGAATTGGTTTTTATTTGATCTGAAAAACAGTTGTATTTATCCAACTAAAGTCACAAACACAACGCGTATGCATAAACATTTCTAGATCAACTCAGCAATCTTCAAAAAGTACAATCAGAAGTGGTTACAGAACTCTACAAAGAAGTATTTCTTATTATGCCTTCCAAAAAGCCAAAAAGCCAAAAAGCCAAAAAGGGAAAATCTGCACCCCACCACCACCCCTAAAAGAATTAATACCAATAAGCAAACTAAAATAATCTATGTTCGAAGTCACCAGAAAAAAAAAAGGGCAGAAACTTCAACTCCCCTCTGATCTTGAGCTCCGTCATGCATCAATTTTCACTGTAATTAACCTCAACAAAGAAAAGCCCTGCCTGGATATAAAATCCAGGTCTTCATGTATTCTTTGGCTTCACATGATTTTAAAGCTATCTTTCCTTATTTCATAATGTGAACAAACCACCCATTAAAAGCTTGAAATCTTGGACGAACTGTCTGCGAAGCCCTAGGTTAAGTCCGCATCGTCAACCCATTCCTCCTCACTAGTCTACACAGAAAATGCCGTTGGCAGTTCAGCAAATGGCCACCACCCGGCACTGTATGTTTGGATTTGACAAAGATGGGGCACGTATAGATTCATCTAATGGACAATGGTAAAAGAATGGTTGGCACTTAACTCTTGCTTGCCTTGTAGGTATATGGAATGGAATGGTATCATCCTAGATATGATCTAGTACAATTCTTGTCTTCTTAAGCAAATTTCCTCTGAAGGTGTCCCATCTTCAGCTTCATGTTTCTCTAATTCTCCATTCCCGCCACTACAAAGTCGCGCAGATAATGAAGGCGACACAGGCATGTAGCTACCACCTGTTTATTTCAACAAGCATAAAGCCCAAAATAATTGGAAATTTAAAAGAGTCAACTGGTTAGGAAATAGATGATACTAGAGTAGAGAGGAAAAAAAAAGTAATAGAATAGATTGGTCTCACACCTCTAAAAGAAGAGCTTCTTTCAAATTCTTTTGTTGAATGCAATAAGATGGTCCCACATAATACAACAATAAATCCACATATTTCTGATAAGATAGCTCCCCCACTTTGGTCATCCCAATCCTAAAATCATAAAAAGCAGTATGTAATTACTGTCATCAAACTAAATCCCCAATCAACAGCCTGTGGTTTTAGTAGAAGAACAAAAAGTATCTTGCTAGAAAGAATGGTCACATAGTATTCTATACAAAAAATATTTTCTGTAAGTTGGTCTAACCAAGAAACTGAAATCTGACTGTGTTTCTTCTCTTTTATAGTGCAGATATACATCACATTTTATGCAGTAGAAATTGAGTGTCCAAACAACAATTCTGATACAAAAAGTATAGCAAACCCTTGTAGAATTCTCCCTGTCATAAAGTTAGCCCTCCAATTTGGATCAAGAGTACTGGATGGCTAAGTTTGACTAATTCTAGTAGGTTAATTTGAAGTATAGTTAGTAGCACTGACATTGTACTCTGTCGTCGGTTTTTTATGAAGTCCCTTACCAATTCCAATCAACCAAAGAACCAACATTTTTTCACGTCAACTAAATTAATGGACTTGGCTTTAGCCTCATAAAAAGCGTGATTTTCTTAACCTGGTGATTTTTGTTTGAAATGCCAAATCAGATGTTATTATCCACACAAGGGTCTACTGGAGCTACTTTTCAGTGTATGCCTTGTAGTCACATTCCAGATTCATGCCTTCTGTTAAAATCAATCACATTAACAACAATCCAACTTGGAACTGAAGCTAGACTTGGCAAAGAGATATAACACCATGACATGTCCAACTTATAACACTATCACTTAACAATACCTTAAACAAATTTTTATTTTTATTTTTTGAGGGAACAATACCTTAAACATTATGACACTGGCAATGATTGCCAGCGTTGTAAACATGACATAATAAATAGGGGACACGACTGCAGTGTTGAATGTATCAAGCGCCTGAAAAATCAGAGTTGAGTGGTTCAGTAGAAAATATGAATACAAAGATTCCTTTAATTCTTCTAAAGAAACATACATATATATGGTATACATGTATCCTTGAATGTATCCATATATATGTTCATGCACACGCAAAAAGCAAGAGCCAAACTATTACTGCAATAAAGAATAACCCTCAAGTTATTATTACCTTTTAATTATGTTTTTTAAGATGCTTACAGAAATGTTGAAAAGCCAAGTTATAGATTGTGGATGCTCAAAAATGGACGGCCAAGATTGAGTCCAACTTAGAGATGAGGTGTGATGGAAGATGGGTGAAGGTGAGTCCAACTTAGAGAGTCGTTTTAACGCTGTTTAAGTGAAGGATATTTTAGTACTTTTTTATCCAGAGTTCTTAGGTTTAGGTTCTATAAATTATTTAGTCGTGATCATTTCGAACAGATTTCGATGATTGAATAAAGTTACATCAGCTTTGCTTCTCTCAAGGTATGTACGATGCAACCTGACCCTAGGTGTGATGCCTAAGGCCTCTATAAGTGATTCCTAAAACACTATTGCTGTGATGCTATTAGTTTCTATCGTTTTCTTTTAATTTTCTCCTTGCATTCCATAAATTTCCATTTTGATCTTACGTAGATATTATTTCTCTTTGTCCTGCATCACCACCACTCTTTAAATGACATGTAATATGTTATCAATGCCACTAACAGCTCTAGTGAAGAAAAAAAATTATATGAAAATATGAGTAAGAGATGTGGCAAACCACATATTAACTATGGAAACTATATTGAACATTACACAGAAATTTGAAAAGATCATATGACATGAAATCATCCTATGATTAATTGTAGTTAAAGCCTCCACCTAAGGCAGCTACGGACTTTGACTTGTACAAATGTATTTTCAATACCGATTTCTTTTTTGCAGCATATATTCATTAGGAAACTGCTTTCTTTGACTAACTTAGTAGTGAGGATAGAACAAGATTAATCTTAAAGACGGGAAAAGGTCTAAAACTGAACAAAACTTGATGGGTTTCCCATAAATCCTCCGAAAAGTAGGCAGAACCACTCGTCCCCGAACATGTCAAATTTTATAGACTAAACAAAAGCCTACTTATGTTCAGACTACTTTTTCTGTTAGTGATAGATGCAATGCACAAGAGCAAAGTGAATGGCAGGACAAAGGAATAGCCAGAAAACTATTCTGGAGAAGGGGAAAGGTGGAAGAACAGTACAAGAGCAAGAACTTCCAAAAGACTCCTATAAATCAGACTATGTTTGTCCATATCTAACATATTCACAATGAAACGGAGTTTCTAACCTTATTCAAATAATTCATTTGAGTGATGACGCATGTAGCTACGACCAACATAAAAAACCACGTCTCTGGATAGATTAACTGATTCTTCCCCTCAAAAGTTAATTTCAGAGCAGTTCCTAGGGCTTTAACACTCATCACCTGCAGAATCATGGAAAATAATGCATGTAAATTACAAGAAATCCAGATATTATTAAAATTGAAAGGAAACAATTTGATAACAAGAAATCATTAAAAGCAGACTCAGGTCTACAGGGACTCTGTAGATTGATGTGCTAACAGAAATTTGTCTTCATCCCACTATGCAATCAGATTGACTTATGTATCAATTACCCACCCAGTCCCCACCCTAAACTTTTTCGAAATAAATCTGTACTGTAACTTTAGAATGAAATTTGAGCATGAAGAACTTACAGGTTGATATTAGATCAATTTTAACACTAGCTTTATGTGTGAACTTTGTGCTTAAAGTTTAAATTCTTACATTCTATATAATGCATAATTATTTTAGTACAGTAAGACAAGAATGAGAGGAAATCAGGTTTCCTCTTTTTTTTTTGGAGAACACCATAGGTTGAAAAGAGAGAAACTCAATACAGTAAGAGAGAAATGAACTAATGCTTATAAGTACTTGAAACAATTTACCGAGAGAGAACCCATCAATGAACAAATGCCGGTGAAAACTAGCACATTCGTGTGCCCACATTGTGGTGCAAAATGGAAGACTAGTATGAAAACCAGAACAACCACTGAGCCCACATAAAGCAAAAAAGCTGAAATTGACAGTATATGTTGTTAATTTCCAAAGAAGAATCATATAAAGCTCAAGAAAACAGAGAAAAAGGAATTAGAATAAAACAAATAGCCTGAATCAAACCTGGCTGAGTTGCCATACTCCATATTTCAAGAACTGAAGTTATAGAATGCTCCTTTGGTGCATGGATAACAATAATGATCGACCCGGCAATGCACATTACACAGCCCAAAACTCCAAGCCGGTGCAACCTCTCCTTCAAGATAAAATGAGCCAGCACAGCACTACACCATACCATTCAATTTTTAAACATTATTAGTAAAACCTAACAACATCATAGGACATGATAAAATTATATACGAACAACCGAGCAAGGAATCAAAAGCAATATATGAGCAGTTACCTTACAATTATACTTAATGCACCGAGCGGGGTAACAAGAACTGCCGGAGCAAATGCATAGGCAACAAAGTTTGCAATCTCTCCAACAATCACTATATCAAAAATCATAAATCAAGAGAGATTCTGCAAACCATCAGTGGAATTGAACGAACAAAATGAGTACCAAAACCCGTATTTTTAACTGACATAGTGACATTGGAAAACATCAATTGCTACAATGCAACAATAGCATTACTTCCATGGTGAAGAAAATTATTTCCCATGACCAGCACGTGAACTCGATTACAAAATGAAGCGTGAATGGTGATGAAATACCAAAAAATCATAAGAGCAAGTAATGACCATAATCCATAAAGTTTTATATGACACAATGGCCATAACTATTTGCAGAATCTATATTCAACAATAAAAATATACAAAAAAAAGACAACAGTAATCAGAATTTTGGCTGTCTTACAAACATTATGAAACAGAACCAAAAAGCCAAAAACAGATGTAGAAGCTTACTTGTAATAAAGCCCAGCCACCACAGAGGCTCCAAGAGATAAGAGTACCCGCCATAACCTACAACAATCAAGGATCAATAACAAACCAATCAATAAAAAAAAACCCATCTGATAAATCAATATAAGTAAAAGAAAAATCGAGATTGAGAAGAAATAAATGAACAGAAAGCCACCAGCTCTGACCCCAGAAGCAGCTGCGGCTCTTCTGAGGCCTTTCTTCTTGATAATAAAGCTTGCCCCTATGAACCCACTTGAAAGCAAAGCCAAAACAAAGCCTTTAAGATTGTCTTTGGAGAAACCCATGACGAATATGTGTCTCTCTTTCTGAAATTTTCGCTGGTTTCTTCATGGAAATAAAACAGAGTCAAAAAATTTGGGAGATCATCACCGTGTTTTCAAACCTCGGTGAATAATATGCTCTTTTTCAGGTTGCCGGGGTGTGGGGACAGCAATGGTGTCAAGTAGAGGTAGAGCTACATTATTTGCGAGATTGGGCTTGTCCTTTTTCTATTTCTATTTTTGTCGCTTCTAAAATTCGTGAAAGACTAGAGACAAATTGCCAATATTTGTCCACGAAATACTTATTTTTGAATTGACTACATAAAACTTCCCGAATTTTGAAGGTGGTTTCGAATTGTTACCAAATTGTAGGTGTTTTAAATTGCTATCCTCTTATAAAATTAAGAGGATTTAAGAGAGAGATTTGGATGAAGAAAATTCATTTATTCTTGTGTTTAAGTTCATCAACATTATATTAATGTTGGTGTCTATTTATAATATGATATGGGGTAGTGAGTCATATAATAGGTTTCAAACATAATGATAGAATTGTAGGGTAAGTATATAATGGTAGGGATGACAGGTAATGATGGGCATTCATATTAATCTATGCTGATTTACAACATGTATTTGCAACACTCCTCTTTGGATGTTCATTATGCATGAAATATGCCTCATTAAAAACCTTGTCAGTCAAATCCAATGGAACAAAAACTGGTCGAAAGGAAAAATAGTACATAACCATATGTAACATAAAATTCTATGTATATTGTGGGAGTAAATATTTTCGTTTCCGATCACATCACGTCACGTGGAAAAGAAGATTATCCCGTAAATTAATTAGTTAAACCAATTTATTTGGTTAATTAATTAATAGGGATAATATCTTAATTATAAATTATTATCTTTATTTAATAAGATAATATCATTAATTTGGATATTGTCCTAATAAGAGGATAATATCTTCATTATAGGGTATTATCTCATAATTAATGAGATAATATTATTAATTCAGATATTATCATAATAAAAGGATGTAATCAAGTCTGACTCAATCTCTACGAAACCCTAGCCCCGAGGCTCCTATAAATAGATGACTTCATTCATAATTCAAGTTACATCTAAACCTACTCCTGATACCCGAGAAAAATACCCGAAGCTCTCTCTCCCTCTCTACTCTCCATATTTTATCCACATGGCTCTGGCCACCACACACGGCTTTGGCCGCCCGGTTCACACCATATATACAACTCCGTACCCTTTGCTTAGCTATTGTTTTCCTACAAACACTCGAACTAACTTAGGCATCGGAGGGCCTTTGGCCAACACCCCCCGGGTGTGGTCTATTTACTCTAATCTTTTTTACAGGAATCGAGAAGGAGAGAGAAGGAAGATCGAAGGTTGAAGGATCCATAAGCGAATATTCTCCCACGAGATTATTTGCACAAACATATATGACATTGACATGCGTGCCAGGAAAAACTCTGTGGGATAAAAACCTGGGCGAAAGGAAAAGAGTACAGTGTATATAAACATTGTTGATAGCATGCTCCCCATGATTTATGTCTCCCCTTGATAAGTATGCATTAATTTTACTAATTAGAAAGTCCACATAATCCAATGCCATGCACTAGTTTTTGAAATGTGCATTTCGGTAACAATTTGGTGAAAAGATCTGCCAGATTATCACTTGAACATATCTGTTTGACTTCAATTTCTTGATTCTCCTAAAGTTTGTGTGTGTGGAAAAACTTTGGTTATATGTGTTTGGTCGTATCTCCCTTGATGTATCCTGCTTTGATTTGAGCAGTGCAAGTAGCATTATCTTCATATATGGTTGTTGTAGTATTTTTCATTGAAGGTAAATCATATGTGCTCCGTATATGATGGATTATTGATACTAACCAAATGTATTCACGACTCACTCCATGGAGTGCAAGTATTTCTGAGTAATTGGAGGATGTAGCCACTAATGTTTGCTTTATGGAACGCCATGAGATTGTTGTCCCTCCATAGGTAAATACATAGCCAGTTTGTGAACAACCATTATGTGGATCAGAGAGATATCTTACATCTGTATATCCAAAAATACTTTGTCCATTGTCAACACACCGTACTTCAAATTCCCATACCCACATTACTTACCAGTTGTGCCAAACTTTTAGCACCATGGGCACAGTCATCTTCACAAACACGGAATTCAAATGTTTCGAACAGTTGTTAATCTCAACTAGTATATGAGCTTAGCCACATCGAGAAGGCAAGACAACACAATAGGACGTCAAATACTTCACCGAAATAAGGAGGCACACAAGGTGAAAGGTTTACAGGAATTTGACCTAATGCTCTGATACCAAATTGAAAGGACCTGCCCAGAATTTCCCCTTGGAATCTGTGACGAACCCTCTCCTTATCCGACACCAGGCATGTGTCGGCCCAAATTACCAAAACACCCTTCTTGCTCTAATTCCAAAACAACTTTAGGGCTTGACTTCTAACGGAAAATCAGCAGAGCCTTCCTTGAAACTGGCTCAAAACCCAAAAAAATCCACATGCACAGCAAACACAATTAATTCCCAAAATTTTAGCAAGCATAAAGTAAAAACCACACACCAATTAGCAAAAGTTTCAATGGGCTTTAGGCCCCCTTTTACCAATATAAGAAAGTGAGCAAAATCAACTTGACAAAATTCAACATAACAAACAAATCATAAACTTACAGCTGCACTTAGGTTAGACTAGGTTGCTTACATACCCTTATTGAGGGATCAAGCCACACATAGCTCTTTCCACCCTAAATCACAATTAAGATAATACAGAAATGTTCAAAGTGAAATCAACACTAAAATTATAGAATCATTCTTTACCTTGATTTCAACAAGCTATATGATTGAATATCATGCCATGAAATTATGTACCTAACAATTCAATTAGTTTATCATTGTACATCCAAACACTTACATAACCAAACCTTTTACTTGAAAGTCATACCTGCAACCATTCACATAGTGCATATGTCCTGTAATCACCCACCAAGGGGTATATGGGAACACCATCAAATCCGAAGGCAATAGGGGAAGGGAAAACTAGCTAAGAGCATCTCCAGTAGACTTTCTATCCTTTCATCCCTAGCTACTTTGGCTAAAAAGAAGGAAAATCCTTCTTCCAGCAGACTCCCTACTAGTCTCTCTATTTTGGAAAACCTACTTTTGGCTCTCTACATCTAGCGAAGAGGAGAGAGAATTTGGCTAGGAGGAAAGAGAGAAAGGGAGAGAGAAATAGAAACATTTGGGAGGTTGGTGGGGTTGGGTTTCTACTCTTCTTTTTAATATATTTGATTTGCAAGAGAAAGAGAAAATAATAATAAAATATTTCATATTAGCCAAAATAGAGAACATTGCTGGAGGAAACACCTTTTAAGTGGTTTGCTATAATAGCTTTCTAGCTATTTTAGCTAGAATTTGGCAAAAATTTGGAGACTCTCCTGGAAATGCTCTAACCACCTGTGTAGACAAGTCGGGCAGTTGGCTAGGGATCTTAGCCAACCATATGTAGATAATATGAGCAAGGTGACGAAAAATATCATGTTAGCTATACCACACGTTGGTACTGCACTATTCTCCACTTAGATGTACCTCAAACATAATCCGTCAATTCCAAGTGCTACACATGTGGAATGGCCAACTCCACATGTGTGTTGCATCCTAGCAGAACTCAGGGACACGTGGCCAACCTAAGAACACAAATAATCCCGTAGCAGGACTCAGGGAGATTTACTCAACATGAGAACGCAAATAATCCATCAATTCTCCTAGCAGGGCTCAGGGACAAATGATCAACATCAGAACGCAATCCTAGCAGAACTCAGGGAGATATACTCAGCTTGAGAACGCAAATCCTAGAATAACTAAGGGAGATATACTCAACCTGAGAACACAAATAATCCGTCAATTCCCCTAGCAAGACTCAGGGAGATATACTCAACCTAAGAACACAAATCTTGGCACCACGCAGTTCCGGCGTCCTCGATACTTGTGGGGCAATGTCATATGCACGTAGACAAATCTGAGGGCAATTGAGGTGTCTGAAGACAACTATATGTCCGAATACATTCTGAAGACAACTATATGTCCAAAGACATTCCAAAGGCAACTGTATGTCTAAAGACATTCTGAAGGCAACTATATGTCCGAAGACATCAATATTTCATAAGGCATCTAGGATGATCGAAGACATCAATATTTCCGAAAGCAACTAGGATGTCTGAAGACATCAATGTTTCTGAAGGCAATCGGGATGTCCGAAGACATCAATATTTCCGAAGGCAACAATATTTCCAATTTCAAACGATTTAACACATGTATAAAAATAAACATAAACATATCACCAAACATTTAAAATCAACTCAACCCAAATCCGCACAATAAAACATAAATATATCATACTAGGAAAGTAAATATATCAACTATCGAACCTGAATATCGCATAATAGACGCAATATCTGTTCGATAGTTAGACGGTAACCAACTTCAAATCCGAGCATACCGTCGTGCTCAAAACGACGTGGGGATCATTCTAGGTTTGATGGTGGTATTGTGACTTGTAATGGCCGGAGTTGGCCAGACTGAAGCTCGAAACTTTCGGTACAGATGCTGGAAAACATGGCCTCGGTTTTGCTTGAAATCGATCCCTAAATTGGTGGTTTTGATATCCAAGATGTACTGGGTTTTGAAGAGGGAAGAGAGATGGAGATTTTCGTGGTGGTGGTATTGCTTGAAATCGATTCCATCGCCGTCTGAAATTCAGTCGTCGCGGTGAGAGAGAAACATAGGAGAGAGAGAGAGAGAGAGAGAGAGAGAGAGAGAGAGAGAAATCCCAGAGAAGAAAACTGTCCAACTTTTTAAAATCCAACTTTGCAAGAATTACGATTGTGCCACTGCACTTCCATAGATCATAATTCCTTCATTTCAACTCATATTTAGAATTTTGAAAATTAATTTAAATTTCAGAAAGGGATGTTACATGTTGTTCCACGAAGGTATAGTAGAACATGCTTGATGCCTGTCCAATGTTGAATTGTTGGAGCAGTATTGTATTGTGCTAACAAATTTATTGAAAGCAATATCCAGTCTCATACATTGTGCTAAATATAATGAAGCACCAATGGCACTAAGATATAGCACTTCTGGACCAAGGATGGGTTCATTTTCATCTTTCGGATGAAATGGATCTTTCTTAGTGCCAAGAGACCTAATGACCATTGGGGTGCTGAGTGGATGAGCTTTGTCCATTCCAAACTGCTTCAATACCTTTTCAGTGTAAGTTGATTAATGGACAAGAATTCCTCTATCAATATGCTCTATCTGTAGCCCCAGACAATAATGTGTCTTCCCAAGGTCTTTCATTTCGAATTCTCGTTTCAAATATTCAGCACTCCTTTGAATCTCTTCTGGAGTTCCAACAAGATTCATGTCATCAACATATATTACCACGATTGCGAAACCAGAGTTTGATTTCTTAATAAACACATTCTTGCTTAGGATTGTTGGTATATCCTCTCTTAAGTAAATTCTTGCTTAGGCGATTGTACCACATTCGACCAGATTGTTTTAAACCATAAATGATCGCCTCAATTTTATTGAGAGCATGCCCCATGGTTTAGTATTAGTTGCTTCGGGCAACTTGAGTCTTTCTGGGACTTTCATGTATATATCAGTATCCAACTCTCCATATAGATATGCGGTAATAACATCTATAAGTCTCATTTCTCGTTTTTCTGAAACCGCTAAACTTATCACTTAAGGAAACACAATTGCGTCCATTACTGGAGAATATGTTTCCTCATAATCAATCCCAAGCCTTTGTGAAAACCCTTGTGCAATGAGGCACGCTTCATACCTTGAAATCTCATTTTACTTATTGAGATTTCTCACAAATACCCACTTATAACCTACAAGGTTAATTGATCGGTGCATAATTACATATCATTTTGTATCCTTGTAACTTATGATTTGGTTATGTTTTTGAGTTAAACTTGTGCTTTTAATCAGTTTTGTGTTTGTTTCAGTGTTTTAAGCTTAAGGACTCATTTATTGCATTTTGGAGTCAAGTCTGCTCAAATTGTGTCTGCAAATCAGTCAAATTCACGGGTTGAACTGTACGTGCTCAGAAAGAACCAGCTAATGAGCCATACATCATTGGAAATATATGGAAGTCTAGTTTCTGTAGCATTTTACGGTTCATGATTCCGAGTCTCCTAGAGGAAGTTATGCAGGTTTTGGCAGCTTAAGGTCAAATTCGGCAGCATATGTGTTACTAGGCCAAAAATGGCATTTTAAGGGCTGTCCGATTTTTCCTTGAGCTGGGCTGCATATGCTTGGAAAGATAATTCAAAGAGCTTCAAGACCCATATTTTTATAGAATTTTATGGATGGAGAAACAAGCCCAAAACGAGCCCAAAAGAAGACTGCAATGCATTGTCATGCTGGCATGCATAAGCATGATGTGTTATTGATTGTGGGGAAGTTAGGTGAAGCAGATGCATTTCTTATATTTGAGTGGAATTTTGCAGCAGCCAAATGAAGTAAAAGAAGATGAAGTAGATGCTGCAACACTAAGCTTAAAGACAAGAATAATTGTTTTCAAATGCAATTGTGTGTTAGGTTAAGTTGGTGAATTAAGTGTTGTAAGTTGGTGAAATTAGTGTGGTTAGTGAACTCACTTGTATATTCAGATTTTCACTTCCCCTAGGCCTATAAATAGGGAAGTTCTCTAAGTTTGTAAACACACCCCAAGGGGGGGAGCTCTCAAGCACTTCTCTAGAGCTCCCTTCCATTCTCTCCCTCAAATTCTCTTAGTTTCCCTTTGTAGTTCTCAATTGTTGTAATAAGATCATTCTACTAAATTTTCTTTTTATGAAATCTCAAAACACTTCCCAAACACTTCTCCCTTCTCTTCTTCTAAACTCTCAAACACTTTCCTTCCTTCCTCAAATTCTCTCTTTAATGTTCTCTTAGTTGTAATTTATTTTTCTTGTAATGTACATTATATTCTTTCTTAAGTATTCAAGTTTAATTAATTTCCAAGTTTCAATTATGGTTTTTGTTCTTATTCATTATGCTTATAAGTTAATATGCTAGTTTGAATGATTGATCACCATTAAGGCTTGGATGTTAGCTATCTTGGTTTGAATTAAGAGTAGACACCATGCTTTAATTCGAATTGAACTATGAATAGGAAGAGTGTATGAGAATTCGACAATCTGGATTAGATACATACTTGGTTGTTTAAAATATTCTTCTATGCTTAATGGATTCCTAATGCTTAGGTTAGACAACAAGTAAATCAAATTAGGAATACAAGGTTAGGACCAGACACCATGGCCTAATCATACTTTAGCTAGAATCAATCCATTAATCTAAATTGAACTTGAGAACTTATTTGCTTGAGTTATTTTCTTATTTTCTTTCTTCCTTGTTTCATGTTCTTTTGTTTTTGTTTTTGTTTTGCATAGGAAAACTGAATTGGATTATTCAATCACCAATCCCTGTGGAATCGACCTCGCACTTACATATGCTATACTACCGAACGGCTCGTGCACTTGCGAGTATCACAAGTTGAGGATGCAGCTGAATCCATTTTGGTGCAGCTGAATCGACCCAACATTAATATTGGATGGGGTTAAGACAATTGATCCAAAAAACTCTGTTTTTCCAAAGAATTTAATTCTGCCTGGATTGCATCTTTCCATTTAAGCCAATCATTTCTTCGTTTACATTCATTGACGAAGTGGGGCTCTACGTCATTGTTTTCTATGATCTCATTAGCCACTGAGAATGAAAATATTTTATCGATGATTATTTCATTTCGATCCCACAATTTGTTATTGCATGCATAATTTATAGAGATCTCTTGATTTTTAGGTACCATTGCCTCCTCAGGGACATTTGTCAAATCTACGACATTGTCCTTTTTAGAAAATACTTGTGCCTTTTCAATGGCATTCGGATCATGAACTGTGGGTTCCTTATTTATTTCTTTTTCATGATCAATTTCCTTTGGATTCATAGTTGCCATTGCCTTCCTTTTTCAAGGGGTTGAATCCTTTAAGACATAGTGGGTACATCCCATGATAAATTCACGCTGTTTTTGTATATCCCATGATAATTCACGCCGTTCTATAAGAACGACACTTTCTCCCCCTAATTGCGGGAAATGTGTCTCATCAAAGTGATAATCCGCAAACCGTGTGGTAAAAACATCACCCGTCAGAGGCTCTAAATATCGAATGATGGAAGGTGAATCAAAACCAACATAGATTCCCATTATGCGTTGAGGACCCATCTTAGTACGTTGTGGTGGTGCAATAAGCACATAAACAGCACAACCAAAAATTTGTAAATGTGAAATGTTTGGTTGATTTCCAAATACAAGTTGTATGGGGGAAAATTGGTTGTTAGCGATGGGCCTCAATCTTACTAATGATGCCTCATATAAAATGGCATGTCCCTAAGCATAAACAGGCAACTTAGTCTTGATTAGGAAAGTTCGGGTTATTAATTGAAGAAGTTTAATCAAAGCTTCTGCCAAACCGTTTTGAGTATGAACATGTGGAACATAATGTTCAACCTCAATGCCTAATGACATGCAGTAGTGATCAAAGTTTGTGATGTAACTTCACCAGCATTATACAGTCGAATTGACTTAATAGGATAATATGGAAATGAGGCTCTTAATTTAATTATCTGAGCTAGAAGCCTAGCAAATGCCACATTTTGAGTGGATAAGAGGCAAACATGCGACCAACGTGTAGATGCATCAACCAAGACCATAAAATATTGAAATGGTTTGCAAGGCGATTGAATGAGCCCACAAATGTCCCCTTGAATTCTCTGTAAAAATGATGGGGATTCAACATCAACCTTGCTTTGAGATGGTCTGATTATCAACATCCCTTGTGAACAAGTCTAGCAATAGCTATTACCAAAAAATGACATATGTTTACTTAACAAGGGGTGGCCATGAGAGTTGACAATGATCCTACGCATCTTTGTGGATCCAAGATGACCTAAATGGTCATGCCACATCTGAATAACATTAGAGTCAATGTATCGTTGGTGCATCACATTATGTGCCTCAATCGTTTGTATGGTTGTATCATATAACCCTAATGAGAGCACACTAAACTTTTCCAGTATACGCTTTTGGGTATTACTAGAGGTAGTGCAGATATTCTATATTGTCCTCATTTCGTGTTTCAATATGATATCTGTAGGGGCCTTTTTCTTCCGGCAGCAAGTAGGCTGGGCCGCTGCAAGGAACAATCTGATGCAAGTGTCCCCTTTGTGTTTGAGTTCGAAAATTAAGCCGCAAAGATGTCTCGAAAGGGTGATGATGCCTTAGAAAACTCTTTGGTTACCTTTACCGATGAAAATAACGACAAATTACAGATAAATCTTCTAGCTTTGCATGAGAAGATTATGGCATGGGAGCAAAATTATCATGGGTTTAGCACTTGAGAGAGAGAGAGCTGTGGGTTCCTATGAGAGGCAGAGGTTCTAAGGGAAAAAGAAAAGGATTCTAAGGAGGTTTGATGAAGGGGGAGAAGGATGGTGAAGAATTGTGGGTAATCTTAGCAGTTTCCGGCAGCTTGACAGTGACTCTGTCAAAGCTTCTATCAATCTGCCAAAACAGGGGAAATAGGGGAAATAGGCAAGGATAGCACGAAAATTACTGGGTTTGCATGCGAGAGAGAAAGCTTGCTCTTTGAAGGTTGTGGGTTATGTCGTGTTGGGTAGAAGAGGCCCTATTTATAGTTGCTGGGGTTTGTTCTTCTCCAAGAAACCCTAATGGTTTCTTCCCAATCTAGCTAAGCTTTCCTCTTCCTTTCATCTCCACTTTCTTGACTTACTTCATGGTGGCAAAGTCAGCTCTGCCCAATCCCACAAAATCAGAGATTTTTGGGAGCTCAATGCTTCTTCCCGCGGTTGCTTCAGAGGAGAGCTTCCATTTTCACCCATCTTATTTCTCTCCTTTCTTCCTCTTTCCATGGCCAAATCTGATGAAGGAAAGAAAATGGGTATGCCTGCTGGTTCGAAAAGTGGCATCCTTCCCTACGCGCCAATATCCCATGGTCCTTTGAATGCCTTTGCTGGAAATTTGTTCCCCCATCACGTGCTGAAGCTTCCAGCAGTTCTGCATACATGGACACCTTTGCTCCTTTTTGTAGCTTTTGTTTTCACCCAAGTGCTGAGGCTCCTGCTGACTTTTATGCTAATTGTATGGGCTTCTTGAGACAACAATATGACTTGTCAAATAAATGGGCTAAGCTTATCAAGTGTTGGGCCATCTTGGTTGTAGTAATGGGCTATCTTTTTGGTTGGGATATTTTAATTGGGGCAATGAGCTATTTTCTCTCTTATGCTTACCCACGTTTGGGCCTAAGAAATGGGCTTGAGTCCCGAGGCTCCCAAGCGACCCGGAACTTCCATTTCTCGGTCTATCAATGGGCCTCATGACAATTTATTACCATCCCTACCACAACCCACTCAAGCAAGCTCCGGGTATTCGAGTGGCTTGGGCCCACTTAAGCTTGTAGTGCGATTGGGTGTGAAATAATAATTTCCCGCTTGGCATGGCATGTTGCTTGGCATGGCATGTCATTTGGCATGCCTTTAATTATGACGCTTGATAGGATAATTGGCATGGATTTGCAGAGCTAAATGCATCCTTATAATTTTAATCTCAGTTTCTAGCGTGACAGATTTTTATCTGGCATGGCGTGTAGGGTGTGGCTTGTGCATGGTAGACTTTTGTGTACTCCAAATCGGGTCTTTTTCCAATAATATATCGTTTTTGGGCTAGGAATTTATTCGGGCCCAACCATGGATTTTTTGGGCATCAACAATATCCATTTAAACGTATATCCTTAAACTCAACAAGTTTCTCTTAGAGTTGGCTGCATATAAAGCAGTTGGGATGGATAACATTGTGCCATTGGGTAACAAGACTTGGGTTGTTCCTAAGCCATTAACCAGATCTACAAGACCTAATATAGTTGTTACACATGCTTTGTAAGCATCAAGTTTGAGAAATATTTTCGATCTTGAAGGATCGTGTGAGTAGTCGCATTATCTGCGAGACAAATATCTTTGACATCTTTGCATTGGGAATATCCAGATATCATTTCCATTTTATTAGATTATTAAATATGAAAAACAGTGCCACTTTATTGTATTCAAAATGCAACATTGATTATAATAAAAACGATAATAATTATACACGAACAAAAATGACAATAATTATACAAGGATAATAAAAATGACAATAATTATACTGGGATAAAAAGGGGAAAGTATTTTAAGTAGAGTTTGATTTCATTCCTTTCCTTAAGCAAGGAAATCTGAAACGTCGAGGTGTGTCGTTTCTGGTTGGCTTGATATCCCAAAAACCCCTTCTGGTTTGTCCATCGGATCAAAAGATGTTGGGGTGTGAGGACTTACAAAGTTCCACAAGATGTTGGGCTGTACGACAGACACAGGCCTAATGTCCATCACTGCCACACCTATGGCAAGCTCTCTCAATAGTTTTAGGTGTGAGGTCGTTCCTTATATAAGATTTCCCTTCATTTCGAGACGCATTTTTGGGGACTGAAACATTCCTCGTACCTAGGCCAGTAGAATGATTACCACAACCTCTTCCACAACCTCGCCCACCTCTTCGCCCACGTTTGTAAGTATTGCCACAAGAAGAGGTGGCATTTGTTCCTCGAGAGACATCATTCACTTTCGAGAATGGTGCAGAACCCGCTCGTCCAGATTGATGATTTTTCAACAGAAGTTCATTGTTCTGTTCTGCTAACATAAGACATGACACCAACTGTGAGTACTTCATGAACCCACATTCTTGATATTGTTGCTGCAGGAGCAAGTTCGTGGCATGAAAGGTGGTGAATGTCTTTTCAAGCATTTCAGCATCTGTGATATTCTCTCCACATAATTTCATTGTAGAAGTAATTATGTGCATTGCAGAGTTATATTCAGACACTGTTTTGTAATCGTGAAATCGCAGATGTGTCCATTCATAGAGAGCTCTTAGTAGGATCACTGTTTTCTAGTGATTATACCTTTCCTCCAAAGCCTTCCACAATATTAGTGGATTTTCAACCACTATGTATTCACTTTTTAATCCTTCATGGATATGTCTGTGGAGAAATATCATGGCTTTTGCATTATGTTCCGGAGATGCATTGTTTTCATTATTGATGGTGTCTCCAAGGCTATTTGCTTCCAAGTGGAGTTTGGCATCGAGAGCCCATGGAAGGTAATTATTGTCAGATATGTCTAATTCGGCAAATTCAAATTTTGTCAAGTTCGCCATATATGTGAAAAAAAATGAGATGTGTCAGAACTTGCAACAGTGTGCCTGTATATAGTATTAGAATTTTAAGTTCTTAATATGACATTCATTTTTGAACTTAAGGCAAAAAATGTGATGTGCTCGAAACTTTAGGCTCGAGACTTGAGATTTAGGAACTTCAGGCCATCATTCTTTTGCAAGATATAAACTTGTAAAATAAATTCATAGAATAAAATTTGTTGTATGGACGTTAATTCCACACCATACTTTAAATAAGAATAAATGTGATTGTATGGGTATTAATTCTACTCCATACTTTAAAAATAAAAGTAAATGTGTGATAATCTCTTGTCTCTGGAAAACCCTAAACTCTCTCTGAAGGTGAAACTGTGAGCTCTGCAGCCGCCGCCCCCCTCTGGGGTTGGTGGCTTCCCCATCTTCCATCTTTCTCTCCTCATCCCCCTTTCTCCTTTCCTAGTTTTATTCCCCTCTCCTCTTCTCTCCCCAGATTCGTTTTGATTTTGGGTCCTCTTGCTCAAATCTATTTGGATCTTGTCTTTCGTTTGTTTGTTTGTGTGTTTTTTGTCGTAGGTCCTTGGTGACTTTTGTTGTTCTTGGATGTGTCTTGCTGTCGCTGGGATGGTTGCGGTGTGGTGTTGTCGACCCAGCTTTTTTCTTTGGTTTTCATTGCGTTTTTGAAGCAAGTACTGCAATCCATCGTCGACGCCATGATTTTGTTGCAACTTTTGGTCTACTCATATGGATTTTGCTCCAGTTCAGTCTTTGGAGTTGGAAAAGTGATTGTTTCCGTTTTGTGTGGGATGAGGTTTTGCTTGTGCAAAATAAGAGGTTTAGCCATGTTGGTGCTACAAATCTCTTTGGTTTGCTGATAAGGATGTGGCGCGGTGTCTTTGTTTATTTGAGTCCAATAACTCTCAAAAACTCAATAGGAGTTTGTTGATGTTTGTACTTAGTGTTTGACTTTTCGATGTGGATTTGCCATTACTGTCGTTGCGTGGTGGATTTGTATTGTAGGTTTGAGTACAAGTGCTTTTGTCTGCCGAATTGGAGGTTTTAGGTTTTTCTGGTATGCGTAATTCTCTCCAGATCAAACCAATTTAGTTTTGTGTTTCATCATTGGAGATGTTGTACTCATTTTAGGCATTGCAACTACTCTGTACTTTTTTCTGTGTTATCAATAAAATTACTATATCTTTTAATAAAAAAAAAAAAAAAGTAAATGTGTGATAAAATAAATGTGGGGATAAAACAGTGCCACTTGAGAATAAATGTGCGGTAAAATAAATGCGGGGGATAAAACCACACCACTTGAAAATAAATAGGAGGTGAAACCATCCATTAAAGTTATTTGATCAAAAAGCTGGAATTTAGAAATTTCTTTCATAGCAACCATATTTATTCCTATCATCATCTTTTGGAAGAACCAAGATTGAAACTCTCCAAGAACCTCTATTGGTGAGCAAATCATGCTGATAACATGTTATAAAATTAAGAGGAATTTAGAGAGAAATTTTGGAAAGAGATTTGGAAGAAGAAAACTCATTTATTCTTGTGTTCTAGTTCATCATTCTCATTAATGTTGGTGCCTATTTATAGGCATAAGTAATACACTATTCACTACTATTTAAAATACAATATGGGGTGGTGAGTCATATGATAGGTTTCAAACATAATGATAGAATTGTGGGGTAAGTATATAATGGTAGGGATGATACGTAATGATCGGCATCCATATTAATCTATTCTGATTTACAACATTTATTTGCAACAGATCCAAATTTGTAGACCTTATTTGGGGGCTAAATCCAAATTTTCCTTGATAGGACCCGCCCCGGATTACCTCTCGGAATCCATGATGGACCCTATGGTTTGTCCGACATCTAACCAATGTTGGGCCCACTTACTAAAATAACCCTCTTCTTCGAAACAAAGGAAAAGGACCGAGACTTCTACTGAAATTTTGGCAGAGTCTCTCTTGAAAAATGGACTTATCCAAAATTTTCCACCTGTAAAAACAGCACAAAAAAGGTCCCAATTGGCGGCACACACAATTTACAAGATAGCCCTTCAACCTCAAATTCAACCCTACATGGGCAATAATAGAGCAATCTAAGAAATTCTTTTGTTATACAACCAAAGTAGTTTTCAAAGGAAATAAACAACACAAGTATCCTACAACGAAGTTGAAGCATGAGAAGAGGAAGACTTGGCTTTATTGCTCGGGTCACATCAAACTACATCATGGGGGGCGCAAAACAGAAATTGTGAGTGGATAAAAATAAAGTTTTGAACATAACTTTAATCGAACGTACTAACCCCCACCGTTTTAGAAAAATGATGCCAAATCATGCAATGAAATCCATTCTTATAACATAATTAAATTTTAAAACCATAGAAATCCCTTAAACCCGATATAGTATAGTATAATACTCAAGCTAAACCCTTCTTCCTGTAACCATACCCTTTCTGAGGTATAAAATTGCAAAGCACAATACGCAAAGAAAGTTTCTTAAACTATATAAGTGTATGAAAATAAAGTACATATGTGTATATATAAGTATCATCCTCACACCATCACAAGTACTTGGAAAAACAATCTAACTGGGAGATTGTTTGACTAGCCCTCAGGGTATCAACATTTTTCCCTACGACTAGGGATGAGCTGTCCAACTGGGGGACTACCGCTCCATAGCACACACATCGGAATCCTACATCGCCCTTGCTGCCAAACTAAGTCCTATGCGTGCAAACTGCCCGTCAAGAGCCTACAGCACACTCCGCCAAGGGTGCCCGGATCTTAACCCACATGCTGGCATCCATCATCGACATGTGAGCCCACACGCTAGAATCCAACATCGCTCGTGTGGTAAAGTAACATATCGAACTAGGGAAGGTATATATCATGGTGCAAATCTGAAAACCAATAAGTCATAGTCTGATATATACATATCTCTCCAAATCCACTTTCCAATACACATAGCCGAGTCCGAAAGACTAGCTTTCACAATAATCAAAATCAAAGCATCCCAAATATCATATTCCCAAGCTCAAAATATCCATATACTTCAAATCTCACAATAAAATCCGATAATCCCATAAAATACTATAAACCAAAGTTAGGACAATAATATAGTTTCATAATCCCAACAAAACTAAAATAACTCAAATCTCAATCAAAACTCGTTTATGCATGCAAATCCATATTTGAATAATAATGCTCATTTAAAACAAACGTCCACTCACAAGTAGTCCAAAGCTGCTTGACCCTGTGAAGGTCACACCTGTTGCGTACGTGGAACTTGGGTACCTATTTTGAAGAATATGAGGACTTAATCAATAAAAATACCTCAACAGTGAACTTTAATTCAAACTCCTAAATCTTGGGACTCTTCGAAAGTTGAGATGACCTCGGAAGATTCACGGTCAACCGAGTGGTCAAACTTCCCATATTGGTCAACCAGGACCGCGGGCCCACGACCTCTGATTTTCGATTCGAAAGTTCCTATGGGTCTAAGAAAGTGTATTGAACAATCGTGTAAGTTTGGTCTTGATTGAGCGGTAGGATCTAAGCCATTTGCACGATTAGACGGCGATTGCTTTGCCTAATCTTAGAACCATTGATTCGTAGTATCCGAGACTCTGATTCTCGATCTTCAAATTCCTACACGATCCTAGGGGTGTAGAGAACAACATATTTGAAATTGGAGCCGATCAAATGGTCCAAACCTAATGAACCCAGATATCACATAATAGGCGCAATATCCGTTCGATAGTCAAACGACAACCAATTCCAAATCCGAGCATACCGTCTTACTCAGGATGACGTGGGGAACATTCTAGAACCAAAATGGGCTACCACCCAGTGGCCCACGCATAGCCACCGGTCACTGGCAGCGGCGTGTGCCCTGAGGGTTTTGGCCGGAATGTCCTAGCTTCGCAACGGTGGCAACTAACAGGACTCGACTTGAATTCTCCCTCGGAATCCATGTCGAACCCTGTTACCTATTCAACATCCAACCGATACGAGGCCCACTTACTACTTGTACTCTCATCCCCACACAAAATAAGAAAAGGGGTCAATTCTATCGAAATTTCGACAAAGTCCCCTAAAAACTGGACATTTTCCAAATTTACACTTGTATATAAACACATTTAATCTTCCCAAACTTCAGCACGCACAAGAAAATATCACACACAACTACGACATAGGCCTCCGGCCTTTGAATGTCACCCTTTAATATACGTACCTGCATACATCGATAACAAATTCACCAACTTCCTGCATGCAAGGTCTACATTCCAACCACTGTCAAAAGAAATTCTAAAGTGGCTCAGGCTTCGTTATACATATATAATTCAAATCTCAATAGGGCTTCGAGCCCTCCAAAACAAAAAGAATGCTAAACCTTATTCGCAAACCACTTCGAGTTTAAGACTCAGTAACCATTAACAGATTCAATGATATATTTTGATGCAATTCAAGCATAACTCACACAGTTTATTCCATGGCTGCACCTAGGTTGCCTACGTACCCTTACTAGGGGATCAAGCCACACGTAGTTCTTTCAGTAATGATATTATTCGCATTAAAACTAATAAATCAGTTTAAACCAAGTTTCAAATCAAACCTTACTTAAAGATACTAATGCCTATGCAGAGTAGTCTCATTGCACATACTCAAGAAAATCCCATCGTAAATAACAATATAAAACTCAAACTGACTTTCTCCCACCATTGTTCCCATTATACCTTTATCTTTACATATACACATTTCCCAAACATGCACGACGAAATCATCAACTCCCGTGTGGCTAGAACTAAATCCCCAGTCACGCAAGACGGAATCCTCAACGCCGGTGCGGTTGGAACTCAAAACCACTATCCCAAATCCTAAAACACTAGGTCATATAATTATATAATAAAAACTCAACCCACAACCAAATTTCCAATAAACCAATAAATATTATTCATTTTACTTAATAAGTATAATAAACTCTGATGAACACGTAAAAAATTTATAATAATGTTCGATATCTAAATAATCCAATACCAATATCCAAACATCCCTTTTTCCACAACCTTATTCGAATTCCAGGCTCGCACAGAGAGTAACATCCTTCAATATCAAAACAAGCATAACATATAACACTCACCCTTTCCTTCTCCTAATCTTGTACCCATTATTTATATATGTACATATCTATATTACACAACCCACACCATCATCATGTACCAAGGGAAAACAATCCAACAAGGGGATTGTTTTAACTATACCACATGGCAGAATCCTCAATACTCATGTGGCTAGGGAATGAGCAGTCCAATCGGGGGACTATTGCTCCCCAGACACGCACTGTAGAATCCTCAACACAAGTGCGGCTGAATATCCTTCCTACGCGCGCAGACTACCGGTCAAGGCCTTTGGTACACCCGGGCAAGGGTGCCCGGTATCTTGACACACCTTCAAAGAGTTATTGCATGTCTAATATATCAAGAATCAATAACAAGAGAGGTACATATCATAGTGCTCATCATGTACTGGGAGAAAACAATCCAACACAGGGATTGTTTTACTAGACCACATGGCAGAATCCTCAATACTCATGTGGCTAGGGAATGAGTAGTCCAACTGGTGGACTATTGCTCCTCAGACACGCACGGTAGAATCCTCAATACACATGCGGCTGAAACAAATCTTACGCACGCGGAATGTTGGTTAAGGCCTACGGCACACCCTGCCAAGGGTGCCCGAGTCATCAACATCTCACATGTCGGAAAATCCCTCAATGCACATGTGGTTATCATCCATATCGAACCAGGGAAGGTACATATGATGGTGCAATTCACAAACCCATATTTCAATATTATATATATATATATGTCCCCACTTCCCACTCAACGTGCAAACCTTTATACACAATACTGATAACGACAATAATAGTAATAATAACAATAATAATAACCATAATAATAATAATACCGATAGTAATAATGACTATATATTCTCTGAAATCCTCATGTCACACTACAAAAACCGAAACCAATCCGATAACACCTTTTCATAACATCCTTAACCAAAAAATTAATTTCCAAATTCATACTTAAAATCATATGCCTTATCTTCAACAATCAATACTAGTAAGATCATACGATACTGTTAAAACCAACATCAGATATGCATACAGTCTCACTAATCCCATAATCTGATTAGACCATACTTTCCATAATCTAATAAATCAAAAATTGACCAAGTTCTCATTCAAATTCATTTATGCATGCAACGCAATGTCTGGAAAAACAACGTTTATTATTAATATTATTTTTTTTAAAACCACGTCCCCTCACAATTACAACATACTAAACGACCTCAACCGAGCCGACATGGCCCACTATCCAAGTCAACTGGGCAAGCAAGGTCCACGACCTCTAGTTTGCTATCCAACAATTCCAATTGGCCCTTATTAAGAAGTTAAACTCATCCATAGAGTTTCATCACGATCCGACAGTCAATTTGATCTCGATCGTGGAACTTAGTTAATTAGGCATGTGGGGCCCACGACCTCCAATCACCGATCCGTAAGTTCCTATAAGTCCCACAATGTATACTTAACAAGTTCTGAGTGTTTGGCCTCGATTGAGCGGTTGGATTGCTCTTGATCGCACGATCGTACGGTAACCGTTTTACATAACCTAAAACTCAATGATTCGAAGTACCGGAGGCTCCAATTTTAGATCCACAAGTTCCTACAAGATCCTAGAGGTACTGGGAACCACGTAGTTGGAAACGGGACCGGTCCGAAGGTCTAAACCTATCGAACTCGAATATCGCCTAATCGGCGTAATATCCATTTGATAGTCAAACGGTATCCAATTTCTAATCCGAGCATATTGTTGTGCTCGGGACAACATGGGGAGTATTTTGAAACTCAATGAACCACCACAAAGTGGGTCACACGCCGCCACCCGCCACCGGCAGTGGTGGGTGGCTTGAGTAAATTTCGGCGATTAGAAAAACTCCAAATCACCAGCCAATACCTATACCATAGAACCACCACACCTAGGGGAACGTGTTTTGGTCTTAGACTTCGACCAAAAAGTGGTCGAAGCTAGCCGAAAAAGCACCTCACAAACGGAGAAAAACCTAGGTTTTAGATCAAAATCTAAACACTCCAAATTGATCCTAACCAACCATACCATCAGTTAGAGCACGTTGAGTAGATGAAGAATCATACCTAGATCGACGGAGTTGGCCCCCAGAAACAGCACCAGAAAATTCTGAAACAACCGGAGCTTTAGAAGCACCCACCGCCTCCATGAGCGGTTGCCATGGTTGGAAAGTTACCCAAACGACTTCGCCTGCTGGGGCCAGTCATGTTCCGATCGGTCTCGTCTCTACAGGTGGTTGAACGACGCTGATTCCTCGCCAGAGAGAGAGACCATGCGTGAGAGGGGGGGGGGGAGAGAGAGAGAGAGAGAGAGAGAGAGAGAGAGAGAGAGAGCTGGGTAATTAAGCTTTTTGGACAATTTCAGCGATTCTCGATACGTCCTTTTCATTTTCAGACCTTTTCTCATTCGTTACAACTCGGAATTGAGCGTGCCACCAGTCCATGGACTCGTATCGACGAGCTCTACATAACAGCGCCACTCACTATCTGTAATTCCTACCTGAACAAAAAGGGACTAAACTACCCTTACCCCCAAGGGCAAAAATATATTTTCATAATTAAATAATTAAATAAACCCTTAAATTGGGTCGGGATGTTACAGCGATAGCCACCAATTGTGTCTTGCGACCTAGGGGAAAGCAAGAGTGAGGAGAGAGCTACCTATTCCAAGTGGTGGCGTGACCTAAAGTGGCCGGAAATGTCGCTGGCGACGATGATCATTTTTGTCCATATTTCAAGTCGACACAGTCGCCAAACGCCTGGTTTTTGAGCTAGAAAAAGGGATGGGTCAAGTAGAGTTGAGAGAGACGGTTCTTTTGGGACCAGAATCGTCGAATTTGGTTGCCGGATGACGACAATCTCTCCGCTCAAAGTGGCAGTGTTGCTGGAGAGAGAGAGAGAGAGAGAGAGAGAGAGAGAGAGAGAAAGTCTGGGGTGGGAGGGTGGGTGGGGGGGGGGATGCTCACGAGGGAGAGAGAGGAAGGCCGGGTATTTAGGGTTTTTTGACCATTTTGAAAAGTAGCTTTACGTCCTTTCAGTTTTCAGACCGTCTGTTTATGAACTCGTATCGGCGAGCCCTACGCAAAAGTGTCACTCAATTCCCCAAAATCTGTTTGAAGCAAAAAGTGACTAAAATGTCCCTACCTCTATGGGCAAAATTGTAATTTCACAATTACAAATTAAATATAACATTTAAATTGGGTCAAGGTGTTACATTCCGTTTAAGAATGGTTTAAGTCCAATTTTTTTTGAAATGGTTGGGTATTTACAGAGTTTAGAGTGAGTTTTGGGGTTGGATATGATTTTGATTAATCTAAAATATTATTTTGGCTGTTGGATCTCTCTTTTACCATTAAAATAGCTTGGATTTAATTTAGATTGTTGACTTGGGTTACTATTGGAATATTTTTTTTAAAGGATGTTGGAATTGTGTCGTTGCATTCCATGTGCGTGACACGTGGCAGTAGGAGGTTTGTAGCAATAGCAGCGCGGGCCCCTTTCACATGTGCTTGCACATAGCCTACGTAAGCTTTTAGTGGGCTCCTCCAAAAAATTTCCAGTCCAGGCAATAACTGGATTGGTATTTGGCCCCAAGTTTGAGTTTTCTCAAATTTTGACTCCTTAATTTTCTTGAGTTTGGAGGAGAATTTGGCTAAAATTTGGGATATTTTGGGTTTGGCCTCATGGGTTGGAGATAGCCTTACAAACTCATGCCCAAAACTCATAAAAGACCTACATAGAGGCCCTTCCATTAGTAAAACCAATGAATTTTGTTACGATGCTAAATGCTCCACATGGACAAAAAGATTATCAAAAAAATTAATGTTTTAAAAGAAAACAACTATTTGTAAATATAAAATAACATGTGAATTCAATTAAAAATAATAATCGAGTTGTACAAAGCCTACTAACTCGCACCAACACCCCCACCACCAAACCCAGCTGCCAAAGACGTCACTAAAGCCTTTTCCCTCTGCGCCAGCCTCGCCTTGGACAAGCTCATCACCTAGTCGATGGCCTCGTCGGTTTATAACTATCATTGGCTCGTCAGCTAAAGAATCAAATTTGTAACTGTATCGAAACTTTTGGCGAAACTTTTGCTATATTTGCAAAAGTGTTGCCATTAATAAAGTAAGGACGTTTATGTAGGTTTTAATTTTTACGGTATTTGTGACTTTTTGAGTTAGTCTTTCCCTATATTTGAAAGTTTTTAAAAAAATTGGCATTCAAAAAATGAGACTAAATTTTGGTTACATATGATAAAAACTCCTATTTTTTTGGGAGTGGGAAGTTATACAGCAAAAATTGAGATCACTGTCAAAGTAATGTTATAGATCCATTAAATGAGGGAAATGGCAATGGAATTGCAACATGGACATTGATTCCATTTGATAAGAAATGAAAAATTCATTCTGTTCACCCCAAGAGGAGAAGTGGACCAAGCACACTGTATGAACAGTGTTCTGCCTCTCCTTTGTTGGATCAACGTGGAAGTAGAATTTGCTTAGGGCCTAAGCAACAACATTCAGAGTGATCCAACTGTTTTTGTTTGATAGGTGTGCCACTATTGGAACTTGGCTAAGCCCAATAGAAAGAGATTAAGTGATATGTTATCTGGTTTTTTTAGTGATTTGCGCTTTATAATCTTAACTTCTAATCAAGCCATTGTCCTCCAAGTGGGGAACTGATGTCAATATTATACTTTTATGCGATGGTGCGAAGAAGTTTCACATAGTTTTGCCCTAGATCGGGTTAGAACCTTTAAAATTTGGGAGAAAACTTCAAGATTGGGACAAAAATCCCAAGATTTGGCCAAGTTTCCCCAGATTGGGTTAGCTTTCCTCATAAAGAGTTTTAGCAGTTTCTGGTCTGATATTGACTAAAACATATCTAAAATGGAAAAATAACACTTTATAAACTTGAATGCAATCAAAAAACATGGTTTGGAATTGAAGATTTCTCAATTCAATTAAGTACAACAATAACATAAAGAAAAAAAATTGATAAACTAATAATCTGGTAAACTGATACAAGAAAAGGAAAAACAAAACTACCCTAGCAACTAGGAATCATACCAAGTGTTGGCAGAGGAAAAAAAATCGAAAGATAACTCAAGAGTTGTCAATTGGATACCTTAATAACAAAGAGATTGGTTGAGTTCAACGAGATCAAGTATTGATCGAGTGTGAAGCCTTTTTTGAGAGAAAAGTTGTGTCCTTTCTTTGTGAGTGAAACTGGTGTAACTGAATGCTTTAATTTTTTTTGTTGATTCTGAAAACTGCCCCAATATGGCTTGTCTTGGACAAGTTAGTTTAGTAAAGTCTCATGGTTCAAATCACATTTAATGCGGTTGCTCAACCCTTTCTTTTGCCGCTTGAACCCTAAACTCCTTATAGTTATGGAAGTCAATTTGAGCCTCGATTTGGGTAAAGCACGCTTTTAACTAGGTAAAAGCTTTTCAAATTGTGGGTAATGACTTCTAGGTGAAAAGTCAAAATTATTAGACTTGTTTGACTTGGGCCTTTATCTTCAAATGATTCCTTTTATGAAACTAAGTGGCCAACAACTCATTTGGGCTCAAAGTTCCTTTAATGGGTTTTTTTCCATTTAAGGCCCAAACACATATCAATTAGTGACGTGCAAGTCACAGATCACAAATCAGATGGTTTGACCCTACCAAAATCCTACAAAGTCTCCTTTGTGATTGGAACTATGATCAATTATCCACCCTTAAGAAAATGTTGTTATATGTCTCAATCCTCAACAAATGTTTTCTAGCTATACTAATACTAAATATTTTTCTAGATATCTATCTTGATTCATTTCAAATGAATAGATCTTGAAATGCAAGAGGATATCTATTCTAGCATTGACAAGGCTAAAATGGCAATTGGCATCAACAACGATAAAACTCCTATTTCCTTTCTTGCTCATTTTGAAGATCAAGTGTTTGTGCAAATAATCTCATGAGAGAATATTTGTGGAAGATCCCTTCTCGATCCCTTTTATGTTCCTACAAATGCCCCCCAACTTCTGTGAAATTCTTGTTGGGCTTCTTCTAAGAGTTGGGCTCCTAACTAGAGGAGGCTTTTGAAATTCCTTCTTGGAGTAAGGACCAATTGTGAGATTAGTCGAGCAGTTATGCTGTGTTGAGGTTAGCTTGGATCGGGTAGCTGTTGAGCTAGTAGACTGGTGCAATGTTTTGCTATGGTACGTCTCGAACTGCTGATCTACTTTACTCACATATCCAAAGTTTTGTTATAAGTTTGTTCTTGTGACCAACCGACTTATGTCTTCTACTTACAATTGACGAGATCAGCGAAAGGCTTGATCTTGAACTGGACATGGTCAAAGTTTGCTAGGCCATGAAAACATGATGACGGTCTGCCCCTAGCTAGAAATGTTGAAAGATGGAAACATCATGGTCTCGACTATGATGATCCACTCAAGGGATGAATCCTCGACCGGCGTGTCTGTGATTAACTGACTTCTGTCTTCTACTTGGATTGTAAAAAGGGGTTGTGATGAAAAGGTTGAGATGCTTTCTTCGAAGGAGTCTTCTGTTAAGGTGAGCAGGATACCGTCACGAACACAAAAGGGGCGCAGTTGATGAGGCAAAGGGTAATGTTATGGTACAGGTAGCCGAAGCTAATAAGTAGGTGGCTGTAGCTAATAAACAGGTAGCTAATGAGACTAGAGTAGAAAAGCATGCGACAGAGCAGAATGTAGCTAAAGAGCACATAGTCGATGAAGTTGGAGCCGAAAAGACTAGAGCTGAGATGGACGTTAATAAGGAGGAGCCTCATGCTAAAGTCTCAAAGTAGATGAAGACTTGTTCTTCTTTGCAGCTTTAACTACTGGTCTTAGTTGCCCACTTCATCTGTTTTGTTGAACTTGGGCCTGTCAGCTACTCTATAATATATTTGAACTTCTAGATTTGTCGCTCGCCTGTTCTTTATTGAGTTTTGGGTCTGCTAACCACTTGAGTGGCTTGCTAACGCCTGAGTAGACAACTGTAGCCGCTTTGGTGGACTGGTTGGGCACTTGGGTGGAAAACTATAGCCGGAGCTGTGCGTCGCAACTTTGGTGGACTTGTTGGCCACTTTGTTGGACAACTACAGAAGTCACCTCTTGAGTGGAACTTTCGGCCACGTGATTGGACAATTGCGAGAGTCACCTCTTGAGTGGACCTTTCAACCACTTGGTTGGACAACTGTAGGAGTGGGAGTCGCCTCTTGAGTGGACCTTTCGGCCACTTGGTTGGGCAGCAATAGCCAAAGCTATGTGATGTCGCTTTGAAGGATGAATGCTCAAGGTTATATGCCAACGCCTAAGTTAGTAGACCGCTTGATTAAGACCAAACCCTTTTTTAGACCTTTAGGAACTTTCGGATTAGAAATCGGAGGTCGTGGGCCCCGCGGGCTCGATTGACCAATGTGGGAGGTTTGACTACTCGGTTGACCATGAGTCTTCTGAGGCCTTCTGATGTTTCTAAAAGTACTCGAATGGCCCTAGGATGTTCTAAAAGTACTCGAATGGCCCAAGCTCCATGTACTCCTCAAGAGGGACCCTCTCAGGGTTGAGTAGCGTTGGACTTGTTGTGAGTGGACATTTGTTTTTAAATGAGCATTGTTTTTCAATTATGGAATTGCTTGCATAAATGTGATTTGTTTGGAAATTGGTTTATTTTGGGTTAATGAGGTTATGGAATTTCATTATTGGGAAAATAGGCTAAGGAAAATAGGGTTTTGCTAGATGATCTCTTTTTGGTAGTGTGATAAGAAGATAGGACTCCATCCAACTCATCGACCTATTTTCCCTCGGTGCCTTCCAATCTCTTCTTCAGGTAATCTAGAACGATCTTGTTAGATGCTTTTGCCTGACCATTGCCATGCAGATATCTCGGGCAACTCATTGACCCTAAACCCTAAATCTAGTTGTCGATGAATTGCGATCCTTTGTCGGTGACCAGCAACTGTGGGTAGCCGAACAAGTAGATGATGTTTCTCTAAATGAATCGATCCATGTCGGCTTCTTTAGTAGATGATAGAGCTTTGGCCTCCATCCATTTAGTAAAGTAGTCGGTGACCACGATCATTATCTCATTCTTGGCATGAGCCAACAGCAAAGGACCCACTAAGTCGATAGCCCATTGCATGAATGGTCATGGGCTGTTATGTGGATGATATAACCCGGCTGGTAGGCCAGAGACCGACTTGTAACGTTGGCATCGATTACATATTTTAACATACTCAGTAGAGTCATGGTGCATGGTAGGCCAGAAGTAGCCTATGCTGAGAGCCTTTTGGGCAAGCGACTTGCCCTCAGAGTGGTTGCAGTACTCGCCATCGTGAATCTTGATGAGCATCTCAAGGGTTTGAGGGTACTTTATGCACGTGATACGAGGACTAGAATATGATCTGCGAACAAGCTTGTTGTCTTACATGTTGTACCTTGCGGCTTTCTGGTGAATTTTTCTGGTCCCAAACCTTTCCTTTAGGAGGAGAACGAGCAGCTTCGGTTCATAATTCAGTAAAGATTTTAGGTGGGTTCACTTGGACTATGCTATGTATAAATTTTCATTCAATAAGTAGTCGATGATGGGGTCTTTGCAGTTGGGATCCTGATCGATCTAGTCTATCTCTTCGATGACTGGCTGATCAAGGTGCTCAACTAGGATTGAGCGTCTAAACTTGGTGTCCAGTGCTGATCCTAGGCTTGCCAACGACTCTGCATGAGTGTTCTCTGCCCGAGCAACTTGTTGGATGGTGAAGGTTGGAAATGCCTTAAAAAATTCTTGAACTTTGTCGAGGAATTGGATCATTCTTGGGCCTTTTGCCATGTACTCCCCTGAGGCTTGATTAGTGATCAGCTGGGAATCTGAATAGATGATTAACCTCTTGATCAACAATTCTTTTGCTGCGCACAATCTAGCGGGCAATGCCTCGTACTCTGCTTTGTTGTTTGAAGCTGGAAAACCCAGCGTGATAGCCTGCTCCAACAAAGTTATGTCTGGGGAGGTGAAGTGAGGTACGTCTTTAAATCTTGAAAAGTTACTTCACACTCTTCACCCCACTTGTCTCTTTGTCATTTCTTCAAGGCTTTGAAGAATAAACTGTACTTGTCGATAAATCTTGAAAGAAATCGGTTGAGAGCGGCTGCTCTACCCTTCTGACTTTGTATTTCTTTCATTGTAGTAGGCAACTTCATGTTAAGGATGACCATGATTTGATTGGGGTGAGCCTCAACTTCATGTGGTATTTTCAATGCAAGTTGAAGGCTTCGGCAAGGTTTTTGAAGTTATCTGTTTGCTGGGGAGCTTTGACCAGCATGTTCATCTACGTAGACCTCCATAGTCTTGCCAATCTACTCCTTCAAAATTTTGTTCACAAGCCTCTGGTAGGTTGCTCTGCTATTCTTCAGCTCAAAGGGCATGACTTTGTAACAGTATGTACCTTTTTTGATTATGAAAGATGTCTTTACTTTGTCATCTTCATGCATCATGATTTGATTGTAGCTAGAGTATGCGTCCACAAAGCTGAGCAGTTGATTATCAGAAGTTGAATCTACGAGTTGATCAATTCTTGTCACGTGGAAATTTGTCCTATGGGCATGCCTTGTTGAGGTCGGTGTAGTCGACGCACACTCTCCACTTGCCTTGGTCTTTTTTTTCCACTAGAACAATGTTGGCTAACCATTCTTCGATGAAGTCAGCAGCTAGGATCTTGTCAATCTCAGCTTCAATGATAGCAACAAAGTTGCGTCTCTTCTACACTACTGGTTTGCTGGCTGGGTTGACATGAATCTGATGACAGATGATTTGCAGATCGATGTCAGGCATGTCAGATGGCGACCATGCAAATATGTCTTTGTTGCTTTGGAGGAATGTGGTCAGCTCCATTTTTTCATATGGGTAGGGCGCAAGCCAATCCGCGCTTTTATTTCTGGCTTGTCAGGATCAAGTGAAATAAGTTCAACATCCTCTTCAGGCCACCATCCTTCTTTAGGATAAGCCTCTCGGCAAACTCTTTCTTATTGATCCTGGTTTTTTGATTGCTATTGAGAAGTGGCTGTTTCTTTTATGCTGCTGGTCTGCTAGACTCATGGGGATGAAATCCGCCTTTTCCTCTGCCTGTTATGTTCCCTTCAAGTCTGCTTGGCTTACAGAAATGAACCGGGCTCGCTTCTCTGCCTGTTTTGCTTCTCTGGCTGTTCTGCTTCTTTTAGGTTAGCTCGACTTACATAAATAAATTGGGCTTCCTTGCTATTCTTCAGCCATTGGGCCGAGCATCTTCTTGCCATTGCCTGATCGTTGTTGTTCTGCCCAATGCCGCCCCCATGGATTGGGTAGCGTGTCTTCAGATGCATGAAAGAAGTGATGGCTTCGATCTTGCCAATCCATGGCCTACCTACGATGCCATTGTAAGGGGAGATTGTGTCAATGATCATGAGTGTCTATGAGCTGATCATCGTTGGAGAACAGACATTGAGCTATAATGTCCCAACAGTGACTGAGGTCGACCCATTGAAGCCGGTCAGTGACCTGGCGGATTTGTTTATCTTGGTCCTCATCCTATTTGTTGGACAACTGAAAGTTGCATGAAGTTGGTGCACCGCAATCGTCTATATGGACGAAGTTGATCATTGCATGTGCGATTTGGATGCTGGCGATATGGGCTTGGTTGTGAGGTAGATCAAGGCCCAGTATGTCCTTTTTTTGGGAGCTGATAAAAGGGATTTTCTTCGTATGATGGGCAGTTGGTTAGGACTTGGGAGACTGTTTTCACTCGCTTGATTTTCCCTTCAACTCCTTGTTGAGAAGTCGCCTTTAGTAGGACGCGATTTGCACTTTCCTCTATGCTGAGGGACAAGCTGATCCTCGCTTTTCTTTCTAGCTTGTCAGGATCAAAGACCATGAGTCCAAGGTTCTTCTAGGGGCTCCATCCTTTTTCAAGAGAAGCCTCTGGGCATACTTAACCCTTATTCAGCAATTGCGATGGAGAAGTGGCTGATTCTTTTCCCTTATGGTCTGCTTGACTTACGAGAATGAACTCCACCATTTCCTCGACCTGTTCTTTTCCCTAATAATATGTTTAAACTTACGGGAATGAACTCGGCCTGCTTTCTTAGGAAATTGGTCGGCTTGTTTGCCAGACCTTTTCGCTACGATATGATCTTAGTCCCAAAACACGTAACGTTCTTTTGTTGCAAAGACATCTGCTAAGGTTTGGTGAGGAGTTTACTTGGTCTACCTCTTTGCGTCGGGCATCTTCCAACTATCCTCCGACTCTTAGGTCTCGTAGCCGATCATTCACGAGCTTCTCGACATCCTCCACTCACAATGTTTGCGGTTCATGTCGGGGACATCCACGACGTAGGCATCGTTTGGTCAACTTCCTCATTGGATGCCTTATCGGCGTGGCGTATTAGTGGATTGAGCTTGTGAAGGATTTTTCCGCATCGCATAGCCTAGTTGTGCTCTTCCAGTGCAGGCCGATGAGCATCATCCTTCACATTCTCCATGAGGGGGGCCATGGGCTGATCTCCTTGTGGGCCTAGCCTTGAGTGAACACTTCTAGGCCCAATCAGGCGTGGGCATTGAACTGTGCCCCCAACCTTGAGTGAACATTGGTCCTTGGACCTAGCCTCGAATGGATACTCGATTTACTCTGGTTGGGGTTCACGGATGCTTGTGACATGTCTGCGTGTTGAGCAACATGTTCCTATCTTCCTTCTTGCCTACTGGTTCCTACTTGACCTGCTTGGGACCTCTGGAACTGCCTGCCGGTGCATTCGTCTATCCTTCTCTCTTCATCTAGGTTTTTTCAGTTAGAAAGAGTTACCTCATGTGTGGAGTGTAGCCATCAATTTATAGAGTCTCCTTGTAGGCTAGGATTTGCAGAGATAATTCCATATTTAATTGGAATTATTCTTTCCCAAAAATAGGTGATAGGATAAATCAAGGAGATTTGCTGGAAATCATATCCTTGATTTGGGGAGATATTTCTATCTTAAATAAACGATAATTGCCTAATTAAATGAGATTTAATTAGCCCAATTAGTTGACCTAAGAAATATTTCTTTTTCCACGTGTCACCTTTTTATTGGTTGCCAAAATTCATGTTCCCACATCAAGCACATGGGGCTCAAGACCCCATGATCAAAGCTGAAACTACAAACAAGGTCCTTATCAGCATGCTGAAGAAGACATAGGTGGCAATCCAAAAGTGTGACATAAAGTTAGAAATATTTCCGAACGGTCATGACTAGCGTTGATTGTAATGAAGACTTAAGTGGCGTTCGGTATCCTATTCAAGAAGGGAATTCAAAAAATTTTATTCTTCTTAAAAATAAGGAGTTTTAAGATCCATTTTTTAAGTTTTGAATTCAAATTTTATTTTTAAATTTAAAAAATTCGATTCATATAAAATACCAAACATACACTTATATTGTCTGCCTGTTTTTGTTGTACTTCATGAATCAAGAAAACAATGGGCTTCACTTATTAAATAACCCAAAACCTCATTAGACCCATTATCTAATAAATTCAATAATAGCCACATTTTGGCCAACAACAAAATCAAGCCCAAGCAGAAACAAATAGAATAAACCAGTTTTTGAATGTAATAATTTAATAAATGTGAATATATATCAGGTAGAATGGGCTCCAAAACTTTCCTTATTGTGTATAATAATTTTGCTCCTTTAATGTTGGCAATGAATTACATTAAGTTTGTAGGTTTGAGCTCTCTAGTTGGGCAAACATAGAGAGACCAAAACTCTCCTTATTCCTCAAACCAACCCAAAAAAAAAAAAAACTTCTTCTCCTATAAAACAAAGCTATCTTAAAAGGCATAAGGAAAATGTTCATAGCCTAATTTGGATTTCTAGTGCAATACTATTTTGTTGTTTTAAAACATTCCATTGCTAACTTTTGACTTATTCTTCTCTAAATTGCTGGCGTTGTGTAAAGCTTTTCGTTTCTTCTGAGTCTCAGTTGGTGTTTGCACGTCGGTTGCCAGACCAACCACTTGAAAAAATCTTATCAAATACCATGTAATATCAATCTGCCACCATTCTAGACCTTGCCGAGCTGAGTAGTCAAAAGCATGGTGATTATTGTGCCAGCCTTCTCCAAGAGTTGGCAATGCCAGCAACCTATACAGTTAAAATTTATTACCTTTACTATTTACCCTTGTAAATTGTAAATGTTTTCAATTTATATATAGGGCAGATTCCATTGTAGCTATAATACCAGTTGTTTCTAGACAAGTCACCGGTGTGCCAAACTTGCTTTCCCCACGTGTGGCCAATTGAATTTACTGACAATGTAATATGGTAAACAATTACCGTTCTCACACCCTGCAGTGAAACAAAAGCAACTGATTATGAAGCAAAAGGAAGAAAAATACACCACACAAATTAAATCTTGTACTTAGAAAGTAATTCTAAGCACTACAAAAAAAAATGGCAATAATCACCATTATTTAGTGACATTTGACCACAGCATTAGTCACCAAATAATGGTGACTGTTGCCACTTTTTTTTATAGTGAAGTGAGCAAATAGAAGAAGCTTAAAAAAGAACCACTCTTCTAACAACAAAGTATATATTTATATAACCTTTATATATATGTGTCTGTATGTGTGCGCCTGTAAAGTATTCATGTAAACTTGCGAAAAGGTCTGGCAGCCCTATAGCTACCCTTGCTAACAAAGAAACGAAGAAGAAAGAAAGAAAGTAAGAGTAATATTACCATTCCCCAAACAAGATAGGGCAGTCCTCCTATGACATATAGTAGAACTCCAAGAAGAGCCGAGTGAAGAAGGTAGGTGCGATGAAGAAACATATAGTACGGCTGCCTTTTTAAATCGTCAACGTTCTTTAGTCGTCTTTCATACTGCAAAGTTGGCATGTTAATTAGTTTTGAGAGAGAGAGAGAGAGAGAGAGAGAGAGAGAGAGAGAGAGAGAGTAGAGAGTAGAGAGAGAGTTTTATACAATTTCAAACCGAAAGCTGTGGTTCAATATCCAACCAATGTGGCTAAACCAGAACCCCATAAGAGGGCTATGAGGGTCTTTCTTTGTGTCAGTAAACTGGTGGTGGTACCTGTGTGTGCTCACCCATTCAATTGGACTTCCCTGCACATTAAAAACAAGAGCATTGTTGTCCAAAGTAAAGTAAAATGTTGTATTCAGTCTACTAGTATTTTCGTTTGAAGTACACACCGTACCTGTAGTGTAAGAACCCCGCAATAGACAAAAAAGTATTCGAGCCATCTGCGAAGCTTAAAACTCCGGTGCGCAAGGCTCCTATGGAAACCTAGAGTTACACCTAGACCTGTCACAACATAGAGTGCGAAGGCCAACCATAATGCACCCCAGCTGAAATGAACTGGAGCTAAAAGAGCAAGCAAATGCAAAGATAAAACCACAACCAATGAGGCTATATCAAACAAGTTCCATTGCCTCCCCATAAATTCTACCCCCCGCTTCATCCAGCGCATCAGCGGCGCCATTGACACGTGTGGTTTTGCTCGGAAGAAACCAGAGCACATGAAGAGAAAAAAAACCTAGAGGAGGAAAGAGTGATGATTTGAAGGAATTATTGTTTGGTGAACAGTCTCTTAAATAATAGTGTTAAGCCTGATTAATTAACCATCTCCAAGTTAGCTGAACTCGATTTGAGTTAATATATAGTTATAACGATCAGAACATGCATTCTTAATTGCATAACAATCGTGCCTAAACTTTCAAACCTAGACGTGTGAGATTAGCTTTTGGATGAGTTTGGCAAAAAGAGAAGTTGTTAGTACGTAGTAGATGTTTAGCTTTGGACTGGGCTCCTTTCTGCATGCTTAGCCAATAACCCTAGTGTTCTGTTTTTTTGTTTTTTCGTCTGAGTTTATTTTAAACTTTATTGTTTTAATAAAAATTAAATTTATATTATTTGTATTCTCCCTAATTTCTTTCTCAACCTCTTATTCCCCTCTCTATTTTTCCCTCAAATGTTTACTATTGTCTCTCTCTTTTTTTTATATAGAAGTTTACTGTCTTTTTCTTTAATTAAGCTCAAGGGTGGGGTAAACATTAAGCCGATATCACTCGATAAACATCAGTTCTTTACATTGAAATGATATAAAAAATAAACTCGTAGACAAAATTGTGTTGCAGACAATTTGGCTATCTATGGACTGCATTTGGAGTTGGGTTTGCACTCAACTTTTGAGGATCTCGGTAGGGGCTTGAGACCCGGAGTATTTAAGTGCTTGTTGGTAATGGGCTTTGACCTTGGCACAAAAGAAAAAAATGATAAAATATACTTGTTGGGTTGGGTGTACTCGCAAAATTATGCATGATCCGACAAAGAATACAAACACCCAGTTGATTTGTTAATGATTTGTGTAGGGTTTGGCAATGCATCGAATTTGGGGTGGGTATGTCATTCTCATTTCTATTCTCATTAAGCTTTTTTTCCCCATTTCCGCCTTCATACCCACAATATTCATCTCGGGAATTCCCCATCCCTACCTTCGTTGAGGAATGGGTTCCCCGACCCTCTCCATTACAAAAGAAAAAACCAATATATAACTACTTTGTTGAAGAAAAAAAAGTACTAAGGCAATATAATGAATATATATAATATATACTTATAAGACAATATAAGAATGTTTATATATTTACTAGAAGTTAACTAAATAAATAAGTAGTATGACTTAAGATTTGAATAAATTACATAAGTACATAATATAATATTATAAAATATAAAACTTAGTATGTACAATCACTTTAATAGCATATTTATATATACTTTAATATATATATATATATATATATTCTAAACAAGGAGGGTTCGGGTTAGGATTAAAATATCATCCCCACCCCTCCCCGAACACCCTTAGCCACGGAGAAAATTGTCATCCCTAGGTTTCTTTACTCAGGTTAACTATTCCTTAGGCCCCGTTTGGTTCATGGGAATGGGGGCTTGGGAATGGGAAATCAATTGTTTTCTCATGTTTGGTAAGTTTAGGCATGGGAAATAGTTGCTTGACATATGAGAAAGTAAGGGGAAAGTGAAGCCCTCCTCTCAACTTGGGTTTTGTTTACCCTCCTCATGGGAAAGTTTGGGAAAATGAGCAAACATTAAATGCACATTTTTCATGACCATTTTGTCCCCATTAACAATTTGGAATTACAATATATCATTAAATGCATTCTTTTTTTATTTGATTTAATATGGGTATAATTGGAAAATTATACGAACTTTGTTTTCCATTCTTATACAAAACAAACATGGGAAATGAAATAAAGTGATATCCCCCGGTTACTTTCTCAACATTACCAAACGTGGGGAATCAATCTTCCATTTCCCACCCATTGGGAAATGACATGAGAAGTGATTTCCCTCAAATTCGTTTCGTGAACCAAACGGGGCTTAGTATTTCTGCTGGGCATTTGCCCTCCACTTTTTGGTGATATAAAATATACGTATTCTATTTTTCTTTTTTGTGATAGTATGCAAAACCCTACCGCTTAACATAAAATATGCGTATTCAATTTTATAGAGCATTTGCTCGGAAAAAGAGAAAGAAACATGAAATATGCGTATTTTCAAGACTACGTTTCGTAGAAGACATCAAAAAAGATGAGAGAGAGAGAGAGAGAGAGAAAGAGAGAGAGATACAGTCGGGCAGCTAGCTGACCAACCAATAGGGAGAAAGCCACAGCAAAGATATTTTGTGTAAGAAAAAGAAACAGTAGAAGCAACAAGGCGGTGCGGTGGGAAACAACATGAAGAAAAGATCTTAGCTACTGTAGTAACAACATTGTTTCAGTTTTTGCTGGGCGTTTGCCCTTTTCTTTTTTGAGATATAAAATATACGTATTCTAATTACATGGCATACACATAACTGGACCTGGCATGGTCCCTTTTTTTCTTTTTCTTTTTTTGTTTTTGTTTTTCAGGTCGTGTTTGACACAATCAACAAGGCCCACTCGAATACTGAATTTTTTGTGCATGTTTGTATTTTTTTTTCTTTTACAAATAGATAAAAGAAAATATAGAATAGAGTAAAAGTCAATTTCATCAATAATTATTTACTTTTTATTTTATTTTTGAAGGTTAATTTACTTTTTATTATACATTCTTGTCGTCTAGTCCTTATGTCAATTTGAAGACCAGCATATGGGAGCAAAGCCCCATTTAGATGCCGATACAGCTTATTATAAGTTAGATATCAAAACCTTAATTAAGGTTGATTTCAGCCAACAGCCTAACAATTAAATTCAGCCAAAAGTGACAATGAAGGAAGCATCTTTGCTTATTAATATAGATAGTTTGCAAAACCTCATCATCATTTCTACATGTATAGTGAGCAATACAGGTTTGTAAACAGTACACCCAGTTGAAACAGAAGAACATATCAAAATTTCAAATGGAATTCTCACATGAAATGCAAGGCATGTCAATGTTACTAGTGCTATAGAAGTAACAACATTAACACAAATTAAATAACTAAAATACCAAAAAGTGAATGATTTGCCGCTTTTTAAATGTGGTGGGCGAATTGACCAGACGGTAGCGACTTGAGCTCCATCCATCTAAGGAGATGCACCAGCTAGTTCTTTGGCAGGGGCTGCAGGCACCAAATGTTGGGGCTGTAGGCACATAAATACTACGGCATTACTAAAAAGTAACAAAATTTGTTATTTCTTAAAAATATAAATTGTGCAAGTAAAATCTCCACTTCATCTAATGATACTAAGTTATGGACTAAAAAGAAATACAATTTATTCAGAATGAGTCAGGTGACATAATATATTAAGGGCTCGTTTGGGAGTGCGTTTATAAATTTTCAAAGAAAGAAGTGCTTTTACCCATTTGGCAGCGCTTTTGGCAGTTCCAAAAGCACTCCCAAACAGGCCCTAAATGCCAAAAGCAAAGATAACTACTTTCCAGGACTTACATACTGGATGTAGAGCTCAGTGTTAAATAACTTACGAAGATCAAAAGTTATTTGACTGATAATACCTTTAAAACCCTAATCACCTAATTAGAGTTTGAGGCCTGTTTCTAGTTGACTTACTTCACACCAAAAAAAAAAAAAAAAATTGTAAACACCTTAGCCCTAGTCACCTGTCCATAACCACCAGAATAACCCAAATGAAAAATCAAAACCTCACCATCAAAATTATGTTCAGGGTTAGACTAGCTTCTTACCGCTGCGAGCTCCTCTTCATGCTTTGGAATAAAAGCAGTATCAACCTTGCCATTTTTGAAATCCTCTATATCAAGGATAAGTTTATGATATTCAATGGTTGTGGGAACCCCTGTGGAATAGAGGGAATAACTAAATTAACAGCCATGAATAGAGAGAATATTTATCTAGCTAACTACATTCACAGCCATGAATAAAGAAAAAAATTGTAGATTTACAATATGAATTGAACCGACCCAAAACTGTAAACAAAAAATGAAACAAATACAACTCAACCCCGCTAATATAACAAAGAACAACTAAACAGAAAGAACCCTGCGCCTACAGACCTTTCTAATATCATCCTCCACTAAACGGCCTACCCCCTCTGTTCTATTGACAACACTTTCAATTGGCTCACACAAAGTACAAATATGCTGACACAAATAGAAAGTAAAACAGAAGGATTTCAACAATTAAATTCATTACTTACCTGTTATAATAGTGTCATCAAGAGCCCTCTTCATTCGTTCAATTGCCTTTTCTCTTGTTGGTGCCCAAACAATAAGCTACATTAAGAGAGAAAAATTGCCAAGGTAATCAGAACAAGAAACCTAGAATCTATAATTTTATACTGTACATATGTATATGGGAAACCATGGTTATCAATGGTTTATTGGTCCACAAACCTTTCCAAGAAGGGAGTCATAGTTTGGAGGAACCACATAATCAGGATAAACATGGCTATCCATTCTAACAAAGGGACCTCCAGATGGTAAGTAGGCAGTTATTCTTCCTGTAAAAAAGGCAGACGATTAAGTATGCTGAAAACGACCGTAATAAAATCCATGGAAACCTTGACTGCTGAACTAACTCAAAACCTATTCATCAGGGTTTGGCTGCACCCCATAAAACCAATACAAGATAACAGAAAAGACCGACTGAGGGAACCAGAATATAGCTATGTACACATACCTGGCCCAGGTCGGAATCCTTTAAAAGCATCTTCTGCATTGATACGACATTCAATTGAATGTCCTCTGAGCACTATCTCATCCTGTAGATGGAGCCACCTCCATCAGAAATTGAACAGGAAGCGTTATATGTGTTTCTAAAACTACCCTACTACAATTAATTACCTGTGTGTATCGAAGTTTTTCTCCCATAGCTACACGAATTTGTTCTTCAATCAAGTCAACAGAGGAAATCATCTCTGTCACAGGATGCTCAACCTGTGGTTCCATTGGGAAAAAAAAGTAATTTAACATAACTAAGCAAACAAATTTGTGCAAAAAAAAACCATCCTCAAAAGATTAGTTTAACCTGAATACGAGTGTTCATTTCCATGAAGTAAAAGGAACCTCTTTCATCCAAAAGGAATTCAACAGTTCCAACACCAATGTAACCAATTGATGCTGCTGCAGCAACTGCTGCATCACCCATAGCTTTACGCAACTCTGGGGTCAATGCAGGGGAGGGTGCTTCTTCCAGCAGCTTTTGGTTCCTTCTCTGAGACGGTCGAATTCAACACATGAAAAATCAATATGGCAGGAGTCATTGGGTTTTGCATTTCAAGGAAAAAATTGAGGATAAATGGATAATACATCCTACTGTTACAAAGAGTCAGTTATATGGTAAGGTTATGACCACTTTTGCTTGCCTGAAAGAAATCAGACCTAGGATGTTTAAGAAGTTATAATAACTAGAAGAAAATAACTTAACAGAGATTCATGCAAGCAATAAGGCCACTTAAAGTACCTGGATACTGCAATCCCGCTCTCCAAAGTGAACAACATTACCATATTTATCTGCAAGAACCTGTATACAATAGATGAATCAAGGGGTTGCAGGCAGGCATCAAACGTCAAATTGAATACTAATGTCTAATTATAAAGAATAATATTAGAACAATTTTACAGGAACTTCTGTAAGCACATTACCTGAAATTCAATGTGTCTAGGATTTTGGATGTACTTTTCCAAATAAACTCCATCATTTCCAAAAGCGGCTGCAGCCTCACTCTTTGCTTGCTGCAAACAATTAAAGTGAGGCAGAAAATTAAGATAATAGAAGCAAAAATGTAATACAAATATATAACATTCATTTGTAGATAACAAGACCGACTAAACTCAGAACCCAACAGTTCAAAGTTGTAGTCTTAAACTTATTTAACATAAAACTTAAAAATATACCTCCAAAGATGATTTACGAAATACTTTCACAGAAGACAAACAAAAAATGAAGGCATCAAAGCAACAAAATAGGAAGATAATGCATTATTAGGTGTAGCACCTGTAACAACTTCACAAACTCTTCAGGTTCTTTAGCAAGACGCATGCCACGTCCTCCACCTCCTGCCGTTGCCTTAAATAAAAAAATATGCTTATCACTTCATAGAAACAAATCATATAACAGATAAAATACTATATCAGCTCTGTTAACACAGAGTTAGAAGGAAAATATCAATGAAAGGCCAGAATCCTAAAATAACCATTCATCTCATAAGTATAGTTCATCGAAGACTTAAAAAGTTCAAGTTCGATTCATTAAAGTAGATAAATACAATATTGGGAAATAAGATCGTTTAGATTCTTTCTGGAAAACAATGAAAGTGACCTTATCCAGAGATCAGAGGTAACAGTTCGAATTCTCTATAGGTACTAAGAATTAAGCCGCCAACTGAAGTCTTTCTTAGCAACTCCATGCATTATTCAAACTCAAAATTCAAAACCCGTAAAAAATATCTTCCAGCTTCATTGAGTTAGTAAATTGCCCTAGTCTAGCACTATAGCAAGGTAACTGGGTAGGCTTCTGTCTTTTCTAGTCAAACAGTTACAAATCTCGAACGGCTATCCTACATAAATAGGCATGTATTCCTCTAAATTAACCTCATTGTAAAATTGATAGTCGATAAATGTCTACAATATTATCAATAGGTTTTATTGATAAAACAAATTCAACTTTTTACATTAGAAGTACGTTTAACTTCTGTTTTTTAATTTTCAGAGTTGACATGAGAGGGTATGCACTGCAAATTCTAAGGCACATCAAGGTGCAATGAATTTTAATTATCATGAGATATATTAATACAAGGCACTTTACCTTGATCATAACAGGAAAACCAATCTCATCTGCAAGCCTGATTCCTTCCTCTGTGTTCTGTTGACAGAAAAATAAAAAATAAAAAATAAAAAATAAAAAAAAAGTTGACAGCAATTAACAAAAACCAATTCATATAACCACCTAGACCTGGAGGTGTTGAAATGTATAATAACTGAGGGTAAAGCAAAGACCTGTAGTAATCCATCACTTCCTGGTACAGTTGGAACACCTGCTTTCTTCATTGTGTCTCTGGCAGTCGCTTTATCACCCATAACACGGATGCTGTCAGGCTGTAACCCAAATAGCAAACAGTTTGTCCCACATCAGTACATCAAATAACTAATGAGTAACTAAAGAGTCATGTGCTTATATCTCCATGAACTAAACATATCAATCACTATTCACTGTAAGAAAAAGAATATTTAGAGAGAGACAAAGGCAAATAAAGCACAACTCAAGAAATAAAAAATAAAAAATTGTTTTAGGCTAGGAAAAGAACAATAAATATCTTCTGAGTTGAACATTTTATTCATTACTAATCACTAAATTGCTAGATAACAAGTCATTCCGAATTTACATTAAATTTTGAAAGACTCTGTGTAAGTTATCAGGGTTACATCTAAAATTTGAATGAAGAGAAAAAAAGTCAAAACCTTCCTAGCTTGAAGTTTTTTTATTTCAAGTACTTACCTTAGGCCCAATAAAGTTGATTCCGTGCTCTCTGCACATTTCAACAAATGATGCATTCTCAGCAAGGAAACCATATCCCGGATGCAGCATTGTACATTTCCGACTGATAGCAGCAGATAAAACATTTGGAACAACTAAGTACCTGTAGAAAGACAGATCAAAATGCACAAATCAACCATTGTCATCTGTAACAGAAACTGAGACAAAGGATAAAAAAAAAAAAACTTATCGTGATACAAAGATAAAGAATGTAGTGCACAGATAATGGTGCAAAGCAGGCTGGCATGAGAATGGCAAGATTAAAGGGGTCATGAAAGGGGCAATATCCAATGTCGTGCCATGCCAAGCATGCATGGACATTCACATTCACGTCAGTCCAGGTCGACATATCTGGCAAGAGCACGAAAAGGACCAATGCCAGGCATGAGCCATTTAAAACCATTGGCTTATTATTACTATTGTCTTTGTTTTCACTTTCTTTATTTCAAATGTCTTTATGAAAAAATGATTATCTATTAATGATGTTCTTCTGTATTTTACTTTCATCGTTAATTCTTTTCAGAAGAGAGAAAACAATTCATGGTAATCTTACTAGCTACATCTTAGTAATTAAGATTAACTTTATAATAAATTGTAACCAAGCAAGAAGAAAAAAACAATCACAGGCACTGCACAAGTCCAGTTAAGGCATGACATGAATAAATATATCACGGTTCCTTTCGGTTTCCTAAATCATGAACTTTAATGGTATGCAGAAAGAAAAGTAATCCTTTGTGATGGTTTAAATGGCCTTCTCTCTCTCTCTCTCTCTCTCTCTCTCTCTCTCTCTCTCTCTCTCTCTCTTTCTCCACATGAGCTCCATGTTAAACTATTCCAGTTTTCCATTTAATCAACAAAATAATACAGGGATAGGGGATAAAGGTGAAAGAACAACAAAACAAAAAATTAACTGATCAACCACTTACGACTGACTGCTTGCTGCTTCACCAATACAAACTGATTCATCAGCCAATTTCACATGAAGTGCGTCCTTGTCTATTGTTGAGTAAACAGCCACACAAGGTATTCCCATTTCATGGGCAGTTCGAATAATGCGAACAGCAATTTCTCCTCTATTTGCCACCAGAATTTTTTCAGCACGACATGTAGCATGGAGAGCTCCCCCATGCTTCCTGGATTTGAAAGTAACTTGAGCACCCCGAGCTCTCTGCCTTAAAAAGTTGACTTTATTTCCCACCATAAAGCTACATTGGGAACTCCGGATCTCTCTAGTTCTCCCAAAAAATAAGCCCTTCCATTGACATAAGAAAAACAAGAACAGATGTGAATGAATAAATAAACCACAAAACAGGTCTGGAGTGGAGATCATAATAGAATGGAGGATTCTGAAGACAATATAACAAGCAGACCTCAATGGTTTTGTAAATGCTATTTATCTAGGAATTCCAATATTTTACTTTTCCCTAATCAGTTAGGATTTTTCACTTATCATCTGTTTGGCTGCATTGAATAAAGCATTAGAGTTTTGGGCTTTTCTACAAAACTGAAGATATAAAAGGTAATTATCTACCAAGCCACACATCCTTCCGTCCATACAAAAATAAAAAGCAACCCAATTCAGTACCTAAGAACTTAAACTAACACAACCCAATTCGAACTAATCAGAACACAACCCAAGACTCAATTCAAAAATACAATAAATACAGGGTGACAGAGGTACTTACGGGAGTTGGAGTGACAATCTTGCAAATGGGCATTGTGGCATCCATTTTGAAAACAAAGAGACCTAAGTAAACCCAGTTACACCAAAGAAACAAAAACCAATATTAGTGCCACTACCATTGCAGAAGAATAACAAAAGAAAAGTAAAATTGGTTGAAAATGGTAAAACTATTTCGAACAAAAAACACAGTAGAGTGTATCAGCCAAAAAATCACAACCCAAAAGAAATGGGATATTGCTGCCATTCTAAAACGATTCAAAGATTAAAACGTTTGATACTGGGACTTGAAAATACCTTTCTTAATTGTCTCAGAACAGGATCAGAATGAATGAATGAAGAAGAAGGAAAGTGTTTTTGGACCCCAAGAGCTGTGGAGCGAGAAAGCAGAAAGGGAGAGAAAAAGAGTGTGGGCAATGAGAAGAAGGAGGTGGGAAGGTCCGAGGGACGATATCAAGAGTTGAGTTTGTCGATGGAAACGAGGAGAGTTGCTGATTGAAACCTCCGCCCAAATTGAGAAAAACTTTCCTGGCACGGGGATAGCAAAGTCAGCATCCACGTCAGTATCCCCGGCCAATTAACTACTGACAGCTGTCAAACATTTTTTACTTCTAAATTGTCTTTTTCACGCCTGCTCCATCGTCCTTGTTCACCTCTGCAACTCAAAGTCCTCTTCTTCTCTCTCATATCTCCCTCTATTTCTCACTTTTCTCATCGACTCTCTCTCTCTCTTCCAACCGAGTCTTCCTTTCATCACTACCTCTCTTCCCTGCAACTAAAATCCCCTTTCTTCTCTCTCACTCAAAATATTTTTTTTCAAATCTGCTCCATCTTTGTTCCCTTTGCAACTTAAACCCCCATTCTTCTCTCTCATATCTCACCTCCTATCTCTATTTTCTCACTAACTCTCCTTTTCTTTCTCTCTCCCAACTTTCTTCATCAGTTATCACTCCCTCTGTTGGTCTCTTTTCCTGTTAGATATTCTTTTTGCCTAATGTCGCGGTAAGCGTGCTCGGAAGAACACAGAAAGTGTTGGACCTACACCAATGCCCCGATTGTATCTTTTTGGCCCACGCAGATGTTACTTCAATATTCAACGAAATTGAAAGTTGAATCAGGTTGATAAGAGATCCAGTCCAGCCCTATCTTGGGCCTAACCTTCGAACCTCTTCTGATTCGTGGATTTTGCTTTATAGGCGTGCAACTGTTGGATATATGACCAGTCCAACAGATTTGGTATGAGCGAGTGTAGTTAATATTTGTGGAGTCTGCGCCTTCTTCCTGAACCTCTGTTCAAGCCATTGTGCATCAGGTGGGGTACTGGCCTGGATTGGTTCTTTTCTATGCCCCAATTAAGAGGACTTCACAATTCTTTCTCTCGTGTATATGTCGGCTATGGTTGGTGCGAGCAACACCTATCCAAGCAAGGGGAAAAAGACAAAGTTCTTGGTCAGCAAACACCTCGCGCGGGTTTACGGACCTAACTCTGAACTTGAATATAAATCTAACTACAATTTCGGGCCTAGCTATGTGACTTTCGGGCCTGATTGGTTTGTATTCTTCGGACCTATATGGCCTAATTCGGGCTAAAAACCCTTCGTGATATTTATAATTTAAATAAAATGAAGGCGGGACAGCTTAAGTATTGCAGATATAGAAATGGAAGCAAGCATAAGCATAACAAAGTTCTTTAGATATGGGTTCCATCATTTTCATTTACTTAGTTCATAAATTAATGATAAAGACAACAAAAATCCATGCTTATTAATTCCATACTAAGAAATGCATTATCCCTGTGATCTAAGGTTCATAGCCTGTTACATTATACAAATTCAGATTGAACATTTTCAGAAGTTAATCATACCATGGAAATGGCAGAGAAATAAAAAGATGAACACAGAAATCGTCTGGTTATCTGAAGTCTGAACGAGATAACTGGAATGCCTTGAGTGCCTTTTTGAGTGTTTTACAAGACGTTGCGTTTGGTTTTTGGAGAGAGAGTCCCTTTCTTCTGTGCTGGAAGCTCTTTATTTATAGAGGCAGAAGAGGTCTCAAGTGATGATGCCTGGGCAGGGATATTTGCCTGTTGTCCAAAGTCAGCTTGCTGATTTGACGTCCTGAACTGGTCCATAGAGGGGGAGATCGATCTTTCTGACGAGAACTGCCAGTTTTTCGAATTAGTTTCCTGGTCTGAAGCGTCTTCGTCCTTGGTGATTTGATGTGCAAGCTGGCTTCTTACCCGGCTTGGAGGCTTCCTCAGGCGGCTGGCTTTTCTTAATAGAAGAGGAAAAAGTCAAATCGTCATTAAATGTTGATGGCACTTTACACCCTCGCGTGGGTTTGGAACAGCTTCCAATTTCTCCTTTTTCAGCAGTCCAATCGCTTTGGGCCCTCTGCCCTTGGGCTTTGGTTTTGATCTTACCTTGGTGTTTATTTTAAACAATAAAAGTCTTTCCTGAAAAATATAACCCATAGACAACTATTTGGGCTTGGGCCTTTGCCACACTCTTTTTTTGGGGAAGGTAACCATTTTTGGTCCATTGACCAAAATTGGCTACAAACACCCTCTATGTTTACCGATATGAAGCTTACCATATATAACAGAAGAAATTCGAAGGGTCTAACCAAAATAGACCCATACAACTAAAATACTCTAAACAATAACCCACCTATTTTATTACATTTAGATAAAACCCAATTTTGAATTGGATGCCAAAGTGTTCATAAATTATGACATATTTACAAATCATGCCATCAACCCCTCTTTGTTTTGTTTTGTTTTGTTTTTTTTGTCAAGGAAACTCTATTCATTAATATTGGGAAACATTACAAAATGAGAAAAAACTCAATTCAAATGTAGCCCAACACCAACAAATAAAGCAAGCCCATAGATAGATGGGAGTTTCACTAAAACACCCAAAATGAGGGTTGAAATTATAAAAAAATCCAACACCCAAAACACTTTATAAACACACCCAAAATTCATCATTACATACACTCAAAACCCATTTATAAACACACCCAAAAAATATACAATTATTGATTGTGGGGTTGATTTTGGGTGTGTTTCTATGTTTAAATAGTATTTGGGTTTTTTTTATAAATACATATCTATGATTGGGTTTATTTATAAATATCTATAGTACAAACCATAAAACAACAAAAGCACATTAAATATTACACAACAAACCCTAGATCTAGAACACAGGAGCCGCCGCACCACTGAGCATGCCAACAACACCACCAGAGCAGATCCACCACCACCACGAAGGAGTAACTGATACTAGGGAGTATCAAAGAGGCCAACGGAAAATGGGGATGAGCAGGCCACCCGCGTGGAAGCGCTCCCATAATCCAAGAGTCAAGTGCAGTTTGCACTTTAATCGCAGCCACACACCACCACACACCACCGATTTGCACTTTAACCCCTCTTTGTTGCTGAACGTTTTTCTTCTTAAAAAAATCCCTTAAAGTTAGGATTTCAATAATGTTTTTAACTAGGCATTCAACTCGGTTTCTATATTTTTTTTAATCCATCAATTTCCTCTAGAAGTCACAATTTGAACCCGTGCATTAATTAGGATTGACTATTTATCTTTTTTCTATTGGGGAGTTTGTTAGCATAAATGATATATTGGTCTCTTTGATAGTTGTGTAACAATTTTTGTATACTTAATATATCTAACATATCTAGGTACATTATAATTTTCCAATATACGTAGATAGGTACATTATTTAATATACAAAAATATAGGTATATTATTTATATATAAAAAATAGGTTCATTATTGAATATGGTCCATTATTAGCAAATATACGTAAATAGGTGCATTATTTCGTATACAAAAATATAGATATATTATTTATAAGAAAAAAAAAAAAGGTGCATTATTGAAACCATAACAATAGGTACATTGTTTATAAGAAAACAATAGGTGCATTATTGAAACCATAACAATAGGTACATTATTTTATTTATAAGAAAAAATAGTTATACAAAATATTTGTAGGTAAATTAATGTTCCTAAAACAAATTAATTTCAAATCCATAACAATTATTAAATTTAAAATTTTGATATAAATAAAAGGAAATAACTAACCAATTAATATGAAATTGAAACAAAATATGATCAGGTTGTTGGATTTGGAAAAACAGACCAAGTTTTAATTAGAGTTATGCTATTTTCATCTCCTTATCCTATTTTCCCACCCACCATGTAAATTTGAAAAAACACAATCCTATCTTTACACCCATCATTATTCCTAAAATACCCTTTAATTATTAATTCAAGTAAAACCTAGAAATCAAACAAAAAATTAAAAAAAATAACCCAAACAAACCCAACGACCTCTTCCTATTCTTCTTCCAATTCTTTTCTTCAATCACAATTCCAGAAAAATTCCCGAAAAACAACATGTGACATTGGACATGCTGGCTTGTGAATAGACATATACCATCTCTACCTATAAATATTGTTGTGCAGTGTCGTCAAATCTCATTACCCAGACACTAAACAGAGTTCTTACTAAACCATAGAATAATTACATATATATATATAATGGTTTCCATGGCTGAGAGTACACAACTTGGCAGTAAGAATTATTCCTAACTCAATTTTTTTATTTCCTTTAAGATTATTTATTTTTAGATTCACAAAAATATTGGGTTTTCCTTATAAAAATTGGGTTTAATTTATAGAAAAATAAAAGGATGGGCTGTAGGTAAGGAAAAATGAATTGAAAGGGGAAAACCCAAATTTACTAAATAATTTAACCAATTATCAAAAACCCATAATGCAATTCTAAGAATGAAGAAAATGAGAATTTTTAACCCTTAGTGAGATGTGAGGCGTGGCTCCAATAAAGAAAGAAAACAGTATTACACATGAAAATAAATAAATATTTGAGGTGTGGCTCCAATATTGACGACGCAAAAAGAGAAAGAGAGAGCGTCAGTGAGATGAGAGAGAAAGAAAAGGGATTTGAGTTCCAGGGAAAGAGAGGGAGAGATGAAAGGGAGACTCGGTTAGAAGAGAGAGAAAGAAAGGGGATTTGCGTTGTAAGGGAAGAGAGGGAGAGATGAAAGGGAGACTCGGTTAGAAGAGAGAGAAAGAGAGGGAGAGATGAGAGAGAAGAAGATGGCTTTGAGTTGCAGAGGGAAACAAGGACGGACGATGGAGCAGGCGTGAAAAAAAAAAATTTAGAAGCGTCAAATGAGTTTGACAGCTGTCAGGAGTTAATTGGCTTGGGATACTGATGTGGATGCTGACCTTGGCATCTCGGTGCCAAGGAAGTTTTTCTTTCCCAAATGAAGAGAAATCTATCTTCAAAGTGTTGACGCTATCCAATGATATTCTGCCACATATACAATTAAAGTTACACTCATCATAAAAAAATAAACTAGCATTAGAAATAGCTATGTCTTCTGGATTGCACCAAAAACTTGGAGAATAACTTTTACACAATTATAATGTGATTATGATGAATTTTCAAGTTAGTTGAACGTTGTTATATGGAAATATTTTATTTTCAATGGAATTTGGAGTTTCGAACTTACAACATCTTTCAATATTCGGAATAGAAGTACCACTAGACTAAAAAGCTAGTTGGTTATTATATGGGAACATGACAATAGGTCATTAGTTTGGTATACCACCACAGTAACATTCCAGCAAAGATAACTTTTCCTCTTGTAGATGGAGCTTAAAACCAAGCCAGGTTAGGCTTTGACAAGAAACATTTGAGACCTCTTTGTATATCTAGTTGTATTCACAACAGCCTCAGCAAAGGCAACATGATGCTCATTTTGGTGAGCAACATTTGAATAAATTGCTTGCTCCAACAAAATCAGCAAACTGTAGCCAACTTTCCACTTCCCCGTTTAGAACGACTCCAAGACACTAGCCAAAGACTTTGGGTTCCGCACTTTGCTGACCCATCAGCTAAATCTCCTCACAGTAATGGCAAACAAGGTCAGGCTCACCAAGTTTGTGGATTGAGAAGCCACTCTTCAATGTTTAGTTTTATTGAAAAATTGGATGGGTTTACATTGGGACACAACACAACAGGCTTTGATATACAAATAGAATCAACGACGTTAACCGTCCTGATGAGAGTTGCCTTCTTGTTAGCAAGACTGCTTTAAACCTTGGCACATTTCCGGTTTCGTCTCTCATGTAAAGAAATTGTGCATTTCATGTCCATTGGTTGTGTAAAGTGCATAACAAAGAAAAGCAAATTCTATGGCGAGCTATGAACGTTTAGGTTGCTTGGTTGAACACTAGTTTAAAGGGAGAATCAAACACAAGACATAGTATAGAGATAATGTTCTTAACCACTCAAGTTACAAGTCCTATGTTATAGTTTGTATGTTGATATGTTGCTTTTATTCTAAACATTCTATTTGTTAGGGTTATATACCTTTTTAGTCAGTGTTTTTACACGAAAATTCAATTTGGTCATTGTTTGAGCAAAATTCTGCACGAGGAATATTGGCAGGTTGATTCCTCAATCTTCAATCTTCCTTCTCTCTCTTCTTTCTTAATCCATGCGAAATAAATTGGAGTAAATAGACCACACTCGGGGGGTGTTGGCCAGACGCCCTCACATGCCTAAGTTAGTTCGATTGAACCTTGAAAAAGATACGACAATCGCTAAAGTGGTCGGAGTTTTCTCTCACGGGGAGAGCCGAGTGGCCAGAGCCATGTGTGTATTTGGCTGGAGTAGTGTAAAGGAGAGGGAGAGGGTGCGGCAAAGAGAGAGAGAGAGGGAGAATTTCGTCAACAATGTCTTATGTAGTCATGTATTTATAGTGCTCCATGTATGCTAGGGTTTTGGGAGAATAATCCTTATTTGGTTAGGATTATTCTTTCCTAAAAAGATGATAGGAATTAATCCAAGAGTTTTGGTAGAAATTGATTCGAAGATAATTTCCCTAATCAAATAGGATTTAATTAGGGTAATTAGTTGACCTAAGGAATATTCCTTTTTCACATGTCGTCTTGTTATTGGCCAGCAAAATATGTGTTCCCAACTTCTGCATGGCGCTTGTGAGGCATGGAGGAGATGAGAAATATTCATCGGGCTTTCCAATGGCATTTGGGCTTCCTTCTTTAAGTTAGGCACCTTTTGTGAGTTGGGCTCCTAATTGGAGTAGGTTTTTTACTTGTTCTTGGAGTTGGGCTCCCAATTGGAATACGCCTGTGACCTAAGATGCCCAACCTTTATAAATACAAGGCTTCTCTTCTCTCCTTTTCAAATTGCAAACTTGTTTCCTCTACTTTCTGGCTTGTGAGAGAGAGATCTTGGAAAATTGAACTGCTTGTCAAGGAGATGAGTTGCTGTGCACACCAAGGTAGGTCAAACCTTTTTTTTTCTTCGCGGCGAGGACCAGCTGGTTGTTGTCGTGATCGCGTGGGGTGGCTGGAGCAACTAGCTACGACTGTGATAATGGTCTCTGACAACTACTGCCACGATTTTTTTCTACTCACTATGGCTACATCATGGCCCAAGTCCAATGATTGGCAATGTACAACCTGTCCACAAAAAGGACAATCCCTCCTAAAGTGTCCAACCTGTCCACAAAAATGACAACCTGAACCAGTCTACCGTTAAGAATCTCTAGTTGTACTGGCCACTGACTGTTGATCAGAATTTTGGCTCCAGTTTGGCCTAGGCCCAGATCTCCCGCTTTCTGAATTGGATCCACGCCCACTAGACTAACCACTACTCGCAAAATCGGAATTGGATCCTCCTCTCTTTGATGGACCCTGACTTGATCCACCAAAGCTAGATGTGTCCCTGCGACATCTTGCTGAACCAACACTAATCTTCTTTGACACACGGTCCGCTGCTTGAACCAGTACTCTCATGGAAGGATAAGTGTTTGTAGTGACCACCACTTGAATGTCAAGCCACAAAGCTTCCTCAAACCATCTACACTTCTCCTCTTCATTAGGAATCAACTCTGGAGCAAACATGGATAACTCATTAAACTTGTGTTCATACTCCAGTACAGACATTGCCCCTTGTTTCAATTTTAAGAACTTGGCTGTCTTCGAATCTCGGTATGAGCGAGGGTAGAACTGCTCATAGAAGATACGCTGGAACTCCTCCCAAGAGATGGCAATAGGATCAGCATAGCCCTTACGAACCGTCTTCCACCAATGGTAGGCATTCCCTTTCATCAAGGCACCTCATAACCTCAAACACTCTTTCCAGGTCTGTGAGCCATCTTTCAACTTCTGCTAGGTCTGCACTACCAAAGAAGTCATGAGCCCCCAATTCCCTGACTCTTTTAATGTCTGAAGCTTCAGTGTTACGTCTCCCTTGCAGGGCTGTAGTAACTGTTTGGGTGAATTAGTCAAGCACATGGCGTAGGTCTAGCTCATTCTCACCCGCTTCCTCATCGACAGGTGGAAGTGAAGGTGGTGGTGGAGGTGGAACAGGCTCCCCAATCTAGGGAAAACGAGTCCTCAGCCTACCGCATCTAGGATGCATAATGCTAAAAGAAGGGAAACAGGGAAGCCATTAGTTTCAAGAATGCACAAGAAGCGTGAAGTTCGAAGGAAATTGAACCTAATGCTCTGATACCAAATCGACAGGACCTGCCTTGAATTCTTCAGAAACCATGACGAGCCTTGTCGTTTTTCCAACATCAAACTGATGTCGGGCCCACTTACTAACTTCATCCTATTCTCCAAACAAGGGAAAAGAGGGTCGAGACTTTATGCCGAAATTTTGGCAGAGTCTCCCATGAAAAATGGATTTTTCTCAAAAATTTCAACCTGGCAAAACACCATAACAAACCCAACCAGCAACATGCACAATACAAAAGCACATAGTTTACAGAATAGGCCTCCAGCCTTACATCCAACCCTAACATAGGCGATAACAGAGCAATTCTAAAGAAATTCAGTTTACAATTGAAAATGAAGTTCAAGGGAAATAGAGACAAATAAAGATGTCCCTATATGAGTTCAGGGCTCGGAAATTCAAGTATCGACTCGGCCGCTCAGCTCAGATCAAGCTACTGCCTAGGGGGCGCAAAATAGAAAATTGGGAGTGGACAAAAACAAAGTTTTATCATAATTGAAAATAACATACTAACCCCATCATTTGGAAAACGATGCTAAAAACATGCATTCAAAACCAATATATAAATATATAGTCGAATTAAAACCAAGGTAAAACTCATGTCCCGTAATAGTATACTAATATCCTAACCCACTCAAAACTTTTCCCCCTTTTTCCCAAACCACTCTCACCCAAAACGCGTGCCCGTTGGCACAACAAGCGAGGGAGATATGGCACAACATATATATATATATATATATGTAAGACCACTACCAAACTTGTACCGGGGAAACAATCCAACCGGGGGATTGTTTGGCTAGACCATATGGAATAATCCTTAATTGACTCTGTGGCTAGGGAACGAGCCATCCAATTGGGGGACTGGGTTCACCAACACATAGCAAAATCCTCAATACTCGTATGCCTGTGACAAGTCCTACTCGCACAGACTACCCTGTTAAGGGTCTACGAAACACCCCATCAAGGGTGCTTGGGTTCCGACATATCCAAGTATCCAAGTGTCGGAGAGGTACATAGGGTAGTGTTAAAAGCACTCCAGACTAACATAAACCACAACCCAAATCCCATTCCATAGCCACTTTCCAACAATCCCATGTACCCAACACATATCTCTAGAGAACCAGACATCACATGTGTCCAAGACACAAATCCCCAAAATATACATATTCAAAATATAGATAATAGCTCTCAAGATAACAATAAGTCAACCCAACATAACCACAACCTTCAAGTATCCAAAAACATACCCATAATTCCACAAAATACCATAAAGCAATATTAAAGTTTCAACAATTAAAATATCCCAACAAATATATGTAGTGTGCATAAATTTCCACCTTTAAAAATAAATTTAAAAACAAAGTACACTCACAGAAAGTCCGATGCTGCGTGACCCTCAGAGGGTCCTGCTTGCTAAGCACGCTAAGCTTGAGTACCTATTGAAGAACACGAGAATTAGATTAAATAAAACACTTCAAATGAGAACTTTAAAACAAACTCCTAGTTTTCCCGAGACTTAAGTGTGTGTATAACGAAAGAGGAGTTTCTAAGGTCCAACCACGCATTTCAAAAGGTGGAATAACCTTGGAAGACTCTTGGTCAACTGAGTGGTCAAACTTACCAAATTTGGTAAACCAGCCCGCACGGCCCACGACCTTCGAATTCCGATCCGAAAGTTCCTATGAGTTCAACCAAGCCTACTAAACCCGTTCTGCAAGTTTGGATCGCTCTTGATGCACGATCGGACGGTCACCGTTTACGTAACATTTGGATCATTGATTCAAAGTATCCGGGACTCCGATTCTCGATCCGTGAGTTTCTACACGATCCTAGAGGTACAAAGAATAACACACTTGGAAATGGAGCCGATCCAACAGTCCGAACATATCGAACTCAGATATCACCTAATATGCGTAAATCCGTTCAACCATTAAACGATAACCAAATTCGAATATGAGCATACCGTCGTGCTTAGGACGATATGGGGAACATTTTAGAACAAAATGGGCCACCACATCGCCCACGCACTGCTACATGCGCCAACAGCGAGTGGGTGGCTTGAGAAATTTCTGATGATAGAAATTTCTCAAATCACCCAACAATACACTATACCTACGTGATCGAGACAACTAGTAGAGCAACTAATTCAATTGGGCCGACCCCCAATTTGGCCAGAAAGTGGTCGGAAAACACAACCAAAGTCGAGAAAAATCTAGGTTTCTAATCAAACTATCACGACATCAAATCGATCGAAACCAACCATCAAAATAGCTAGAACGCATTGAGAGGATGAGAAACCAAACCTGGTTTGACGATTTTCGTTGCCGGAAACACCGTGGTCGGCTTCAGAAAAATCAAGATTTTTTCCCTCTTCATAGCTAGAAATCGAGTTTGGAAATTAGGTGGGTTGTGTGGAGGAGGAGGAGAGGAAGATTTTGGAGGTTGTGGCGTTCGATTTGGTGGCCGGATGACGCCGGAATCGTCCTCGGAAAATGACGATGTCACGACGCATACAGAGGAGAGAGAGAGAGAGAGACGTCGGGGGAGAGAGAGAGAGAGAGACGCGAGAGATGCGAGAGATAGAGAGAGAGAAGCTAACCGGGTTTAAAAAAAAAAATCCAACTTTGAAAAAATTACGGTTATGCCACTGCACTTCTGTTAACAGTAACTTCTTCGTTCAAACTCCGATTTAAGCCCACTACGTGTCTATGAACTTGTATCGACGAGCTCTACACAATAGTGCCACTCAAATCCCAAAAATACTTACAGATCGAAAAGTGACTAATGTGATCTTACCCTAAGGGCAAAATTGTAATTTCACAATTAAATAAAGGGCCAACGACAAAAGACACCCTGCTGGTTTAAGGTCATTCTCAAATTGGTACACAGGGTATCGATTTTATCAATTTACAGCCTTACATTTTCAACATCGTCCAATTTCATCATTCAGTTAAGTTGACCAGACGGTCAATCGTTAAATGCTGACGTGACACCCATGGGACCCACCCCACTAGTTGATTGACCATTCCGCGCATTACAGTTGAATGGTAGTTTTGGGTTTCAACAATTCTAAAAAAAAAACTGGAAATCACGCCCAAATTGGGCAAGCGTTGCAAAGCTGGAGATCGAACAAAAATCCCCAAAACGTCTTCGTCCTCAACCTCAGTTTAACCTAAATCCTAAATCTTCATAGCTGAGAGCTCAGATCTATGATTTCAAAGAAGTGAGAAGAAATGAGTTGGGATTTCAAGGCTCCAGGCGCTCCGCATCCCTCGTATGGTAAATTGCTTTAAATTTTTGCGATTTGGGTTATCTGTGGTGAATGAGTTAGAGGTTGTATGAGTTATTATGGTTTGAATGTTGTGTTTTATAATCTACGTGGAATAGTGGGAGAAGTATGAAAGATTTTGTCGAATATAGGTGGTCCTTCAAACTAAGCATGTGTTGGCAATGTCTGCCTTTAATGAGGTCAAAGTGTCTGCCTTTAATAAGGTCAAAGTGTCTGCCTTTAATAAGGCAAAAGTGTTAGGTGGAAGGGTGTGAAAAGGGTTGTTTAATAAAAACTTAGCCTTTTCTATAATGGTCCTAAACTGAAAATGATTGAAATTGTGTTTTGGTTTTTGTGTAATGTGTGAATACTGTGTTTTCTGTTGTGTGTTATGTTTTAACTGAAAATAACCCATGTTTGGGACATGTAATATGTAGGTCAAATATGTGGTAACTGTTATGCTTGTGGAAATGTAGCTTGGTTTGATTATTGTGACAAGGATAGAATGCCAATGACTGAGATAGACAATATGGTAAGGGAGTTAGGCTATGGTGGGGTGATTAGTTACTAGTATAATATCCCTACTTATAGCAATGGTGGCCTAACAAAGCTTAATGATGATCAAGATGTCATAGACATGCTTGTATTCGTACCAGAGACAAGGCTAATAGACATCTTCCTACATCATGGGGTTGATAGTAATGAGGATTGGTTTTATAGTCAATCAGGATCAAATCTGTTTGTTGATTTAGAAGCTAATATTGTGCCTAACTGAGGAGTTGTGATTGAGGAGCTTAATGACAATTATGGGGCTATTGTTCCTATTGGTGGGAAATGCAAACAATGGAGACAACAGAAAAAAAAAAAAAAAACAAAACAAAACAAGTGTTGTGATTGAAGAGCTCAATGAAGACCCAAATGGGGAACAAAGTGGTAGGGGTATGCAAAAGGCAAGGGAATCTTCTGCAAGACAGGGTGTTTTTGAAAAAGGCAAAGAAAAAACAGTAGAAAGGGAATCTTATGCAGTAGAGAATGAATCTTCTGCAGTGCAAACAAACAAAGAAAAAGCAGTTGAGAGGGAATCTTCTGCCCTTGTAGACAAAGGGAAAAGTAAAGTCAGTTCTATTTTTGGGGAAAAAAAAAGGGCAAGAGTTGTTGGTAAAAGGAGGTGCAAAAATGTAAATAAGACACGTGATAAAGAAGACCACAGGTCCAATACAGTAACTGAGGGACTAGTTGAGAATGAGGTTGTTGAAGTAACTGTAGATAAGAGCAAGTTATCAAGATGTCATCCAATGAAGATAAGAAAAGCAAGGAAAATGACCACAGTATGTGATGATGAGGAGTCAGTAGATAGTCTTGACTCTGATTTTGCAGACCCTAACTTCAGTTGTGATGATAATGATGATCATGTTGATTTTGATAAATGGGTGGACAAAAAAACTGAGTTGTTTGGAGATGGGGCAAAAGGAAAAGAGCCAGAGTCAACAAATGCTGGGGTTGAATCTTGGGATTAGGGTGCAGATGTTGAACTGGATTTAGAGGAGTATGATTATGATAATGTGCAGCTTAAATATGACTTTAATGATGACACTCCAATGAAGGATAGATGGCCAGAGTTCAATCTGGCAACTGACATGGGAGATCCACAGTTTGAGGTTGGAATGAAGTTTAGTGATTGTAAAGTTTTTAGATATGCTGTAAGAGAACAATTTATAAAGATGAATAGGGATGTTGTATTTGTGAGAAGTGAGACTTTCAAGTTGCCTTATTTTGCGAAGATAGCTTGTGATATTTTGTAAGACAGGTTCTGTTTTTTTTTTTTGGAAATCAGGTTATGTTCACTTGGAAGGTTGTAAATGTTATTCTGTGGCTTATTTTGTTGTTATGTTGCAAGTGGAAATGAATTTGTTGATATTTTGTAGAAACAAGTTGTTGGAATAAAGAGGTTCATATTGTACATATCAATACATCATTGCAGTACCAAAACATCACATTGTATGCATATTACATAGCCATAATGCTCATTCCCATTACATAGCCAAAATGTTCATTCCAATTACATAACCAAAAGTACAGTGCTTTCCATACCAAAAGCACACTACATTACACCACAAGCACAATACTTCCCATACCAAAAGCATAGTGCATCCTGTAAACACCCCCTTTCATGCCAATTCCAAAGTCTTCAACTTCAGTCCATCTGATCCACCATTCCCTCCAAAGAAGAACATTACAATAAGCATCCCACGACACCACCAATACTGCCCAAAGAACCTTCTCTTTGTGTCTTGCCTTTGCTAGTGAATTCTCCAACTTATCTCGTGATTTTAGCAACCCCGGAATCACAACTTTACACCTTTCACACATTTCCACATCATACGAAACCAAGAAATCACAACCTCCTCTACCATGCACAAAACCCACTCTGTAAATTCATATTTGCACCTGCTACAATTCAAAATATAATATTTTGCATCAAATCCAGTTTTTTACCTTTGCACACACAGTGAATCGCCTCCCAGGATTTGAAATTGTCCACGAGGTTTGGATTCTCGCATTCTTACCACACCAACACACCGTGGCCCTGTGCTCCATTTCCCCTTTGTTTTCTGGGTTAACGAGCCAATACCCTCGAATAAACCTTTTAGGCGGCTCACTTCTTCAAAATCGTAAATCTGAGCTTTCAGTTATGGATATTTAGGATTTTAAACTAAGGTTGAGGACAAAGACGTTTTGGGAATTTTTGTTCGATCTCCAGCTTTGCAACGCTTGCCCAATTTGGACGCGATCTCCAGTTTTTTTTTTTTTTGAATTGTTGAAACCCAAAACTACCCTCCAATTGTAATGCGCGGAATGATCAATCAGCTGGTGGGGTAGGTCCCACTGGTGCCACGTAAGCATTTAACGATTGACCATCTGGTCAACTTAACGGAAGAATGAAATTGGACGATATTGAAAACATAAGGGCATAAATTGATACCCTGGGGCCCAATTTGAGAATGAGCCTAAACCAGTAGGGTGTCTTTTGTCGTTAGCCCTTAAATAAATTAACTAAACAGTTAAAATTGGGTTAGGGCGTCACATTTTAGACTATCATCAAACAAAGAGTACAGTAACGAGCCTTGCATGAAAAGTGTATGATGTATAACATAATATCAGGAAGCAATTATATATCCAACAAATACTTAATAATAAATACAAATAAAAGTAAAGCTGGTTCCAACAAAACTACAAGAGCCTTATCGGACAGAAACAAATTCTATCGGACATAACTGCAATCTACTTGAGTCAATGCATAAGGTATGTCCGATGAGAGTTTGTCATAATATCTGCAGTCAGAACTTGTTTGAACCACAGATAGGAGTTTTGATTTAAGTGAGCTGGAAATCGAGACCAACTATCACATCATACCAAGCAATGCTGGCAGAGCATATAGATTACAAATAATAGCAGTGCAATTCCAATAAGGAGTTGTCAACTAGGAACTAGACAAAGTATTTGTTTGGGAAATGAATAGAATTCTAATCAGGAGTTGTCAACTGGGAACTCAAAGAAACAGAGAGGATTCGATTCAAGACTTGGCTTTGGTTTGTAGGGAGATGCTTTGCAAGAGTTTGAGTTTGGGTTACTTTGTGGTTGTCGAGAGTAAGCATATTTTGAAGGCTGTACAAAATAGGTTTGATTGATTCATTGTTGAATCCTTGATACTGAGCTTTCTTCCTCTATTTATAAGCTTCAAGATCTTTAGAAAAAAAAAAAAGGATGACTTGCTGGGTGTTGTTGCTTCAAACCATAAAGAATTTACAAGATAATGTGTGCATGCCTTTCAAGTTGATCAGTGGAGGTGCTCTTCAAACTCGAACTTTGGGACCATTCTGTAGGAGGCACCGCAGCAGGCCAGCTCTAAGTTTTTTACCATTCTGTTTGGGCCTAAATTTGGTGCGCCCAGTCCAGAGATAAAAACCAACATCGTTTTTAGGCCACCTGTTTGGACCTAAAATTGACACCCTCAGCCCATCGACGTGCCCAACCCGTTAACAAATAAACAGGCCGAAGTAATACACTTGGCCCAAACATTGAGGCTGGAAAGCAATCAAAACCGAAAAGAAACTTGGGCCTCGAAGGAAGCCAAATTGGGCTTGAACCAAAAATGGGCTTGGCAGCTTTTAAATAAAAGGGAAGAAAAGAAGAGAAGCCCACAAGAGAAACAGACTCACATGACCTATGTTTTGGAAAAGTCAGCAATGTCGGCTGAAGTTAAAGATTGAACAGAGGCAGCTAAAAAGAACATCTCTGAAAAAACTCTGCTAACCCTGCTGCCAAAGAGATCAAAACCCGTTGTTATTTATCCATAGATATTTTTTCTGCTCCAAAGAAGGCACCATTTTCAAGGGATAAGCAGACTTTGTTTCTATGAAAAGGGGATAAGCGGGAAACAGGGAGTTGTTCAAAAACTGAGAACTTACCATCACAAGCTTCAGACTCTTGCAAAAGCAGTTGAAATGGAAGAAAAGTATGGCACCCCATCAAAATACAGGGAAATGATCACTTCAGGAACTGATTATTGAGTGCTTACTTGCCAGAAAGTGGATAGAACTCCCTTTCTTTTTCTTTTATAAACTAAATATATTTTGAGATTGTTTGCCGCCCAATAATAAAAGAATCAAGACTCCCGCTCTCAAAATCGTTTCTTATAAATACAGGAGAGAGTGAACAGAGGAAAGACAATCAATCAACACAACCAAAAAACTCAGTCAAAAGACAAACACTCAAAATGATCACTTGATCTCAGAAAATCTTCAAATAGATTCAAACAGACCTAGAGTTTGAAACATTTCAATTTCAAAAGCTTCACAACAAGCTTGCAGAATCATCCTGCTTTTTCCCAGCAAAGACAATTAGAACACTGCTTCCGAATTCGAATCCCAGTTCACAAGCCAGCAAAACTAGATTTTCTCGTTACAAGTTTGGTTTAGCAAAGCCAGGCAAGCAGAGTTTGAGTTTTCACAAATACGAAAACCACAAAAAATTTATGGAAAGCCCTGACTAAGCAACACAGGTACCACAGTACAGCCCCAGCTCAAGTCCAGCCACTTCTTCCCCTTTCAGACTGGAGAAGTCCCAGTTTTGCCCATTCAAAAGCCTTCCAGGGCTTGAAATAGATTAAAGCTCTGCCAAACTCAAGCTTCGGTATCGATTTGCAGCTGAAGCCTCGTAGTTGAAGTTGTTGAAAGTTCAGTCTAGCACAGGCATATCCAGTCCAGCCTAGAACAGAGGCACCTACCCAGACAGAAATGGAAGCACATCCCTCTTTTTGTCTTTCTATAGTCAGTTTTCCTTTTTTGAGCTTTGTAAAGGGGAGTTCTACCTGAAATTAGTTTACTCTGTTATCATTTATTCTGGCCAGAACTACTGATTTTATACTGAGAAAAATTATGAAGTCCTTACCTGTCTAAGGCATAGAAAAGAACTTACTTGGGAGATATTCCTCACCCAAATTCACAATCGTTTGTTCAGAGTCAATAGCTTGGGGCGCAAGTTATTTTTACTCTCAAGTCTGTTAGAATTGAAAAGTTGCTAACGGTGGCACGCTCGACACACAAAGAAAGTTAATTTATTGACCAACCATGGTCTTTGGATTAATGGGGAACTTTACCCTACCATCACAGGAAACAAATCAAAACGGGTGAACACATTCTTTGCCTGTTAGTGATTGAATATTCTTTGCCAAAACAAACTTCTTTATTGCTTTGCTGGAAATTATTGCATACCACCTGTACAAACAAAACGATTTGAATTGTTTTTTGCCCAAAGCTCAAATTGATGTCCAATTAATTCATATTGTCTGTTAGATAGACTGTGATTAACAACCACTTAGATTGGTTATTAATACAGTTTAATTGGCTCTTACTGTAGTTTAGACGTTTTCTGTCCGAAATGGAACTGTAGTAACGAACATCTCTTATGTCCGATGTGGGACTGTAGCTTTGGACACTTGTGTCTGAAACGCTACACTGTGTTTGAAGCGCTGCTTGTGTCCGAAGCGCTAGTTGACCACGCATTGGTCAATGTTTGCAGCTAGCTTATGTTTGAAAGGCTTTTGGGCCACGTTAGTCACTAATTGGGCCTTCGCGGATGCTGGATAAACCCTTGGCGGTTTGGGCCTTAGTCAATTAGCCATAAGACTGGCTTTTTAACTGTAGGAATTAACCTATGTTAATTTTAGTACAAACAATAGGTTTCTCCATCGTACTTATCTTCTGCATTCAATTCTTCTACTTAGAAGTTTACTATATGCCGCCAATGGAGTTCCCTTCTTTGTGTGGGGGATGGTGAGATTTCTTCGTGTCTTCTTTATTTATTTATTTTTAAAAATAAAGGGCCATAAATATTCCAACCATATTAAAGTTTTCTTGGTGGCTTTTACCAAACCATTGGAATATTTGATTTACATAAAGACTAAATAGTCATGAACCATACATGAATCAAATAGCAAAAGTGTAGGCCTCGGTGTTGTTAGTAGTGGACCATTGACCCGTGTCTTTGAAATTTAACATAAATTTCTTTTTATATTGTAGGGGGTAAGGATGGTATGCGTTTTCCACAGTACTTTGTTAGTAAATTCAGTTGGTCACATGTGGGGTAAACAAGTATATCACACTAGTGATATATCAAGGAACAATTGGTACATTTTGAATAAATATGGAAGTTGGGATATTATTAAATGCTCTTCTTCATAATGAGGGATAATAAATATGTTTTGCAATTGTACGTTTAGGTGGTTGGGTTTGTTTGCACTTGGAGAAGGATGGCACAACAATCATGTAACACCTCGAAAAATTCAAGGGGGATTTTCATATTTCAATGAAAAATAATATTATGGTGAAGAATGATTACGGGTATTTTATCAAGTGATTTTGGATTGAGACTATTGAATTAAGTGTATTTAATTTCAAGTTGGACAAAAATGCCCTTACATAACATTTGGGGAATTTTCAAAGGACAATTTAAGATATTGAAGTGAGACGAGAGTAGTCGACTCAATGAACGTGTAGGAAATCGTTTCTGAATTTTGGGATCGGCCCACCCTCCCATTCTTCCCCCCTTGCCTCAAGGTTTCAAATCCACCATTATGAAAGGATGAGTCACCTAGTCTAAAGTGGTGAGTCACCTAGCCTAAAGTTATGACTCACCTAGCCTAAGGTATCTTCCTTAATGAAGTTGAATTTTTTTAGAGCTAAGGGAGGTAAGTTGTTTGCAGGAGAGAGAGAGAGAGAGAGAGAGAGAGAGAGAGTGAAAAGAAGAAGAAGAAGAAGAAGAAGAGAGGAGAAGACTTGGAAATAAGGGAGATGGAGGTTATTACTATTACATCCATGAGAGAATTAAGAAAGAAATGTGAGAGGTAGAAAAGAAAATGGTAAAGTGTTGAAGCAATTGGAAGTTTATTTTCAATTCTTGAGTTTTTGTTATAATTAATTGTTTGAGTAGATTTATAGTTGTATTTGAGTTGGAGAATGATTTATGAACCTTTTAAGGCATAAGAAAATCAAAAGAAGAATTTTGAAATCAAGATTTTCGAATTTTGGGTGTGTTGATAAATTTTTGGGTTTAGGTGTTCAAAATTTAGATCCAAATCTTGTTTTTGGGAAGCTTGGGCCAAGGATATGATGTTGGAGTATGATTTCGAGCCTTAAGGATGGTATTTAAGGTGTGTTGAAAGAGACTTTTGAGAAAATTCTGAAACTTTGTATTTTTCTGGGAATTTCAGTTCATGGGTCTTACTTTGGCTCTCATGTTCCTTTGATCTATGAAGTAATTTTTGAAAGGTTTTGATGTTTTGGAAACTAGGAATAGCAAGATTCAAATCCCTTTTGATTTCATTGATTTTGGTTAAGTTTTGGGGGATCAAATATTGGAGTGAAGTTAGGTTTCCAAAACTGCCAAAACAGAAGCTAGAGAAAATGAAAATTCAGATTTGTGGGTCTGTCTTTGGGTTGAAATATCTCACTAACCATTGCTCCGTTTTCACAAATCTTTATGTGTACAGAAAGCTAAGGTTATGGGAGCAAATTTCCCCACAAAAATATTCGATTGGAAAGATTCCCCTTTCTTCTTCCCCACCTCTTTCTCCTTGCAAAATAGAACAAATAAGAGGACCACATCCCAGGGGGTGTTGGCCAAAGGCCCTCCGATGCCTAAATTAGTTTAATTGAAATATCTCACTAACCATTGCTCCGTTTTCACAAATCTTTATGTGTACAGAAAGCTAAGGTTATGGGAGCAAATTTCCCCACAAAAATATTCGATTGGAAAGATTCCCCTTTCTTCTTCCCCACCTCTTTCTCCTTGCAAAATAGAACAAATAAGAGGACCACATCCCAGGGGGTGTTGGCCAAAGGCCCTCCGATGCCTAAATTAGTTTAATTGAATCGTATAGAAAACAATAGCTAATAGGGTACGGAGATATGTTTATGGAGTAAACCGGGAAGCCGGAGCCTTATGTAAAAGAAAGAGAGAGAGAGAGAGAGAGAGAGAGAGAGAGAGAGAGAGAGAGAGAGAGAGAGAGAGAGAGAGAGAGAGGAGGTGGCTAGGGTTTGTGAGGGGAAGATCTCTACAGAGTCATTCTGACGTACCTCAATCCTTGTGCGTACCCAAGTATTTATAGGGGGCCTCAATGAGGTTGGTGAGGTTGGTGTATTTAGGGATTTGACTTAATCAAATCCCTAATTAAGGCAAGAATCAAATACACCCAATCTGAATCAAATAACCTCCCAATTAATTCAGGTAACTCCCAATTAATTGGGAATTGTGGTAGGAATCAAATCAATTCTCAACCTAATTAGGTAACATTCAATTTAATTGGGTAATCCCTAATTAAATTGAGTAACTCCCAATTAGGTTGAATAATTCCCAATTAGGTCAAATAATCCCCAAATGTGAGGAATTATTTGACCTAGGGTTCTGATTTAATTCAGTGCCCACAAATGCCCCCCAGCTTCTGCATGGTGTGTGGTGACATGTAGGAGATGTGAATCAACTATTGGGTTGTCCAGTTGTAATTGGGCTTCCTTCTGTGACTTGGGCTCCTGAGTGGAGGAAGTTGGTGGTCTGCCCCTTGCTCAGGATGTTGAGAGATGGGAGTAGAATGGTCCAAATTCTGATGATCTGCCAGTTGGGCAGGAGGAGTGTTCTGTTGAATCTCCCCCAAAGAGAAAGGCTGCTGCCAAGTCTTCAAGAGATGAAGGTACTCCTTCACAAGCAGAGAATGTGTCTCCATTTGAGGAAGAAGCCAAGGTTCCCTTATACTGAGAAGACTCAAGTGGGGTTTGCTCCATCCTCATCCGATAAGAGGTGTACTCTTTGGTGAAGACGTAAGCCAGCTCCTTGAAGCTACTAATTGACTCGGATGGTAGAGTGTGGAACCAGTCTTGGGCTGCTCCTCGCAAGGTAATTGCAAACACCTTGCACATCAGCGTGTCGTTGGCCTTGTGGAGGATCATGTGTCACGCCCCAACCCATGGGTTAACGTAATCTTGGATTAAGACGTGATTCACACCTTAATTATAGAATTTAATAAAAACTATAACTAAAATGTGAAGAAACATTTAAATAAATAAAGTAAATATTTCACATAGAATATTCGAAACAACAACATCTGAAAGCTTGAAATAGTTATATTATTTTACAAGCCAGAACTCCTAAAGAGTTTACTAAAAAAAGTAACTCATTATTTATCCACAAGCTATGTACACAGTACACTCTTACAAATATGCCAAAATCATCACAGGCTTTAGATTTCAGGTTTGGTACCTGCAAAATCTATTAGGGGGTGAGCGAAACCGCAGCTTAGTAGGGACATAAACCTTTTTACATGAAATTGATATAATTAAATTAAATGACGAACAATTACACATCCAAATATCACATTATTAATAATAATGCATGAATGCTCTTCATCTAATCCCATTAATTCATATAACTGGACAAGTAGACCTGCACGTCCCCTACCATGCTTATACCACTTGGTCATGAATGCCCAATTATATGAACTAACACCCATTTCAACTGTCCCATAATTCTGTCTACCGTGCAAATCTCACGGCCTGGAGTTCCGGGTCGAGGGGATATGTGTTGACACGCGGCTTCCTGCTTTTGGGTGCGGTGCGGTTGTGCGCGGGCGTGCCAGCATGGTCTACCGTGCGTCGAGATGTGGTTTGGATGGAAATGGTTTAAGTGATGCGCCTGTGTGGACTTGACTTCTGATCAAACGATTGTGGCCGAGAGAGGAACTAATCTCAGCTGTTAGGTCCACGGCCTGAGCTACAAGGCCGTTTTAGTGATGGTGTTGATGGTGGGTTTAGGGCGGTGCTCCGGCGAGTTGCTCAGTGAGCGACGATCGTATGATATATGGGGTGAATGAACGAATAACAAGGATGGTGCTCCGATGCCTTGGAAATCAAGGGTCGTATGATATATTGATGAATGGATTTTCCTTACAATCTAACACTACTCCTAGGAAAGCAAGTAAAGATATTGAAAGTGCATTACAGGAAAATATAAGTTGCTCCATGGGAGGTTTTGGTTTGGTGTTTGAACCCTTTGAACGTAGTCTTGAGCCTTGTATTTATAGGAAGAGTTCCTGGAGGAGTAATCGAGGCTGAAAATCTGCATGGTGGAGCCTGATCAGAGCAAGTGGGTGGTCTAATCGACATTTGGGATCGTGAAGTATGGTGGTGTGACCCCATAAATCCTGGCAAATCTCGGCCGCCGCCCTAATCGTGGGTTCTGCGCTTCTGGCCGTGGGGACGCATTTATTGCTCTGATAGTTAGTCACCCAATCTCTCAAGCTGTAAAAATTCTTGTAAGAATGTCTGCGTCTAATCACTCTGATTCCTGCCACCAAATCCTGACTTCAATCACTTCCCACCTTCCATCGTGCATTTAATGCTTATTTGTGGCCAGTGGGTTTGCTGCAATAAACAGGTGCATTACTTCATTAAATGAAGCATGGGACCCTGCTATCACGTGATGATTTGACTTTAATGCTTTTGGCTGTAATTTTGTTCGGCCTTGGCCTCGGCCTATCATCTAGGCCGAGATGATCGTGCCTTGGCAATTTTTCCCTCGTCTTCAGGAGGGCCAAATATTTTGGCGAAACGCAGCATTTTAATCCGTCGAGCGAGGGCTAGGGCCGAGAAAAGGGGCTCTTTCGGCCGATTCATGGTCATGATTTATTAGGCATAAACATTGCCCCCACATCCCTGGATTCTTCGGTCTCGGCATGGGCTGGGGCCGAATGGATTCCAAGGGATGGACCCCTTGCACTCCTCATGAAGTGATTGACAACTGAGGCATTAAATGCGCAGGTCAGTCGGCGCATTTAATGCCCAAGCACGTCGCGTAGGCCATCATTGCCCAGGACGTTGCTTCGCCTCATCAAATGAAACGACGGTCTCTGGGCTTTCAACACATCATCGTGCTTTCAATCTGCGCGAGCCATTATTTTGTCTTGCCAAAAAACGTCGGTCCCAGGTTTCTGACATATCTTCACGTGCTTTGAGTGCGTTGTCAAGCCGTTTCGTCTTACGAGAACCACGCCTCCTTGTTTTGAATTCTAGCGCCAGTATAAAAACCCAGACTCCTTCGCTTTTTCTTCACACTCTCAAAATCCTTGAGTTTACGCTCCTCAAAAGTTCACTCTGTCCTCCTCAGTTTTCTCAGCCCTCCTTCTCCAATCCTGAAACCTTTTCATCACTTAGTAAACCTTTTCCCTGCCTTTAAACATTCTTGAGCCTTTCTTTGATTTCTAGGCTCTGTCCTTTATTTCACCCTGCTCTAATGGCCCTTGTTGTAGCCATTCCAAAGCCAGGGAGCCATATCTGTTGAATCTCATGACTTGGCAGCTTGGCCTGGTCCAGATGGTTCCTTCTCTCCTGCTGTCCGTCAACCATCTTTCGTCCTGGAAAGTTGACGTGAGCCAAAACCAAGATGCGACCGAGGTTCCTCCGCAGCCTTGGAGGAAGACAACCTCCCTCCCCTTGAGGCCAAGGAGAAACTGCAATGCGATTGATGAAAATAGGAGTACCCGGTGCGATGACTCTAACTTGGCAGTGTTCATTCGGCTGAGTGCCCCGGCCGCTTACCATGGCCAGAGTGACGGCCGCTTACCATGCCCGGAGTGGTGGCCCTTGCGCTTACCGTGTCCTGAATGACGGCCCTTCCTCCTCTCGGTCGTGGCTCTAGTGAAGCCTTGTCTTTAGGCTGGCCATGGTTGGCGACAGTATGGACGACGGAGGTACTGCCTCGGGGAGAAGCATCTGTCTGTCCAGCAGGAAGATCATGAAGCAGTTGTTCGTAGATTTAGGATGTGATCTTTCTTTTTCTTTTCTCATGTGTATTTGTAACCGGCCATGACCCCCTTTTTCAAAATGAATAAAATGAAGTATGATTTTTCTTTCACCTTTGTTGCGTTGCTTACTCCACTTTTGTCAATTGTAAATCTTATAACTCTTTCACGGCCGTCTCCCATAATGTCGGGGCATATCTCGTCAAATACTGGCCGTTGATCGGCAAGTTGTGCCACTCTCCATCCTTATGTTTTAACTGAAATGCATCTCGGCCGAGAATTCGTTCGATAATGAACGGCCCTCCCCAATTGGGCGAAAATTTGCCGAACCGAGGGTCTTTAGTCCCGATAGGAAGCACGGCTCGCCACACCAAATTGCCCTCGGCGAACGTCTTCTGGTTGACCTTCTTGTTATAGGCCCTCGCTGCAATCTGCTTCTGTGCCTGCATTATGTTACAAGTATTGAGTCTGGATTGCTCCAAATCTTCTGACTCCTGAGCCATGGCCTGCGCATAATCCTTCCCTCCTTGTTCAGGCTGTTCGGCCACACGAAGAGACCGAACCTTTAATTCCATTGGAACGATGGCGTCATGACCATAGGTTAAGGCATAAGGAGATGTGCTTGTCGCCGAGCGTTTCGAGATCCTGTAAGCCCAAAGGGCTTCGAGGAGCAAGTCGTGCCAAGCCTTAGGCCTTTCCTCAATCATTTTCTCGAGAATGCCCTTAATTACCTTATTGCTTGTCTCGGCTTGTCCGTTTGACTGGGGTAGTAAGGTGTTGAGTGGACCAATTTGATCCCCATTCTTTCGGTGTACTCCCGAGTCTCGGCCGATGCGAAGACTGGGCCGTTATTGGCCGTGATAGTCTCAGGTATGCCGAACCTGTGGACGATGTGATTCTCGAAGAACTTGACCACCTGTGCGCTGGAAATTGACCGATAGGACTCCGGCTCCTGACCTGGCCTCGGTACTGGAGCCGTCGAAGCACATGGTCCAGTAGTTCTTCTCCATGCAGGCCATGCCGATCTCGACATCCAACTCCTCTTCTTGCCCCTGGGCCGGGTGATGAGCCAGGAAATCGGCCAATGCCTGACCCTTGACCGACTTCTGAGCCACATATTGGAAAGTGAATTCAGATAATGCCATCGTCCATTTCCCAATTCGGCCGCGTATGATCGGCCGAGTGAGCATATACTTTATGAGATCGGTCTTGGAGATAATCTGAACGACCGAAGGAAACATGTAATGGCGCAACTTAGTAGCCGCAAAATAAAGTGCCAAGCACAATTTTTCAATCGGCAAATAGTTTAGCTCGGCCATGTTAAGGGTGCGGCTCAGATAATGCACCGCTTGCTCTCGTTCCGACTCGTTGTTCTGAGCCAGCAGACAGCCGATAGAACCCTCCGAAGCTGAAATATAAAGCCTCAAGGGTTTCCCTCTCTTTGGCGGCATAAGGACCGGTGGCTGAGATAAATATTTCTTGATGTCATCGAGGGCCGCTTGATGCTCTGCTCCCCATATGAATTGTTTCGTGTCTTTCAGTTTGAGCAGAGGAGTCAACGGCCAGATTTTTCCCGCCAAATTGGATATGAACCACCTTAAAAAGTTGACCTTACCGAGGAAGGACTGGAGTTCCTTCTTGGTCCTCGGCGGAGGCGCTGCCATTATGGCTGTAGCTTTATTTTTATCCACCTCGATCTCTCGTTGGTGAACCAAGAAACCGAGGAAGTTTCCAGCAGTGATGCCGAAAGCACATTTATTAGGGTTCATCTTTAGGCCGTAGGCCCGCATTCGGTCGAAAGCCTGCCGGAGGTGGGCTACGTGGTCGGCTCTGGATGGGGATTTTACAACCACATCATCGATGTAAACTTCAACGGTTCCGCCAATGAGGTCATGAAAAATAAGGTTCATAGCTCGCTGGTATGTCGCACCGGCATTCTTTAGGCCAAACGGCATGACCACCCTTTCATAAGTTCCGATTGCGCTTGGACATCTGAACGCCGTCTTGTGGACATCCTCTTCGCCTATGAAAATTTGGTTGTAACCAGCATGGCCGTCCATGAAAGACAGAAGTTCGTGCTTTGCGGCTCCGTCTACCAAGAGGTCTGACATAGGCATGGGGTATTCGTCCTTGGGGGTTGCGAGATTCAGATTTTTGTAATCAGTGCAAACCCTCAAAGCTCCTGTGCTCTTTAAAACTGGTACGATGTTGGCCAATCATTCAACGTACCAGGCCGTTCGGATGAAGGCAGCTTTAAGGAGCCGTTCAATTTCCTCCTTGACTTTAAGTTGTACCTCGGTGGAGAATCACCTCGGCGACTGCTGGAAAGGCCTGAACCCCTCCTTGATTTTTAATTCGTGCTCGACCAAACTTCTTGGCAATCCAGGCATCTCATGATAATCCCAAGCAAAACAATCTTTATATTCATGGAGCAGGCCGATAACTTCGGCCGCTAAATCCGGGTTCAAAAGCTGGCTTACAAAAAGAGGCCGTGGCTCGGCCTCTGACCCTACATTTATTTCTAACAAAGGGTCCTAGACTTCGGGATAGCCATCTTCCATCTCGGCTGGTGCCGTTTCTAGGTCCTCAATGGTCAGAGCGTCCGTCTCATCTAATTCGTGGAGGAACTCAATCAGGTTGATCGGTGAGTTTGGCCGTAAGGATTCCCCCACCCAATGTTCCAGCAGTCTCTCTAGCAAGCCAGTCATGGCCGCCGCTCCTTCTCCTCTAGTGGCCTTGTCTGTCATCTAAAGGCTGGTGAGGTCGATCAACACTTCGCACGCTGAGTCCTGTCGGACATTCTCGGCGCCTAGCTCCAGTACTTTTTAGGCCATCGTTCTGGTCGGTCGGCCGCTTGCATCGTGGCCGGTGAGAACAACCCATCCAACGTCGTCGTTGTAAATCTGTGCTTGTACGGCGTTGGCCTCGAAATGTTTTTCGTCGACCGGGTGTATAGACACCTTCTGGCTGTCCCAAAAGAATAATAGTTGGAAGAGGGAAGACGGTATGCACCCGGATTGGTGGATCCAATCACGGCCGAGCAATATATTGTAGTCCACACTGGATTCGACTACGTAGAAAGCTGCGACTCTTGTCTGATCGGCCATGGTAATCTTTAATAGCAACACGCCAATGGTTTTAGATTTATCGTTGACGAAGCTGCTCATGACCACGTCGCTGGGGATGAGGTCCTCCTTTGACTTGTCCAGCTTCCTCATCAGGGAATAAGGAAGGATGTTGACCGTTGCCCCACAATCAACGAAAACCTTGGACACGGGCACACCCTCTACATGAGCTGAGATGTATAACGTCTTGAGGTGTCGGTATTTGTTCGGCTCATCTCTAAGAATTACCTCGTTAAATGCCACGGCTAACAATTCTTCCTTCGTCTTTGGCCTCTGATCAAGCTGCTCCTCGACCATGTCATCTTCCAAACCGTTGGTCTACCTGCCTGGGGCTGAAAACTCAGATGGTAGCACTAAGACCATATTCATGCCAACTTCCTCCGGCTCCAGTGGATTTCCCTTACCAGCCTCCTCTTCGGCCTCACAGCCATCTTTGGTGAGGACCTTTTCCTCGACCATCCCGAGGATTCCTTCGTATTCTTCGTCGGAGATTCCCAAAGTGGGGTCGTCTTCGGCCTCATGCCCAAAGAAAGGATCACCAAGGCCCTCGATCACAGGCCCTGTGGCCCTCGGGATATCGGCTATAGGTGCTTTGATCTTAGGGGGGTCCGAAGCCTCGACCTCCACCTTGAGGGTCCGTCTAGTAGTCATCTAAACGGCTTACCCGGGCCTTTTCCTCGGTCATCAGGCCAAAGACAGTGTCCGCCGAGGTCACAGTGAAATATTGGCGGAGATATTCTAAATCGCCCTTGCTGAAGGGGACTTTAACCTCTGATTCCCTGAGGTCGGGCTGGTAACCTGGCAGGCCCTCGCTCTGGCTTCCCTGTTCGCCTGGTATACGGCCTTAATGGCCGAGTCAGAACTGCTGGTGATGAGGAGCCCTTCCGCCTTTGTATTTTTGAGGGCCAACTCCATGATTTCACGGCTCTCAGGGGTCATGCAGTACAGGTCTGTGGCCGAGTGGTCTTTATGGAATTCTATGAGAAAGGACAGACCATTGACCGAAAAAGGGGGGTCCCTTCCATGGTAGATGTCGACGATACCCTCGTTCTCCAGGACCGCGGCCTTCGGCTGAACCGGAATGGCCGTCGTCCCAAGGGGACTTTCGTCCTGCCTAGGGCACCACGTCCTTGGAGGCTTCGTGTTGACCTTTTTTGCCGCCGAGGGGACCATTGGGGTGGATGGTGGCCCGTCTGCGGCCGCCATTTTCTTTTGGCGCTTGGAACCTTCGGCCTCGGTTGCCTGTAGTCTGGCCTGCTGAACTTGTCTCTGCATTCTCCTCAGCTGGGTTTTTGTCAGCGGTTCGGCCCTGCCCCCAGCCCGTGCATGGTACCAATGGTCATCCCGTATGACCGGCGGTTTGAAGGTTTTCACTGGCCTAGGGGCGGCCTCGTCTTTGTGGCCCACCAAGGTACCGGGGTTTTGTGCCCTTAGTCGGTCGAAAACGGCTCTGCTGGCAGGCCGACGGTCGTACTGACCGCTAAATTTCTTCATGGTTGGCTGGGATGGCTCGGTAGCTTTCCTCTTGTTCTCCTGCGGCCTGAGCCGACCGATCTCATACTTGCATCGCTCGCAAAGCAACTGTTCCGACTCGACCAAAAGCTCCTTTCCTTTCTCCGTCCGACGAGCTTCCCTATGCCTGACTGGGAGCTGGGCGTCGACCATGTTGACGACAGGTGGAGGGAATGGCTTGGAGTTAACCAGCATGGCCGCCTTCTCCGGAAACTGGAGCTTCTTTTCGTGTATCAATTTATGGATGACGTCTCGCAAAACAACGCAGTTGTTAGTGTTGTGAGACCAAGAACTGTGGTATTTGCAAAACGTCTTCCTTTTGAGCTCGTCGGGCTTCGGAATCTTGTGGTCGAAGGACAATTTGACCTTTTTCTCGGCCAATAGCAAGTCGAAGATGGCCTCTGCCCTTGTCAAGTCAAAAGTATAGGCCTTCGTTTCCCGCTTCGTGAACTTGGCGTCGGGAATTTTGGTGCGGCTATTGTCGGTTTTAATAAGTCCTTTGCAGACAAAGGGCTTGTCTATGCTGACTTCGGCCGAACTCATCTCTACTTCGTTGCTCTCGGCCTCTGCGGAGCCGTCTGCTTCGGCATAGCTGACGATGGGATTCCTGTAGTAGGTCCCTTTTGAGGCCGTCTTCTTCTGCATCTCCTCTTTTACCAAGGACGCATATCTGTCCACCTTGTTAGTCAAGTCATGCATGTCCCAGAATTAGATTCCCTGGAATTTCTTCCAATACTCGAATTCCAACCCTTCTTCGGCCATCTTGACAAATTCCCTCTCTGGGAGGTTCGTGCGGCACCAGTTCCTGCATGTTTTGAATCGCTGCAGGTAGTCACGAGGTGATTCGTCTGATGTCTGGCTCATCCTTGCCAGCTCGGCGACCGTTATCTCTCGGCTGGTCTGATAGAAATGTTCGTGGAATATTCTTTCCATATCAAACCAATCCCTTACTGAGTTCGGCGGAAGGTTTATGAACCATGAGAACACCGCGCCGGTCAAAGAATTAACAAATAAACGGAGCTTCTGGGCGTCCGAATCGGCCTCTCCACACTGGGCTGTGAAACGGCCTATGTGTTCAATGGAGGAGGTCTGCCCATCCCTGGAGAATAGCATGAATTTCGGCAATCGATAGTTTCGGGGAAAAGGGATTCGGTCGATATCTGGCGGGTACGGCCTTGTATATCTCGGCGTGTCCGGCCGCCTCTGGGCTAGGCCATCTTCGATCATCCGGCGTGTACAGCCTTGTATGACCGCGCTGGTTGACGCCAGATGAGCGTCATGGGTGTGGCCAAGCTGCGCGTGCGTCGCCACTGGAATGGCCGAACTGTAGTGAATGTGAGAGCCCAGCGGAAATAGCGACGCCTGCAATAGTGGTGAGACAGTCATATTGCTCTGACCGTACTGTTGTGATGAAACAGCGGTCGCGTTGCTTGGGCCAGGATGAGTCTGGACGGTCGCAGTGTGAACTGGGCCGAGGGGATGGATCGCAGGATGCGCGAGGCTACTGTGCCCTAGTGATACGGCCAAAGCATGGAGTGGTCTGCATGCTGTTTGTCGGCTAGGTTGGTCTAGGATTCGCCCATGTGGGCTGGGACTGCCCCCAGCTGTTTGTCGGCGGCAACGAATGCTGGCCGTAACCTGATGCTTGGGTGTGGGCAGGGATGCCGAGGCTGCTGCTTTCGCTGTAAGGCTCGATCCTCTCGCGCTCTTGGCTCCTCTGTCCGGCTCTGGGAGGTGTCGCGGCCGAAGCTGCCGGCATCCTTTCCTGAAAAAGCATTCGCAGTTCTGAGGAGAATCTGTCCATCGCGGCCATGAAGGATGTTTCTATCCTGTAGGCCTGCTTGGACATCAACTCCTCCACCACTGCCTGTTCTTGTATGGACTCGGCCGTGCGATCCGCCGTTACTGGAACGCTGACTGAGATCCCAACCGAATGTTCGGTCTCGGTGGTGATTGGTGAAGTGGACTCAGGAGTCTCAGAAGTCATTTCGACTGCTTTGTTTTAAGCTTTGCGTGTGCCCTAGTTTCCACCATAAGTTTTTGACAAGTGTCCCACCGAGCGTGCCAAAAGTGTCTACCGCGCAAATCTCATGGCCTGGAGTTCCGGGCCGAGGGGATATGCGTTGACACGCGACTTCCTGCTTTTGGGTGCGGTGCGAATGTGCGCGGGCGTGCCAGCACGGTTTACCGTGCATTGAGATGTGGTTTGGATAGAAATGGTTTAAGTGGTGCGCCTATGTGGACTTGACTTCTGATCAAACGATTGTGGCCGAGAGAGGAACTAATCTCGGCCGTTAGGTCCACAGCCTGAGCTACAAGGCCGTTTTAGTGATGGTGTTGATGGTGGGTTTAGGGCGGTGCTCCGGCGCATTGCTCAGTGAGCGACGGTCGTATGATATATGGGGTGAATGAGCAAATAACAAGGATGGTGCTCCGGCGCCTTGGAAATCAAGGGTCGTATCATATATTGATGAATGGATTTTCCTTACAATCTAACACTACTCCTAGGAAAGCAAGTAAAGATATTGAAAGTGCATTATAGGAAAATATAAGTTGCTCCGTGGGAGGCTTTGGTTTGGTGTTTGAACCCTTTGAACGTAGTCTTGAGCCTTGTATTTATAGGAAGAGTTCCTGGAGGAGTAATCGAGGCTGAAAATCTTTATGGTGGAGCCTGATCAGAGCAAGTGGGTGGTCTAATCGACATTTGGGATCGTGAAGTATGGTGGTGTGACCCCATAAATCCTGGCAAATCTCGGCCGCCGCCCTAATCGTGGGTTCTGCGCTTCTGGCCGTGGGGACGCATTTATTGCTCTGATAGTTAGTCACCCAATCTCTCAAGCTGTAAAAATTCTTGTAAGAATGTCTGCGTCTAATCACTCTGATTCCTGCCACCAAATCCTGACTTCAATCACTTCCCACCTTCCCTCGTGCATTTAATTCTTATTTGTGGCCAGTGGGTTTGCTGCAATAAACAGGGGCATTACTTCATTAAATGAAGCATGGGACCCTACTATCACGTGATGATTTGACTTTAATGCTTTTGGTCGTAATTTTGTTTAGCCTCGGCCTCGGCCTATCATCTAGGCCAAGATGATCGTGCCTTGGCAATTTTTCCTTCGTCTTTAGGAGGACCAAATATTTTGGCGAAACGCAGCGTTTTAATCCTTCGAGGGAGGGCTAGGGCCGAGAAAAGGGGCTCCTTCGGCCGATTCATGGTCGTGATTTATTAGGCACAAACAAATTCCCCTTTTGTTAGTCATCTTGCTTAACTCCCTTTCGCCAGTCCCGAATCACCCAATAAAAACCATGTGCACTGTGGGATCCCTGAGACCTGGTACCTACCAAGAGTTAGACTCAACTACACAAAAGACTATATCCATTACCCTCTTTTCCATCATTATTATCTCCAACCAACATCTTCAACTAATTTCCATGACATGATATAATTATGCATTTCACATATCCATATATCCCATAACACTGTAGCTATTCAAAATATCACCAATGTACCAACATTGTTCAACCAATCAAGAACACATAAACATTCCAAGAAAAACATTCAATTGTAACAAGAATATTAATCAAATAATCATATCACGCATAATACATATTGTTCACAAAATTTAATTAAATCAATCTCTGCAAAAGGCCCCCAAGAAACCCCTACCTCGTTTCCAAAGCTAGCTCCAAGTTAAGAAAACACACAAGCTACGACCTCTAACTTCTCCTGAGAATTTGATCACCACTTGCTTTCTCTTCTTTTCTATCTCTCTTTCTCACTTTAATTTTTTTTTTCTCTTCTCTTTGGCAATCGTCTTGTGTTTTCAAAAATACAAGAATGTCCTATTTATACTACAAGGGAGGCGGTAACTAAAAGACTCCCTATTGGTTGGGTTGCAAAAATCTCAATGTATTGGCGACAAGACAACTACTTGCTAGCCAAGTAAAAGTTTTTAGATAACTTTTAAGTTCATTGAGTAAGCAAATCCTGCCATCTAAATGGTGAGATGGGATCATGTGTTTTCACTAGAGATTGACAACAACCAAGCTGGTTGATAGGTGGACGTTTCCTAAGCTAACTACGATTGACAACAATCAAGTTGGTTGATAGGTGGACGTTTCTTAAGCTACTACTAAATTCTAACAATAGGATATTATATACAATTAAATACCCAAGAAATATCTAGAGAAATACCAATAATAAATTTATAATTTATAGTTATTCAAATGAACATATATATATGGCTTTTTATCACAAATGGTCCTTCACGTTTACGAAATTATCACGAATGGTCCTTGAGGTTTTTTTGTGACACTAATAGTCCTTAACATTTGGGTTTTTTTTATCACAAATGGTCTCTGCCGTTATAAATTCTGTTAAGTGTGACGTGGAAGATAAGTGGAGCCCACCTGTCCAATTACATTGTGACATATGGATAAAAATAATAATTAAATAATTTTTTAATGAAAATTCCATTTTTTTTCTGCAACTTTTCATCCCCCTTCCTTACTCTGTCTCTGTCCCCCTCTGCCCTCGCTCTCCACCCTTTGCTCTCCATCTCTTCTCCCTGTCCTCTCCTTCTCCCTCTGTTTTTTTCTTTCCCACTGCCACCTGCAAGAAAAAAAATACAAGATATACAGTTGCTCTCCACCCTTTTCTCTCCATCTCTTCTCCCTGTCTCCTTCTTCTCCCTCTGTTTTTTTCTTTCCCCTGCGCGCCTCCCTCTTTTCGCCAACCATTCTATTTCTCCCTCAGTCGCTGGTAGTAACGAATATGTTCATTCCCTCTGCCAATTCTACCGCGACTGCATAATCAAAGGCACGATTGATTTCATTTTCGGAAATGCAGCTGCAGTCTTCCAAAACTGCACAGTAATTGTTCGAAAACCGATTCCGGTCAGAAATTGATGATCACTACTCAAGGGAGAACAGACCCAAATCAAAACACTGGCATTCCGTTGCAGAACTGTACCATTGTGGCTGCACCATATTTCAACAAGACCGAGAGGCAAAATTTCACAACTTTTTTGGGTAGGCCTTGGAGAAACTATTCAAGGACTATAGTCATGAAGAGCTACTTGGGGGACATGATAAATCCACAAGAGTGGTCAAAGTGGGATGATTATAGAACTGTGGAAACTGTGGAGTACATAGAGTACTTGAATTTTGGACCTGGATCAGATACAAGGCACAGGGTCAAATGGGGAGGCTATAAAAAGAATTGCAGTGAAGAGATTGCGAGGTAGTTTACAGTTGGTTTGTTCTTACATGGAGCAGGTCATTGGCTAAAGACAACTGGCATTCCACTTTCTTATGGTTCATAAGGAGAAGGAGACAGGGAGATGGAGAGCAAAGGGGGAGAGAGACGAGTAAGGAAGGGGGATGAAAAGTTGCAGAAAAAAAAAATAAATATGGAATTTTCATTAAAAAAAATTATTTAATTATTTTTTATCCACATGTCACAATGTAATTGGACAGGTGGGCTCCACTTATCTTCCACGTCACACTTAACGGCATTTATAACGGCAGGGACCATTTGTGATAAAAAGCCCAAACGTTAAGGACTATTAGTGTCACAAAAAAACCTCAAGGACCATTCGTGACAAATTCGTAAACGTCAAGGACCAATCAAGTTGGTTGATAGGTGGACGTTTCTTAAGCTACTACTAAATTCTAACAATAGGATATTATATACAATTAAATACCCAAGAAATATCTAGAGAAATACCAATAATAAATATATAATTTATAGTTATTCAAATGAACATATATATATATATATATATATATATATATATATATATACTAAGTAAAAATATTTATTTAGGATAGTATTGTAAAAACAATATATATATATTTAAAACAATGTTTAATCTTCTTTAAAAACTTTTTAAGAATACAAATTCTCACATCATGACACTTTTGAAGTGTTTTAGATGGCTCTCGGGATCGGAGTCCCCTTTGAAGTGTGTAAACGAAGGTGTGGAGAATCGCTTTGAGGGAGCAGCCTGCTCAATTTCAAGGGTGAAAGGCGTAGAGTTCGCCTGGTCCATCTCCTTACATAGTGCATCTTAACCTAATTAGGTAACATTCAATTTAATTGGGTAATCCCCGATTAAATTGAGTAACTCCCAATTAGGTTGAATAATTCCCAATTAGGTCAAATAATCCCCAAATGGGGGGAATTATTTGACCTAGGGTTCTGATTTAATTCGGTTCCCACAAAGGTTACAAGCTTCAATTTGAGCATAGTTTTGCAAAGTTTTACCATTGTTAGTTACGCCAAAAATGAAGTGGAAAACAGGGGGCAAATGGTCTTTTGGGGAAGACAATGAATAGTACCATGTAATTGCCATATGTGTGTTCAGCGCATGTGGTGCGATGCTGGTGTCGTTCTTCATCCTCGCCAACTTGGTTTTTCATTTTAAGTCTGTTAATATTGGTTTCAAGACCATCTGAGACTCGTAACTTTTTGACCAAAAATTATGTTAAGCAAAAGCACTAATTATTATTTGTCCTTATTGTTCGATTTGGGCTCGAGTGGAAACATAAGGATTGGAAGGGTAATTCGGTAATCTAACTAGTCGGACATGATGTAGGGTTTTATGATTTCCCGATGATTGGCCTATATCACTTTTAATCTTGGTGCTTATATATATTACTATAAATATGAATATTATTGTTGTCTTGCTTGGTAAATATTATTATTGATGTTTCTCCGTGGATATTATTTGATGTTGGGTGAATATTATTATTTATGTGATTAAGCCTGAAATATTATTGTTATTATATGTATTATTATTCCACAAAGATAAATGATGTTTGCGTTGCATTACATATGCATCATAAATATAAAGGTGTTTGGGGTGTGTGTGTCTTTTGAGGTATATCTAAGGGGTGGGAGAAGGCCTTAGATATATCTAAGTAAATATGTGGAATATATTCAGGTGATGGGAGCAGGGCTTGAATATATTGAGGTGATAGGAGCAGGGCCTTTAATGAAAAGTGAAAGTTGAGAAATTCGTAAACAAAAGAAAAATGGGTTAAGGGACAAATGGGCGCTAGTTCATATTTTAGGGTATTCGAAGTCACAGTCTTCAAATGCAAGGTATGGGACATGTAGGCTTGTTGCCCTAAGGAATGAATTAGTGCGATTATTTGGTATGGTTGCATAATTTATGTATCTTGTGTTGATTGATGCATGACACTTTGATTAACTGTGATAGTTGACCTTGAGGGGTTTGACGGTACTCTACTAAGCATTAGAATGCTCATACCCAAATAGATTGTGCAAGATTCAAGGTGAAGTTTGAGGGAGCGGGTTTTAACCAAGCTACTAAGCTTTTGTTGTTGATTTGTGTAATTAATATTTGTAAGTAGTCAACAGTTTGATAAAGATCTTAGTGTGTATTTAACTATGAGCTACTGCGACTTTGATTTTGTGTTGTTAAGTAAATTTGTATTATTTGTAGCTCTATTTCTCATCATATCATGGTTGTAGGATTTTATTCTTATGACTATGGTATGACTCACACCATGATTTAAGAATATTCCTTATTTTCGAATCGGGTTGTGACAAATCACCATGCTTTTGATTACTTAGCTCGACAAGGTTTTGAATGGTGGCAAATTGACTTTACTTGGTATGTAATAAGATTTTTCCAACTACTTGGATTGGCAACAGATGTAACTGAGCCTCAAAAGCGACGAAAGGCTTTAAAGAGTAAAATGATGGCTACTTCACACTAACTTGAAAGAGTGAGACATAGCCTGGCCTACCAGTTGCCTGTCCTTCACTGTCGGTGGACTAGGCTTGCTAACTTTCTAACATTATGAATATGTTACCTTGATTTTATGTTTCAAGTTAAATTAGGATTTGCATAAGTACCTTTAGTATTTCTGGTAATTTAGATTTTCTAGTACTTTCCAATATTGTATTGTTTTGCTTGTCCTTGGTGCTCAAGTTTTCTAACCCAATACACATGGGTTATTGTAATCGGTTTAAGGAGGTTGATGATTCACCTAATGAAATAGTGAGGGCTTTCTCCAAAAATGCTATACTTTTGGTTATTCTAATACTATTCACATATAGTAATAACTAGATAATAACGTTCAATTAGAAGCTTGATGGAACTTTCAACTTATTTACCTTGGAGAGAGTTGTAACTTTATTAGTTATTAACTTTGAAACTTGATGGCATGTTGAACTTTATGATGGTTTTGACGTGTTAGAAAAATTGAAAGAGTGTTGCTATTCCACCCCCCTATCCTATTTTCCCACCCACCTTATTTTCAAAATTTTACAGACAAATTTACCTCTTTGTAAAATGACTTCTAAGGACTTATGAAAAAAAGTCAACTCACCTAACCTACCTATTCTTTAAATTTTAAAACCAAAAATAAAAATAGTGAATTCGACCCATGCCGTTTGCACCTGGAATAGGAATGATGATGATAAACCTGTAAGGTCTGATCAGGTCTGGATAACCCGTTGGTCAATTTGGATGTGTTGCTGAGAAAAGAAATGAACGAAGGAATATACTTGTGGCACCGTAGAACTTGTCATGCATGTGATGCTACCTGATTGGCATTATCGCATCAAGTTTATCAAATCGAGGGTTTTTATGTATGTGATGAAATCATCTATCAACTGGTTCATGTGCTAATAGAATCCCATTACTGATGCTTGAATTAGTGGTGGGCACGGTCTAGTTCAGCCCAATTCTCATCCAAAATTGGAAACAAGGTTGTACTGTTCACTCAATCCGGTTTGATTCGACTTTTACTAAAAATGACTGAGAGAGCCAAACCAATCCAGACCTCCTAAATTCCAGTTCGGTTATGCTGATTTCGGTTTAAACCGGAGTCCATCGCAATTTTGTTTTTTGTTTGGATTTTAGCCTTAAAATATGTACAACATTTCATTTCATTCTTGTTTTTTATTTTTTAGCCTTCATCTGAACATCACAGGATCCATTTCGTTGTTCCTTTTTCCCATTTTTCTTTGGCTAGTCCCATAGACAGAAGGAAATGAAACAAATGGAGATTAGAAACACAAAAGAAATAATAAACATAAATGAGATCCAAAATATTTCATTTATCCTTCTATATGAATCTAATTCAGAAATCATAAACAAACATGAATCTAATGAAACCCACAAAAGAAATTCGGCATATTATGAAAACTCCACATAAGATATATTTCTACAACTCTTCATAGGCTTGCATGAGACTCTGATTCTTGAATCTAGTCCTTGGATCGTCATAACCAACATATGAAGAAGGCTTCATAGCAAGAGGGTAGAGAGAAGCACACAAAAAAATACGGAGAGAGAGAGAGAGAGAGAGAGAGAGAGAGAGAGAGAGAAATTCGGAATCAGAAAGAGAAAGAAGAAGAAAGAGAGAAAAAGACAAAGACAAAATAAAGAGAGAAGCGGCGGACAAAGAAAGGAAAAGTAAGGATAAGGGAGAGAGGAAGGAAAGAAAAAGTGGCTTTAGGGTTAGGTGTTGGTTGATGGGCTTTAGGGTTTCCCGATTTTCCGATTTGAATGCCCACCCCAAGCTTGAATTGGTAGAACACGGTGGGTCCACGACGTGCATATTGGGCTCTCTCAACTGGTTGATGTGTCTGGAAAATTGGGTTTTTATTAGTTTGAATGTTCAAGAACTCAGCATATTTTTGAACTCTATGTGTGTAGCATGTATATTGGGGAAGAGCCTCATGAACCCGGAAAATTGAGAGATAGGATTGTGTGGAAAGATAGGATGATAAGGTGGGTATTTTAGGAATAATGGTGGATGGAAAGATAAGATTGTGTTTTTTCAAATTTACATAGTGGGTGAGAAGATAATAGGACAAGGGGTGAAAATAGCAACACTCAATTAAAAATAGGCTTTTTATCACAAACGGTCATTCACGTTTACGAAATTATCACGAATGGTCCTTGAGATTTTTTTGTGACACTAATAATCCTTAACGTTTGGGCTTTTTATCACAAATTTTCCCTTCTGTTAAGTGTGACATGGAAGATAAGTGGAGCCCACATGTCCAATCGTATTGTGACATGTGGATAAAAATTAATTAAATATTTTATTAATGAAAATTCCAAAAAAAAAATTCTTCAACTTTTCATCCCCCTTCCTCCTTCTCCGGTTACTGTGACTGGCTATGATGATAGGAAGAACTCGACATCAACGTCCGATATGACCCCTTTGTTGTGGCCATGCCAAGATTAAGTAAAGAAGCGATTTCATCTGAATGATGCTGGTGCACCTGCTCAAACCATTTCTGGCTTGAATTTTCCAAGAATGGCCCCTGTATCTCTTCATCGGAATGATGGTACTCCTGAGAATGTGGTATGGAAAAGAGCTCTTTGCTTTGTTTCTGTTCTTTTATATCCTTTTTTTTTTAGTGCAAGATCATGCCATTGATCTGGGTTTTTCTGTAGGTTTTGCTTCCTTGTCTAAAGTCAATGACTTGGGCTATGGAAACTAAGAACTCAGCACCAGGAAATAGAATAGCTGTCATTAACTTGAAGGTATCCATCTGAAGAAGTGAAACAATAGTTGTGACATTTTGTATCATCAAGTTAGCTCAAGGGTGGAGAGTAAAGGGTGGAGAGCGAGGGCAGATGGGGAGAGAGAAGGAGTAAGGAAGGGGGATGAAAAGTTGCAGAAAAAAAAAAAGGAATTTTCATTAAAAATTTATTTAATTATTTTTTATCCACATGTCATAATGTGATTGGACATGTGGGCTCCACTTACCTTCCATGTCACACTTAACAGAATTTATAATGGCAAGGACCATTTGTGATTAAAAAACCCAAACGTTAAGGACTATTAGTGTCACAAAAAAATCTCAAGAACCATTCGTGATAATTTTGTAAATGTGAAGGACCATTTGTGATAAAAAGCCTTAAAAATATGTAAGAGGTTATGGATTTTTTGTAATTTGGCTAATAAAGTTGAAAAAAAGAAATGCAAAAGCAAAAACATATTAAGCTTGTTCAAATTGACCTGATCAAACCGTTATAATATAATTAAAAAATGCTAGGGACACCAAATTTAAGTCCCAAATGATGTAGCATGTGCCACGTCATAGATTTTAATTAACCAATTCCAACTTAGATTATAATTTAATTTATTTGTTTTAAGAAGAAAATTTAAAACAATTTAAACTTAATTAATAGCAAAACCTTTGCAACTTTAGTTCCAACAAAAAAACCTATCGCTAGCCCTAAACCATCAATTTGACGTCGTATTCCAGATGTCATCTATAATTTCTCGTGAAGATTCAGATTTTTACAATGACTTGCTGATTGTTTACTAGCAAAATCGTGTGTTCTAAAAAAGACTAAAGCGATACTTCTGCTGAAGTAGATACACCGGATGGCTCCTTTTGTATTTGGGGAACTTACAAATGCTAAACTATAGGTAAATTTTTCTGGGTTTTGTACAATTGTGTTTCTTCTAAGAAAAAGGAAAAAGAAAAAACATGAAGGGAGAAGAAGGGGAAGAAAGTGCAGCAAATATGGTGGGAAGGAGACGACAAATTGATGGTTTAAGGCTAGCAACAGGTTTTCTATTGGAACTAAAAGCTGCAGTGTTTTGATTATTTAAGTTTTTAATTTTCTCCGTAAAATAAATAAAACAAAATTATAATCCAAGTTGAAATTGGTTAATTAAACATCTATGACGTGGCACATGCCACTTCATTTGGGACCCAAATTTGGTGTGCATAAATTTGGTGTCCCTAGCATTACACAACATAATTAGTTCAGTCGTGGTTTTTGGATGAAATCAATCCAATCCGAATGGTGCCTATCTCTAATTTTTGCCCAATACCTTTGTCACATGTATAATGATAATTACCTATGTGCTCAAGGTCCTATGTTGAAATTCCCCATCCCCACTATTGCTTGTTAGAAAATAAGGAGATTTAATTTCTATATTTAAAGAAAATCAGAATTTAGTCCATGCAAACAAATACCAAATTAAATGCATAGCAATTAAATCTCCTTACTTTCTAACAATCTTAAGACGAAATTATGGTTTGATTGCTATGTTTATTGATCTAAAAATTTGCAAACCGAAGGTCTAGTCACGGTTGACTTGTTCTAATGCATGTCAGGAATAATGGTATGTAACTCTTTAAAACCGATGCATGGCCTTTTATATTTGACATATATACGTGCTTTTCCTGAGACTTCAAAGAAATTATACATTACTTTTGAGTTTTTGCTTTAAAATCTATGTGTGGCATTAATTATAATTATTTGTTTTAGTGTTGTTCAAATATTTAAGTATGCAACTCCTCACATGGATGTTGAAGACAAAAGTAACAATTGGTTGCGTTGCTTATGCTGTCTGATTACAGAACAGTGTAGAATACATGGGCATTTTATTACTTTCTCTCAAGAGAGGCTGTCTCTTGATCTATCATTGGATCTTACAAGATTGGCAATATTTCGATATGTGCCATTAATTATTTCTAAAGAGAAATTAATGCAATGGTTTCCAAAGATCTCAAAAATAAGTAACTCTTGATGAAGAGTTGCCCAAATTCAGAGGTGTTTGGAAGGGATCCAGATCCTCTGCTTTGATTTTTTCTGCTATGATTTGCTTGACTTTTAACCTCCACACGCCACTTCATTAAAATTTAATCTAAGAAATTTAAATTTAATTTACTCCTAATTATATAGAAGAAAGATTCAGTGGCTACAATCTGTGAAGATTCAGTGGCTACAATATGTGAAGATAATTTAGATTATAAGCCCATATGTGATATGAAATTTCTTTCAGAACAAGCTGCATATGAGTTTTATAATGAGTATGGACAAAGTGCAAGATTCAGTATTAGAAGAGATTCACATAACAAGATTAAGAATACTAGTCAAATAATGGTGATGTCTCACATGGTAACTCGAAAGGGCGACGTGTTAGAAAACAGAAAGATGGTGATGTCTCTTGTAGTTGTAGGTTATTTGAGATGAAAGGTTTCTTGTGCAGCCATGCACTAAAAATTCTTACTAATTACATGAATGTCAAAGAAATTCCTGACTAGTATATCTTAAAAAGGTGGACAAGAAAAGCAAGATCTGAAAGTGTGAAAGATATGCACGGACGTGACATCCAGACAGATGTGAAACTACAACAAACATATCAATATAGGTCTTTATGTTCCATGTTTACCAAGATATCATCTCGAGCTGCTGAGAGCGAAGAAACATATAAGATTTCTGTTAGTCATTTGAATCAACTAAGCAAAACCATTGAAGACATGTTAAGTTCAAAAATGGATGGTCAAGTGCATGATAAGGATGGCCTAGGGTCACCTTCCACCATAGTGACAGATGGTGCTAATGAGGCATGTTTCTTGGATAGTGCAAAAGTTATCCAAGCAAAGGGATTAAAGAAGAGGGAAGCCTCCCGAGGAAGAAAAAGAATTAAAAGTTGTTTGGAGAAAAACATAGCTAAGAATAAAAAATCATCTAGTTCTCGTTCCTCACAGGCATTTTCTTCTTTTACATCCAAAGTTCAATTCCAATATAATATTTTTTTTTTATTAATTTAGTTTTTAATTTGTATATTATGAACAAGTGCATCTCCAAATGCAACACTTAAGAGATAATAACATATGTCATCCAGCTACACATCTTGTAAGTATTATTTATTTAATTTTTGTTTTCATATCATGTTTCTAGTTTAAAATGTTATTGTAAAACTACATAGGCACAAGATTACTACGGGGCACCTAATACAATGTCATGGATGCCTAACCAAGAACCCCAACATAGTTTCCAACCATTACTTAACCCTGCAAGTTTCCCTTTACAATTTCAAGACTTGCCAGTTTCAAATGACATTGTGCGGAGTCAGGTATATTAAGATTTATAATATCCTTTTTATAAGTCATGGTAAGTTTTTTATTTATTATATAATCAATTTTCATAACTACTTTATACAGACTATGAACTTGATGATCGATAAGCCACACACAGCTTCAAATGTTGATCAAACTGAAGATGGCATCTAGAATAATGGGTATGTTATGCTCTCAGTAATACCCTTATTATGAAATTTGTTTGTATAATACTAACTAGTTTTTTCTTTGTTTTTTTTATACAGGTCAATATATCAACAGGAATGCTTGCCAAAGATACACAACTATTCTTTCTTTTATTATTGATGTGTAATTTATGTTTGTTATTTATTTGATGGGAAGATTATAAACCTTTTGTCTTTTTAATGGAGATTATAAATACTTCTTCGATTCTATTTCCTACATCTTTTCTTTTCTCTTTAGCACTCTAGTTAGCTAGATGATGGCATGATGGTTTATGCAAGGAGAGAAAAAAAGGAGAAAATGAAAGAAAGAGATAAAAAAAAAAAAAAAAAAAAAGAACAGAACAGAAAGTGAATAAGAAGGAGGAAAAAAAAAAAGAACAGAAACGTGAATAAGGAGAAGGAAAAAAAAGCCTGGATATGAATGTAAATAAAGAGAAGAGGACAAAACCTGAAGCAAGAAGGAGAAGAGGACAAAACCTAAAGCAAGGAGAAAATTGAGTTTTTGTTTTAAGATGATGTGTCAACTTTTAAATCTGTTAGATTAAATTTTAATGATGTGGCGTGACTCAATCTAAATAGGCATGATTTGATGAGAAATTTTGATTTTTTAATTGGCCATGGATTGGTTTAAGTTCCTCTGCAGTTGACCTTCCTGAGATCATTGTCGCCACTCCATTACAACCTCAAATATTATCATGGAATCTGTATATACCCCTCCTTAAGGTCTTGGAATATCTTCCTCATGGAAGTCCGTTCTGAGGCATGCCTTATGAAGATATTTGTTGCCACTGTTGAAGCGATTCTTTAGAGAACATTTCCGCCTGAGTCCTCTAGAGAGCAAAACAGGAAAACGCGGTACCTTTGTGAATTTTTGGGCTATTTTTATGGTATGTTCTTGTGATTTCTTATTTTTAATTTTGTGTACTTGTTTTTCTCTTAAATTCAATTATTTCTGATATTAAATAATTTTAATAAATTTTAAAAATAAATTTTGTTCGAAGTCCAATGCAATCCAGCCCATACTTGTACAAAACAACGGACTGGACTTAGTCCAGTGCAGTTTAGCCCAACTTAATGTACTAAACAACTTATTAAAGTCCAACCCAATCCAAGCCAAATCAGTCTAACACTCCATGTGGGGGTTGATGTGCCTTATATGTACATGCCCGCATCCATCTAGCACGAGGCCTTTTGGGAGCTCACTAGCTTCGAAGTCGTAGGAACTCCGAAGTTAAGCGAGTTGGGGGCCAGAGCAATCCCAAGATGGGTGACCCACTAGGAAGTTGGTCGTGAGCTCCCAAAAACAAAACCATGAGGGACAAAGAAGGGGGCCCAAAGTGGACAATATCGTGCTACGGCGGAGCCGATCCCGAGATGTGACAATTTGGTATCAGAGCCACTCTGCCATGTGGTGCGAGTGTGCCGACGAGGACGTTGGGGCCCCTAAGGGGGGTGGATTGTAAGATCCCACATCGACCAACGGAGAGGGGGTTGATGTGCCTTATATGTACATGCCTGCATCCATCTAGCACGAGGCCTTTTGGGAGCTCACTGGCTTCGAAGTCATAGGAACTCCGAAGTTAAGCGAGTTGGGGGCCAGAGAAATCCCAGGATGGGTGACCCACTGCGAAGTTGGTCGTGAGCTCCCAGAAACAAAACCGTGAGGGCCAGAGAAGGGGGCCCAAAGTGGACAATATCGTGTTACGGCGGAGTCGATCCCGGGATGTGACACTCCAAGTCCAATCTTAACCAGTTCAGTCCAGCCCACCAAACAGGGGCTTAACATACTGTTCACCCGTTTTGATTTGTTTCCTGTGATGGTAGGGTAAAGTTCCCCATTAATTCAAAGACCATGGTTTGGTCAATAAATTAACTTTCTTTATGTGTTGAGCGTGCCACTGTTAGCAATTTTTCAATCCTAACAGACTTTGAGAGTAAGGATTACTTGCGCCCCAAGCTATTGACTCTGAACAAAGCGATTGTGAATTTGGGTGAGGAATATCTCCCAAGTAAGTTCTTTTCTATGCCTTAGACAGGTAAGGACTTCATAATTTTTCTCAATATAAAACCGGTAGTTCTGACCAGAATAAATGATAACAGATTGAACTAATTTCAGGCAGAACTCCCCTTTACAAGACTCAAAAAGGGAAAACTGACTATACAAAGACAAGAAGAGGACTGTGTTTCCATCTCTGTCTGGGTAGTTGCCTCTGTTCTGGGCTGGACTGGATGTGTCTGTGCTGGACTGGACTTTTAATAGCTTCAACTACTAGGCTTCAGTTGTAAATCGATACCAACTTTGAATTTGGCAGAGCTTTAATTTATTTCAAGCCCTGGAAGGCTTTTTGATGGATAGAACTGGGACTTCTCCAGTCTGAAAGGGACAGAAGTGGCTGAACTTCGAGCTGGAGGTGTACTGTGGTACCTGCGCTGCTTAGTCAGGGCTCTCCATAAATTTGTTGAGGTTTTTGTATTTGAGAAAAACTCAAACTCTGCTTGTCTTGGCTTTTGCTGAACCAAATTTGTAACAAGAGAAATCTCGTTTTTGTTGACTTGTGAACTGGGATTCAAATCAGAAGCAGTGATCTAACTGTCTTTGCTGGGAGAAAACAGGATGATTCTGCAAACTTGTTGAAAAGCTTTTGAAACTGGAATGCTTCAGACTCTAGGTCTGTTGGACTTGGTTTGGAATTTTTCTGTGATCAAGTGATCATTTTGAGTGTTTGTCTTTTGACTGAGTTTTTGGTTTGATGATTGATTGTGTGTGTTTTTGTCTGTTCACCCTCTCTCGTATATGCATAAGAAATGTTTTTTGAGTGGGAGATTTGATTCTTTTAATATTGGGCGGCAAATAATCTCAAAAGATCTTTAATTTTTAAAAGAAAAAGAAGGGGGTTCTATCCATTTTCTAGCAAGCAAACACTCAACGATCAGTTCCTGAAGTGACCACTTCTCTGTATTTTGATGGGGTGCCATGCCTTTCTTCCATTTCAACTGCTTTTGCAAGAGTCTGAATTTTGAGATGGTAAGTTCTCATTTTTTGGACAGCTCCCTGTTTCCCGCTTATCTCTTTTTCACAGAGGCAGAGTCTGCTTATCCCTTGAAAATGGTGTCTTCTCTGGAACAGGAAAATATCTTTTGAATAATTTAAAACGGAGTTTGATTTCCTGGAAACAGAGTTTTTTCAGAGACGTCCTTCTTTATACCTGCCCATGTTCAATCTTTAATTTTAGCCGAAGTTATTGACTTTTCTAAGTCAGGGGTCACATGGGTCTGTTCCTTTTGTGGGTTTTTAATTAACAGCTGCCAAGCCCAATTTTTTCTTGGCTCAAACCTGTTTTGGCTTTCTTCGAGGCCCAGGTTTCTTCTTGATTGTTTCCAGGCCTCCTTACTTTGTTTAATGGGCTGAGCGCGTTGATGGGCTGAGGGCGTCAAGGACGACGTCATTTTTAGTTTCAAACTAGCGGCCCTTGGTTTTTATCTCTGGACTGGGCGCACCAACTTTAGGCCCAAACACATACCTATTTAATCTCCTCAAGCTTCTTCACTATTGTGAAGACTGGCATTTTTAGCTACTAACTACTCAACCACACAAGATAATTCCCAACTTCTAGATTCAACACCCTGGTTTAATTACACTCTTCTTTTTTATTTTAAAAATTAATGTTCATTTGCAGGGGTTTGTAGCTCCAGTGATTAAGAACATCTATTTATGCAACGAAGGTCCTAAATTTGATTCCTCCTTACCTCAATATCGACTGTATAACAAAAAATAATAATTAATTTCCATTCAAGTTTTGAATTGTTAACAATACTAGGTTTAAAATGCCTTCAGGAAAATAAAGTTTCCCCTCACCATAAAGAAACAATTACCAGGCTTCCAACAAAAGGCATGGCTAAAAGTAGATTGAGATGTGTTCTAATTAGTGGAAAAAGAATCGTAGCCATGATATCATTGCGTGTGATACCCGAGAAATATACTTTCTGGCCCCAACCACGCATGATGAATTCTTCTATTTTTTATTTTATTTTTTGGCAACAGGCAATGAAGCCCCAAAAGGAAAGCAAAAGATGTTTTAGCAGCTGTATTCTGCCCACCACATTATAAAGAGTGATATGGTCAAAAAGGAGGCTATATAAAACTCCTTGTATGCCAAAGCTTTTAATAAGATAGATGTAAATATTTCAAAGAAATGGACTTGTAACTCACTATTATCATATTGTTTTTAACTTCATTACCGACAGTGTCAGGGAAAACAGGAGAATATCCAAAAGAGAAAGTTAGAGAGAAAGTTGTTAGCATTCCCACTTCATTATCGACAGTTTCCCTAGAACTACCATTTTGTCAAGTTTCAATAGTTTGTACAGACACTCGGTTCATACAATAAATTCAACTAATGTGTGCAAAGCATGACCTGTAGTCCATGTTTTTCTTGAAATTGCACATCGTTTGGATAATGATAGTGAAATTAACAAGTAACTATTAATTGTGATGTTTCATTCAAACAAAGCGGTTCATTCATTTTAGACTTATACGACTGAATGTAGATTGTTTCTAGAGGTTTGGACAAAATGAAGCATCCAAAAACAAAAGGAAACAAACAAAAAAACACCACAATATATAAAGAACAACACGTAGGGAAAAATATATTCATACGTATACTAAATTGCGTAAACATTATATTATTTAAGGTTCGGTTCATGATGCAAGGAATTTGTAGCTTAAGTGATTAAAAGCATGTACTTATATACCGGTCCTAAGTTAGATTACCCCTCTCCAGTGGCGAAGCCAGGATTTTATGTGTCTAGGGGCCTCTTACACATTATAAAGAATCAAAAATTCGAACTCACAATACATACGAAATATAGTATATATATATATATATATATATATATATATATATATATATATATATGTGAAGAATTATTTTTTTTATTGGTTGCAATCATAATTGTCCTCAACAAAGGGATAGACAAATACATTATGAGCAAGAAAAATTGCAAGAGATAGACAAAGAGTAGCGATTTAGCAAATATCTTTAAAGCTTTTCCCCCCATTATAGCCAATAGAAAGAAAAAAATCAAAATTTCACAAACTAAAAAAAACCTTAGGTCCCTTCATCCATTCATATCATACATGAAAAAATGTTTTATGTAAAAATATTGACTAAGTATGAAAAATGGCTTTTCGAAATAATCATTTTCTCAAGATAATTTTTGGCGGCTTTTATTCCTTACACATCAAATAAGAAAACTTGATTTTATGGGATTTTAGTATGAAGTATATATTGACTTAATGAGCCATCATTTTTAGCCTAAATCGTATTTTGCACTAAAACCGATTTTCCATATTTTGATTTGGTGAGAATTTGATTTTCTAGTATTTTTATTTGAATCCAAATAAGGGGTACTTCCTTATTTACATTCTAAACTTAAGTAAATGGAGTAATATAAAAATAAATGAAAGTAAAAGGATAAAGACATTTACTTAAATGTTGAAAATGGAAATAAGGTAATCTGTACACCTAGAGTGCACCAATACCAACTGAGCAAATGGGTAATTTGAAGCACCTTATTATGCCTTAATAGGTCCGTCACAATACTTGTAGGTACATATCAAAACATAAAATATTTGAAATAATATACATATAGAAATACATGACAGTATATTATTTTTAAAATATAAAAAAATTGAGTGGGGGCCCGTGATCACACTGGTCCCAATGTGGCTCCGCCCCTGCCCCTCTCCCACTATCGCTAGTATTCAAATAATAAAATAAAAATAAAAAGCTCGGGCCATGAACTGTGCGGGCTGTCGTATTATATTGATATTAAACAACACATTATTACTTAAGAAGTCAAGTTATGCTTTTTAGAAATTCACATAATCGATTTCCTGACTTGGTAATAAAAAAAACAGCGATACCCTATCCTGACAAAGCAGCGAGGTATTAAATTGCTTCATTAATATGTAATGGGAGGCCAACTTGTCTCCAAACACCAACATTTTCATACAACGTTGTATATATATATATATATATATATATATATATATAGTTTGCTAGTGGCAGCGTTTAGATGCAACAGAAGCGGGATTGAGCAGCAGCCATTGAAGCAGAGGAGCGATGGGGATTTTAGTCAAAATTGTGATGATGCCCTGCGGAGAATATTTTGGAAGGAAATGGAATTTACTAGACATAGTCACCGCAGCTGTGTTTCTCACTATGCATTGCCTTTGTGCGATGGCGCCGTTTCATTTCACCTGGCCTGCGTTTTGGGTGGCCTTTGCTCTCTATGTTGTGACGGGGGTAGGAGTTACTCTGTCTTTCCACAGACATCTTGCTCATAGGAGCTTTCGTATTCCGAAATGGCTCGAGTACTTGTTTGCCTATTTCGGGGTTCTCTCACTTCAGGTAGGTAAATGTCAATGTTAAGCAACATAATTTTGCTTAGCTTTAGCCCTTTTCCTTTTGTTTTAGGGGCTATTTTTATTTGATGTGTGTTTGTTGTTCTTCTTTTGGTTTTTTTAGGGAAGTCCAATAGAATGGGTGAGCTCACACCGATATCACCATCAGTTTACTGATACTGTGAAAGATGTTCATAGCCCTCTTCAAGGTTTTTGGTTTAGTCACATGGGTTGGATCCTCGATAGCGGCTCCCGGTTTGGAAATGTAACAAAAAATACACCCAACTCTCTCTCTCTCTCTCTCTCTCTCTCTCTTATAAATACATTTACATACACCAACACAGTGCACTCATTTTGTTAAACTCTTCAATGGAAATTGTTGCAGTACGGAGGACTGAAGAACGTTGAAGATTTGAAAAGGCAAGCCTTCTATAGGTTTCTTCATCATACTTTTCTTTTGCATTCTTTTCTTCTTGGAGCTTTACTCCATGCCGTCGGTGGATTGCCCCTCTTGACATGGGGAGTGGTGAGATATTTTGCTTCTTGTCCTGTTTTCTCTTTTTATAATTGCTCGTTCTCTGTACTTTCTTGGCTTTTTAATAGAATATCTTTATGTAATTAATTCAGGTAGGCATGTACATTATTGTCGCATTAAAGTTTTTCATGGTTCATCTGATTGCCATAAAGTCATAAGACCAAACACTGCATGAATTTAAAAGAATCTTAACTTGCATATATATTATTTTTTTTAAAGCTTAGAGTCACTTTAGTCACTCCCATATTAGTCACAAAATATGACCAAATACTGGTGATTATTGTTAAATTTTTTTAGTGAGTATTGAAGATTAAATTATTCCTTGTCGACATTGTAGGGGGTGAGGATGGTATTTCTTTTCCACACTACTATGCTAGTAAATTCGGCTGGCCACATGTGGGGACAACAAGTATATCACACTGGTGATACGTCAAGGAACAACTGGTATATATTCTGCCCAATTTCAACATTTTTTTTTTATTATATAGAAATTGATGAGGGATTTTAACTGTTTTATGGGTTTCTTTTTCTCTTCTTCTTCTTTAAATGTACGTTAATTAGGTGGTTGGGATTGCTTGCGTTTGGAGAAGGATGGCACAACAATCACCATGCTTTTGATTACTCAGCTCGACAAGGTTTTGAATGGTGGCAGATTGATGTTACTTGGTATGTAATAAGATTTCTTGAAGCAATTGGATTGGCAACAGATGTGAAAACTCCAACTGAGGCACAGAAGGAAAGAAAAGCTTTACACCATAAAACCATGGCTACTCAGAATTAGGCTTCAAAGCAACTTCCTATCCGCCATAAACAGAAACAGAAGTTTGATGTGCTTCTTAGTATTCAAATGGTTTGTGTACCGAGTTCAGATCTCAAATTATGTGGGGGCAGATACCACTCACGATCGCATATATATAATTTCAAAGTTGAATTGAATGATTGTTCCATGTCTTTATCGAATGATTAGTTTTTCAAATGTAAACAAAAATCCATTACTTTTTCACTTTTAGGTAAAAAAGTAAAAAAAAAAAACCAAATTTGGAATGAATGTCATATAGAAATAGAACAAAAGTTGTCCATACATTGCAACTTGCAAGTCAATACTTTTTATTAAGTCATAAAACCATGCAGGAATTTAGTTAGTAAAATAAAAAAGACTGTCATACAAGTACTGTCGACAGGCTCGAACCCCTATGTTTATAAGAGCATGTCATCAACCCCTTTCGTTACCTACATAAAATAATTTACCTAATATACCAAGTTACTTCATAAAAGAAGGGGATACATATCAGTTCCCTTCTATCAAGGGATTCCTCAAATAATTATTTGAGGGACACCCTTTAGGCAGTGGCAGAGGGAGCTAAGGCCCAAGGTGGGCATGTTCCCCCTCTAAAATCTTCATTAAGGCTATTGTCTTCTTAATACAATCATACTTTTCTTTACCAAATTTTATTTCTCTCTTTGTATTTTTTCACTTATTTTCCTTCCTCACTATCATTGCTACACTTTCAATATCTCTTATTGCTTCGACTCTTGATTTTATAGTATAAATTATCATTCAAATTTTATTTGTGAGTATTTTTTATAAAATACATTTCATTTGATTTTTTGCCAGAATCGATAATGAGTAGATAGTTAATATAACATGTAAAATAATGAAGTATATAAATTAAAACTAGGGTAATTAGTTTGGTTGTCACTCGAAAAAATATATATTTCAAAATATGAGGTGCTCCCTCAGTGAAAATTTTCTGGCTCCACCACTGCCTCTAGGGTCCCTTACAAAAATAAAAAATAAAAAATTCAACGAACACGGTGCAGATGTACACGGTGCTTCAAGAAAGTACATCATCCTTGCAAAAAATTAGACAAATTGGAAACCGTTTCGATATCCATTGTGTCCTATAAAATCAATGAACACGGTGCTTCAAGAAAGTACTAAAATTTCAATAATTCAATTGAGTGGTCAAATGATATTGGATTCAAGTATTTTTTTGTAGAGATTATCTTTGAATGAGTATCTACCAAAATAGATGGTTTAGATTAGTGAAATACAATCCGGAGTAGGCCCTACAAGGGGTGTCCCTCAAATAAGCTTATTTGAGGGATCCCTCAATGAAAGCTCTCTCTCTCTCTCTCTCTCTCTCTCTCTCTCTCTCTCTCTCTCTCTCTCTCTCTCTCTCTCTCTCTCTCTCTCTCTCTCTCTCTCTCTCTCTCTCTCTCTCTCTCTCTATATATATATATAGACATCCGCATGCTTTGAAAATCCAGTCGTCCCTTTCACAGCTTGTTTTTTCATGTGGATTGAATTCCTGAAATTCCAAGTAGTCCACAATTTGCCAATATAAATAATTTATATAAAAGCAATCATGGATTTGGGAACGTGCAGATGTAGAAGAAGAAAGCACATAAAGCACATGTGGGAAAGTGGAGTTGCAGAAGAAGAAAGCACTCCCATTGGTTGCTCTCACGGCTCTTAAAACATGTTTTTGTTTATATATGCAAATTGTGGACCACTTGGAATTGAAGGAATGCAATCCAACTGCCAAAAAAAAATAAGGTGTAGAGGGGATGACTGGATTTTAACAATATGCATTACGGAAAGATTATATATATATATATATATATAACTCATAAAATGTTGGCGAGTCCTTATTTAGTTAGGATTTTGGTTACTTATCATTTATTTAGTTCTATTATAAGTGAAATTTATTTCCTATTGTAATTTAGACATATTTCCTATTTTATTTAGGGTTAACATATCTTTGTACTTGTATAAATACCTTCATATTGTAAAAGAATAATAATATGAGCATATATGTACATAACTGAATATTTGCCATACTTTGTTAATTAGACATAAAAGGTACGACATATAGTTTGTAGTGGGTACATTATTCAAAAAAGGACCCTAGCTACATAAAAATATATAGAACGAGAGTTGGTTTATGGAGAAGCAAGCAACAACTGTTTTGTTATGCTTTCCCTCCTCATTTTATTGCTATTGGCATGTGCTTATTATATTGTGCTAGGTGCCTGAGTTTGCGAAAGTCTACCATCTTAGATAACACCCAACACACCATCAATGTACTGATTCCAAAATTGATACATGTATATATCAATGTTGTAGCAATTCTCTTTTTTCGTTTTCCTTTTTTTGTCTGAAAATACAACTTCATAAAATAGAGCCACAAAGGCATAGCAAATTACAAACTCAAAGACAATTACACTAGAGGGGCATGGGAGAGCAGTTCTCATCCCTTGTCCTGTTTATTTTATTTTATTTTATTTTTATTTTTTATAATTGCTTGTTCTCTGTACTTTCATGGCTTTTTAATAGAATATCCTTTTATGTATTTAATTCAGGGCTGGCATGTACATTATTGTCGCATTAAAGTTTTTTATGGTTCATTTGATTGCAATAAAGTCATAAAACCAAACCATGCATGAATTTAAAAGAATCTTCACCTTACATATCAGTTGTCAAGTTCGAACTCCATAACACCCGATAGTATCTGTTAGAACACCGCAGGTCCACAGCCCCAATACCACTGGTATATATATATATATATAGCTTAGAGTATTGAAGATTAAATTATTCCTTGTCGACATTGTCGGGGGTGAGGATGGTATGTCTTTTCCACAATACTATGCTAGTAAATTCGGCTGGCCTGGCCACATGTGGAGACAACAAGTATATCACATTGGTGATACGTCAAAGAACAACTGGTATATATTCTGCCCAATTTCAACATTTTTTTTATTATATGGAAATTGACGAGGCATTGGGCATATTTTTTTTGTCTTCTTCTTCAAATGTACGTTAATTAGGTGGTTGGGATTGCTTGCACACTTTGAGAGGGATGGCACAATAATCACCATGCTTTTGATTACTCAGCTCGACAAGGTTTTGAATGGTGGCAGATTGATGTTACTTGGTATGTAATAAGATTTCCTGAAGCAATTGGATTGGCAACAGATGTGAAAACTCCAACTGAGGCACAGAAGGAAAGAAAAGCTTTACACCACAAAACCATGGCTACTCAGAATTATAGCTGTTGACATTATTAAATTGTTTAAGAATGATTAACCCCTAAATTTTTTTTCTCATTAATTTTTCTTGACATTATTTTTGTTTCAACATTCATGATTTAATTTTCTAAATATTTTAACCGAAAAAAATTAAAATTCCAAAACATAATAGAATTTCACTTTAAAATAAAAACAAGTACAACTTAATGTGCTAAGAATGAGTAAAGTAGAACAGTCCCGATCTCTTGGACTACAGGGATCCAAGAGATTTGTGGTCACTCACCATTGGATTTAAATTCAACGGTTCACTCACTCTTGCACTCCTTTTAAGAAACTTTTTTGAATCATTGGATTAATGTCCAACGGTGGGTGACCACAATTTCTTGGACTCCTGTGGTCCAAGAGATCGGGACTAAAAGTAGAAAATGGAATGAAAAAATATAAGAATGAAAGTAAAATGAAAAAATATAACAAAGGAGAAAGGAAAACAAAGGGAAAAAAAAAAAGATTTTTGGTTGACACAAATTATAGCTGTTGGAATAATTTTATAAATTTTTTAAAAAAAAGAAAAGAAAAAAGAGCATAGCATAATTTTGAGAAAGTAGCCGTTGGGATTCAATCAAATGGCTAGCTTGTTGTAAAACTCACGTGGGGCCAGCACTTTTTGTTGTTCACGTGGGCTTCCAAGGAAAAAACAAAGAAGAAAAAGCAGATTTGGGGCCCACAAACATTATCAGTCCAGGCAATAGTTTGGGTGGAATTCCAGTTCGAATTTGAGATTTCTCAAATTTCCACCCCTCCAAATACATGGGTTGGAGAAGTTTTTGGGACTCAAAACCTATAATTTGGGTTTCCACCCATTGGGTTGGAGATGGTCTGAGTGTGTGAAACTTTACCATCTTAGATAACACCCAACACACCATCAATGAACTGATTCCAAAACTGATACATTGTTATAAAAGTAATAACCAGAGTACAAAAAGTACCACTGAATATTGGGAGTAGAATTGTATTTTGTTCTTATGATTTTTACACTGACAGAACTTTCTCCCTCTGATAAAACTCTTCTAAGATAGAGCTTTCACACTCTCAAATTTCTCTCTCTCTCTCTCTCTCTCTCTCTCTCTCTCTCTCTCTCTCTATTTTCTCTTTGGATCGGTGTGTTCTACAACTGAATGAGCAAGCCTATTTATAGGCAAATTGGATGACTTCCCGTGGACTTCATTACCAACATCATCATTAAGCTTTTTGACTATTATTCACTTTCAAGAATTGGATTTGATTTGGGCCAAATATATTAGGTATTTCACAAATTAAAATTAGGACAAACTACAGTAAACCCCCAACCTATAGGGTCATTTACGATTACATCCCAACCTATGAGATATTTACAATTACATACACAACGTCATGGAAACCCTACAAAATGCCCCCTATAGGTTGGGGGGTTTACTGTGATACCTAAAACTATGGTTGGGTTTTCATCCGATAACATGACAAACCGACTAGTCAATTTTGAAAGTGAATGGAGAATGTCGGTTTTTACTGTTTCCGGTTTGGTATTCACAACCGACCAACATAGTCAGTACTCGAAGCAATTCCAAACACTTGATACCATCGGTAAACGAAACCAACTCGACATGTGGCTTAATCCCAGTTTTTCTCTAAGTCTCATCCTTCAATTTCAACACTTAATCCCAGTCATTCGTCCTTCAATTCCATCAATCTTTCTCACCCACACTCTAACAGGCCATGTTTGATATATAATTATGTATCTATTTAATTTCCAAGCTTCTTCATTGTGAAGACATGGCATTTGTAGCTACTAGCTACTCAACCACACAAGATAATTCCCAACTTCTAGATTCATCACCCTAGTTTAATTAATATCTTCTTTTTTGTTTTAAAATTTAATATCGATTATCAGGAGCGTGTAGTTCAAGTAATTAAAAATATTTATCCATATGCTTGAGCTCCTAAATTCGATTAAATCCTCCCTAATATCATTTGTATTAAAAAAAAAATACCCATTCGAATTTGGAATTGTTAACAACTTTAGATTTAAATGCCTTTAGGAAAATAAAGTTTCAGCCCCCCATAAAGAAGCAAATTGGGATGTGTTCTAAATTTGTAATTAGTGGAAAAAAATCATGGCCATGATATATCTTTGGGTGTGATACCCGAGAAATCTACTTTCTTTTTTGGCTTTTTATCACAAATGGTCCTTCACGTTTACGAAATTATCACGAATAGTCCTTGAGGTTTTTTTTGTGACACTAATAGTCCTTAACGTTTGGGTTTTTTTGTCACAAATGGTCCTTACCGTTAAAAATTCTGTTAAGTGTGACGTGGCAGATAAGTGGAGCTCACATGTCCAATCACATTGTGACATGTGGATTAAAAGAAAAAAAAAATTTAATGAAAATTCCATGTTTTTTTTCTGCAACTTTTCATCCCCCTTTTTTCTGGTGACAAGCTCTACTGTCATCTTACCGTCAACACCCAACTCTTGTCTCAGGTCTCCCACCTACTCAAAGTTGGAAGTAACAACTTTCACCCTCCGCCTACGGTAGATTCCTCTGTCGTTCGAATTGAACCCAAGAAACCACCTTTTGAAGTGAACCAAAAGGAGTGGGATGGCTTTTTGCGGGTCTGTTTCAATAGGAAGAACAAAATGCTTGGCTCAATTTTTAGGCAGAAAAGTGTGATCAATTTGCTAGAGAAGAATTACAAGACCTTGCAGGCGCTTAATCTTGCACCAGCCCAACAAGGTGCCTTGGAGGATACTAATGATGTGATGGATTTTTCAGATGAGAACAGAGGGAGAAGAGAAGGAGAGCAAAGGGGGGAGAGCAAAGGCAAAGGAGGGGAGAGACGGAGTAAGGATGAAAAGTTGTAGGAAAAAAAAAGGAATTTTCATTTAAAAAAATTATTTAATTATTTTTTGTCCACATGTCACAATGTGATTGGACATGTGGGCTCCACTTATCTTCCATGTCACACTTAATAGAATTTTTAACGGCAGGGACCATTTGTGATAAAAAAATCAAACGTTAAGGACTATTAGTGTCACAAAGAAACCTCAAGGACCATTCGTGATAATTTCGTAAACGTGAAGGACCATTTGTGATAAAAAGCCTTCTTTTCTTGATGAAAAGAGAAATCTACTTTCTGGCCCAACCACACAGTGATGAATTCTTTCGGTTTTTTATTTGGCTTTTTAGGCTATAAGGGATGAAGCCCAAAAAAAAAACAAAAGATCTTTAGCCCTGCTGATCATCTAGCAAGATGTTTGACACTTGAGAGAGAGCAGGGCAGACTCATGCTGGTGGAATTCCAAATTAACTACTATCTCCAATAGTATTAACAAATTAAACTTTTCAAATTAAAGTTTGGAATTCTAAAATAAGTAAGCCACATCAGAAAAACTCTCATCAACAACCTCTTCAACCTTAGTCATCAAAACTGCAACTTCTCTCTCTCTCTCTCTTTCTCTCTCTCTCTTCATGACTGGTAAGTTAACGTTGACTCTTCAAACATTTAATTTTACTTTGGAAAACATAACCTATCTTGAAAATGTTAAAAACATGCATTTTTTTCTTCTCATATAATAATATATACATATTTTTCACATGTTTTCATTCTTTTCCATGATATTGCATTAATTGAATTCAAGAATTGTTGGAGAAAAAATTATTCAAGTAGCAAATAAACTGTTTGTGCCTAATAAACACTTCAGAAGGAAGGCGAAAGGTCCATCCCTTGGAATCCATTCGGCCCCTACCCATGCCGAGGCCGAAGAATCCAAGGATGTGGGGGCAATGTTTGTGCCTAATAAATCACGGCCATGAACTGGCCGGAGGCGCCCATTTCCTCGACTCTTGCACTTGCTCGTAAAATTGAAACGCAGCGTTCCGCCAATGTGTTTGGCCTTCCTGAGGACAAAAGAAAAATGCCAAGGCCTGATCTTCTCGGCCTCGATTATAGGCCGAGGCCGAGGCCGAACAAAATCACGGCCGAAGGCATTAAAGTTAGATCATCAAGTAGCAGCAGGGTCCCACGCTTCATTTAATGAAGTAGTGCCTCTGTTTATTGTAGCAAACCCACTGCCCACAAATAAGCATTTAATGCATGAGGGAAGGTGGGAAGTGACTGAAGTCAGGTGTGGCGACAGAAAATAGAGTGATTAGACGTGGCCATTCTCACAAGGATTCTTGTAGCTTGAGAGATTGGGTGACTAACTATCAGAACAATAAATGCGTCTCCATGGCCAGAAGCGCAAAACCCACGATCAGGGTGGCGGCCGAGATTCACTGGGATTCATGGGGTCACACCACCATACTTCACGATCCCAAATGTCGATTAGACTACCCACTTGCTCTAATCAGACTCCACTATGCGGGATTTCAGCCTCAATTACTCCTCCAGGAACTCTTCCTATAAATACAAGGCTCAAGCTACATTCAAAGGGTTCAAACACCAAACCAAAGCCTCCCACGGAGCAACTTATATTTTCATGTAAAGCACTTTCAATATCTTTACTTGCTTTCCTAGGAGTAGTGTTAGGTTGTAAGGAAAATCCATTCGTCAATATATCATATGACCCTTGATTTTTCAAGGCGCCAGAGCACCATCCTTGTTATTCGCTCATTCACCCCATATATCATCCGACCGCCGCTCACTGGGCAACGCGCCGGAGCACCGCCCTAAACCCACCACCGACATCACCACTAAATGGCCTTGTAGCTTAGGCCGTGAACCTGACGGTCGAGATTAGTTCCTCTCTCGGCCACAATCGTTTGACTAGAAGTCGAGTCCAAACAGGCGCACCATTTCACCACTTCCATCCAACCCACATCTCGATGCACGGTAGACCGTGCTGGCACGCCCGTGCACAACTGCACCGCACCCAAAAGCAGGAAGCCGCATGTCAACGCATATCCCCTTGGCCCGGAACTCCAGGCCGTGAGATTTGCGCGGCAGACACTTTTGGCACGTCCGGTGGGATCCTTGTCAAAAACTTATGGTGGAAACCAGGGCACAGGCAAAGCTCAAAAACGAAGCAGTCAAAATGACTTCTGAGACTCCTGAGTCCACCTCATCAATCACCAAGACCGAACATTCGGTTGGAATCCCGGCCAGCGGTCCAGTAATGACGGATCGCACGGCTGAGTCCATGCAAGAACAGGCAGTGGTGGAGGAGCTGATGTCCAAGCAGGCCTACAGGATAGAAACGTCCTTCATGGCCGCAATGGACAGATTCTCCTCCGAACTACAAACTCTTTTTCAAGAGAGGATGCCAGTAACCTCGCCCGCGACACCTCCCAAAGCCGGACAGAGGAGCCAAGAGCGCGAGAGAATCGAGCCTTACGGCGAAAGCAGCAGCCTTGGCGTCTCGGCCCACACCCAAGCACCAGGCTACGGTCAGCATTCTTTGCTGCCGACAAACAGCTGAGGGCAGTCCCAGCCCACGTGGGCGAGCCCCGGGCCAACCTACTCGGCAGAGACAACTCGTGGACCACTACATGCTTCGGCCGTATCACTAGGGCACAGCAGCCTCGCGCATCTTGCGAATCATCCACTCGGCCCAGTTCATACTGCGGCCGTCCACACCCATCCTGGTCCAAGCAACGCGACCGTTGTATCGTCACAACAGTACGGTCAGAGCAATCCGATTGTCTCACCACCATTGCAAGCGTCGTTGTTTCCACTGAGCTCTCACCTTCACTACGGGTCGGCCATTCCAGCGTCAACGCATACGCACCTGGTCCAAACTCACGGTGCTCATCTGGCGTCAATTAGCTCGGTCATTTCGGGCAACCCCCTTGTTCAAACGGCCCCGCAGATAAGGCCACAGAACGATGTGCAGCAGGTCCCGCGGCTGTATACGGCCCAGCAGGAGGCACCACCTCAGGGGCTCAGACTCGAAGACGTCCGGAGGATGATCAAAGACGGCCTAGCCCAGAGGCGGCCAGACACGCCGAGATATACAAGGCCGTACCTGCCAGAAACCGACCGAATCCCTCTTCCCTGGAACTATCGATTGCCAGAATTCTTACTATTCTCTGGGGATGGGCAGACCTCCTCCATTGAACACATAGGCCGTTTCACGGCCCAGTGTGGAGAAGCCGATTCGGACGCCCAAAGGCTCCGTCTTTTTGTTCATTCTTTGACCGGCGCGGCATTCTCATGGTTTATAAACCTCCCGCCGAACTCAGTAAGAGATTGGTCTGATATGGAAAGAATCTTCCACGAACATTTCTATCAGACCAACCAAGAGATAACGGTCGCCAAGCTGGCAAGGATGAGCCAGACGTCAGATGAATCACCTCGTGACTACTTGCAGCTATTCAAAACGTGCAGGAACTGGTGCCGCACGAACCTACCAGAGAGGGAGTTTGTCAAGATGGCCGAAGAGGGTTTGGAATTCGAGTACCGGAAGAAATTCCAGGAAATCGAATTCCGGGACATGCATGACTTGACTAACAAGGTGGACAGATATGCGTCCTTGTTAAGAGAGGAGATGCAGAAGAAGACAGCCTCAAAAGGGACCTACTACATGAATGCCATCGTCAGCTATGCCGAAACAGACGGCCGAAGTCAGCATAGACAAGCCTTTCGTCTGTAAAGGACTTGTTAAAACCGACAACAGTCGCACAAAAACTCCCGACGCCAAGTTCGCAATGCGGGAGACAAAGGCCTACACTTTCGACTTAACAAGGGCCGAGGCTATCTTCGACCTGTTATTGGCCGAGAAAATGATCAAATTGTCCTTCGGCCATAAGATTTCGAAACCCGACGAACTCAAAAGGAAGACGTTTTGCATATACCACAGTTCTTGGTACCACAACACCAACAACTGTGTTGTCCTGCAAGATGTCATCCAGAAGTTGATAAACGAAAAGAAGCTCCAGTTTCCGGAGAAGGCGGCTATGCAGGTTGACTCCAAGCCATTCCCTCTACCTGTCGTCAACATGGTCGACGCCCAACTCCCCACTGGGTATAGGGAAATTCGTCGGACGACGAAAGGAAGGGGCCATTGCCCGAATTAAAGCCATTACTTTGCGAGCGTTGCAAGCATGAGATCGGCCAGCCCAGGCCGCAGGGGAATAAGAGGAAGGCCGTTGAGCCGCCCCAACCAACCATGAAGAAGTTTAGGAGTCAGTATGATCGTCGGCCTGCCAGCAGGGCGGTTTTCGACCGATTGGGGGCACAGACCCACGGTTCCTCAATAGCCCCCAAGGACGAGGCCGCCCCTAGGCCAGTTAAAACTTTCAAACCACCGGTTATGCGGGATGACCGCTGGTACCATGTGCGGCCTGGGGGGAGATCCGAACCACTGACGAAAACCCAGCTGAGGAGGATGCAGAGACAGGTTTAGCAGGCCAGAATACAAACAACCGAGGCCGAAGGCTCCAAGCGCCAAAAGAAAATAGCAACTGCAGACGGGCCGCCATCCACTCCAGTCGTCCCCTCGGCGACAAAAGCGGCCAGTACCAACCCTCCAAGAACGTGGCGCCCTAGGCAGAACGACAGTCCCCGTGGAACAGCGGCCATTTCGATTCAACCGAAGGCCGTGGCCCTGGAAAGAGCAGACGTGTTTGTGCCTGATAAACTACGACCATGAATTGGCCAAGGGAACCTCTCTTCTCGGCCTCAAAACTGAAACGCAGCGTCAGGGTGCTTGGCCTTTCGGAGAAACAAGAGAAAAATTGCTAAGGCACGATCATCTCGGCCTCGATTAAAAGCCGAGGCCGAGATAGAGCAAAGTCACCGCCAAAGGCATTAATGTCAGACCACCACGTGATGGCAGGGTCCCATGCTTCATTTAATGAAGTAGTGCCTGCTTAAATGCAGCAAACCCACTGACCAAGAATAAGCATTTAATGCACGAGGGAAGGTGGGAAGTGATTGGAGTCAGGATTTGGTGACAGGGATCAGAGTGATTAGACGCCAACATTCTCACAAAGCTCTTTGCAGCCTGAGAGATTAGGTGACCAGCCACCAGAGCAATAAATGCGTCTCCACGGCCAGAAGCGCAGAACCCACGATCAGGGCCCAGTGCGGAGATGCCGATTTAGACGCCCAGAGGCTCCGTTTATTTGTCCATTCTTTGACCGGCGCAGCACTCTCTTGGTTTATAAACCTCCCGCCGAACTCAATAAGGGATTGGTCTGATATGGAAAGAGTATTTCACGAACATTTCTATCAGACCAACCGGGAGATAACGGTCACCGAGCTGGCAAGGATGAGCCAGGCGTCGGACGAATCACCTCGCGACTACTTGCAACGATTCAAAACATGTAGGAATTGGTGCCGCACGAATCTATTAGAGAGAGAGTTCGTCAAGATGGCCGAAGAAGGATTGGAATTCGAGTACCGGAAGAAATTCCAAGGGATCGAATTCCGGGATATGCATGACTTGACCAACAAGGTGGACAGATATGCGTCCTTGTTAAAAGAGGAGATGCAGAAGAAGACGGCCTCCAAAGGGACCTACTACAGAAACCCCATCGTCAGCTACGCCGAAGCGGACGGCTCTGCAGAGGCCGACGGCCAAAGTCAGCATAGACAAACCCTTCGTCTGCAAAGGGCTTGTTAAAACTAACAATAGCCGTACGAAATTCCCGACGCCAAGTTTGCAACGCGGGAAACGAAGGCCTACACTTTTGATCTGATGAGGGCCGAGGCTATCTTCGACCTGCTATTGGCCGAGAAAAAGGTCAAGTTGTCTTTCGGCCACAAAATCCCGAAACCCGATGAGCTCAAAGGGAAGACGTTTTGCAAATACCACAGTTCTTGGTCTCACAACACCAACAACTGCGTTGTTCTGCAAGACGTCATCCAGAAATTGATAGACGAAAAGAAGCTTCAGTTTCCGGAGAAGGCGGCCATGCAAGTTGACTCCAAGCCGTTCCCCCCACCTGTCGTTAACATGGTCGACGCCTAACTCCCAGCCGGGTATAGGGAAACTCGGTGGACGGCGAAAGAGAAGGGGCCATTGGCTGAGTTGAAGACGCTCCTTTGCGAGCGATGCAAACATGAGATTGGCCAGTCCAGGCCGCAGGAGAACAAGAGGAAGACTGCCGAGCCGCCTCAACCAACCATGAAGAACTCTAGCGACTAGAATGACCGCCGGCCTGCTAGCAGGACGGTTTTCAACCGATTGGGGGCACGAACCCACGGTACATCGATGGGACCAAGGGACGAGGCCGCCCCCAGGCCAGCCAAGACTTTCAAACCACCAGTCATGCCGGATGACCGCTGGTACCATGCACGGCAGGGGGGCAGAGCCGAGCCGCTGACAAAGACCCAGCTGAGGAGAATGCAGAGACAGGTTCAGCAGGCCAGAATGCAGACGACCGAGGCCGAAGGCTCCAAGCGCCAAAAGAAAATGGTAGCTGCGGACGGGCCGCCATCCACTCAAAACACCCCGTCGCCGGCAAAAGCGACCAATATCAAGCCTCCAAGGACATGGCGCCCAAGGCAGGATGAGAGTCCCCGAGAAACGGTGGCCATGACGGTTCAGCCGAAGGCCGCGACCTTGGAGAGAATAAACGAGGTCCCCTTCAGCCAGGGTGATTTGGAATATCTCCGCTAGTATTTTTCGGTAACCCCGGCGGACACTGTTTTTGGCTTGACAACCGAAGAGAAGGCCCGGGTAAGCCGCCTGGACGATTACTTAACATCCAGGGATACCTTGGCAAAGGCTAGACAAGCCCTCAAGGAGGAAGTCGAGGCTTCGGACCCCCTTGAAATCAAAACGTCTCTAGCTGATGTCCCGGGGACCGCAGGGCCTGTGAATGGCGGCTTCAGCGATCCTTTTTTCAGGCATGAGGCCGAAGACGACCCCACTTTAGGGATCTCCGATGGAGAGTATGAGGGGATCCTTGGGATGGTCGATGAAGAGGTTCTCGTCGAAGACGGCCATAAGGCCGAAGAAGAAGAAGCCAGTAGGGGAAACCCGCAGGAGCCAGAGGAGTTCGGCATCAATATGGTTTTAGTGCTACCATCCGAGTTTTCAGCCCCAGGGGGGCAGACTAGCGGCTTGGATGATGACGTGGTCGAGGAGCAGCTTGATCAAAGGCCGAAGACGAAAGAAGAACTGCTAGCCATGGCATTCAATGAGGTCATACCTAGAGATGAGCCGAATAAATATCGACACCTTAAACCATTATACATCTCGGCTCATGTTGAGGGTGTGCCCGTGACCAAAGTTTTCGTCGACTGTGGGGCAACGGTCAACATCCTTCCTTACTCCTTGATGAAGAAGCTGGACAAGTCAAAAGAGGACCTCATTCCCAGCGACGTCATCATGAGTAGCTTCGTCGGTGACAAGTCTAAAACTATTGGCTTATTGCCATTAAAAATTACTGTGGCCGACCAGACAAGAGTCGCGGCTTTCTACGTGGTCGAATCCAACGTCGACTACAACATATTGCTCGGTCGTGACTAGATCCACCAGTCTGGGTGTATACCGTCCTCCCTCTTCCAACTGTTGTTCTTTTGGGACGGCCAGAAGGTGTCTATACACCCGGCCGATGAAAAACCTTTTGAGGCCAACGCCGTGCAAGCCCGGATTTACGACGATGACATTGGATGGGTTGTCCTTACCGGCCACGATGCAAACGGCCGGCCAACTAGAACAACGGCCCAGAAGGTACTGGAATTGCGCGCCGAGAATATCCGACAGGATTCGGCGCGTGAAGTATTGATCGACCTCACGAGCCTTTAGATGACAGACAAGGCCACATAAGAAGAAGGGGCGGCGGCCGTGAATGATCTGGTGGAAAGACTGCTGGAACATTGGGCGGAGGAATCCTTACGGCCGAATTCGCCAATCAGCTTGATCGAATTCCTCCATGAATCAGACGAAACGGACGTTCTGACTCTGGACGACCTGGAGACGGCACCCGCCGAGATGGAGGACGATTACCCTGAAGTCCAGGACCCTTTGTTAGAAATAAATGTAGGGTCAGAGGCCAAACCACGGCCTCTTTTTGTAGTTTGGCCTCTTTTTGTAAGCCATCTTTTGGATCCTCAGTTAGCGGCCGAAATTATCGGCCTACTCCATGAATATAAGGATTGTTTTGCTTGGGACTATCATGAGATGCCAGGGTTACCGAGGAGTTTGGTCGAGCATGAATTAAAAATCAAGGAGGGGTTCAAGCCGTTCCAACAGCCTCCAAGGCGTTTCTCTACCGAGGTCCAGCTCAAAGTTAAAGAGGAAATTGAACGGCTCCTTAAAGTCGGCTTCGTCCGAACGGCCCGGTACATCGAGTGGTTGGCCAACATCGTACCGGTATTAAAAAGGACTGGGGCTTTGAGGGTTTGCACCGCGACCCCCAAGGGCGAGTACCCCATGCCTATGTTAGACCTCTTGGTAGATGGGGCCGCAAAGCACGAACTTTTGTCTTTCATGGACGGCCATGCAGGTTACAATCAAATTTTCGTAGCCGAGGAAGATGTCCACAAAACGGCATTTAGGTGTCCAGGAGCTATCGGAACCTATGAAGGGGTAGTCATGCCGTTCGGCCTAAAGAACGCCGGCGCAACATACCAGAGAGCTATGAACCTGATTTTTCACAACCTTATAGGCCGAACTGTTGAAGTCTACATCGACGACGTAGTTGTAAAATCCCCATCTAAGGCCGACCACGTGGGACATCTTCGGCAGGCCTTTGGCCGAATGCGGGAGCATGGTTTGAAGATGAACTCGAAGAAGTGTGCATTCGGCATCACCGCCAGGAATTTCCTCGGTTTCTTGGTCCACCAACGAGGAATCGAGGTAGATAAGAATAAAGCTACGGCCATTATGGCGGCTCCTCCGCCAAGGACCAAGAAAGAGCTCCAGTCTTTCCTCGGCAAGGTCAACTTTTTAAGACGATTCATATCAAATCTGGTCGGGAAAATCCGGCCGTTGTCTCCTTTGCTCAAGCTAAAAGACACCGAACGATTCATTTGGGGGGCAGAGCATCAGGCGGCCCTTGATGACATTAAGAAATATTTATCTCAACCGCCGGTCCTTATGCCGCCAAAAAGGGGGAAACCCTTGAGACTTTATATTTTGGCGTCAGAGGGCTCTATCGGCTGTCTGTTGGCTCAGAACAACGAGTCCGGGCGAGAACAAGCGGTGCACTATTTAAGTCGTACCCTCAACACGGCTGAGCTGAACTATTCACCAGTCGAGAAGTTATGCCTAGCACTTTATTTCGCGGCCACCAAGTTGCGGCATTACATGCTTCCGTCGGTCGTCCAGATTATCTCCAAGACCGACCTTATCAAGTACATGCTCACTCGGCCGATTATACGCGACTGAATTGGGAAGTGGACGATGGCATTGTTCGAGTTTACCTTTCAATATGTGGCTCAGAAGTCGGTCAAAGGTCAGGCTTTGGCCGATTTCTTGGCTCATCACCCGTCCCAGAGACAGGAGGAAGAGTTGGAGGTCGAGATCGGCATGGCCCAGATGGAAAAGAATTACTGGACCATGTACTTCGACGGGTCTAGTACCGAGGGGCAAAGGTGGCAATTTGCATTCCAACTCGACTTCAAATGCACCAACAATCAGGCCGAATACGAAGCACTCATCATCGGTCTCGAGATTTTAAAGGAAATGAAGGCGACCCGCGTTTTGGTTTATGGTGATTCTCAGCTGGTGATTAACCAATAACCGGGGAATACCAATGCACGAGCGAGAATTTAGCCATGTATTACGTAACGGCCCTCAACATGGCCGATGGGTTATCCCGAATTTATTTTGTTCACGTACCGCGCACCGAGAACCATGAGGCCAACGAGATGGCCCAGGTAGCGTCAAGCGTAAACATCCCAAGCACCGACCACGACCGCGTGATAAGGATTGAGAAGCGTACCTTGCCAGCTTTGGCCGAACGTGGGATGGCAACGTAAGTATCATCGACCGATATTACCGACGAGGTCGACATGGCCGAAGCCGATTGGCGCTACCCCATCGTGAAATATTTACGTGACCCTTCCGGCGGCCATGGAAGGACTACACGTTTCCAAGCTCGGTGTTATCTGATTTATCAGAATGAGCTGTATCGAAAGGGGTCGGACGGTTTATTGCTCCTGTGTCCCAACGCCGAAGACATCAAGGTCATCATGATCGAGTCTCACGAAGAGATTTGCGGCGCTCACCAGTCTGGCATCAAGATGAGATGGTTGATCCGGAGGCACGGCTATTATTGGCCGACCATCTTGAAAGATTGCATAGAATACGCGAAGGGATGTATCAAGTGTCAAATCTACGGCCCCGTACAAAGGGTACCGGCCGACGCCTTCCACCCAGTTACCAAACCTTGGCCATTCAGGGGGTGGGCCGTGGATATCATCGGTAAAATCCATCCGGCCGCTTCCAACCAACATGCATGGATTTTGGTGGCGACCGACTATTTTACTAAGTGGGTCGAGGCCGAGTCTTATCGGTCAATATCCAGCGCGCAAGTGATCAAATTTTTCGAGAACCACATCGTCCATCGGTTCGGTATTCCAGAAACAATCACGGCCGACAATGGTCCGGTATTCGCATCAGCCGAAACACGGGAGTATATCGAAAGTATGGGAATCAAATTGATTCACTCGACGCCTTATTATCCCCAGTCTAACGGATAGGCCGAGGCAAGCAACAAGGTAATCAAGGGCATCCTTGAGAAAATGATCGAGGAAAAACATAGGGCGTGGCACGATTTGCTTCCCGAAGCTCTTTGGGCCTACCGAATTTCAAAGAGATCGGCCACAGGCACATCTCCTTACGCCTTAACCTACGGTCACGACACCATCGTTCCGTCTCTACGTTTGACCGAGCAGCTTGGACAAGAAGGGAAGATTACACGCAGGCCATGGTTCAAGAGTTGGAAGACTTAGAGCAATCCAGACTCGATGCTTATAACTTAATGCAAGCACAGAAACAGATTGCGGCGAGAGCTTATAACAAGAAGGTTAAGCAAAAGACTTTCGCCGAAGGCGACTTAGTATGGCGAGCCGTGCTTCCTATCGGGACGAAGGACCCTCGTTTCGGCAAATTCTCGCCCAATTGGGAAGGGCCGTTCATTATCGAACGAATCCTCGGCCGAGGCGCATTTCAGTTAAAAGACAAGGATGGGGAACGGCACAATTTACCGATCAACGACCAATATTTAAAAAGATACATCCCATCACTATGGGAGACGGCCGTGAAAAAGCTATGAAAGTATGCAACACAACAAAGATGGATCAGAATTCATACTTCATTTTATTCATTGTTTAACAAAGGGGGACACAGACACGTTTACAAGGGAACGGCCAGGTCACGGCTGAGTACAAACACATAAGGAAAATCATATCCTGAAATCTACGTGCAACGGCTTCATGGTCTTCTTGCAAGGCAGTCAGACACGTTCCTCCTTGAGAACGTATCCTCACTACTCCTTCCAACGCCAGCCTCGGCCAGCAACCTCGGCCAACCTACGAGGACCGTCACTCCGGCCATGGAGGGCGAAGGGGTGCACACCGCATGAAGGAGGCTAAGAGGAAGGGCCGTCACTTCAACCACGGCAAGAGCCACCATCCCAAACATAAAAGGCAAACGCCACCCCGGACATGGTAAGCAGTCGCCATTCCGGCAGTGGCGGCGGCCATCTTTGAGGCCGTGGCAGCAATTGTCACTCTGGACATGGTAAGCGGTCGCCATTCTGGTTGTGGTAGGAGCCATCATCCTAGCCATGGTAAGGGCCGTCACTCCAGCCGTGGATGCAACCGAGGTACTCAGCCAAATAAACTCGGCCACGTTGGGATCGTCGTACCAAGCCCTCCCATCCTCACCAAACTGCTGAGTCAGGGGACTCAGCAGACATGGCTCCCTGACTTTGGAAGGGCTGCAGTGAGGGCCATTAGAGCAGGTTGAAATGAGGAAGGACGAAGCCCAGGAATCAAAGGAAGGCGCCAGGGTGTTCAAAACAAGAGGAGGAATTGCTGAGTGTTGGAGAGGTTTCAGGCTCATGGAGGCCAAGGAAACTGGGGAAGGCCAGTGTGAACTTTCGAAAAAGCTTGAACTCAGAAATTTTGGGAGTGTGAAGGAAATGCGAAGGAGTTGGTTTTTATACTCATACTGAAATTCAAAACAAGGTGGTATGATTCTCGGGAAACGAAACGGCCGGACAGCACATTCAGAGCACGCGAAATTATGACAGAAACTTGGCGGTCGACATTTGGATTAGCAAAGCAGAACAATGGCTCGTGCGAATTAAGAGCACGATGACACGTCAATAGTCCAGAAGACCGTCGTTTCACTTGACGAGACAAGGTGACGCCTCGCGTAAACTTGGGCAATAATGACCTGCACGACGTGCTTGAAGCATTAAATGCGCCGACTGGCTTGCGCATTTACTACCCCAGTTGTCAATCACTTCAAAAAGCTAAGGGTCCATCCCTCGGAATCCATTCGGCCCCTACTCACGCCGAGGCCGAAGAATCCAGGGATGTGGGGGCAATGTTTGTGCCTGATAAACTACAACCACGAATTGGCCGAGAGAACCCCTCTTCTCGGCCTCAAAACTGAAACGCAGCGTTTTGTCAGGGTGCTTGGCCTTCCGGAGAAACAAGAGAAAAATTGCTAAGGCACGATCATCTCGGCCTCGATTAAAAGCCGAGGCCGAGATAGAGCAAAGTCACCACCAAAGGCATTAATGTCAGACCACCACGTGATGGCAAGGTCCCATGCTTCATTTAATGAAGTAGTGCCTGCTTAAATGCAGCAAACCCACTGACCAAGAATAAGCATTTAATGCACGAAGGAAGGTGGGAAGTGATTGGAGTCAGGATTTGGTGACAGGGATCAGAGTGATTAGACGCCAACATTCTCACAACGCTCTTTGCAGCCTGAGAGATTAGGTAACCAGCCACCAGAGCAATAAATGCGTCTCCACGGCCAGAAGCACAGAACCCACGATCAGGGCGGCGGCCGAGATTCACCGGGATTCATGGGGTCACACCACCTTACTTCACGATCCCAAATGTTGATTTGACTACCCACTTGCGCTAATCAGGCTCCACCATGCAGATTTTCAGCCTCGATTACCCCTCCAGGAACTCTGCCTATAAATACAAGACTCAAGACCACTTTCAAAGGGTTCAAACACCAAAAAAAAGCCTCCCACGGAGCAACTTATATTTTCATGTAATGCACTTTCAATATCTTTACTTGCTTTTCTAGGAGTAGTGTTAGTTTGTAAGGAAAATCCATTCATCAATATATCATACGACCCTTGATTTTCAAGGCGCCGGAGCACCACCTCTGTTATTCGCTCACTCACCCCATATATTATACGACCGCCGCTCATTGAGTGGCGCGCCGGAGCACCCCCCTAAAACCCACCAAACACCACCACTCAACGGCCTTGTAGTTCAGGCCGTGAACCTTACAGCCGAGACTAGTTCCTCTCTCGGCTACAATCGTTTGATTAGAAGATGAGTTCAGACAGGCGCACTATCTAAACACTTTCACCCACTTCAAACACCTCGACGCACGGTAGACCGTGCTGGCACGCCCGCGCACAAACGCACCCCGTCCAAAAGCAGGAAACCGCGTGTTAACGCATATCCCCTCGGCCCGGAACTCCAGGCTGTGAGATTTGCGCGGCAGACAAGACGAGGGTATCATCGACATCTACCGTGGAAGGGACCCCCCTTTTTCGGCCAACGGTCTGTCCTTTCTCATAGAATTCCATAAAGACCACTCGGCCACAGACCTATGCGGCATGACCCCTGAGAGCCGTGAAATCGTGGAGTGTGCCCTCAAAAACACAAAGGCGGAGGGGCTCCTCATCACCAACAGTTCTGAGTCAGCCATTAAGGCCGTATACCAGGCGAACAGGGAAGCCAGAGCGAAAGGTCTGCCAAGTTACCAGCCCGACCTCGGCGGATCAGGGGCTAAAGTCCCCTTCAGCAAGGGTGATTTAGAGTATCTCCGCCAGTATTTTACTGTGACTCCGGCGGATGCTGTCTTTGGCCTGACGACCGAGGAAATGGCCGGGTCATGGCCAAGGACAAACACACAGAAGAAAAATCACATCCTAAAGTCTACGGTTTCTTGGTCTTCTTGCTAGGCAATCAGATGGTCCTCCCCGAAGCAGTCCCCCCGGCCGCGGCAAGTGCAAGGGCCGTCACTCAGGACACGGAAAGCGACTGCCACTCCGGCCATGGTAAGCAGTCGCCATTCCGGCAGTGGCAGCGGCCGTCATTCAGGCCGTGGTAGCGGCCGTCACTCTGGCCATGGTAAGCGGTCGTCATTCTGGCTATGGCAAGAGCCATCACTCCAGCCATGGTAAGGGTCGTCATTCCAGCCATGGTTGTGACCAGGGTGCTCAGCTGCATAAACTCGGCCACGTTGGAGTCATCATACCAGGTCCTTCCATCTTCATCAAACTGCCAAGGCATCTGGACCAGGCCAAACTGCCAAGTCATAGGATTCAGCAGATTTGGCTCCCTGGCTTTGGAGGGGCTGCAGTAAGGACCATTAGAGCAGAATGAAATGGGGAAGGATGAAGCCCAGAATTCGAAGGAGGGCTCCAGAGTGTTTAAAATGAGAAGAAAGATCACTGAGTAATGGAAAGGTGTCAAACTTGGGGAAAAAAGGCTGAGAAAACTGGGGGAAGTCAGTGTACACTTTCGAAGAACATGAACTCAGAGATTTTGGGAGTGTGAAGAAAATACGAAGGAGTTTGAGTTTTTATACTCATGCTGGAGTTCAAAACAATGAGGTATGATCCTCGTGAAACGAAACGGCCTAACAGCGCACTCAGAGCGCGCGAGATTATGACAGAGACCTGGCGGCCGACGTTTCGATTAGCAAAGCAAAATGATGGCTCGTGCGAATTAAGAGTGCGATGGCGTGTCAAAAAACCAGTGACCGTCGTTTCACTTGACGAGGTGAAGAGACGCCTCGCGTAAGCCTAGGCAATGATGGCCTGCACGACGTGCCTGAAGAATTAAGTGCGCCGATTGACTTGCGCATTTAATGCCCCAGTTGTCAATCACTTCAGAAGGAATGCGAAAGGTCCATCCCTTGGAATCCATTCGGCCCCTACCCATGCAGAGGCCGAAGAATCCAGGGATGTGGGGGCAGTGTTTGTGCCTAATAAATCACGGCCATGAACTGGCCGGAGGTGCCCCTTCCCTCGACCATTGCACTTGCTCGTAAAACTGAAACACAGCGTTCTGCCAAGGTGTTTGGCCTTCCTGAGGACAAAAGAAAAATGCCAAGGCCTGATCTTCTCGGCCTTGATTATAGGCCGAGGCTGAACAAAATCATGGCCGAAGGCATTAAAGTCAGATCATCAAGTAGCAGCAGGGTCCCACACTTCATTTAATGAAGTAGTGCCTCTGTTTATTGCAGCAAACCCACTGCCCACAAATAAGCATTTAATGCATGAGGGAAGGTGGGAAGTGACTGAAGTCAGGGTGTGGCGACAGAAAACAGAGTGATTAGACGTGGACATTCTCACAAGGATTCTTGCAGCTTGAGAGATTGGGTGACTAACTATCAGAACAATAAATGCGTCTCTACGGCCAGAAGCGCAGAACCCACGATCAGGGCGGCGGCCGAGATTCACCGGGATTCATGGGGTCACACCACCATACTTCACGATTCCAAATGTCGATTAGACTACCCACTTGCTCTAATCAGACTCCACTATGCGGGATTTCAGCCTCAATTACTCCTCCAGGAACTCTTCCTATAAATACAAGGCTCAAGCTACATTCAAAGGGTTCAAACACCAAACCAAAGCCTCCCACGGAGCAACTTATATTTTCCTGTAATGCACTTTCAATATCGTTACTTGCTTTCCTAAGAGTAGTGTTAGGTTGTAAGGAAAATCCATTCATCAATATATCATACGACCCTTGATTTTTCAAGGCGCCAGAGCACCATCCTTGTTATTCGCTCATTCACCCCATATATCATCCAACCACCGCTCACTGGGCAGTGCGCCGGAGCACCGCCCTAAACCCACCATCGACATCACCACTGAACGGCCCTGTAGCTCAGGCCGTGAACCTGACGGCCGAGATTAGTTCCTCTCTCGGCCACAATCGTTTGACTAGAAGTCGAGTCCAAACAGGCGCACCATTTTACCACTTCCATCCAAACCACATCTCGACGCACGGTAGACCGTGCTGGCACGCCCGCGCACAACCGCACCGCACCCAAAAGCAGGAAGCCGTGTGTCAACGCATATTCACTTGGCCCGGAACTCCAGGCCGTGAGATTTGCGTGGCAGACATAAACCTTTTCAAATTGCCAAATAGGTCAACAAACTTTAATTTGAAGAGTTTAATTTGCTACTATTGTTGGGGATGCTCTAAGTAGTTAGCCTATTTAACTACTAAAAATACTCTTGGCACACCCTAAGACACTTTATCAAAAGGAGCCATATAATAACCATCAAGGTGGGAAACTGAACAAAGAATATAAATCTAATAAAGAAAATAGTAGAACTGACTTTATCCTAAAATTTCAAGTCTCATTCATTATGGGTGTGGACCTTAAAATTTGTATATCGTGTTGGAAAATTTGGTTTATGGATGCTCCTTTTCCTACAAAACATCATAGAAAATATATATTAGAAAATTGTAATTTACATTGATATAGTAGATTAAATAAAATTAATTGTACTGTAAAATACTTATCTTTTGAGATGTAGAAGTTGGTCTTCATTGATACTTGAGTAGAATAATAATTTTAGGTTGAGGCGTGTAGATTTCGCCCCTCAGAGATAATGTCTCGGTGTAGCAAGGTTGTATGGCGGCCTACCCTCCAAGATACAACAACCTATGACCCTCATAAGCATACACTAGCAATATTGGATCGGATGAACAACTCGAATCTTTCCCTTGATAAAAGAAAACAAATTGGAACACAAACTCAAGAATGCGGAGGAGAAAATAATGAAGAAAGGTGCCAAAAAAAAAATATCTCTCCAATGTTTTACAAGCTTATTGGCTCCAGTGAATGTTGGGTTATTAACCAAGCAATTAAACCACATTTGCACGTTAAGAACAAAACTGAAGGCTATTGCTCAAGTAGTAAAATCTGATCCGAACTAAGCAATTAACTCATGCAATAAAACTTTGGAATCAAAACCTTCAACAACTATTGTAAGACCAAAGGCATTTAACTTATTTAAATGATAAAATAAATTGATAGAAAAAGTTAACGGAAAAAAACCAATTAAAACCACTAAGGAGATATCAAAACCGACAACAAATTAATGTCCAATTTATTCAAAACCAATATGAAAGAAGTTTATAATTTTCATAAAATAGAATTAAATCAAACATTTTAAATTTCACTTTCAACATAAATTAGATAAATTAATTTTGTATTTTGAAATACTTGCAAAAATTCCAACATATCGTCACTTATCATGAACTTAATCAACGAAAGAGTGGAGGTGTTTCACCCAAATCTGGGGCAAATTCTCTGTCACACCAAATTTGGAAAAAGTAATATGATTATCTCAGCTATCATCTTGTCCATCACATTGTAGTGTTATACGGCCTTAAACAAACTTGGGATTTCCAGGACATGAGGAACCAACAAAAGAGAAAACTCATATTGGATCTATAGACATTTGTCAATGGTGGAATCATGGCGGATCTAGTACTGCAGTGATGACAGTGGTGCGGCTAGGATTATGTTAGGGTTTGGTTGTTAAACTAATTAATCAAATAAATTTTAAAACATAAAAACTCTGATTAAATTAAAATAGATGATTCATGTCATGTGACACATTAGTTGGTAATAAAATGTTGGTGCCTATAGCATTACTGCTATTAAAATTACATTTGTTTCACAATTCAATATATCTTTTTTGGTCATTTTATATTAGGGTAAATTAGTAATTCAATAAATAGTTTTGTAGTAAGGTGTACTCAGTTAATTTTAGGGTTCGTTTAGCAGCACTCTTTTTCTTTTTCCAATGTCTCTGTTCGACGACTTTGGGGAAGTGAGACGGAGAGAAAAGGTCGAAGAGGGTTGCGCTGATGCAGATCCAAAACGACACCAACTCCGTGTTAAGAGTTATTTAATTATGTTTATTTTAAGTTTTTAATTAACTAATGCTGACCTGGTAACATAGAGACCAAGTCAAGCTAGAGTCCTAGCATGTAAGGGATGTGGTTGAGTCTGCTCACCACGATCACAATTTGCTTCCGTTGTTTAGAGTTGTTATCTCCACAAAATTTGCACTAGTTGTGTTAGTGGTTAGTTATAGTGGAGTTAGAGTTTGTTTTTTCTTTGCTTCTATTTAAGATGTAAACTTGTTCAATTTTAATATAAGTGAATCTTCAGCTTTCAAAATACAGAGCATCCTTTACGGTTTTGGTTTTAGTTTCCAACATCTGGTATTAGAGCTCTTCTTGGGCCTGATAAAGAAACACTCGAGTAAAGAGTGAAGGAGAGAATTTTGCAGCAGCAAGAAACTATGGCAACTGAAGAAGTCACTAAGAGTTTTGTTCAACCTGTAATTCCATGATTTGATGGTCATTATGATCACTGGAGTATGCTGAGGAGAACTTCCTAAGATCAAAGGAGTATTGTCACCTTGTGGAATTAGGGATTGACTCACCAACAGGATTCACGTCGACTGAACAACAACAAAAGAGATTTGATGAATAGAAGCTGAAGGACTTAAAGGTAAAAAATTATCTATTTCAGGCAATCAATCGATGTATTCTGGAGACCATACTCGAGAAGGAGACCTCCAAACAGATATGGGACTCCTTGAAGAAGAAATATGAAGGCTCAGAGAGAGTGAAGCGTTCATTGCTTCAAACTCTAACGAGGGACTTTGAAACCCTCCAAATGAAATCAGGAGAGTCAATAACTAATTTCTTTGCTAGAACATTGGGGATAGCAAATAGGATGAGATCAAATGTTGGCACCATGGAAGAAGTAAACGTTGTGGAGAAGATATTGAGATCATTGACTCCTAAATTTGACTTTGTTTTCTACTCAATTGAGGAGTTAAAGAATGTTGATGAGATGTGAATTGATAAACTACAAAGCTCTTTGCTAGTGCATGAGCAAAGGCTTAACCGTACCACTGCTAGTGAGGAGCAAACAACACTAAAGGCTTCTACTTTCTCTGAGTCCTTAAGCTCTAGAGGAGGAAGAGGTTGTGGAAGAGGTGGACGAGGTCGAGGAAGAGGTGGATGAGGTCGAGGAAGAGGTGGTCGAGGCAATCGAGATGGTGAAAGGTTTGGGAATAGAGATGATAGCAAATCATCTCATGTCTCCAAGAAAGATGATGACTCTCAAGGAAAGGGAGGAGGCCACTATGACAAGTCCAAGATTGAGTGTTACAGATGTGGAAACTTTGGTCACTACAAGAGTGAGTGTTACACAAAGCTGCTAAAAGAGAAAGGAGAAAAATCCAACTTTGCCGAGAAAAAGGAGGAAGAGACACTTTTGATGGCCTTTCAAGCACTGGAGGAGTATGACTAAGAAACATGGTATGTGGATACTGGCTGTAGCAATCACATGAGTGGATGTAAGTCTTCCTTTGTTAATTTAGATGAAAGCTTTCATTCAGCTGTGAGATTTGGGGACAAATCAACTGTGAATGTGATAGGAAAGTGAGATATTCAAATCAGAACTAAAAATGACTTTGTTGAAACCATTGCAAATGTTTTTTTTATTCCTGACTTGAAAACAAGTTTATTAAGTGCTGGTCAGTTACAAGACAAAGGGTACATGATTACAATTTTTAAAGTAGAATGTGAAGTGTATGATCCAAAAAGAGGCTCTATTGCTGTGGTAAAAATGTCCTCAAACAGGTTGTTCCCTTTGAAGATCAAGAAAATTCAGGCTTCCTTGCTTACAATAGAAGATGATTCATGGAGATGGCATTATAGATATGGTCATTTGAGCTTTAATGGTTTGAGAACACTTCACCAAAAGGAGATGGTCACGGGCTTACCTGAAATAACTCCTCCATCAAAGGTTTGTGAAGAATGTATCATTGGGAAACATCAAAGAGATTCATTTCCAAGTGGCAAGGCAGTAAGGGCTCAATCAGTTTTGGAGTTAGTTCACTCAGATCTATGTGGACCAATTAATCCAATCTCAAATGGTAACAAGGAAGTATTTCATCTCTTTCATTGATGATTTTAGTAGAAAGACATGGGTATATTTTTTTGTAGGAAAAGTCAGAAGCATTTTATGCATTCAAAAGCTTCAAAGCCCTAGCTAAGAATAGATAGAGGAGGGGAGTTTTGGTCCAAGGAGTTTTATTTGTTTTGCAGAGAAAAGGACATCAAGAGACATCTCACCACTGCTTACACACCACAGCAGAATGGTGTAAGTGAGAGGAAGAATCAAAACATTCTTAATATGGTTCGAAGTTTGCTAGTTAAAGGGAAGGTTCCAAAGAAGTTTTGGCCTGAAGCTGTACTATGGTCAGTTCATATTCTTAATAGAAGTCCCACATTTTCTGTTAAGAATATGACTCGTCAAGAAGCTTGGAGTGGAAGGACGCCCTCGGTTGATCATTTTAAAGTGTTTGGGTGCATTGCATATACACACATTCCTGATGAGAAAAGAAAAAAACTGGATGATAAGAGTGAAAAGTGTATTTTCTTGGTGTAAGTGAAGCCTCAAAAGCTTACAGGTTGTACAATCCAGTGACAAAGAAGATAGTGATAAGCAGGGACGTAAAATTTGATGAAGAAACTATGTGGAATTGGAATGTTGAAAGCTTAGTCTAGAAGCCACTCGTATGTATATGATGATGTCTCGAATGGTGAGGAAAAAGAAGTACCTGCAACTCAAATCCAGGAATCACCTCAACCTGTGGCTCAATAACGTCATCAACAATCAGAAGAAGAAAGAGGTTACAATTTGAGGGATGAAAACACAAGGAAGAAGCCAGCATGGATGATGGATTATGATGTAAATTTTACAAGTTCTGATGGTGATAATGCTCATTTTGCTTTATTTGTAGACAGTGATCCAATCACATATGATGAGGCTGTTAAAGTAAAGAAATGGAGGGAAGCAATGGACAATGAAATCAAGTCCATTGAGAAGAATCACACTTGGATTTGATAGACTTACCTAAGAGAAAGAAAACAATTGGTGTTAAATGGGTTTTCAAGACAAAGCTGAATGAAAAGGGTGAAATGGACAAGCACAAAGCTCGTCTAGTAGTAAAGGGTTACAAGCAAAAGCATGGCATTGATTACAATGAAGTGTATGCCCCGGTTGCAAGACAAGACATAATCAAGTTGGTGGTTTCACTTGCAGCTCAAAACTCATGGTCAATCTTTCAGTTAGATGTGAAATCAGCTTTCTTGCATGGTGACTTGCAAGAGGAGGTGTACATTGACCAGCCACCTGGTTATGAGAAGAAAGGAGAGAAAGAGAAAGTGTACCAGCTGAAGAAAGCACTCTATGGACTGAAATAAGCACCTCGAGCTTGGTGCAGTCGCATAGATGCTCAGTTTACTAAACTTGGGTTTTAAAAATGTCCCTTCGAGCACACTCTGTATGTCAAGACTGAAGAAGGAGGTAAATTACTCATTGTGTGTTTGTACGTTGATGATCTGTTATTCACTGGTAATGATGTCAAGATGATTGATAAATTTAAGAAGTCTATGACGAAGGAGTTTGAAATGACTGATCTAGGATTAATGCATTATTTTCTTGGATTAGAAATCATTTAAACTACTACTGGAAATTTTATCTATCAGAGGAAATATGCACATGAAATTCTTAAAAGGTTTCAAATGGAAGATTGCAAGTCATTTGCAACACCAACTGAATTTGGCTTAAAGTTGTGCAAGTACATCTATTGTGACAACATGTCAACCATCAAGCTATCAAGGAATCCAGTCATGCATGGGAGAAGTAAACATTTTGATGTTCGTTTTCATTTTCTGCGGGCTCTTTGCAAAAATGGAAAAATTGAGCTGCAGTACTACAAGACTGGAGAACATATTGCAGATATTCTAACTAAACCTTTGAAGCAGCCTGCATTCGAGAAGTTAAGGAGTATGCTTGGTGTTTGTTTAGTTCAAAGTGTTGATCAAGGACAAGCTGCAAATGAAGAAGATTATGTGATGATAGAAAATTCCGGAACTGTTTTCAGCAGAAATCAGTTAAAGGGAGGGTGTTAAGAGTTATTTAATTATGTTTATTTAAGTTTTTAATTAACTAACGCTGACCTGGTAACATAGAGACCAAGTCAAGCTAGAATCCTAGCATGTAGGGGATGTGGTTGAGTCTGCTCACCACGATCACAATTTGCTTCCGTTGTTTAGAGTTGTTATCAAAACGGAGTTATAACGAAGAAGTTATAATCTACGGAAGCTCAGTGGCATAATCGTAAATATTTTGAAGTTCAATTTTTAAAAATCCAGATTTTTCATCTCTCTCTCGGGCAGCACGAACAACCAACTTCAAACGGAGATTTCTCCTCCGTCTGGCCACCAATTCCGACGCCACAACTTGCAAACTCTTCTTCATCTCTCTCTCCTCTTCACATCCATACCAATTTCCAGCCCACGAATCCAAGGAATTAAACCCAAAATTTGAGCTACAGTGAGCCCAAAAACGGGCTGTTTTAAACCCAGAAATTTCAACGGCTTTTCCGGCCACCTCCAGCCACCAACCACCACCAAATTACTTCCAAAACACTCCCCTACCTCCCCTTTGTAATTTCATGTAGAATTGATGAAATCAAACCAAGAAATTTCTAGGTTTTTCAAGAGACAAAATTGTTCGTTCATGGGCTTTAACGGTTGAATTGATCTTCGAGCCAAGTTATAAAGTTACCCCTCTTGATGTGCTTGATCTGTAGGTATGATTATTGGCCGGCGGTTTGGAGTTTTCCGATCGCTGGAAAATTGCTCTACACACTGACCAGATTTGGGAAGTTTGACCACTCGGTTGACCGAGACTCTTCCGAGGTAGTTTAATCCTTTGAGAAGTGCAAGAACGACCCTTTAAATGAGGCTTGACCATTTTGTGAATTATTTTGATTATGGTTGGATTTTGAGATTATATTATAGTATTTTATGGTATTCCTAAATGTTATCTCCGATATTCGAAGATTATGCATTATTGGAAGTGATGGAATCTCTAGGGGTAATGTTTATTTATTATTTATTTATCATTCATTTATTTATTTATTACTATTAAGATTATTATTATAGTATCGGAATGGTTTGTTAATCGGATTTCGACGTGAATAATAAATTAATTAAATATCTAAGTGCATGTCTATATTTAATATATATCACTACTACAAAAAAGGAAAAAGACGACGGGAATTCACCGTCGTGTATCGGGTTTTCAAACCGTCGTAAAATCGACCGACATCTTTTGCAAAGTCAACCACGACACGAAATCACCGTCGTTGTTATAACAAACAATGTCATTAACAAAAAAAACCGACGTCTGTATATTGAAAAATGAACCAAAAAATTATCATGGAGAAGAATAGACGACCAATTTTATACAAACTCCGCCGTGTAAATAAATACAATACGTCTTTAAATAAATAAATTACGACGTTATTCAAACATACGACGTCCAATATTTTCATATAACCGTCGTGAAATAGTTTTTCCACTTCGTTTTTTCCATTAATATTGACGTGGAAATAGCGGTTAGGGTAAATCACCATCGTTGTTACAACAAACAACGTCACTAACAAAACAAACCGACGTCTGTATACTGAAAAATGAGCCAAATAATTGTCAAGGATAAGAATAGACGACCTATTTTATACAAACACAGTCGTGTACATAAATATACTACGTCTTTAAATAAATAAAATACGACGTTATTAAGATATACTACGTCGCATATATTTTCATAACCGTCGTGAAATTGGTTTTCCACTTCTTTGTATATAAAATAAACGACGTGGAAAATATGATAGGCTCATGACTTATGACATATTTATTTCTATAAACGTCGTAGTATTTTATATACAACGTCGTGATCATGCAAAAGACAGCCGTGTTTCTCTATTTATACGTCGTCCTTACCAAATTAGTAATCGTCTAATCCATCTGAGACGGCGAAGGTTTCCAGCCAATCGACCTGGAAAATGTGTTTAACGACAGAAGAATAAAAAAAGAGCCGTGGATATTCCATATAACGTTGTTTTTGTAAAAGAACGACGTCCAAATATCTTTTTACGTCGACAAATTTACCTCTGGATATCAAATTACGTTGTGAATTGTTGTTTTTTTCTTCGTTTTTGATATAACAAGCGACGTGGTAAAATTTTAAGACGACGTTTTTTGATTTGTTACGGACGAGTTCATGATCTAAGACGTCGTCTTTTGTATCATACAAGTTCGATATCTATCCTTTTAGACGTCGGTATTATGGTACTGGAGTCGTGTTATTTGTAATTACATGTCGCCTCTTTATGCTTATCCGACGTGATATCATTAATAACTGTTTCACAATACCGTCGTCTTTCTCCCATTTTACTTCGCTTTTAGACGTCGATAAATTCAATGCCGTCGTTGAATGCTCCGAAACGTCGTTTTTTATTGACAATTTTATGAAAACAGACGTCTGTTTTTCACAGTTTTATGAGGACCGTCGTTTTATAATACTGAACCAGTATTTAATGTACTGATTGTTTTGTGGCCACATTACAGCATATTGAAAGTGAAGAAAACACATTACAATTTATTACAAAATTAATGTCATACAATAGTGCTGTTTAGGGCATAAGTAATTTCATAAATTACAAGAGCATCATTCAATCCATATATCTTCACACCCATCTCGAATATTTTGACTCCCAAACCCATCCACTAGTTCATCAAATGTGTCAACATTTGGCATCCCTCTAGTAAATGGCTCACACTCAATTCTCACATCACCTAAGACATCATCACCAATAACATCATTATATTCTCTATTAGGCATTGATAAGACTACCGACCAACCAGGATGCATCGGGTCGTCAACAAAAAATACTTGTTTGACTTGAGAAGCCAAAACAAATTGGTCATTCCTATGTCCAATTTTACTCAAATCTACAAGGGTAAATCCAAGTTCGTCGACTACAAGGACGGAAGTACTATCTATCCAATCACACCTAAAGACTGGGATTGTAAACTTTTGGTAGTCAAGGTCCCAAATTTCTTGAATGACACCATAAAAACCCATATTTGAGAGAATTGGGTTTTTATCCTTGGCACTAGCAACTTGCATGGTATGTGCAAGTAAATAAACTCCACTATTTTGAACTGTCCACACATCATCTTGTGCCTTGATGTTAAATTTAACACCTTTAATAAGATAGCTCCTATATAATGACACGACCATGTTTGGACCAGCTGCTAGCCACCTTAAATTTTCTGATACCCCATGATTGTCTCCCTCATCAAGTTCACTTTGAACATGCAAATTAATCATATTTTAATTCAATCTAACATAGAAAGAAGAAAATTAAAAGTCCAATATGTTATTGAATAACATATACCTTGAAGTGTAGCCATTGAATAAAAGTGCTATTGTGCTTATCTTGCAGCCACTTTGTTCTCTTTCTAAATTTTGGATAAGCGGCCTTGATGTGGATCATATGTTCCCTACATGACACTAAAAATTCAAGCATTACGGTCCCAAACATATAAGATAAACATAAGGAATAATTTAAAATGGAAACTTAAAGAATAAAACTCATACTCGATATAAGGTAGGACTTCCTCCGTATTCTCCAAGACATATAGATGTGCTTGGTTCAACAGGTCCCGATCAACTAAGCTCACTGTGCAACCTGATAATGGCTTTGAAACTCCTATCTTCTGACTTGATGGCACTCCAATTGTACTAATATCAGATAAATGTTCAGTGCAAAATTCTACAGCTTCTTTAGCTATATAACGCTCCGCAATGCAACCTTCGGGATAAGTACGGTTCTGAACATACCCCTTTAGAACTTTCATATATCTTTCGAATGGATACATCCATCTAAAATATACTGGCCCACATAGACGAACTTCTCTGACAAGATGTACTACTAGATGAACCATGATATCGAAGAATGAAGGTGGAAAGTATTTTTCAAGCAAACACAAAGTAACTACTACATCTTCTTCCAACTTATGTAGCTTGGAAACATCAACCGTCTTTGCACATATAGCATTGAAGAAGAAGCACAAATGAGTTATTGCATACCTTGCAGGCTTCTCCAAAACAGAACGAATTGCCACAGGGAACAATTGTTGCATTAAGGTATGACAATCATGTGATTTAAGGCCAAGAAGTCTTGAATCTTGTAAACCGCTCTCTTCTCTGCTCTTGACAAATTCCAAGGCCCTGGAGGCAAACGAGTACTTCTTTCTCCATACTCGGGTTGCAAATCAGTTTTGACCCCCATGTTCAATAAATCTAACCGAGCAGCAATCCCATCTTTATTTTTTCTAGGGATCTCCAACAATGTACCAATGATACTATCACAAACATTCTTCTCAATGTGCATAACATCTAGGACATGCCTCACTGGAAGGTATTTCCAATACTCAAGATCAAAGAATTTTGACTTCTTCTTCCAACAAACTCTGTCACCATCATTTTCACCTCCACCTCCCCCTTTTTTCGAGCCCCATATGTAATTAATATCTTCAACCATATGCAGCACTTCTTCTCCCGTTAATGGCTCCAGAGGCGTGCCATATTCAGGTTTCCCATTAAAAGTTGCACGTTGCCTCCTATATGGATGATTGATTGGTAACCATTTTCTATGCCCAATGTAACAAATTTTGTGGCCATTTTTCAACCTGTGACTAGGTGTATCATCGCCGCATATTGGACAAGCTTTATATCCTTTAACAACACAACCAGATAAGTTTCCATAGGCGGGAAAATCATTAATGGTCCACAGTAATGCAGCTCTGAGTGTAAAGTATTCTCCTATGTGTGCATCATACACTCCTCTAATCTCATTCCACAAAGATTTTAAATCATCAATCAAAGGCTCCAAGTAGACGTCTATATCATTTCCGGGTTGTTTAGGACCGGAAATCAATAAAGTCAACATCATGAACTTTCGTTTCATGCACAGCCATGGTGGGAGATTATATGTAACTAAGATAACTGGCCAGCAACTATATCTACTACTTAGAGAACTATGGGGATTGAATCCATCAGATGAAAGAGCCAATCTCAAGTTTCTCGGCTCATTACCAAACTCGAGCCATTTATCATCAACAAGTTTCCAAGACGGGGAATCCGCCGGATGAGACATCTGACCGTCAATTGATTTTCTAGCAGCATGCTAAGTCAAATTCTTAGCTGTCTCATGTGATTGAAACATCCTTTTAAACCTTGGAATTGGAGGAAAATACCACAACACCTTCGCTGCCACACCCTCTTTCAAGAATCCATATTTGGTTTCCTTCCACCTTGGGATACCACAAGTAGGACAATTAGTTGAATCTTCATACTCCTTCCTATACAAGATGCAATCATTAGGGCATGCATGGATTTTCTCATAACTCAGCCCCAATGCACACAAAGTCTTTTTTGCCTCATACATAGAGGCCGGTATTGTATTTCCTTCTGGAAGCAACTCGCCCTGAAGTATCAATAATTCTGTAAAACATACATCACTCATCCCATGTTTTGCCTTCAAATTATACAACTTCACTAATGCCGATAACTTGGTGTACTTTCTACAACCAGGGTACAATGGTTGATCTCCATCCCCAATCACATGAGCAAACTCATAGGGATCGGATCCAAAATCACCAAAATCATTATCATCCATCTCTATTTCTTCAGACACAAAACTGTACCTACTATGGTCATCATCTTCTTCAACATTTCTACTAGCATTAGTAGTTGGTTCCCAATGTTCTCCATGAAATGTCCAATTCTTATAGCTTTGGTCAACTCCATTAAAGTATAAGTGATCCCTTATAATTCCAACCCCAAACAATTTTGAATTCGCACATTTAACACATGGACAACGGATATGCGTTGTAGTTAGAAGATTTTCTACAGAAAATTGCAAAAATGCTTCCACCCCTAACTCATATGCCTTCGATCTTCTATCCGAGTGCATCCATGACTTATCCATCTTGGACACTATATCCTATTATCTATAATAAGGTGAAAAGACAAGCAATGACTATCACTATAGCAGATTATATAAGGTTTTAATAGCAAATAATAAAGTATACAGACGACGGTTTTTAAACAACAATAGACGTATTACACATATATAGACGACGGGTTTTAAAAAAACGTCGTCTAATGCTAGCAAGAAACAAACGCCAGCGAACTTAAACCATGACGGTAGTTAAAACAAGCGTCGTGGTATATCTTTACAGACGACGGTTTGTTAAAAAACCGTCTTCGTATGCATAAAAAAAGATATCGAAATCCCAGTTTATTTTCAAGAACCCAAAATATATTCAGAACACAACATATACATTAATTTTTATGTAGGGTATTAAGAACACGTATACTAAGCACGAAACCAACATATACTAAGCATGAAAACATTAAATCCATTCCCGATTCATAATAACAGAGAGTGATTAAAAGATCCGACAACATTAAATCCATTCCCGATTCATGAAAACATTAAACATTAAATCCATTAACCCATACCGTCGACAACATTAAAAAATCACAAAACCACCACAGAACTGAATATCATTCAATGAATTTACAAGCATGAGATTAGGGTTTGTACTTACAGGTAGGCAGAGCTCACAGATTATGGCCAACTTGGATTCGGCGGAGTTGTAAACTTGGCCAACTTGGATTCGATGGAGAGCCCAACTTTGAATTAGAGTTGAAGTGAGAGAGCGGAGCGAAATGTTTTAGGTCACAGACTATGGCCAACTTGGTTTAGGGTTACAAGTATAAGAGTTAGAGCGAAATCTGAAAATTTTAGGTCGAGGTGAAATTTTTAGAAAGCGTGCCCTTTAAAAACCATCGACGGAAACAAAAAAACAACCGTCGTTAAAAGTTCAACCTAAACATGACGCTTATTTTAAAAATGACGTCGTTGTAAATATCCTTACGACGCAAAACCAAAAACCAAACTACCGTCGTTAACATGTCTAAAGAAATATGACGCCTATTAAAATAATTGGGTCGTGGTATCTCCATACGTCGTAAAAAAAAAACAGACGTATTAGAAAATTAAATAGACAAATATACCCTAAAAAACCCTAAACCCTAATAAATAAAACCTAAATTATGTATATTGTTTTTAAAAATAATTTTTCAAAAGGGATTAGGGTTTTATGGCCTAAAATATCTCGTCCATAAAACCCTAAACCCTAATCAGTTTTCTAAATTTATATAAACCCTAAACCCTAAACCATTAAAGTATAAGTGATGTTGTGACTCATGAAAACATTTTTCTTTTTGGTGGTAATTTTAAATTTGTATAACTCAAAATTAATTTTTTAAATCTTAAGTGGGAAGAAAATATCGCAATGACTTCATAGGAGTTGACGTTGCATTTTTTGGATTTATTTTAAATTTATTATGAATATTTCGAATTAAATAGAATAAAATATTATTAATCAAACCCACAAACCACGTCGGCGTTAATAAATTAACGAAGTTTTAAATTATAATAAACGACTTAATTTAAAAAAAAAAAACGTCATTTAAAGTTCAAACCATGGCCATTTTTACACAGAAAACGACGTACAAACCATTTTCCACGACTTAAACTCTTAACTTCTCGCCGTCTAATATCAAGAAAACAACGTCGTCTATATAACCAATAGCGTCGTTTTAAAAATAATTTACGTCGCTTGTTAAAAAAATATGACGTTGTTATGTGTGTACAACGTCATTTTAAAGAAAAAACGGTTTAGAAATGCGCTCTTCGTAAATCATCGACGGAAAACAATAAATTTGTCGTTAAATAAGACATTTATTACATCTATACCATAAACCCTAAACCCTAAACCATAAAATATAAACCCTAAATTATATATATATATATATATATATAAATAATTATAGAAAAGGGTTTATGGTTTTACGGCCTAATATATATTAGGGAGTTTCACTAAAACACCCAAAATGGGGGCTGAAATTATAAAGAAACCCAACACCCAAAACACTTTATAAACACACCTAAAAAATATAAAATTGTTGATTTTGGGGTTGATTTTGGGTGTGTTTCTATGTTTAAATAGTGTTTGGGTTTTTTTATAAATACATGTCTAGGATTGGGTTTATTTATAAATTTCTCTATATATTAACCATAAACCCTAAACCCCAAAAATAAACCTTTATCCCCCTAAACCCTAAACCCTAAACCATTAAAGTATAAGTGATGTTGTGACTCATGAAAACATTTTTCTTTTTGGTGGTAATTTTATATTTGTATAACTCAAACTTAATTTTCTAAAGCTTAAGTGGGAAGAAAATATCGCAATGACTTCATAGGAGTTGACATTGCACTTTTTGGATTTATTTTAAATTTATTATGAATATTTCGAATTAAATAGAATAAAATATTATTAATCAAACCCACAAACCACGTCGGCGTTAATAAATTAACGATGTTTTAAATTATAATAAACGACTTAATTTTAAAAAAAAATGTCGTTTAAAGTTCAAACCATGGCCATTTTTACACAAAAAACGACATACAAACAATTTTTCACGACCTAAACTCTTAACTTCTCGCCGTCTAATATCAAGAAAACAACGTCATCTATAGAACCAAGACCGTCGTTTTAACAACATTTGACGTCGCTTTTTAAAAAACTGTGACGTTGTTATGTGTGTACAACGTCTTTTTGAAGAAACTACGGTTTTTCACAACATGAAAACCTCAACAAATTTACAAGGACGTTGACGGTGCATTTTTTGGTTATATTTTAAATTTATTATGAATATTTTGAATTTTGATAGGTATAAAGACGACGGTATTCTATATAATTATATCGTTGCAAGTGTGATTACACGTTGGTCACACAATTTCCGTTATTCAAAAATAATGAAAACCTATTTGAAATTCATAGGGAAAAAAAGAATGTACATTATACATAAAATTTGCACAAAAACTTGTCTAATTCTAACCTATTTTGTACAAAAACTTGTCTAATTCTAACAAAATTTGTACATTTTATAAAAATGTTTAAGTATGCTAAAATTCCTTTACTCCATATGAACACAAACAAACTCTGCCCATTCTTTCCTAACTTCTTCAATGGCAGCTTGGGGGTATGGCGCTTGATCCTTTCCCTTGGCAAACTGCAGTCCATAAACAAAGATTAATCTCACAAATGACGCTGTTTTTCATTTACCGACGTAGTATATAAATTCAACGACGGTATTTTTAATTTACCGTCGTTGATAATATAAAAACCCACATAAAAATAAATCTGAAAATTTTCTTCCTACCATCTTCTCAAATTCCAGGGAAGGATCCAAGATGATGTCTCTCATAAAGCGCATGACATAATACCCGCATTCTACACTGCTTGGTTGCTTTGGAGTGCCGGGCAGAGTTTTCCAAAGAGGTGCTTTACAGCCTACTCTGCCTATGTGTGAATTATACATTTTAAAGCACTGTTCACTATGTTTTTCCCGTCCTCATCCACCACTCGATTTCCAAGCAGTGGATCCAGAAAATAGACGGTCTCCTTCTTTGCTCTCACAATGATCAAGACCCAACGACGGCTGCACAAAATAAATATAAAGGTTAAATAGTGTTATATGTAGAGCATCATACAAACAAAATCCTATTTTTTGTTTGGAGACTAACCCTGGATTGTAAGGCATCATGAAAATCTGTTCACCATCTGTTATATATATGACATTGATTTCTGTTATAAGAAATAAAGAAATATATATGACATTGTACAAAAAGTAAAAAATTAAATTAAACCGTCGTGGTACTAAATCACAAACGACGGTATGTAATAATTACAGACGTGTAAAATTCATTAAACGACGTTAAATAATAAACGTCGTGGTAATTCATTTATTACGACGGTATTGAGAATTTACCTGTTCAACTATCTCAAGTATCTTTCCTTCTACTCTCTTTTCCACTTCCCCGGATTTCTATTTTAAGAAATAAAGAAATATATAAATGACATTGTACAAAAATTAAAAACAAATAAATAAACCGTCGTGGTAAACCTTAACAGAAGACGGTATGTAATAATTACAGACGTCTAAATGACATCAAACGACGGTTTAATAAAAAAGCGTCGTGGTATAACTTTAACACGGAGGTAAATATAAACAGAGAAATAGAGAATTCAAAGTTCAAAGACGTTACCATTTCTTCCTGCTTTTCCCCATTCTTGGCAGTATCCTCCCCAAATTGTAGGGCTCTAACATCAAGTGCCCCAGAGCAGCTTGCTTTATCCAACATTGGATTTTTGGGACTTTGCCCTTGGATTTGGGACATTGTATTCAGTTTCAGCACACTTGGATCAAAATTGGGGATGAGTTTGGAAAGCTGACTCAGCAAATTTTCCCTCTCAGCTTCTACCAATTGCTTGGTCCTAGCCTCCATCTTTAAACTCTCTTCCCTTGATCTAGCCTCCATTTTCAAAGTCTCTTCTTGAAGGACAAGTCTTACACTTTCCTTCAATTGATTGGCAAACCTTACCTTCTGTTGTCTAGGTAAATTGAAGTATTGCTTAGGGGAAATCCCAGCCCCTACCCCTCTAACTCTTCCTGGATGCTCAGGACCCAAAGCCAATGTCAAAACATCATTGGTTCCTGACAGAGAAAGAGTGCCTTCAGAGACTTGCTTTTGCAAATCATCCAAACAAAAAGACATAATAAAAAGTCAGAATAAGGAAACAAACGACGGTTATTTATAAAAAAAATCGACGTAATATAACATTTCAGACGACGCAATAACATAACAATCAACGTAATATAATATTTCAGACGACGCTACCTAAATACCGACGTTATTAATTTATTAACACGACGTCAATAATAAACCAACGACGTCTTATGATATAATTACAAAAAACAGAGTAGTGATTCCATATTCAGACCTTTAACGACGTGTTTTAAAATATTTCGACGTAGTAATATTTTTCATACGACACAAAAATATAACAGCAGACGTAATAAAATTTTTTAAACAGAGTGAGTAGGCTTACAATTAATTTTGCTTTCTCTACAGCCTTTGGATCCGGGATGTTACCATGTTTGTCTTCTCTAGCTTTTTTCCATAAGGTAGATCAATCAATATCTACCCCAGGCATGATTTCCTTCAATTGCTCCTTAAAACCAACATATCCTTTTCGAGACAATCGATGATTGTACTCAAGTTTCTCCATCCTCTATGATTGTTCTTCATGTACAGCCCCAAATTTTTCAGATAACCTTGAAGCTACAAAGGCATCCCATTGAGCTTTCTCTATGAATTTGTATGTTTCAGGGGGTTGCCTTAATTTCTCCTTCTCCTTGATGAATGGAAGGATATGAACCCTCGTTAGTGTAGACTTGAAATCCTTCCATTTCTTGGCGGCAGAAGATAGCACCATTTGCTTGCCCCCTTGACCAACCACAAAAGCCATGTCAACGGCTTCCCAAATCTGCTCTTTTATATCCTTGGAAATTTGAGCCCATTTCTTGTCCACAAGTGGGACTCTGGTGTGTGCCAACACACCAATGTAGGACTGCATTTCACTATGTGCAAGGCCAAATGGTTTCCCCATGTCATTGTACTCAACAACAGGCTTGATTTTCTGAAATTTTCTCTTCACAACACGGGGCATTGTGCTTATACCCCTACCTGACTTTGCCTCCTCAGAAAATGTTGCCGTGCTGCCTGATTCTGTCTCAGAAGATGAAACAAACTTCATCTTCTTCGAGGACTTTGCTTGAGGATTTACAACTCTAAGCTCCTTAGATTTATTTTTTTTCAAGCCAGACTCCTTACTTTGGGATTGAGAAACCATGGTTACAGACAAATCAAACCTGCAAGTGAAAATATATCAGTGAAATAAAGAAAAAACACGACAATTATTTATAAACTACGACGTATTATAATATTTCAAACGACGTAATAACAAAACAGTCGACATAATAATAAATTTTCACGACGGTAATTAACCACCGACATGATAAACTATTACAACAACGTAAATAATAAATAACCGACGTCTTATTATATAATCACAAAAAACAGAGTATTAAATATTACAACGATGTTAATAATAAACATTCGCCGTGGTATTGAAAATAAAACGACGTAAATATTAATATACCGTCGTCTATACCACAAAAACAAATTAGGAAAAACGTAAAATATTTTCAATAGAAAAATGATTAAAAAGATTTTCAAAATAAAAACCATTGTTCAGAGAAATCAAACCTGCGATGAATATATCCTTAAAAATCAAATACAAAAAAAGAATATCATTTTAAAAAACAACGAAGAACACTTTCACACGACACTAGGGTGACTGACGAACCGTCGTGGTCTATAAATCTAACCACGTAAATAACAAACCACCGTCGTCTTATTTAGTTGAAGTAAAAGAATCAGAGTAGTGTTCAAACTTGGAAACTTTCCGTCTTTGTCTGCAAATTTAACAAACTTGGAAAGAAAAAATGTAAAAATATTTGAAAACACGAAAATGATATGCGCACGCAAAACAGGAACAAAAATCCTCCAGAAATGCTTACCCTTTGCTTGCGATGAAAGCTTTCTCCACTACTACAAAAATGGAAAAAGACGACCAGAAAAAGACGACGGCATAACATAAAACCGTCGTTGTATTTAAATAGACGACGGTATAAAAAAAAACCGTCGTGGATAAGTGATTTACTGTTCAATATTTTTAAAAGACGACGCGTACAAATAAAAAACCGTCGTTTTTAAAAAAGGATTTCTTCAGTGTTAAAATCTGACCAAAAAACAACGACAGCAGGTATGAATACACTGACGTAGAAAATAAAGACGACAGTTCACCAAAAAGCCTGCCGTGTTAACTCCTAACTAAACACGACCAACTGTTCTTAATCCACGTCGTATAATATAGTGGAATCAACGTCTGTATACTACGACGGTGCATTCTCTGTAAACCGCCGACTTATTATTTTGGAGTATACTACGACGGTACCTACAACACTACTGTCGTTTTTATTTACCACGTCCTAAGTTCAAATTACGGTCGTATTTTTTCAATTTATACGTCTGCCCTCTCTGTAAACCGCCGTCTTATGTTTATAGCTTTTTAAAATTAATTAATTTTTCTTTTATTTTGGTAATATCTTTCTTAACACAAAACAAAATTTAATTCTCAATCCTCAACAACATTTTCATCTTAAAATGCAAATCTCTTCGTGTTAAATATGAACACAAATTTGGCAAATACATCGTGGCAAATATATGTTCAACTGTTTCTTCCTCTCATATGCAAGCTGGGCCCTCTCCTTCCTCTTGTTCTCAAGCTCCTGCACAGCCTCGATTCCTGAAAAACAAAATCAAAATCAACAAAGTGTGAACCCTCACTCCTCGATTCCTGGTTACATTGTAGTCCCCTTTTCCACAGTGATCAACTTCAAAACTCCTGTGTAGCAAGGTGGAACCAGCCTTAGAACCTGTTGTGGGTTGTGCCTTTGGGGTGAAGCTGGGAGTGGGCTTGAGGTTCAGAATGAATAGACACCACCTACTCATTCTGAACCTCAAGCCCACTCCCAGCTACAGCCACCACCTGAGTCCGTCTCTGCGAGCATCAGGAACACCCACGCGGGTTCTCAAGCTGGTTTCACCCTTGCTACACAGGAGGATGTAGCAAACCCATGCTTGGTCTTGTGAGGAATCATTCTGCAAACCCATTTGCTTTCAGAAAGACAATTTCTGCAACCCTAATTGAAAACTGAGAGTTAACAAACGCGTAAAAAAATCCTATTTAAACAAAATGGAGTAAATATCCACGTCAGTTCAAATATACATAGCGACGTCATATTTGACTAATCAACGTCAGTTTAGATATAACTACATCGGAAATCCAAAAGTCATATCGCGCGTATTAAAAAGATAACTACATCGGAAATCCAAAAGTCATTTGGCGAGTATTAAAAAGAGAACAGAACCAAAGTAACCACGTCGGTTTATTGAAATACACAGTCGTTGAATTTAAGAGTACAACGTCAGTTTAGAGAAACAAAGCGCCGTCATAACCACGTCGGAAATCCAAAAGTCATTTGGCGCGTATTAAAAAGAGAACGACGTCGTTTTCAGAACCGCAAAGTAACCACGTCGGTTTATTAAAATACACAGTCATAACCACATCGGAATTCCAAAAGTCTTTCAGCAGTTGTGATAACCACGTCATTTATGAATTATCTACCGTCGTTATAACAAAATAATACGGCGGTTTGTTAATGACAACGTCGTTGTATTGAACTCTGGGAAAATATATAAACTTTTCGTCACCTGACCTAATATTTTACGGTTTTCACTTCCCGATAAAGTATCGTAGTTTCCCTCTCATTTCCCAAATCACCATTTTCGTCACCTGACCTAGCATCATCATCTGAATCATCGTCTTCATCGTCCAAATCACCATTTTGGTCTTCGTCTTCGTCGGAAGGAAACATTTCTTTGCACGCCGGTGTTATTCAAGGTTTTTTCTCACTCTCTTCCCTTTTTTTACTTTTCATTTGCATGCCGTAGTTGTCTGGAAACTAGATTCTGTCAAATTGAAGAAATCTTTCACTGGTTTTGATTAAATACATAAGTAGATACCCTCACGACGCCAAAAGACGACAGTTCTGTCCTGTTTTCGACGATGGAATGGACACACCACGACGGTGGCTAAAAACCGTCATGGTGTGACAATTAATACGTCGGAAACAAGATAAAACCGTCGTCTAGTGAGAGAAGTACACTAGTTTTGTAATTTAATAACCGACATAGTTTATGAATATTTACGTCATGAAATAGATAAAACCGTCATTGTTTTTATATTATTACGTCGTTTATTTTTAATAACCGACGTTGTTTTTCTGGCAGATTAATCAAAAATGGTTTCGAAATCTCAAAACAAGGAAGCTGAAGCGTCAAAGGCCACAGCAGGTTCAATGGCACAAGGGGATGAACCCAAAACAGGTTTAGTGGAAGTTGAAAAATCAACTCAAAGCAAACCCTCGAAGAGGATGAGATATTCCTCAACCTCAGAGAAAGACTCGAGCACAGCCACATTTGTTGAGGAGCCAAAATCTGGCCGCGGTATCAGCACAATGAGCCGTGTTGTGAAGAGGAAAATTGAGAAGGTTAAGCCTGTGGTTGAGTTCAATAAAGATGGCAAAGCACATGGCGAGGCTGCTGTTGAGATGCAGTCTTACATTGGTGTTTTGGCACGCACCAGAGTCCCCCTTGTGGACAAGAAATGGAAACAATTACCCAAGGACGTGAAGGAGCAGATTTGGGAAGCTGTTCAAATGTCCTATGTTATTGGGGATCGTTACAAGAACTTGGTCTTGCAGTCTGCCGCCAAAAAATGGAAGGATTTCAAGTATAACGTAACTAGGCAGTATATCCTTCCTTACGCACATGACAGGGAGAGGTTAAGAGAAACCCCTGCGCTTTATAAGTTCATAGAGAAATCGCAATGGGATGCCTTCGTAGCTTCAAGGTTAACCCCAGATTTTGAAGCTAAGCATGCTGAGCAGAAGGAGAGGAGGGAGAAATTGGAGTACAACCATAGGTTTTCTAGAAAAGGGTATGTTGGTTTGACGGACCAATTGGTAGAAACCATGCCCGAAGGTCAAGAAATCGATCGAGCTGTTCTGTGGAAGAAAGCAAGAGAAGATAAATCAGGAAACATCCCTGATCCAAAGGCTGCAGAGAAGGCAAAACTAATCGTAAGTCTCACTAACTCTGTTCTAAATTTGAAAAACAGAGTGTTTTATTTTGGTATAGACGTCGTTTATATTTATATAAGGGACGTTATAAAGTGAACACCACGACAGGCTTAATTTACGGACGTTTAAAAGTGAATAGGACGTCGGTTTTTGAATAAAGTAGACGTCTAGATAGAATTAATACGACGGATTAAATTATTCTATGAACTGCATTTTTGTTTTAAGTTTACTCACGCACACACTCTCCCTCTCTCTGTCTATTTCACTGAATTTTGTGGTGCACAATTTCTGGAAAAGAATGCATATTTCAATCGAGTTTTTTCACTTCTTCATTAAAACTTACGACGGTTTTATCTTATCTAGACGTTAGAATGATTATACAACGACGGTAATTTTGTGCAGCCGTATGGAATTGTACATCTACGTCTGTTTGTTTAATAATGCGTCGTCTTACTTTGAATATACGACGGTTTTTAATTTATGTCTTAATCTGTTTTATTTTGAATATACGACGTATTTTTATATACCGACGTTGTAAAGTATAAACAACGACGGTATTTATATATAGACGTTTTAAATTAATACCACGTCTGTCATTTAATAAAAACCGTCGTTGTTTATAATTTACAACGTCGGTATATGTATCTGTCATACACCCTTCTCAGGTTCTAACAATCTCTCTTTCTTTCTTTTAGGATGATTTGCAAAAGCAAGTCTCCGAAGGCACTCTGACTGTCTCCGGGAGCAATGATATCTTGACTCTGGCTTTGGGAACCCCGGAGCATGGTGGGAGAGTCAGAGGAGCTGGTGCTGGCGTTACCCCAACTCAGTTCTTCAATTTGCCGAAGCAGCAGAGAGTGAAATTTGGTGACAAATTGAAGGAAAGTGTGAGGGAGGCAGTCAGAGAAGAGACCTTGAGGATTGAGGCGAAGTCAAGGGAAACTATAATGGAAGCAGTCAGAGCATAGAGGGAGACTTTGTTGGCATATATCCGTCAACTAGTTCCTAGTTTTGATCCCAGCCAGATGCTCCAAACCCCAATTCCTCCAATTATTTTACCCCCTCAAGATCAAAGCCCAAAAAATCCAATGTCTGATAAGGCAAGCTGCTCTGGGGCCACTAATATCAGACCCCTAGCTTTGGAATTAGAAGATCCGAAGCCTGAAGCTGATACTGCTGCAAAAGAGGACACGGTAAAATCTCTGCTTATTTATATTTCTGCTTTTTAAATTTTAAAAAGACGTCGCTCCTTTTAATAGCCGACGTTAAAATTTAAAATAACGACGGTAAATACGTCTGTTTCTTACAAGACACGTCGTGTTTCGTTATATACCACGACGCTTTTATAAACCGTCGTTCATTTCATGATTTCATTAACTGTATTTATATTAGACGACCTTTCTATAGAATAGCGACGTTATAAATTCAATACAACGTCAGTATTAACGAGAAACCGTCGTTTATATTATATACCACGTCGGTTTTTTTTGTTTAGTTAGAGTCGTTTATTTTAGTTCACACACAAACTAACTTATATTTCTTTATTAATTTCTTTAAACAGGATCTCTCAAAGCTAGATATGCCGCCTCCTCTTTTAGCCTTATGCCAACATTTCCAGACCAAGTTGTTGCCTAATGGTAACGAGGCTCTAACAATTCACATGCCCAAGGAAGTGTTTGGCATTGAGCATGATACCTTCCTCTTCACTGAGGATGTTTTGCAGTTTGGTTCAATGGTTGAGATAGGAACCACAGTGATATCAGTATACATGAGGTAATTCTCCCTAATCCCATTTTGTTTTACATTTTCCTTTCTTTTAAATTAAAATCTCATTTAATTGACTTTCATATATTTAGGTTCCTATTTGACTATTTAAAAATGGCAAATCTTGTAAACCTTGTTGGCCTCGTGGACCCTGGGATAGTGAGCTCTGGAGTTGGATCAATATCAGACCGAATAAAAAACCTGTCAAACCGCCTGAATACAGCAGATGGGAATCAATTTTTCTTGGTCCCTTATAATCCAGGGTTAGTACCATTTAAAGTATTTTCCTATTACATGAATTCACTGCCTTATAATCCAGGCTTCTAATATTTTTCTTTCTAATATGAATCATTATGTGCAGGGGTCATTGGGTGATGGTAATTGTGAGACCATTAACAGAGACTGCCTATTACATGAATTCACTGCCAAAACGCATGGTTGACGACGAAATGAAAAATATAGTGAATACGTAAGTTGATTTCTTCTGATTAATGATTTTTCCTATAAAGTATTTAAATAAACGACGGTTTTTACTAATACCGACGTTATTATATAATATAACGACGGGAAGATATTACCGACGTTTTAATTTAACTACCACGTCAGTATTTTCTTAAAAACGTCGTTTTAATTTAACTACCACGTCGTTTGCGTTTTATTTAAGAACGTTTTAATTTTTTCTGCACAATTTTCGTCATACGACGTTTTTTACTCTTACCGACGTTATAACGTTACACAACGACGGTTAGGTTTTACCGCCGTTTGAAACAAAATATAACGTCTTGGTTTAAAAAACTCCGTCGTTTTGACTGATTTACCACGACGGTTACTATTTGTATTTAACACCCTTTGTTTTCTTGTAACAGGTCAATTAAAATGTTTAACATTCATATAAACAAAAATTCACGTAAACAGCAGGCCATTTGGAAAAATCTACACGGCACTCCTGAACAACCAACAAGTGTAGAGTGTGGCTATTACGTGATGCGATTCATGAGAGATATAATTCATGATCCAGACCTAAATTTCGAAAAGAAGGTAAAACGCAACATTTTAGATATACTTTCTTTATTTTACTACGTCATATTTTTGTTTAACCGTCGTTTGTATTCTTTTAACACGTCGGTTTTTTGGTTTATTTTGCAGTTTGACAAGAAAAAAGATAAACTTCAGTATACACAAAAGGATATTGACGAAGTTAGGCATGAATGGGCAGAATTCGTGAACAAGCAATTACCGAAGGATAATTGATGTAGATAAATATTTATGAACAATGTTTAATTTAGATTATTTAAAATGTATATAAATATTTTGTTGTAATCAAGAGAACAAAAATCAACAAAATTAAATTTTGTTTAAAAATTTGTTTAGTTCCCAAACACCGACGTCTGATTCTAATTTACACGTCTCATACGTGTACACAATGGTCGTATTGCAGTAAACGACGTGTAATAGTCAAAACAACGACGGTTTATAATTAATTCATCATGTATAAATGAATTTGTACTCATATACTACGTCCGTTAGTATAACCTTATCGACGTCGTAATAATATACAAAGGCTGATATTTCTAAATATCCGCCTTTGTATAAAAAAAAAACATCAGCTATATACAACAAAATGACGTGTAATAGAAATAACAACGACGGTATATAATTAATTCATCCTGCATAAAAGAATATGAATTCATATACTACGTCGGTTAGTATAACCTTATCGACGTCGTAATCTTATACAAAGGCGGATATTCTTAAATATTCGCCTTTATATATATAAACAATGTCAGTTATATACACTAAAATGACGTTTAATATTAGTAACAACGACGGTTTATAATTAATTCATCCTTTATAAATGAATTTGTATTCATATACTACGTCGGTTAGTATAACATTAACGACGTTGTAATATTATACAAAGGCGGATATTATTAAATATCCGCCTTTATATATTTAAACAACGTCCGTTATATACACTAAAATGACGGTTTATAATTAATTCATCCTGTGTATATTCTTAAATATAGTTTCAACGTCGGTTTTTTATGTTTAATGTCGTTGTAAAGGGATACAACGTCGGCTAAGTCATTTTTAATTTAATTGTTATTGACTTTTATATTTTATTTAAATCCATATTAAATTCATAACTATATCCAAAAATTATACTGAAAACTACCAAGCATTGGAATATTGTCTCTATCCTAAAGCTTTAAAAAATATAATTTTGGAAATATTTTTTTATTGTATTTAATTACTAATATTAATAATATATTCAAAACAAAATCCGAAAAATATACCGGCAAATTCTATGCACTGATTGAGACAATATCTTGCCCGTTAAGGCCTGAAAAATGTAATTTTAGTTTTCAAAGTTCAAATGATAACAAAATTCAAACAAATTTAGAGACAAAGCATTGTACTCCTTATACTTTACATAACATAACCCTAAGGTTTATGTGATCCATTGGTGCCCATAAATTCAAAATTATGAAATCCATATTTTAGCCTACTATTGTAGAAGGCAATGTTGTAAGGAATCCATAGCAATTTTCGGTTCATTTTTCTCGTACTTGTGTATTTTTTAAAAATTATTTTACAATTTAGGGTTTAGGGTTTAGGGTTTAGGGTTTTTTGAAACGACGCCGGTTTTCTCCCGCTGTTTTTGGTCAACTACATTAACAAAGACTAATTGAATTCGGTTGACGACGTCAGTTATAAAATAGCGACGTCTTTAGTGTTTACAACGTCGTAAATGTATTATAACCACCGTTGTAAGTAATTATTAGACGTCATTATAAGTGTTGACCGTCGTGGTTGAAAAACGCGGTACTTCAAAATTTTTGACCGCGACTTAAAATTTTCAGAATTTCCCTTTAACCCTCAAATAGTTCATCTCTCTCTTCAACATAAATTTGTCTGAAAGTTTTCGTTCTCCAAGCTCTCTCTCAATATCCATGTAAGTACAACTCTAGTCCCTTTAATCCTAATTCTCTCAGCTCTGTCTCAAGCTTTTGTTATATTCTCTCAGCTCTCTCTCAAAGCATTGGGTACGTAGATTCTCCAAGATCTCTCTCAAAGCATTTGGTACGTAGATTTTTCAAGATCTCTCATTGGGTACGTAGATTCTCCAAGCTCTCTCTCAAAGCATTGGGTACGTAGATTCTCCAAGCTCTCTCTGAAGCAGTTGTTATATTCTCGCAGCTCTCTCTCAATATCCATGTAAGTACAACCCTAATCTCTTCTTAAATCCATAAATGTTTTCGTTGGTAGCTATATTAGGGTTTTGGTGTTTGCAATCTTGTAATAATTGCTCTCTGTTTGGGTTCTTTTATGTTTGTTTGGCCATGGGTTCTTGGAAAAGGAATGGGGATGGGAGATTTAAGCTGTTTTTTTTTATAACTACGACGACGGTTGAAGGATCAAACCGTCGTCCAAATGTTTATTATACGTCGGTTGTTCATTTACTCCCGTCGTCTACGTTTTAAGCCGCAACTGGTAGCCTAAAGACGACTGTTTCTCCATTAAACGTCGTCTTTAGGCTACCAGAACACCGTTCAAATTTCTGGGTCTGGGTATCTTAATGACGACGGTGACTATAGATGCCGTCGTCGGAATGTATATTAAACGACGATTATTTTTATAAACCGTCGTCTTTTCCATGTTTTATATTTAATTTTCATTTTGTTCTCTGCTATTTGAATGAGGTAGTGTTTCATTGCTGGTCTTTCCACTTTAATATATATATATTTATATGAATTTGATAGAGTGTAAGATGGATAAGTCATGGATGCATGCGGATAGAAGATCGAAGGCATATGAGTTAGGGGTGGAAGGATTTTTGAATTTTGCGTTACAAAATCTTGGAAATACAACTGAGATTCGTTGTCCATGTGTTAAATGTGGGAATATTCGATTGTTTGGGGTTGGAATTATAAGGGAACACTTATACTTTAATGGAATTGACCAAAGCTATAAGATTTGGAGATGGCACGGAGAACCTTGGGAATGGACTACCAATGCTAGTAGAAATGTGGAAGAAGATGAGCAAAGTAGGTTTAGTTATGTTTCTGAAGAATTAGGGATGGATGATAATGATTTTGCCAATATTGGATCTGATCCTTATGAGTTTGCCAGTGTGATTGGGGATGGCGATGAACCCTTGTACCCTGGTTGCAGTAAGTACACGAAGTTGTCGGCTTTGGTGAAGTTATATAATTTGAAAGCAAAACATGGGATGAGTGATGTTTGCTTTACAGAATTATTGATACTTCAAGGAGAATTTCTTCCAGAAGGAAATACACTACCTTCCTCTATGTACGAGGCAAAAAAGACTTTGTCTGCTTTAGGGATGAGTTATGAGAAAATCCACGCATGTTCCAATGACTGCATTTTGTATCGGAAGGAGTATGAGAATGCAACTAATTGTCCTACTTGTGGTATCTCAAGGTGGAAGGAAACCAAGGATGGGTTCTTGAAAGAGGGTGTGGCAGCGAAGGTGGTGTGGTATTTTCCTCCAATTCCAAGGTTTAAAAGGATGTTTCAATCACATAAGACAGCTAAGAGTTTGACTTGGCATGCTGCAAGAAAATCAGTTGACGGTTATATGTCTCATCCAGCGGATTCCCCGTCTTGGAAACTTGTTGATGAAAAATGGCCCGACTTTGGTAATGAGCCAAGAAACTTGAGATTGGCTCTCTCATCTGATGGATTCAATCCCCACAGTTCTTTAAGTAGCAGATACAGTTGTTGGCCAGTTATGTTAGTTAAATATAATCTCCCACCATGGCTATGCATGAAGCGGAAGTTCATGATGTTGACTATACTGATTTCCGGTCCTAAACAGCCCGGAAATGATATAGACGTCTACTTAGAGCCTTTGATTGATGATTTGAAATCTCTGTGGGATGGGATTAGAGGAGTGTATGATGCCCACATAGGAGAATACTTTACACTCAGAGCTGCATTACTGTGGACAATTAATGATTTTCCCGCTTATGGAAACTTATCTGGTTGTGTTGTTAAAGGATATAAAGCTTGTCCAATATGCGGCGATGATACACCTAGTCACAGGTTGAAAAATGGCCACAAAATTTGTTACATTGGGCATAGAAAGTGGTTACCAATCAATCATCCATATAGGAGGCAACGTGCAGCTTTTAATGGGAAACCTGAATATGGCATGCCCCCTGAGCCATTAACAGGAGAAGAAGTGCTGCATATGGTTGAAGATATTAATTACATATGGGGCTCGAAAATTGGGGGAAGTGTTGGTGAGAATGATGGTGATAGAGTTTGTTGGAAGAAGAAATCAAAATTCTTTGATCTCGAGTATTGGAAATACCTCCCTGTGAGGCATGCCTCAGATGTTATGCACATTGAGAAGAATGTTTGCGATAGTATCATTGGTACATTGCTAGAGATCCCTGGAAAAAATAAAGATGGGATTGCTGCTCGGTTAGACTTATTGAACATGGGGGTAAAAATTGATTTGCAACCCGAGTATGGAGAAAGACGTACTCGCTTGCCTCCAGGGCCTTGGAATTTGTCAAGAGCAGAGAAGAGAGCGGTTTGCAATTCTTTTTATGGTATGAAGGTTCCTGAAGGTTATTCTTCAAATATAAAAAATCTTGTATCTTTAAAAGATTCAAGACTTCTTGGCCTTAAATCTCATGATTGTCATACCTTGATGCAACAATTGCTCCCTGTGGCAATTCGTTCTGTTTTGGAGAAGCCTGCAAGGTATGCAATAACTCGATTGTGCTTCTTCTTCAATGCTTTATGTGCAAAGACGGTAGATGTTTCCAAGCTAGATAAGTTGGAAGAAGATGTAGTAGTTACTTTATGTTTGCTTGAGAAGTACTTTCCCCCTTCATTCTTTGATATCATGGTTCATCTAGTAGTACATCTTGTCAGAGAAGTTCGTCTATGTGGGCCAGTATATTTTAGATGGATGTATCCGTTTGAAAGATATATGAAAGTGCTAAAGGGGTATGTTCAGAATCGTACTCGTCCCGAAGGTTGCATTGCTGAGCAGTATATAGCTGAAGAAGCTGTAGAGTTTTGTACCGACCATTTATCTGATGTTAGTACAGTTGGAGTGCCTTCAAGCCAGAATATGGGAGTTTCAAAGCCATTATCAGGTTGCACAGTGGGCTTAGTTGATATGGACTTGTTGAACCAGGCACATCTATATGTCTTGGAGAATACGGAGGAAGTCCTACCTTATATCGAGTACGTATGAGTTTAATTTTTCATATATATGTAGCCATGTTAAATATTATTACTCCTTATATTTATCTTATATATGAGGGACCGTAATGCGTGTTTTTTTTGTGTCAATTGTAGGGAACATATGATCCACATCAAGACCACTTATTCGAAATTTAGAAAGAGAACAAAGTGGCTACAAGATAAGCACAATAGCACTTTCATTCAATGGCTACGTGTTAAGGTATATATGTTATTGAATGACATATTCAATTTATTATTTTAATTTTCTTTCTTTCTATATATATGTTAGATTGAATTAATATATATGTTTAATTTGTAGGTTCAAAGTGAATTTAATGGGGAAGATTATAATGGCATATCAGAAAATTTGAGATAGTTAGCAGCTGGTCCAAGCATGGTAGTGCCATCATATAGGAGCTATCTTATTAATGGTGTCAAATTTAGCACCAAGGCACAGGATGATGTGCGAACTGTCCAAAATAGTAGAGTTTATTTACTTGCACATACTATGCAAGTTGCTAGTGCCAAGGATAAAAACCCTATTGTCTCCAATATGGGTTTTTATGGGGTTATTCAAGAAATTTGGGATCTTGACTACCAAAAGTTTAGAATCCCAGTCTTGAGGTGTGATTGGATAGATAACACTTCGGGCCTTGTAGTCGACGAACTTGGATTTACCCTTGTAGATCTGAGTAAAATTGGACATAGGAATGACCAATTTGTTATGGCTTCTCAAGTCAAACAAGTATTTTATGTTGACGACCCAATGCATCGTGGTTGGTCGGTAGTGTTATCAATGCCTAATAGAGAATATAATGATGTTATTGGTGATGATGTGCTAGGTGATATTAGAATTGAGTGTGAGCCATTTTCTAGAGGGATACCAAATGTTGACACATTTGATGACCTAGTGGGTGAGTTTGGGAGTGAGAACATTAGAGATGGGTGTGAAGATATATGAATTGATTGATTGTTGTAATGTATGACATTAGTTATGCAGTTAATTGTATGACATTAATTCATAGCTCTGTATATCATTTTAATTCCGATCACATTTTCATTCTGCAAGCTTTGTATGACATTAATTCATAGCTCTGTATATCATTATAATTCATTTCAACCGTCGTCTATTACAGTCGTCTATTATAGTCGAAAGGTCTCTTTTTTATGCGATTATGTACCAAATCGACGTCGGTTTTAGTTTTTTACTGACGTGTACTATATTAACCACGTCGTTTTTTTGTGTTCAAGCCGTCAAAATAATTTTCAACGTCTGTGGTGATATAAATGGTCGTGGTTATTGTTGTTTTTACGTCTGTTCAAGTAAATATATGCCATGTTATATGTTTAAGACGTCAGTTTTTCATTCAGTGAACGTAGTATTTATTAACCACGGCGGTTTCTAAGTTTTATACGTCGGTTTTGTTTTATTTCGAGACGTAGGTAAAACCATTTACGTCGGTTTTATAGTTGTTTTTGACATTTAAAATTATTTAAACGTCTGTGTTTTAATAAAACCGTCGTCTATTATAGTCGAAAGGTCTCTTTTTTATGCGTTTATGTACCAAATCGACGTCGGTTTTAGTTCTTTTGTGACGTGTACTATATTAACCACGTCGTTTTTTTTTGTGTTCAAGCCGTCAAAATAATTTTCAACGTCTGTGGTGATATAAATAGTCGTGGTTATTGTTGTTTTTACGTCTGTTCAAGTAAATATATGCCATGTTATATCGTTAAGACGTCAGTTTATTCAATCAGTGAACGTAGTATTTATTAACCACGGCGGTTTCTAAGTTTGACACGTCGGTTTTGTTTAATTTAGAGACGTTGATAAAACTATTTACGTCGGATTTATAGTTGCTTTTGACATTTAAAATTATTTAAACGTCTGTGTTTTAATACAACCGTCGTCTATTATAGTCGAAACTTCTCTTTTTTATGCGTTTATGTACCAAATCGACGTCGGTTTTAGTTCTTTTGTGACGTGTACTATATTAACCACGTCGTTTTTTTTGTGTTCAAGCCGTCAAAATCATTTTCAACGTCTGTGGTGATATAAATGGTCGTGGTTATTTATGTTTTTACGTCTGTTCAAGGAAATATATGCCATGTTATATGTTTAAGACGTCAGTTTTTTCATTTAGTGAACGTAGTATTTATTAACCACGGCGGTTTGTAAATTTGACACGTCGGTTTTATTTAATTTAGAGACGTTGATAAAACTATTTACGTCAGTTTTATAGTTGTTTTTGACATTTAAAATTATTTAAACGTTTGTGTTTTAATAAAACCGTCGTCTATTATAGTCGAAAGGTCTCTTTTTTATGCGTTTATGTACCAAATCGACGTCGGTTTTAGTTCTTTTGTGACGTGTTCTATATTAACCACGTCGTTTTTTTTGTGTTCAAGCCGTCAAAATCATTTTTAACGTCTGTGGTGATATAAATGGTCGTGGTTATTGTTGTTTTTACGTCTGTTTATGTAAATATACGCCATGTTATATGTTTAAGACGTCAGTTTTTTCATTTAGTGAACGTAGTATTTACTAACCAAGACGTTTTCTAAGTTTTACACGTCGGTTTTTGTGTATTTAGAGACGTCGATAAACATATTTACGTCGGTTTTGTAGTTGTTTTTGACATTTAACATTATTTCAACGTCAGTGTTTTACTAAAACCGTCGTCTATTATAGTCGAAAGGTTTCTTTTTTAGGTTTTATGTATGAAATCTACGTCGGTTTTAGTATTTTACTGACGTGTACTATATTAACTACGTCGGTTATTTTCCGTCGTTATTTCATGTATGAAAAGACGGCGGTCGATTTCTCGTCGGTTGTAAACCATGATACACGACGGTGGATTACCGTCGTCTATTTCGTTTTTTGTAGTAGTGCTCCTGGAGTTTGGTGTTTCAGTTCAGAGACGAAGACGAAGAGGAGGAAGAGGAAAAGTTTTCTCTCGGAGATAAGCGCTTTGAGAATGAATAATGAGAGAAGCTTAAAAGTTTTTCTCGGAATTGGAAACAGTGCAAGAATGGGTCAAGAAGGCGAAAAGTTTAAAATAATAACAAACCGTTTCATAAAACGACGCTATTAATAGAAAGCGCCCTAGTATGAAACATTATACGGCGCTATAGGTTAACATCGCCCTATAATATTACTTTACACGACGCAAGGTTTTAATTAACCGCCGTTTTTATGTCTAATTACACGACGCATTTTTCTTCAAAAAGATGAATCACGTCATTTCCAATTTACCCAACGACCTTATACTCAATAATAACGACGTGAAAAATATATACCACGTGGTTTTAATTACTCATACCGACGTGTTAAGTTTTTAATTACACAATAAATTATTTTTCCAAAAAATGACAACGTCGTTTTTATATAGCGTCGTCGTTAATTTATTTATACGACCTTCTTTTAGGTTTAAATGACATTTATATTTTCATATAAACGTCGATAATTTAAAATAACCGACGTGGTATATAAGATTTGTTATAAATAAGGGTTTTTCTGTTCTTATTTCGTCTTCATTTTTCAATTAGGGTTTCAACTTTTTCTTGCCCTTGGCTCTGTCTCACCTCTCTGAAAGCACATCACCTCGTTTGTGCATCTAAAACACACAAACACGCACACATCATCTAAAAAATTGGCTTTCTGCACCAAGAGGTCCTTCACTGACTTGTCATTCTTGTCTCGAACAGAAGGAGAAAAGGTCCTTCACTGACTTGTCATTCTTGTCTGCATTAGCCCTCTTTCTCAGCTCCTCCATGATGGGGTTCTGTGGGTTGATCTCCATGGTCTTCTTGCTCGACATGTACCCAGCCGCTCTGTTATCCCTCAAGGCCTGAGCCTTCATGATTCTTTCCATGTTGGCAGTCCAGCCATACTGATCGCCTGTCACCAAACAACAGGGAGAGTCTACCACACGGTCAGACACCACAACCTTCTCCACTCTGTCACCCAAAACATCCTTCACAACCTTGCAGAGTCCCTCAAACTTCTCCTTCAACTCTTCCTTCTTCAAACTCCTTCTAAAACATTGCCTTTGTTCATTCTGGTTCGATTATGATGAGGAACAATGGTTAAAAACGAATAATGGTTCGATTATGACGAGGAACAGAGTTCATTCTGGTAATGATAGACGAATAATGGTAAAAAATTTGTACGTCGTTAATTTAACAAACCGTCATCGTTAGTAAATTCTAAGGACAGTAGAGTTATGGATACCGTCGTAGTATAGTATAATTAAAAAGTCGATAAATTTATATTTACAGTCGTGGTAACTTAATTTAAATCGGCGAATTTTTTTGTAATTAACCGTCGTAGATTTCTTTGAATTTATGCGTCGTTGACTAAGAAAATTGGGTCGTGTTTATTAATTAGTTAATACGGCGTCTTTTTTTTATTTCGTCATCTTTACTTTCTACGGCGGTGATTTCATAGATGCCGTCGTTGTTTTTATGTTCAGATTTTAACTCTGAAAATACCTTTGTAATAAGACGACACTTTTTTAATTTGGTGCGTCGTGGTTTAAAAATATCTATACGTGTACCCGTTTTTTAGGTGTTTAAAGTATGTTTCTACGACGGGTTTCTATTACCGTCGTCTTTTAAAAAACAACGACGGTTTTTTGGTATACTGTCGTTGTTTACTGGTCGTCTTTTGCCCTTTTTGTAGTAGTGTATACTCAGTAGTTGAAAATGATGAATTATGGACACTAGTTCTCAACAATATGTGGTGTAAATTCAAAGGTAGTTGAGAACTGATTTTTGGAAAGTTGAGAAAAGATTTAAAATATGGTTTGTGGAATAAAGTGAAATTTGGGTCAGGTCCTGTCAAGATGGGTTTTAGTTTTTCTCGACGGATAAATCAACTATTTCCTCTTTTATTTAAAAATTAATTAATTAATATTAATTTATGTGATAGATGGACGTGTATCCCTCAGAGGGTGGTTCACTTTACCTCGTAAGCTTTTTTGGCGGGAGTTTATAAAGTCCGATACCCTTTTGAGCCACATTGGTGATGAGTGGTGGGCCACACCAAGAACACGTCAGCGTTTAATGAAGGCCCTGACCGCAACGCAGATGGAGGTATGAAATTGGTAATAAAAGTAAATGTTGGGAATGAGAGCGAGAGGAAAAAAACTTTGGGTATTAACGTCAGAATTTTGGGAAATTTGAGGGTAGTAGAGTGAAATTTACCCTATTATTTATATTTTGTGAGAGGCCCCTTCAGACATGAAATCCTTACTCTGCCACCATATGACTGACATAGTAAACTTTCAAAAATTTGTACAAGCAGTCGATTATCGAATACAAGAAATTCAACTCATGAGTGCTAGGAATGGCAACAAGTCGGGGAGGGGTCATGTATGGCAATACCATCCCTGTACCCACTCTCCATCCCACTCCTATCCTCGACCCCATCCCCGTCCCCGTCCCCGTTGGGTGACTATCCCCCAAACCTGCCCCCAAATCCCCGATTTTCTTGTATAACCTGACCTCTCTCACTTTAAATGTCCATGTTCAAGAACTTGAAACTGAACATAGGCCAAATCAAAATCAAAGTTAGGAACTTGCAGTCTAATAGGCATAATCTTTATCCTTATGTTGTTGTCTAATAAAAAAACATAAAAAAAAACTAAACACTAGCATTGTTGGTTTATTTATTGATGCAAATTTTCTTTGAACTAAAATTTCCAGTTATATATTCAAAGGTGGAATCTATGCTACTACTAATATCAATCATAAATCACTATTACTAACAGCAACTTTTGAGCTTTGAGCAAATTACCCAAGCTGGCAAGTTAATTTATAACACTTATCTCGAAAGCAGAAACTTCAGCTCACTTAGCAACGAAAAAATTTGCAGAACTTACCTCATATTTGGATTTGGATTTGGATGTGGATTTGAATGAGCGGTGCAAAGAAGATTCTAGGGTAACAAAATATTATATTATATATTTATTATTTAAAAATAAACATATAAGTATCGTATTGGGTTCATACCTGATGAGGAATTTTTAAATTCGGGAATCCCCATACCCGATCCCCATTTTGCACTGAAATCTCCCTCCGTTAGGGCCAGGTACTCGTTGGATCCCCCCTCGACGGGAATTTCTACCATCCCTATGTGTGCAAAGCATGGCATATAGCCCATGTTTTTTCTTGAAATTGCACATGGTTACATAATAAATATAACGTTACATAATAAATATTACAAAAACAAGGTTGGTGTAATGGTTATTGTTTGAGGGTTCTTCTTTTGAGGGTCAAGGTTTGAGTCTTGCAAGTGCACAAAATCGAGGGTGGCCGAATGGTGACGGCTGGCTGGAGTTGACATGTGGCATAAGTTTATTGACTTCAACTCCTGTGTGCGAAGCATGGCCTGCAGCCCATGTTTTTCTTGAAATTGCACATGGTTTGGGAAATGATAGCGAAAATAACAACTACATATTGTGATGTTTCATTTAAGCAAAGCAGTGCATGCATTTTAGATTCTTTTTTTATTGGGTCGGAATCATGCATTTAGGACTTGTACGACCTTCTCTAGATTTGTCCAGACAGTTAAGGATAAAATGAAGCATAAAAACAAGACCCCACCATATAGGGCAACCCGTAGGGAAAAGGTGATCCTGCTCTGGTAATTTTTGAAGTTACCGATTAATCAACAACCATTGCCGAGTAATGCACCATGGATCGGCTCCATAAATTCATATATACATTAAAATCTGTACGGGGCATTTAAAATCAATGAACCGGCCCTGATTTTACTTATACCACATGTCTCAAGGTTTTGTAATAAAAATACCAAAACCCTTAGGGGTAACAATGTAAATAACTTCAAATGAATCTAAAACATTATTTGAGAAAGATGTACATAGCCCTCTTCAACCCTAAAGCAATTGATATTAAACACAAATTGCTTCGTCAAGTTCAATTCGAATGCTTTTTTTCAAATTCAAACAACTGAAATCCAATTAATGCACTTATTAAAGAAATCCTATTCCTATTTATCTATCACGAACCCTATGCTGACAAAACAGCGAAGTAATAAATTGCTTCACACTGATATATGAAATGGGCGACCAACTTATTTCCAAACACAATAATTTTTATACAATGTACGTCCAGGGGCGGAACTAGGTAGAGGGCTATCATGGGCTTTAGCCTAGGTAGCCTTTTTATAAAATTAAAATATATTACATGTATTTTAATGTTATTCATCCCATAAAAACTTAGTAGCCCACTCAAATGTAGCCTTGTAACTCATTGTCCACTCAATTTTGTAGGCCTATAATCATCTTATATTTAATTTGTTTGCTCAATTAGAAAACATAATCTCTTAATAAACACTCATGATTTTAACTCTCAACCTTTTACTATTTTATCCCAATGTATACTTTTATTTCTAGAAAAACTAGAGAAACAGTAAGTACCCAAACAAAACTTGGTCCTTAGATTTTAAACTAATAACTTTAGCTAGCCCACCCACTAAAAAAATTTCTGGTTCCGCCCTTGCGTACGTCCATATAAGAATGCCAGTAGCAGCATGCAGAAGATACACCATAAACAAAATATTGAAGCCATAGATAGCATCGATGGGGCTTGTGGTCAATATTGTAATGGCTCCCTGCGGAGAATTCTGGGGAAGGAAATGGAATTTACTAGACATAGTCACTGCAGTTGTGTTTTTCAGTCTTCATTGCCTTTGTATTATGGCACCGTTTCATTTCACCTGGCCTGCCTTTTGGGTGGCCTGTGCTCTCTATCTTGTGACGGGTTTAGGAGTTACTTTGTCTTTCCATAGACATCTTGCTCACAAGAGCTTTCGTATTCCAAAATGGCTCGAGTACTTGTTTGCCTACTTCGGGGTTCTCTCACTTCAGGTATATGTGTATATATCAACGTTTAGCAACATATTTTGGTACGCCTTTTATTTTTATTTTCAAGGCTATAATATTTGTGTTTGCTTCTTTGATTTTGTAGGGAAGTCCAATAGAATGGGTGAGCTCACACCGATATCACCACCAGTTTACTGATACTGAGAAAGATGTTCATAGCCCCCTTCAAGGTTTTTGGTTTAGTCACATGGGTTGGATCCTCGATAGCGGCTCTCGGTTTGGAAAAGTAAAACAAACATACCCTACTCTCTCTCTTTCTAGAACAAATATTTTTGCTTACGCTATAATTTTGTTCAAGTTCTAAATGGAAACTTTTGCAGTATGGAGGACTGAAGAACGTTGAAGATTTGAAAAGGCAAGCCTTCTATAGGTTTCTTCATCGCACTTTTCTTCTGCATTCTGTTGTTCTACTTGGAAGTTTACTATATGTCGTGGGTGGATTTCCCTTCCTGGCATGGGGACTGGTGAGATTGTTTTCTGTCTTTTTATCTTTAATTATGAACTGGCATGGAAATTATTTTTCACATTGAAGTTTTTCTTGGTCAATTTACTGGAATGATTTGATCCATAAGTCATAAAACAATGCAGGAGTTTATGGCATATTTACTTACAAGTAACGAGAATAAGTAGATAGGGGGTGAGGATGTTATGCGTGTAATTCAAATTAATTATAAGACCTATATTAAAATTTAACCTTTTTATTGCAGGGGGTGAGGATGGTATGCGTTTTCCATAGTACTATGTTAGTAAATTCAGCTGGTCACATTTGGGGAAAACAAGTATATCTCACTGGTGATATGTCAAGGAACAATTGGTAAATTTTGAATAAATATGGAAGTGGGGATATTATTATATGCTCTCCTTTCTGAATCCTGAATCCTGAATCTTGATGAGAGATATTAAATGTATATTTTTTTAATTGTACGTTTAGGTGGTTGGGATTGTTTGCACTAGGAGAAGGATGGCACAACAATCACCATGCTTTTGATTTCTCAGCTCGACAAGGTTTTGAATGGTGGCAGATTGATGTTACTTGGTATGTGATAAGATTTTTACAAGCAATTGGATTGGCAACAAATGTGAAAACTCCAACTGAAGCCCAGAAGCGAAGAAAAGCTCTACACAATAAAGTCATGGCTGCTGAGAATTAAACATTTGCTTCCTATCCGCCAAAGACAGAAAAAAGAAGTTTAATCTGCTATATGATGTGACAGCTAAAGTTTACCTTGTGGTTTATTCAAAAACTTTAAATCTACATGTTATATATATGGTCACGCAAGAACTATTTAAAAACTTTGTGTTTGTAGTTTTGATATATAATTACTAAGTTGAATGATATTTTTACCTTTTCTTTTCGCGCATATTGTTGTTCTTTGTCGAATGATATCCATGTACAAAAAGTCATCAACTTTTTTAATCCCAAATTTAAAATGGATGTCATATGAGAAAAAAGCTGTCCATTTTGGCTTTTTATTTTACACATGTCAAAGTCAGATTAGTTATTAGGAGGAGCACGTCCTCAATTTTACAGAGCCAAGCTTTTTCCGTTTAATCTATGCCATCAACCCGAATTACCAAGTGTTTTTTTTTCCTAACATAATCCCTAGGTTTTAACCATATATATATATATCCAAAACCATTAACTAGCATAATTCATACAAAACGATAACATATAGATGATTTTTGTAAATCACGTATAATTCATCTATATATATTCAAAATATTTTTAAAAAAATTATTAGTTAAAGAAAATATTAAGAGTGTTGCGCCCAACGCCTAAAAAAACGTTAGGTACTCATGGTCGACTGGCGGTAGTATTTTCCTTTATTCCATTTATATCTCGTATTTGCAGTTTTTTAAAATGCAAACTATAATCTAAATTACTCTACATTAATCTAATCTACCAGAAAGGAAATTTGAATTCGAGTGAAACGGGCTTATTGCCCTAACCAATGACCTAACACACATCTGGTTCACGTCGGCAAGGTGGCAACCTTAGAAGATCCAATTGTCCTCGTATGAACCGAAGCCAATTTTGATTCCCATGACCAGTTTAAGCTTTAATGAAGTTGGTGGGCAGTTGGACTAGCAGTTATGATTTTAGCTATTCCTAATATAAACTCTAGATCCACCCTAATAAACTCTGTCACACAATACCTATTTGATATTCATGTTTTAGTTCAACAGTTTAATTAGCCAAGTGGTGTTTTCTTTCACTCCACGACACTGCAATAGAGCTACACATGAGGTGGCAGCCTATGTTTCTAAGATGGGTGGTAATCATGTTTGGGATCAAGCAGGTCCAGCATGGGTCCTTAATATTTGGCTAGTGATGTAAACGATCTTATTCATCTTTAATAAATTTCCCTGATATTTTGACCAAAAAACGGGATGTACTAGTAGAGTTACAATCGTCAGGAAGCCCACAATCATCCCTCCTAGAAGAAATCCCTATCGACAACCCCCAATTCACCCAAACTTCCTTAGGTCTGCTCGCTTTTTCTGGGGTCACAAGCCTATTTCATTCTCCACAGGTTTCCCAACATGGTTCTTTCGCTTCCTTAGTACCCGAAATTTTGTTGAACACTAACAAGTCTCATAATGGTTGGAATCAGAGAAGCATTTTTCTTGCTTAGGCCTTTCATTAGGGTTGAATATGGTGAGTAGGGTGTACTTATTAAAATTACATTTGTTTCACAATTCAATATGTCTTTTTTGGTAATTTTATTTTAGGATAAATTAGTAATTTAATAAATACTTTAATAATAGGGTGTACTCAGTTAATTTTAGGGTTAGTTTAGCAGCACTCTATATATATCCAAAACCATTCACTAGCATAATTCATAACAAATGATAACATATAGATGATTTTCGTAAATCACGTATAATTCATCTGTATATATTTAAAATATTTTTTAAAAAAATATTAGTTAAAGAAAATATTAAGAGTGTTGCTCCCAACAGCTGAAAAAACGTCAGGTACGCATGGGCGACTGGCGGTAGTATTTTCCTTTATTCCATTAATATATTGTATTTGCAGTTTTTTTAAAATACAAGCTATAATCTAAATTACTCCACATTAATCTAATATACCAGAAAGGAAATTTGAATTCGAGTAAAAGAGAAACGGACTTATTGCCCTAACCAATGACCTAACACACATCTGGCTCACGTCGGCAAGGTGGCAACCTTAGAAGATCCAATTGTCCTCGTATGAACCGAAGCCAATTTTTGATTCCCATGACCAGTTTAATCTTTAATGAAATTGGTGGGGCAGTTGGACTAGCAGTTATGATTTTAGCTGGTCCTAGTATAAACATTAAAAGGGATAGATCCCTAAATAATTCTAACTCATTTTTTCAACGTTACATGTTTTCTTTTCGTATTAAAGTGCATGCAGCAAATGTATTCACGTCACATGTTTTTCTCGATCGTATTCTAAAGTGCATGCATGTGTAGAAGCTGTCTTAATTATACATTTGGCCCAATTTGTGAGAGATATCATGAAACCTTTGGTTATGATCATGTGCGTGCAGTTGTCTTTGACTTCTGTTCGAGACTGTGACGATGACACATTTGCCTCAAAATTATAACTTTGTGTGTATTTTGGTAAAACAGGTATACGATAATACGACACAACATGAACTTACATCTGCATTTTGAAGGATAATTAATATGATTTTTCCTAGTAGCTAGTTAGAGAGAGAAAAGTAGTGAAGGGAAGTAATTTATATATATAGAGATGGAAGGAAACATATGAAGTGCCTTAATTGATTCACGCGAAAGGAAAGTACCATTTCCAGTAAGCATAGCTCCTTCACTGTTAAAAAATCATGCAAGGGCTTATAATGAGTTAGGTCATTTCCTAATTGTCAATTACTTTTCGGATTGGAACCTAAGTCACGGTATCATAGTCATGTTCACCCACATGTTAGCCCCCCAACGGCCACAGGGGTGTAGCCATTTAGGAACCAGTGTGGTCCTAGGACCAAAAAAGTGAACATTTACCCGATTTTCTTTTGAGTAAACACCTTGGCTTGGCTAAGAAATTTATGTCTAAATGGTTGAATATTGTATGCTATGAGTTGTTTGTTAGTTACCTTTTTTGTTTTTGGTTTTTTTTTTATAAAGTCAAATTATGAATATTATAGTTTATAAAATTGCCAAAAAATATATATTTCCAAAGATTTATGAATCAGTCATTTTATGTAATTAGAAATTATGAAGTCAAATTATGCATATTAAGTAATTGTTATATTTTTCCAAAGAATTATTATATGCAAAAATATATATAAATTCAAATTATGAATATTATGTAATTATTATATTTTTCTATAATCTTATAGATATTTAATCCTATAGATAATGAAAAAATTTCAACTGTTTCATTATACGTCACTACTACATTTTAGCGTTTGCGCGACGAAAACAAAGTGGTCGCGCAAAGAACAAATCTGTCGCGCAAACAATAGAGCGACAGATATATCGTCGCGCAAAATCAGTCGCGCAAATACCGTCACGAAAGCCTTCGCGCGACAAAACTATAAAATATCGTCGCGCATAACCCTTCGTTGCGCCAATAGTTCAGGGACGACAAACATTCCGTCGCTCATTATTTTGCGCGACGAGGATACAGGCGTTGCAGGAACTATGCGCGACGACAATCCTCAGTCGCACTACTGTTTGCGCGACAAAGTAACAGACGTTGCAAGAACATAATGCGACGACACATTTTCGTCGCGCAAAAAATATTGCGCGACGAATAGGGATCGTGACTCAAACCTTTGCGCGACAAATATTTGTTTGTCGCATTTTCTCGAGGGGACAAATACTTCCGTCGCGCAAACCGAGAATTACTTTTCGTTTACGATTTATTTTTATAGTTTTTTATTTTTTAAAACGTGATTTGCGCGACGGGTCCTTTATTCGTCGCGCAAATATTAGTAATGAATTTTTTTTTTAATTTATGTGAAAAAAAGAATTTTGATTTATTTTATTTTTATAATTAAATCAAATTGCAATTGAAAAATGTAATGAAGAGAAAATAGTTTTTTAAAACATAATATAAATGTATATAATATACAAGAGAAATATTTAAAATGTAATTAAGAAAGTAAAAAACTAATTAAACAATGAAGCTAAATCTACTTCCTCGTCTGGCAAATGCGGCTCGGAGGTCTGGACATTGGGGACAGGGGCAGAGGTTTGGTGGCCATGCGCAGAGGTGGACGGGGGAACAAAAGATGGTACGGGAACGCCGGACTGGGCCATGGACTGTATAATCTGAGCCATCTGGGCCATCTGGGTTTCAAGCTGGGCCACCTTTGCTGTCAAAACACTATTTGACTGCGACGATGAACGGGATCTAGGTTCCCGCCGCCGGGCATTCCCCATCCCTCGACAGTATGTCCCTGGCCGCCTCCCCAGAGTCTGATCCAAGGTGTCCGTCAAGATCTGAAACCCCGCATCCTGTGGAGGAGCCACAGACTCGAGCGGCGTATCGGGAGGAAGCTGGGAGGCGGACTCCTGAAGAACCAACTGGCTCTTCTCAATCATGGTCGTCTGTTTAACATAACATAAAATATAAATAAAAACATTTATATAATAACTATGAAACTTGAACGCGTAAAATAATCATTAAAATTAAAGACTACTTACATGAAGGGACTCCGCCAACTCATTCCCAGGTCGAACATAAACGTCGCCGAAGACGTCAATCTCTGGAAATTTGGACCCCTCCTAAATTGAACAAGAGTATAAAAATGTTAGTAAAAAAAAAAAAACAGAAATTAACATTAATGACATATTAAAAATTAAATAAAAACGACTTATTATTACCCGACGTCGCGCATCCATCCTATAGGAGAAGGGCCTGGAACCTGAATGATGGAGAAGAGTCTTCTTCTCCCTATTGCCCTTATTTGCTTTAGCCATCTTCTGTTATACAAAAATTAAAACGTATTATTTGAAATTGAAATGAAATATTAAAAAATGAAATAAACATTAGTAAGAAATGTGTAATAATTTTGAACTTAATATAAAAAATACCACATAATCAGCCTCCTGAAAATGACCACAGAGCCACTGCCAACTATCCTCCCGCCCCTCAAGCTCCTTCGGGCAACCCTCCTGAAGAGCAGCCTGCGGATCATCAAATGCCTGAAAGTGGTGGTGCAGGTCGCTCTTCCACTGCTTGTACCTATCAGCGAAGAGTCTGTTGATGTACCCCAACAACTCATCGTTGACATTCTCTAAATTGTAGTTCATCTACAATAAAATAATTACATACATTAAATATTTAAAATATATAAAATTGGAAGGAAAAACAATTAAAATGTAAGATACATACCGACAGGTGTCCATGCATCTCGTTATGCACCGCATCAGGCATGGCCTTCCAAGACTTCCATTTCATCGGACAATAGGTCCGAACGACTGCACCAACATCGTGCGCCAATGAGCTATGTTGGTCTGCCGTTGGGGCAGCCCGATGACGATCGTCGTATCTGATGTTGATACGAGAGTTGTTCACCCGGGTGACCTTCGATGTAGCCAACTGGCGACACGGTCCCCGGGTGTTCTTCTTAGCTGCAAAGAAATATGAAATTAATGTTAGTTAACAAATTTGACTAAAATATTGGTACGAAACATCTGTAGTTGAAGGAAATCTTTACCTGGTCCGCTCGAAGTGGCGTCGGTGGTGCTGGAAAGGCGATGACGCCGCCTGGCGCTCATAGGTTGCGCCACTGATGACTCTGATGACGCCGGCACATGGGGGGCACTGGGACCCACTGGCAAGTCGGGCAGCTGTGGTCGACAAGAGGGAGGTGACATCATAGTCGGGGGAGGCAAGCTACGTGAAGGTTGCACCGGCTTATGACTTCTGCTGATTAGGTTAGACATCTTGCAATAAAAACAAGCACCAAAGTTTAAAAACAATAGTTACTGGAATACAACAATCTAATAACAAATATAACATTTATTTCATTTATTTCATTTCATTTAAAATAGAGTCAACGTCTAATAACAAATATAACAAATATAACAAATAAAACAAATAAAATATAACAAAAATATAAAACATTCTTCATTAATTATAAAACATAAAAATTATTCCAATTTAGGGTCATTATATATACTAAGCTAACAAACATACAAATAAAGCATATTTTAACAATTTTACAAATTTAATTAACGCATATATGTTGGTGTACGGTTTGCGATTTCGGAGTATCCGGGACTCCAATCCACAATCCGTTGAATCCTATACGATCCTAGACATACAAGGCACATCATACGTGAGTTTGAGTTTCATCCAATGGTCCGAACAAATCAAACCGTTAAATCGTACAATAGGCGAAATCCATTCGAGGCTGAAACGGTATCCAAATTGGAAACCGAACACACCTACACGCTCATGACAACTAGGGGATCGCATTGGGACACAATGTGATTTTGCTACAGTTCCATAGCGCTGCCACACGCGGCAGCAGTGCTTGGATGTGAAAAAGCGATAACGATCGCCGGAAAAATCTCAAAATGAAGGGCCAATCTTCCTACCCTAGTTTCAGGACATCGAATAAAGGCAGTTTTGTTCTCGGACATAGGCCAAAAAATGGCCGGAAGTGGCCGGAATTTCATCCCGAAATCCGGCCAAAATCTTAGTTACAAAATTAGACAACGTACACAACAAATTTCACAAATCCTACCCAACCATCAGCTAGATAACAAAAAATAGGGGGAAAACCATACCTCACTCGTCAGATTTGGAGGCCAGAGGAGGGAGAACGAAGCCGGAGATATTCGCCCAAAATCGGATAAATTCCCGCCGGTTTCTCGAACCCAATCAAGCTGCCGCGGCGCCTCGGAAAGGTCTGAGTTCGTTGGCGGTGATCGCCCGGTCGTTAATGTGGAGAGTTGAGGTGGTGGCCGGAGGAGAGAGAGAGAGAAGAGAGAGCGGCGGCGAGAATGAACCAGAAGGTCTGAAATTGTCGAATTATTATCAGATCTTTGCGCGACGAAATACACTAACTTCGTCGCTCAAATCAGTAAATTGTCTAAACGGTGCGTTTTCGATTAAAATTTTCGCGCAAAATTGAAAATATTAATTTTGCGCTACGGAATAAGGTTTACATCGTCGCGCAAAGTCGTTGCAATAGCGGCAATTAAACCGCCAAAATTTTCACCACCTTACGCGACGGGAACAAATTCTTACGTCGCGTAAACATCATACCCTAAACCCTAAACCCTAAACCCTGATCACGTAAAACCCTAAACGACATCATCACTTTGCGCGACGAACAAATTTTCATTCATCGCATATACTCTTTTTGCGCGACGTCAGTTACTCGTCGCGCAAGTTCTTGTATAAAATTTGAAACAAATTTTTTTGGTAGCATACACATTCTACGAAACTAGTTTCAACGATCCAACCGTCAAACGTATTTGCTTATACTTAGAGATCGTATACACCAAAAATGGGGAAAAAAAAACGTATAGAGATCAAGTAACGGGACAAAAGTTTTCGACGGTTATAATGGAAAAATCACGATTTAACGGTCAATTTTACTCTGATTTCGATAATTTTTTACGGATACAATCCTTCACCCAACATGAATCCAATGACAGTATTTGATCTTCATTTGAAATTATTTACACTAGTGGATATCACAAAATCTTATGTTATACTTAACAAGTTTATATATAAACTTTTAATAGTTAGTGGCTATATTGTGTGAATCATATACGCATTATAGAAAAAAATTTTTATCGATCCAGCCGTCACACTTGTTTGTTTCTATTTAAAGATCGTATACGCCGAAAATCGAAAAAAAAAAAGGTATATAGATTGCGTAACGGGAGAAAAGTTTTCAACGGTTATAAAGGAAAAATCACGATTTAACGGTAAATTTTACCCCGATTTCGAAGATTTTTTACGGATACACTCCTTCACCCTATATGTATCCAATGACAGAGTCTGATCTTCATTTCAAATTATTTATACTAGTGCATACTGAGTTAAAATTCCTAAGTGTCATGTATACAAGTATTTTTAAAAAAATTAAATTTGTTTACGCGACGAATTAAATGTGTCGCCTGTAAAAAGTTTGCACGACAGAAAATTTCCGTCGCGCAAAGATCAGTTTAAAAATTTTTCCCGACGCTTGTTTTTTTTGGGAAAATTAACCTTGCGAGACGAAAAATGTCGTCGCGCGAAGGGTTAACTAACGACGCAGGTGTTACTCCGTCGCGCAAGACACTTCGAAACTATTCCCGGACACTTGTAAATTTTTTTAGACCATTATTCTTGCGAGACGGATATAATCGTCGCGCAAAGATGTTTGGGCGACGCCATTATATTTGTTCGTCGCGCAAATATCAGTTTTAAATTTTTCCCGACACTTGTTTTTTTTGGGAAAATTAACCTTGCGAGACGAAACATGTCGTCGCGCAAAGGTTTAACTAACGACGCAGGTGTTCCTCCGTCGCGCAAGACACTTCGAAACTATTCCCGGACACTTGTAAATTTTTTTAGACCATTATTCTTGCGAGACGGATATAATCGTCGCGTAAAGGTGTGTGGGCGACGCCATTATATTTGTTCGTCGCGCAAATATGAGTTTTAAATTTTTTGCTGACACTTGTGTTTTTTTGGGAAAATTAACCTTGCGAGACGAAGATTATCGTCGCGCAACGGTTAATACTACGACGCAGATATTGATCCGTCGCGCAAGACACTTCGAAACTATTCCCGGACACTTGTAGATTTTTTTAGACCATTATTCGTGCGAGACGGATATAATCGTCGCGCAAAGGTGTTTGGGCGACGCCGTTATATTTATTCGTCGCGCAAAATGTTGTTTTTATTTTTAAAAATTAAATTGATATTTAGTGTAAATATTTGTTGATACTATATTTGTATTTACTATATAAGCAAAGATGATCATAACTTGTTTTAGGGGACGTGATAAAGCATATATTTATAAGGGTCGTCATATAATTGTCATACTATATTTGTATTTTGTCGTACCTTTATTCATTCGTCTTGTTACAAAACTCTATGCAAATATATGACGTTAATTAGGAAAAGTTACTGACACAAAGAGAAAACATGTACATTTCATTAAATTACAAATAAATTACATTATTCATCAGATGAACTATAATAACCTTCGTTATCATCACTATCATGACTATCCGTCTCCCAATCCTCTTCCTCCTCTTCTTCCTCCTCCTCCTCCTCCTCCTCCTCCTCCTCCTCCATAAGTACATCATCGTCGTTGTTGTCCCCCATGGTTGGATCGTATCGCGGAAGATCACCGAGGTCAATTGTAATTGACTGAATCGGTATTTCTCTTGAAGACACTCCGTCAATCTGAAATGGTTCTTGAACAACATTTGTATCGAGAAGTGTATGTGCATCATTTTCCATGGAAGAGTCTAAACGTTGGTCAACGACGTCGACGTCGTTGTCCGATGGGTCTAGTTCTGGTATAGCATACACGTTCCTCTGATCCATTTGCTGAACAACTTTCCAATCGTTCCCCGCTTTAGGGTCATTTAGATACACAACTTGTTTTGCCATGTTTGCCAAAATGTAAGGGTCGTCATCATACCAAGTTCTGCTCATGTTCACAGATAGTAACCCATGATCGATTTTAATACTTCCCTGCCTATTTGGGTTCGTATCAAACCATCGACACTTAAACATGATCACTTGGTATCGGTCTTTGTAAAGCAATTGCACGACAGTTGTGAGTTTGCCATAGAAATCAATGTCTGTACTTTCGCCTCCACCTGGAACATGGACACCGCTGTTTTGCGTACACAACTTGTCATCTCGTGCATTACCTAAAAACTTGACGCCGTTAACATGGCAACCTGAGAACAATTCTGCTCGGAGTGGGCCGAATGCCAAGTTATATAACTCTTCACTGTAAGTGGGGGAATTCTCTGATTTCAACTTATTCACCTAATATTATAAAAAAAAAACATTCATAGGTTAGTTTGGAAAAATGTAATAGCATAATATATATATGAATTAGAAAACACTTATAACTTACATATTCCAAAAACCATTGTGGAAACAATTCACGGTGTTTCTTAGAATACAAATGTGATGGATGTTCTCGCTTCATCATCTCTTCATGTTCATCTAAGTATGCCAATATCTCATCACAATTGTTCAATACGAACCAATGAGCTACCTCCATGTCATTTCTGGAAAACGATTCTCCTCGTACATGATCTCCAAAGGGTCGTGCGCTTTGGGCAAAAACAGAAAGTTGCTCATTTCTCAGACCTCCGTCATTATTGCGCTGAGGTCGATTGAAAGCCGTGTCCACATCCTTTAAATACATTCCACAGAAAGTAAGCGCCTCATATTGAACCCAAGCCTCTACAATTGATCCTTCGGGCTTCGCTCTGTTGCGTACGCTTTTTTTCAGCTCTCCGAGTAGCCTGCCAAAATAAAACGAAATTAGCAAGTAGTAAGCATGAGATAATGATGCATACACAAATGATGATTATTATATACCTTTCTATTGGATACATCCAGCGATAGTTGACTGGACCAGCAAGCAATGCCTCTTCTGGCAAGTGAACCATCACGTGAATCATACTCGTGAAGAAAGCCGGAGGGAATATCATCTCAAACTTGCATAAGACTTGGACAATGTCTTGGCGCAACTGATCAATGTCTGTCTTTCGCAACGTTTTTGCCGTCAGTTGGGAAAAAAATCTGGACAACAATATGATTGGCTTGACTACATCTTCCGGCAATAGGTGTCGAATCCCCACAGGAAGTAAGCGTTGCATAAACACATGGCAGTCGTGACTCTTGAGTCCAGTAAATTTACCCCCGTCAACCCTCACGCAACGTGCGATATTAGAAGCATACCCGTCAGGAAACTTTACAGACGATACGAACTGTAGAAACTCTTTGTTGTCATTCAGTTTCATGGAAAAAAATGCAAGATCCCGTATAGCTTTATCACTGCCCCTTTTCAGCCATAAACCCTTTCGTATGCCCATTCTTTCCAAATCAAGACGCGCTTTCGGAGTGTCCTTTGTCTTGCCCTTGATATCTAGAATCGTTCCCATCAATGTGTCAAACACATTTTTCTCAACATGTATAACGTCGAGATTGTGCCTCAATTTTAGTTTCGACCAATATGGGAGCTCAAAAAACATAGACTTGTGCGTCCAGTTCATATGTGTAGCAGGTCTGGTCCGACTAACTGTTTTCCCGAACGGAGCAAAATCAAAATGGTTAAGCTGTTCCAAGATCTGATCACCGGACCATTCTCTAGGTTTTGCGCGACGCTCTTTGTTTCCGTCGAACTCTATATCCTTCTCCCGCCACTCGTGGTCCCATGGCAACCATCTTCGATGCCCAAGGTAACACACTTTTCCAGCGTGCCAACCGGAAGTTACATCTTCCTTGCATACAGGGCATGCCATATAACCCTTTGTGCTCCACCCCGAAACCATTGCATATGCGGGAAAATCATTCACAGTCCACATAACTGCCGCCCGCAAAGTGAACATCTTCCTAGTAGATTTATCGTACGTGCGCACCCCGTTTGTCCATAAATCTTTGAGCTCATCAACCAACGGCCTTAAGTACACATCGATTGACCTGCCAGGATCCTCAGTTATCAAAATAGTCATCATCATGTACTCTTTTCTCATGCATTTCCAAGGGGGCAAATTATATGGAAATACGAAAATTGGCCAAGTGCTGTGGTGTTGGTTTAGAACCCCGTACGGATTGAATCCGTCAGTCGCAAGTCCCAACCTCACATTTCGGGGATCAGCAGCAAACTCGGGGAACGTTCGATCGAAATCTTTCCATGCCTCCCCATCTGCAGGATGCCGCATCACATCGTCGTCTACCCGTTTTTCCTTATGCCATCTCATGTCTGTGGCAGTATGCGTCGACATATACAATCGCTGCAACCTTGGTTTCAGGGGCAGATAACGCATGACTTTTTGTGGAATCTTACTCATTCTATTCTGAGATGTCTGTTTGAACCTCGATTCATTGCATATAGGGCATGTATCCAACGTTTCATACTCTTTGTAGAATAACATGCAATTATTTTTGCAAGCGTGGATCTTTTCATAACCCAATCCAAGACCACTCAACATCTTCTGTGCCTGTCTGTGATCTTTCGGCAAACAATTGTCTGTTGGAAGCATTTTCTTGAAAACCCCCAAAAAGTAATCGAAACACAAGTTCGACATACGATACTTTATTTTCCCGTGCATTAGCTCCACAATCGCCGTCAGAACGGAAAAGCTCTCGCACCCCGGGTATAACTCCTGGTTGGCATTTCTTAACAGGTTTTCATACTGTTCGAACTCTGCACTGTCCATTGGTGTAGGCACATCATCTTCTCTTTCCTGAGTGCTGCTGGTCGATGCAAATGGAAAAGCATCATGTATAATATCCCTGACTTGTTCATTAGGATCCACAATAGGTTCAACATTGTCCATTCTTGTGGCCCCTGAAGACGAAGCGATGTCTACTTGTTCCCCGTGATGGTTCCAAGTGCTGTATGTCTCAATCATTCCATTTCTTACTAAATGAAATCGAACATGTTCAATTGTCTCCCACAACATGTTGTTACACCTCCTGCAAGGACACCGGATTCTAGTTGCACCTGGGTTGTGTGTCCGTGCAAAGTCAATAAAATCCTCGATTCCATCCAAGTATTCGCCTGCGCACCTATTCCGGTTCTGTATCCACCTCCTGCTCATCTTTCCTGGAACCACAATCACAATACAACAATCATGTTGTATTCGTACAAAATCTTTCCTTATGCCTCCGGTAAGGGCCCTATCCCATTCGGAAATGCATAGCCATGTCATGTAATTTACAGCTACATGAGATTAGATTTCGACGTGGATAAATTTCGGCAGCATCTCGGTACAGTTCTTGAGGTGTACCGTAGATATAAAATATCTACGTACCACCCGAAGAACGTACCGAGACGACACCGAAATCTCCACAATCGAAACCTAATCCTGTAGCTGTAAACTACGTGACATGACTATGCATTTCCAAACTGTCCAAAATATGGGACAATTCAAGAATTAATTGGACCGTTAGTCGTGGTTTACCCACCCATGCGCGGTCCAACTAACCTCGAACGGGAACTAAGCTTTACAAAAAAAAAATGTACAAAGTTAATTTCAATTAACTTCATACATTAACGTACATTCATAATTTAACAACATATTATAAACATAATTTCATAAATCAATATAAATATAATGTAATAAATTTTATATTATAAAACAACGAAAATACCTTCTAAATCGTTCTCCTCCAATCGCTAATCACATATAATATTCCTATATACAAAGAAATAAATGGTGTTAGAATGAATTTACAGTAAAATTTTTACACTAACGATAAAAAATGCATACCCAAAGACCGTATCGGAGGCAGAAGTAGCTCAACTCATAAACGAAATGAAAATAACGAGTTTTGTGGCCCGAAATCTCTTGAGAAAGACGCAGGAACAGCAGAGGCAAACTGCAATTTTTTTTGCAGTTTGCCTCTGCCATGGACGTGTTCAGCTTAGTATAGACGACGAGTTTGCGCGACGGAGTAGATTATCGTCGCGCCAGATTACGACTTTTGCGCGACGAAAAATTAGTTCAAAGTCTGTCGCGCAAAAAACATCACCGTCGCGCAAACGTTATTTCCCCGTCGCGCAAGGTACTGTCGACATCATTTTTTTGCGCGACGATGAAATTCTATCCGTCGCTTAAGAATTCGTCGCCCATACAATGTGCGACGAAAGTTCTGTCGCGCAATCTACTGTCGCGCAATTTTTTGGCGCGAAATGCTATCGACAGTGCTCTATTCTTGGCGCCTTTTTTTTGCGCGACGAAAGGTTTAACTAGTCGCGCAAACTAGCTTGACGCGACGATTAATATTGTCGCGCAAAGTTTACCGCCAAATAAATTTTTCCGCGCGTTTTCCCAGCACTTTATGCGACGCTCTTTATTTCTGTCGCGCAAAATGTATTTTGCGCGACGATTAATTTTGTCGCACAATTTTGCGCTACGCTTTATGTGATCCGTCGCGCAAAACCTTCTCGTGGGACGAATTATCCTCCGTCGCGCAAGGGCTAAAATGTAGTAGTGCGTGGATGGATGAGGTCTAATTTATGAGTTTTTAATAGTGTAAATGATGAGATTAATATTCAACCATTTTATAATATGAAATTAAGGACAATTATGATTCTAATTAATGCACAAACCAAAAAAGTGAACATTTAACCGATTTTCTTTTGAGTAAACACCTTGGCTTGGCTAAGAAATTTATGTCTAAATGGTTGAATATTGTATGTTATGAGTTGTTTGTTAGTTACCTTTTTATTTTTTTTATTTTTTTATTTTTTTTATTTTAATAAAGTCAAATTATGAATATTATAGTTTATAACATTACAAAAATATATATATATATTTCCAAAGATTTATGAATCAGTCATTTTATGTAATTAGAAATTATGAAGTCAAATTATGAATATTAAGTCATTATTATATTTCCAAAGAATTATTATATGCAAAAATATATATAAATTCAAATTATGAATATTATGTAATTATTATATTTTTCTATAATCTTATAGATATTTAATCCTATAGATAATTAAAAAATTTCAACTGTTTCATTATACGTGGATGGATGAGGTCTACACGTAACTTGCATCTCCGCCGTCCATGTTAATTCCTCCCATACTGAAAACGTATAGACTAGATGCATTAAACTTGACCTACCCCTCTCCTCCCCAGCTTTATACTTACTACTAGGAGACAAATATAAATCAACGGTGTGCAACAGGAGATGGAATTCATAAACTCATTGATGTCATCTTGGCCTGACAGGGCTGTATGGTATTGATGTATCGATTTAATTCCAATTCAAATCAATTAGGTTTGAAAACAAATATGGTCCTTAGTACTTGATGTTTATGTACGTGACGTTTCCTGCACTTTCATATGGGTTGGAAAACGTACTGATGATATAAAATAAAAGGTTCAATTAACAAACGAGTCAATGGTATGACAAGAGATATTGAAGCCCATTTCTCTGTATATCACCAACCATGCCCTGACAAATTAAAGCAGTCTTCATAGGTCTGTGTGTAATGGCTGGCTGTGCCATCTTTCTCCAAACTCAAAATCAGTTTCATAAAACGTACGACTTGGAGTGCAGATCAGATTCTAGCTCGCAGTACAGAAAACGACAGAAGCTTTAGCAAACAGAAGAAACGTCAAGAAACCTCGCAAGCGCTTATAAGGCTTTTTTCAACCTATTGTACCCCTTGACCAAGGTTTCTTATTTCGCTTTACCCAGGGACGGACCTATAGTTTGGCAAATCCTAGGGTCACCCCTAACCTAACCTCATCTAGTTCTCCTAGTCAATAAAAAGAAAAAGAAGGGGGGGGGGGGGGGGGGGGGGGGGAATTTTGGTGGTGTTGCCTAGGCTATAGCCCAGGTGGTTTCTTTTTTCTTGCCAAAAAAATAAAATCTTAGCTCACCCAATTTAAATAACCTAACCTCATCTAGTTGGGGTGTGGGGGAACTCACACACAGCACAGCAAAAGAAAAAAAAATAAAAAAGAAAAAACTCAAAAGAAGAAGAAGAAGAAGCACCACCCTACCCTCACATGTAGAGAAAAAAAAAACTCTCTTGTTGCTTCTGCACTCACCTTCAAGACTGAATTCAAGTGAATCAAGTTTCTATATTCGTCATGTAAGCTTGTCTCAATTTCTTGATGCTTTAATTTGAGGATTTTTTTTGGAGTTTATGAAGTATCAATTAGGATTTGCAATTGGGGCATCAATTTTAGTTTATGAGTTATGAATTATCAAATAGGATTTGTAATTGATTTTATTGTTCTTGCTGTATATATATATATATGTTATCAATGAAATCACATGGTATTGTTAAGTTTTCTATCTACTTAGTACCTAAATTTAGCCCACTCTATTTTAAAATCCTGGGTCCGTCCCTGGCTTTACCCCCTACCTTTAAATCCATCTAAAAATCTGTTAAAATTACTAACGTGACATGAGTGTTTTTGTAATTTCATACACATGGCTTATTATCCAGTAATCTTGGTGATGTGCCAAGGTGGAACCTACACTCTAGCATGGACCAAAAGTAATAAAAATTAATTTACCTTTAAATAATTTAAAATATTCACTACTACAGAAATTGAAATAGACGATGGGAATCCACCGTCGTGTAGCATGTTTTAAAACCAATTGACCGCCATCTTTTAATAAAACTTTAATTGCATAAAATTCATTTAGGAAACAAAAGTCCACTCACTGAGCATCCGAGCTAGCCTGACCCTTCTAGGGTCCTTCCTGGGGGTTCAAAGAAGCTCGAGTACCTATTTAAGCAATTAAAATATTAAATTAATAAGGTTCCTAGGCCATTTTCAACATTTCTGATAGGTAGCATGGTCTGAAAAGACTTGAGGTTAAATAAGCGATTGAATTCCCATATTGATCATTCCGGTCCCCCGTGGGGTCCATGACCACCTTGCTTGAGATGACGTGGGGATCGTTTTAGGATCAAAACCTAGCCTTGACACCCCGTCGACGCGCCGCCACCGCTTGCGGGTGTGTAGAGAAATTTTCAAGCACATCAAGGGGAGTAACTTTATACCTTAGCTCGAACATCAATTCAACCTTTAAAGCCCTTAAACAAATGTTTCTGTCTTTGAAAAACCTAGAAAATTTTGGTTTTGGATTTGACAATTTCTACTTGAAATTGGGTCGGGTCTTTGAGGGTAATCACATAGGGGAGGTAGGGGAGTGTTTTGGAAGTAATTTGGTGGTTGGTGGTGGCTGGAGTTGGCCGGAAATAGCGTCGATGCTCGCAGTTTAAAACAGCCCATTTTTGGACTCAACTTTGGCTCGATTTTCTAGTTCATTCGCTTGAAATCAAGGCTAGATATGGGTATATGTATGAAAAGAGGAGAGAGAGACAAAAAGAATGGGACCAATTTCGTGGCCGGAGTCCACAAGACGTGGTTGGAAACCACGGAGGTCGTGGCTGTTTTTGAACAGAGGAGAGAGAAAGAGAGGTCTGCGCGAGAGGGAGGAGAGAGAGAGAGAGAGAGAGAGAGAGAGAGGAAGTTTTCTGTTTTTTTTTTTTAAAACTCTTTTAAAAAAATTACGATTTTGCCATTAGGCTTCTTTTGATCATAACTTCTTCGTTACAACTTCGATTTGAGACCACTACGTGTCTACGGAGTGAGATTTGACCATAGTTTTAGGGGACACTACAGTAAATAAACCTTTCTCCTTTCCAAAAACTAAATATTTGGGTTTTGTCCGAATTCAAACCGTTTTTTTCCCCAACCTCTCAGACTTAAATTTTAAGTCCGCAATTTTATTGAATTGTTTAAGAATGGTTTAAGTCTATTTTTTTTCATGGATAACTTTTCTTCATTTAATCATTTTAAGTAACTTCATAATTTTATGTTTTGAACAATTTGACCTAAAAATTGAAATTCCAAAAATATAATTTTATTTGGGAAATTGGTGGTTATTTATAGAGTTTCGAGTGAGTTTTGGGGTTGGAACTGATTTAGATTACTTTAAAATATTATTTTGACCATTGGATTTAAATTTCAACTGTTGGATCTTTTTTCTTTCAGTTAAAATAGCTTGGATTTAATTGGGATCGTTGATTTGGGTTACTGTTGGAATAAAAAACAAAAAGAAAAAGAGTCGCGGCACCCCTCTGCAACATAGCAGCTACGGGCCCCAATTTTTCCTCCTTGCGCGTGGCTGCTTCTGGCTCTATGGGTCCACACACAAAAATTCCAGTCTAGGCAATAGTTGGATTGGTATTCCGCCTCAGATTTGGGTTCTCCCAAATTTTAGCCCTTGAATTTTCTTAGGTTGGGAGAGGAATTGGAATAAAAATTTAGGATTTTTTGGGTTTGGTTTGCTGGGTTAGAGATGGCCTATTAAGTTGGAACACTCATCCGATTGGTAATTAATTTTGAGGTGAAACCTCAACTTCCTTCATTATATTAAAGCAAGTTTACTCATTTGTCGTGTGAAGTCCAATAGCCACACTGTGGGGGGGAAGGAAATGGAATTTAGTTGTAGTTGTATTTGTTGCTAGACCTGACAATATTGCCCACCACCCATTAACACGACACAAATTCACACGAAAAACATCAGTATTCGGTTTGAGCTTAACGAGTCGGATAAAAAACAGGTGGACCTGTTAACCACCTGCTGACATTGAAATGGAAAACTTTCTAGAAGCTAATTTTAATCTTCCCGTTACATTTCGGGCATTCAAACCCCTTCCATTTCCCTCCTTTGGCTCCACCATAACTAACACATTGACGATGATTTTGTGATTATAAGCTACAAGGTTAATATTTATAATGTTTGTTATCCTTCTACAAGCTAATTTTAATCTTACCAAGGATAAATTTAAAGAAAAATTAGGTATTAGACATAACAATCCTTACTAATTAGAATTTGAGACATATAGTATTTTTGTTTGGGTTTTAATACCTTGAAATCAAATTTTGTTTTGAATTTTGCTAAAGAGGAGGCCCAACAAATTCGTTGGGCCTATCTAAATTAGAAAGGTAAATTACAATTTTACTCTTTTTGTTTAAAAGCCTGGCGAAAATCAGATCTCATCCTTCCCCCCTCTCTCTCTCTCAATTGGAAAACAAGGCAGCCACATTCCCAATTTCACAGCTACTTTCCATCGTCGTAACGACCTTATCTTGTCTTCATTTTCATGAAAGTTGCTCGCCATTGTTATGCTAATAATTTCATACATATACATGCCTTATTTACTGTCATTTTGCTTAGTTTCTTACAATTCTGAGTCATTTACCTCTCTTTGTGTGCTTTGTAGGTCAATAGAGCATGAGAGCATAATTCATGCAATTCAAGCATGTTAAGGCCTGGTTTGGATGAAGGGAAGAAGAACTTAAAGACAAACCCAATTTGGGCTACACTCCCTTGTTAGTCTAGTTTGGTAAGTCACATTGCATGCCCTATTTCAGCAACCTACACTGCTCGGATGAGGCAACCTCTTTCATGGAAGTTGTTCCAATATTCACCATCATTAGATAAATCTGGAGTCCGTAACCCGTCAAATGCAGAACCATGCTCAGGATGAATTTTGGGTGCGCTGCCAAACAACTTAGCCATTTGTTTATGCCTTAACTTCTTCCTTTGACCTTGGACTGGCCCAAATGACATATGATTTAAATGATAACATTTTGAACTTCAAGATGGAGGGCTCAAATTCGTCATTTGCTTAAGGGAAGTCTAATATGTAAACCCATGAAGTTGTTGGTCATGCTAACCTAAGGATGAGCTAAGTGTGCTTGGTCATTCTGACCTAAGCATGAGGTGATTTCTGATAGTGGGGAAGTTAGGTGAGCTGATTCAAGTGGAGATTTTCAGCAGCCACAAGAAATAAAAAAGATGAAGTGGGTGTTGTTGGTGAACTAATTTTCAATTGCATTGATGTGTTAGGTGAAGTAGGTATGCTTGGTGGACTTAATTGTATAATCTGATATCACCTAACTCTTATGCCTATAAATATAGTCTCCAAAGAGCTAAAGGGGGACAATTCATCATTCATTCATACTCCATCACATTGTACACAAAGAGAGGGAGAGTTGAGAGTCACAAAGGGAGAGAAGAGAGAAGGTAGTAACAGCTGGGAGGCTTTGGCCTCCTGGTAGCCATGCATGGAGATGAAGCTTTTCCATCTCTAGCATGTTGTTCCTATCTTCTTCTCCTCCCTTTGCCTTTTATTTTTCTTCTTGTATTTCCTTAGTTTTACTTTGTGTTTAATAAAACACCATGATGATTTTAAGTTTTTGAAGTTTGATTGGTTTTCAAGTTTCAATTTTAGTTATTGTTCTTATTCATTACGCTTAACAGTTGATATGCTTGTTTGAATGTTTAATCACCATTTAAACTTGTATGTTAGCTATCTTAGTAGGAATATTAAGAGTAGACACCATACGCTTTAATTCAAATTGAACTGTGAATAGGAAGAGTATGTATGGACATTCGACAACAGGAATTAGATACATGCTTAGTTGTTTAAAACGTTCTCCTATACTTAATGAATTTCTAATGCTTACTTTAGATTTGACAACAAGGATCTAATTAGGGAATTACGAATACAAGGTTTAGACCAGACACCATGGCTAAATTATAGATTAGAGAGAATCAATCTTTTTACTTGAATTGAACTTGTTAACTTAATTTCTTGAAACTTATAACTAGATTGTTCCCTAGTATACTCTTCGCAACAATCTTTAAATTTTGTTTCCATTTCTGTTTTGTGCAGGGAATCAAATTGAATTAATCTATCATCAATTCTCATGGGATTGATCTCGCACCTACACATGCTATACTACCCAACGACTCGTGCACTTGCGAGTATCACAAGTTGAGGATGTAGCTAAATCGATTTTGACGCAGCTGAATCCGATAACAACAACCATCACCTCCTCTATCGTCTTCCCAAAATACCCGACCCAAACAACCGACGTTCGTGGCCGATTTTGGCTAGAGTAGTCTAGCAGTCGTGGCCTGCCACAAACCCAATTTCACGGTGACTTTCTGTCACCGTAACAACCTTATCTTGCCATCATTCCTTCATGAAAGTTGCTCGCCATCACCTTTTCTATCATCTCCCTAAAATACCGAACCCAAACAGCCGGAATTCATGGCCAATTTTGGTTGGAACAGTCCAATAGTCGCGGGGCTGTACCACCACGATATCGAAGCCGTTGTCTAGTAAAGTGTCGCCGCCATCACCGGTGTTGTTTGGCTCAATCAATTCCTCTCTCTCATTTCTTTTTCTTCTTTGATTCCCTTAGTTCGGCTCCCTTTCAATTTTTCCTTGGAAGAAACCAAACAAACAAGAACATGGATTGTAGTTTCCATTTCTGGTTTAGTACTTTCATCATGGTTTTGCATTTTGGTTCCTCACTTACTAATATGTTTATTTTTTTCCCCCCGTACTCAGTATAGTTTTTGTTTCTATAAAATTAGTTTTTGTTTTTGTTTGCTGTTTTTGTTTTGCTTTTTGCATTTTTTGTTTTTTGTTTACATCGTTGATATCTACATTGTTTTTGTTTTAAAATCCCACTTAAATATGAGAACTTTCGGTTATAGAAACTGCAGTGCGTTTTTCAATATTCTTCTATTGCAGTATTCATGTTTTGATGTGAAGCTCAATTTTTCTGCTGTTGAGGTATGTGTATTCTTGATCAAATTGTTATTTGATTTTTCAAGTTATTTTTCGATTTTTATAATTTGATTTTTCAACTCTTTGATGAAGTTTTTGTTTTTACTCTAGTTTTTTTTAATCATATTTGAGTTGAGGTGCTGTTTTTTATAGAGATTTTTGTAGAATTTTCTAGTACTTTCATCGTGGTTTTGACTTTTAGTTCCTCACTTATTAGTAGGTGCATTTTTATTCAAACTCTGCATTACAGTTTCCATTTCTACATTGCAGTATCTGCTTCTGCATTGTAGTTTCCGTTTCTATTTTAGTACTTTCATCATGGTTTTGCATTTTGGTGTCTCACTAATTTTAGTACTTTTCATCATGGTTTTGCAGTGCAGTTTTTGTTTGTAGTTTTTATTTTTGTTTTTACATCATTGATATCTACATTATATTTTTGTTGCAGTTTCTATTTTTGTTTGCAGTTTCTATGCGAATCTGTGTTGAAATGAATTTTTTTAAAATTTTTGATTGTTTATATAAATACTGTGTAAATGAATAAATATCACAAAAACAAGTTTAGTGTAGTGGTTTGTGAGTGAAGCTTCCTCCTTTGAGGGTCAAGGTTCAAGTCCCTTTAATGACACAAAAATATCTATTTTTTTAGTGGAACCTAATCTAGCCAAAGGAGTTGCCCACATCAAGACCACCCAACAAGTGTGGGAAGGGACGAATTAGAGACATATCTAACGCTTCTAACCTGCAACCAGATGAAAGCACACAAAGAACAAACATAAGAAGATGATCTAGCCAAAGGAGTTGTCCACATCAAGACCTCGCAACAAGTGTGGGAAGATTTCAAAGATCAGTTTTCACAAAAGAATGCACCAACAATCTATCAGATCTAGAAGTCCATAGCCTCCCTCTCACAAGGAACCATGACAGTCTCAGCCTATTTCACGAAACTCAAAGGCCTTGGGGACAAATGATTAGAGACACATCTAATGCTTTTGACCTGCAACTAGATGAAAGCACACAATGAACAAACTTAAAAAGATCATATGATGCCCACTGATAATTTATCTACTAGGTCTTCTACCCCAATCACTTCCATTGGCACCATCCCATTCAATTCAGATATCACTTTAGGCAAAGTTTTATGTGGTTCTTATTTCTTGTTAAATCTGTTGTCTGCTAGCAAAGTCACTGATTCTCTAAATTGTTGTGCCATTTTATTTCCTACTTTCTGTGTCTTGCAGGACTTGGCTACGGGAAAGATGATTGGTATGGGTAAATAACGTGGGGTCTCTATTATATGTCTCCATTGCAAAAGACGTTTGTCTCCTGTTAAGTTTCTCATCCCTCAAATTTGTAGCAAATGCGACTTGGCCATCCATCTCCTTCTCGTCTTAAACTAGTTTTCCATTATTGTCTTCCAATACTATCTCTTTTGATAATAATTGTCGTGTTTGTGTCATGGCCAAACAAAGAAAACTTCAATTTCCTTTAAGTTCAGTATGTTAGAAATATGCCCTTAAAGCCAACTAATTATGTAATAGTTAGAGTTAAGGATATCTTTGATAAAAGACATATTATGTTATCAATGGGCAAGAAATATTATTTTATACATTCAATCATCCTATATTATATTTCAATATGTAGAACAAGCATAGTCCAAGGAATAAACGAGTGGATATGAGAGCTATGTAATGAGATTGCATACATGGAGACTTCTCATTATCCCCAAATCCTGAATATGTTCCTGGTCATAGGAATATTGATTGGGCGTCAATATTCCGGAAAGACCAGTACACACAATATCGTTTTTATATGTAGGGAATGACAATGTCTCAAGTCATTAAGTGTGGAGACACATCGATATGTGTGTAGGTGCTTACAGAAGAACAAGTACACTGAACGCGATCCAACACATGAGTTACAACATGGAAGTCTTTACTCACATGTTAAGCTGGAAGTCATAAATTGCAATGGTGCAAAGTAATCCTTAGACCTGAGGCATCATATATGTTCTGTGGCTATGTTAATCTTTGAGGGCACTATACAGTTATGTTGAATTAGGCATAGCTTAAAGGTGCTCATCAAGATTCTCAATAGAGTCATGGTACAACAAGGAATCTCTACTCTCACTAAAGGAGAGAGAATACTCCAAGATATGATTGGTCAAATCTCTACGCAGAGTAGTGGATAAGACTTGAAAGTAGAAGTCTTCAAGTCTTACTAAGATAATCATATAAAAGGAGTGATTCACATTAGGATATTGACAATCGGATTTCATGATCTAATAATGTGAATAAGGAGTATTGACATAAGAGAATGATTCAATTACACGGTCATTCCAATTTGAATAGGTTCTTTCACAACGTCTCATTTAGCTCGGATAACCGTGACTTTCTGCTAGGCAACAACCATGGTTTGTGGATTTCCTAAAAGGTTTAAATTAACCTTTATTAATAGGAAGAATTAAATTATGAAATTTAATTCGTATATCATCTCTGAGGAGTTGAGTCGACCTACTACCTTGCTAAAGGGAACCTACAGATCTTTACTGCCAAAGAATGTGATTAGAGGTACAAATGAGGAGAAATGAAATGAGGAGACACAAGGTAATGGTTGATAATTAAATGTCAAAGTCAACAGTAAAAAGTCAACATATTGACCGTAGCAATTGACCAAAGTCAAATAGTTCGACTGAGTCAATTAAGTAAGACTATAATTATAATTTAATAGTTAAGTTATAATTAAAAGATTAATTATGAAATTAATATTGACATATAAAAATATTGGATTGGGCTTTTAAATTTTAAGTATGATTTAAAAGGAAATGGACAAAATACCCCAAAAGGCTATTGGGCCCAAGAGATAAGTGACATAAGATGACATGACCCATGGACCAAATGGAGTCCCAAATACCCACCCAATTGCCTTTTGTGTTGTCCTATATAAGCTAAGTGTTGGAGAAAACCTAGCTAGGGTTTTTGGTTTCCTACTTTGGTTGATGAGTGATCATCTTTGTATCTCATCTTCCATAAACCAAAAATTGGTCCAATCAAGAAGTAGACTAGCATCCATACTTCTTTATTGCATTCTATCATCTCTAGAAGCATTCGGTGTGGTGAGATAGAGGACTCCAATCTTGGAGCCTTAAGGTGAAGGAGTCAAAATCAAGAGAAACAAAAGGCCTTTCCAACAAAGGTGTTCATTCTTGAGAAATCAAGAAAAAGTCATCATGGGTAAAGGATCTATTCCCTTTTTCCTTTTTCTATTTGTGTTCAAAGAGACTAGGTTAAAATACTTGATTTAAAATGAAAAAGGTTTTGCTCAACTAGTATAAACAAAATGAATCCACCATTTAGAATGTTTTTGTTGTATAGGTTGTGGCTAAAGTTCGTTTCCTAAGCATTAGATACATGTTTCCTTCACAATATCAACTCATGCATTTAATTTGATACATTGCGATATTTAGGGTCCTCACAAAGTTCCCACACATATAGGGACAAGTTTCTTTCTCACTATTGTGGATGATTTTACTAGATGCACATGGATTTTTTTTTTATGCAACATAAATTTGACACTCATCACCTTTTAAAATCTTTTATTGCTTTTGCTCATACTCAATTTCAAGTTGACATTAAAGCCATCCGGGTAGACAATATGTCTGAATTTTTGTCCATGAGGGATTTGTTTTCAAACTAATGGCATCGAGTATTAATACACTTGTGTTTACACTCCACAACAAAATGGGGTTGTTGAACACAAGCATCACCATATTCTCACCGTAGCCCTTGCTTTGCGTTTCCAATCCCATTTACTTTCTGCGGTGATTGTGTCTTGATTGTTATATACCTTATTAATCGACTATCACCACCACTGTTATCCAGTAAATCCCCTTTTGAATTGTTGAACAATCGCCCACCATAAATTTTATTGTCTATGTTATGCAACCTTTGTTCATCCTATCCATAAATTTGACCCATGTGCTAAAAGTTTTCTTTTTGTTATATATCCCAATGGTAAAAAATGTAACAAGTTTTATGATTTGGAAACTCACAATTTTTTCATGATGTCAAATTTTGCGAAACCACCTTTCCTTTCTCTCATTTTTCAACCATTTTTGTTTTGCCCACTTTTCTTCCTGACCTACTTGACAGCGAGCCCCAATCAAACCCTTTTTCCACCTACACATCATCCCTCCAACCATAGCACGCCTTGCTGTAATCTTTGCATGCCCCAATGCCTGACACACTCGGGCCCGCTCACTACTACAAAAAACGAAATAGACGACGGTAATCCACCGTCATGTATCATGGTTTACAACCGACGAGAAATCGACCGCCGTCTTTTCATACATGAAATAACGACGGAAAATAACCGACGTAGTTAATATAGTACACGTCAGTAAAATACTAAAACCGACGTAGATTTCATACATAAAACCTAAAAAAGAAACCTTTCGACTATAATAGACGACGGTTTTAGTAAAACACTGACGTTGAAATAATGTTAAATGTCAAAAACAACTACAAAACCGACGTAAATATGTTTATCGACGTCTCTAAATACACAAAAACCGACGTGTAAAACTTAGAAAACGTCTTGGTTAGTAAATACTACGTTCACTAAATGAAAAAACTGACGTCTTAAACATATAACATGGCGTATATTTACATAAACAGACGTAAAAACAACAATAACCACGACCATTTATATCACCACAGACGTTAAAAATGATTTTGACGGCTTGAACACAAAAAAAACGACGTGGTTAATATAGAACACGTCACAAAAGAACTAAAACCGACGTCGATTTGGTACATAAACGCATAAAAAAGAGACCTTTCGACTATAATAGACGACGGTTGTATTAAAACACAGACGTTTAAATAATTTTAAATGTCAAAAATAACTATAAAACTGACGTAAATAGTTTTATCAACGTCTCTAAATTAAATAAAACCGACGTGTCAAATTTACAAACCGCCGTGGTTAATAAATACTACGTTCACTAAATGAAAAAACTGACGTCTTAAACATATAACATGGCATATATTTACTTGAACAGACGTAAAAACATAAATAACCACGACCCTTTATATCACCACAGACGTTGAAAATGATTTTGACGGCTTGAACACAAAAAAAACGACGTGGTTAATATAGTACACGTCACAAAAGAACTAAAACCGACGTCGATTTGGTACATAAACGCATAAAAAAGAGAAGTTTCGACTATAATAGACAACGGTTGTATTAAAACACAGACGTTTAAATAATTTTAAATGTCAAAAGCAACTATAAATCCGACGTAAATAGTTTTATCAACGTCTCTAAATTAAACAAAACCGACGTGTCAAACTTAGAAACCGCCGTGGTTAATAAATACTACGTTCACTGATTGAATAAACTGACGTCTTAACGATATAACATGGCATATATTTACTTGAACAGACGTAAAAACAACAATAACCACGACTATTTATATCACCACAGACGTTGAAAATTATTTTGACGGCTTGAACACAAAAAAAAACGACGTGGTTAATATAGTACACGTCACAAAAGAACTAAAACCGACGTCGATTTGGTACATAAACGCATAAAAAAGAGACCTTTCGACTATAATAGACGACGGTTTTATTAAAACACAGACGTTTAAATAATTTTAAATGTCAAAAACAACTATAAAACCGACGTAAATGGTTTTACCTACGTCTCGAAATAAAACAAAACCGACGTATAAAACTTAGAAACCGCCGTGGTTAATAAATACTACGTTCACTGAATGAAAAACTGACGTCTTAAACATATAACATGGCATATATTTACTTGAACAGACGTAAAAACAACAATAACCACGACCATTTATATCACCACAGACGTTGAAAATTATTTTGACAGCTTGAACACAAAAAAACGACGTGGTTAATATAGTACACGTCAGTAAAAAACTAAAACCGACGTCGATTTGGTACATAATCGCATAAAAAAGAGACCTTTCGACTATAATAGACGACTGTAATAGACGACGGTTGAAATGAATTATAATGATATACAGAGCTATGAATTAATGTCATACAAAGCTTGCAGAATGAAAATGTGATCGGAATTAAAATGATATACAGAGCTATGAATTAATGTCATACAATTAACTGCATAACTAATGTCATACATTACAACAATCAATCAATCCATATATCTTCACACCCATCTCTAATGTTCTCACTCCCAAACTCACCCACTAGGTCATCAAATGTGTCAACATTTGGTATCCCTCTAGAAAATGGCTCACACTCAATTCTAATATCACCTAGCACATCATCACCAATAACATCATTATATTCTCTATTAGGCATTGATAACACTACCGACCAACCACGATGCATTGGGTCGTCAACTTAAAATACTTGTTTGACTTGAGAAGCCATAACAAATTGGTCATTCCTATGTCCAATTTTACTCAGATCTACAAGGGTAAATCCAAGTTTGTCGACTACAAGGCCCGAAGTGTTATCTATCCAATCACACCTCAAGACTGGGCTCTAAGTAGACGTCTATATCATTTCCGGGCTGTTTAGGACCGGAAATCAGTATAGTCAACATCATGAACTTCCGCTTCATGCATAGCCATGGTGGGAGATTATATGTAACTAACATAACTGGCCAACAACTGTATCTGCTACTTAAAGAACTGTGGGGATTGAATCCATCAGATGAGAGAGCCAATCTCAAGTTTCTTGGCTCATTACCAAAGTTGGGCCATTTTTCATCAACAAGTTTCCAAGACGGGGAATCCGCTGGATGAGACATATAACCGTCAACTGATTTTCTTGCAGCATGCCAAGTCAAACTCTTAGCTGTCTTATGTGATTGAAACATCCTTTTAAACCTTGGAATTGGAGGAAAATACCACACCACCTTCGCTGCCACACCCTCTTTCAAGAACCCATCCTTGGTTTCCTTCCACCTTGAGATACCACAAGTAGGACAATTAGTTGCATTCTCATACTCCTTCCGATACAAAATGCAGTCATTGGAACATGCGTGGATTTTCTCATAACTCATCCCTAAGGCAGACAAAGTCTTTTTTGCCTCGTACATAGAGGAAGGTAGTGTATTTCCTTCTGGAAGAAATTCTCCTTGAAGTATCAATAATTCTGTAAAGCAAACATCACTCATCCCATGTTTTGCTTTCAAATTATATAACTTCACCAAAGCCGACAACTTCGTGTACTTACTGCAACCAGGGTACAAGGGTTCATCGCCATCCCCAATCACACTGGCAAACTCATAAGGATCAGATCCAATATTGGCAAAATCATTATCATCCATCCCTAATTCTTCAGAAACATAACTAAACCTACTTTGCTCATCTTCTTCCACATTTCTACTAGCATTGGTAGTCCATTCCCAAGGTTCTCCGTGCCATCTCCAAATCTTATAGCTTTGGTCAATTCCATTAAAGTATAAGTGTTCCCTTATAATTCCAACCCCAAACAATCGAATATTCCCACATTTAACACATGGACAACGAATCTCAGTTGTATTTCCAAGATTTTGTAACGCAAAATTCAAAAATCCTTCCACCCCTAACTCATATGCCTTCGATCTTCTATCCGCATACATCCATGACTTATCCATCTTACACTCTATCAAATTCATATAAATATATATATATTAAAGTGGAAAGACCAGCAATGAAACACTACCTCATTCAAATAGCAGAGAACAAAATGAAAATTAAATATAAAACATGGAAAAGACGACGGTTTATAAAAATAATCGTTGTTTAATATACATTCCGACGACGGCATCTATAGTCACCGTCGTCATTAAGATACCCAGACCCAGAAATTTGAACGGTGTTCTGGTAGCCTAAAGACGACGTTTAATGGAGAAACAGTCGTCTTTAGGCTACCAGTTGCGGCTTAAAACGTAGACGACGGGAGTAAATGAACAACCGACGTATAATAAACATTTGGACGACGGTTTGATCCTTCAACCGTCGTCGTAGTTAAAAAAAAAAACAGCTTAAATCTCCCATCCCCATTCCTTTTCCAAGAACCCATGGCCAAACAAACATAAAAGAACCCAAACAGAGAGCAATTATTACAAGATTGCAAACACCAAAACCCTAATATAGCTACCAACGAAAACATTTATGGATTTAAGAAGAGATTAGGGTTGTACTTACATGGATATTGAGAGAGAGCTGCGAGAATATAACAACTGCTTCAGAGAGAGCTTGGAGAATCTACGTACCCAATGCTTTGAGAGAGAGCTTGGAGAATCTACGTACCCAATGAGAGATCTTGAAAAATCTACGTACCAAATGCTTTGAGAGAGATCTTGGAGAATCTACGTACCCAATGCTTTGAGAGAGAGCTGAGAGAATATAACAAAAGCTTGAGACAGAGCTGAGAGAATTAGGATTAAAGGGACTAGAGTTGTACTTACATGGATATTGAGAGAGAGCTTGGAGAACGAAAACTTTCAGACAAATTTATGTTGAAGAGAGAGAATGAACTATTTGAGGGTTAAAGGGAAATTCTGAAAATTTTAAGTCGCGGTCAAAAATTTTTAAGTACCGCGTTTTTCAACCACGACGGTCAACACTTATAATGACGTCTAATAACTACTTACAACGGCGGTTATAATACATGTACGACGTTGTAAACACTAAAGACGTCGCTATTTTATAACTGACGTCGTCAACCGAATTCAATTAGTCTTTGTTAATGTAGTTGACCAAAAACAGCGGGAGAAAACCGGCGTCGTTTCAAAAAACCCTAAACCCTAAACCCTAAACCCTAAATTGTAAAATAATTTTTAAAAAATACACAAGTACGAGAAAAATGAACCGAAAATTGCTATGGATTCCTTACAACATTGCCTTCTACAATAGTAGGCTAAAATATGGATTTCATAATTTTGAATTTATGGGCACCAATGGATCACATAAACCTTAGGGTTATGTTATGTAAAGTATAAGGAGTACAATGCTTTGTCTCTAAATTTGTTTGAATTTTGTTATCATTTGAACTTTGAAAACTAAAATTACATTTTTCAGGCCTTAACGGGCAAGATATTGTCTCAATCAGTGCATAGAATTTGCCGGTATATTTTTCGGATTTTGTTTTGAATATATTATTAATATTAGTAATTAAATACAATAAAAAAATATTTCCAAAATTATATTTTTTAAAGCTTTAGGATAGAGACAATATTCCAATGCTTGGTAGTTTTCAGTATAATTTTTGGATATAGTTATGAATTTAATATGGATTTAAATAAAATATAAAAGTCAATAACAATTAAATTAAAAATGACTTAGCCGACGTTGTATCCCTTTACAACGACATTAAACATAAAAAACCGACGTTGAAACTATATTTAAGAATATACACAGGATGAATTAATTATAAACCGTCATTTTAGTGTATATAACGGACGTTGTTTAAATATATAAAGGCGGATATTTAATAATATCCGCCTTTGTATAATATTACAACGTCGTTAATGTTATACTAACCGACGTAGTATATGAATACAAATTCATTTATAAAGGATGAATTAATTATAAACCGTCGTTGTTACTAATATTAAACGTCATTTTAGTGTATATAACTGACGTTGTTTATATATATAAAGGCGAATATTTAAGAATATCCGCCTTTGTATAAGATTACGACGTCGATAAGGTTATACTAACCGACGTAGTATATGAATTCATATTCTTTTATGCAGGATGAATTAATTATATACCGTCGTTGTTATTTCTATTACACGTCATTTTGTTGTATATAGCTGACGTTTTTTTTTTATACAAAGGCGGATATTTAGAAATATCAGCCTTTGTATATTATTACGACGTGATAAGGTTATACTAACGGACGTAGTATATGAGTACAAATTCATTTATACAGGATGAATTAATTATAAACCGTCGTTGTTTTGACTATTACACGTCGTTTACTGCAATACGACCATTGTGTACACGTATGAGACGTGTAAATTAGAATCAGACGTCGGTGTTTGGGAACTAAACAAATTTTTAAACAAAATTTAATTTTGTTGATTTTTGTTCTCTTGATTACAACAAAATATTTATATACATTTTAAATAATCTAAATTAAACATTGTTCATAAATATTTATCTACATCAATTATCCTTCGGTAATTGCTTGTTCACGAATTCTGCCCATTCATGCCTAACTTCGTCAATATCCTTTTGTGTATACTGAAGTTTATCTTTTTTCTTGTCAAACTGCAAAATAAACCAAAAAACCGACGTGTTAAAAGAATACAAACGACGGTTAAACAAAAATATGACGTAGTAAAATAAAGAAAGTATATCTAAAATGTTGCGTTTTACCTTCTTTTCGAAATTTAGGTCTGGATCATGAATTATATCTCTCATGAATCGCATCACGTAATAGCCACACTCTACACTTGTTGGTTGTTCAGGAGTGCCGTGTAGATTTTTCCAAATGGCCTGCTGTTTACGTGAATTTTTGTTTATATGAATGTTAAACATTTTAATTGACCTGTTACAAGAAAACAAAGGGTGTTAAATACAAATAGTAACCGTCGTGGTAAATCAGTCAAAACGACGGAGTTTTTTAAACCAAGACGTTATATTTTGTTTAAAACGGCGGTAAAACCTAACCGTCGTTGTGTAACGTTATAACGTCGGTAAGAGTAAAAAACGTCGTATGACGAAAATTGTGCAGAAAAAATTAAAACGTTCTTAAATAAAACGCAAACGACGTGGTAGTTAAATTAAAACGACGTTTTTAAGAAAATACTGACGTGGTAGTTAAATTAAAACGTCGGTAATATCTTCCCGTCGTTATATTATATAATAACGTCGGTATTAGTAAAAACCGTCGTTTATTTAAATACTTTATAGGAAAAATCATAAATTAGAAGAAATCAACTTACGTATTCACTATATTTTTCATTTCGTCGTCAACCATGCGTTTTGGCAGTGAATTCATGTAATAGGCAGTCTCTGTTAATGGTCTCACAATTACCATCACCCAATGACCCCTGCACATAATGATTCATATTAGAAAGAAAAATATTAGAAGCCTGGATTATAAGGCAGTGAATTCATGTAATAGGAAAATACTTTAAATGGTACTAACCCTGGATTATAAGGGACCAAGAAAAATTGATTCCCATCTGCTGTATTCAGGCGGTTTGACAGGTTTTTTATTCGGTCTGATATTGATCCAGCTCCAGAGCTCACTAGCCCAGGGTCCACGAGGCCAACAAGGTTTACAAGATTTGCCATTTTTAAATAGTCAAATAGGAACCTAAATATATGAAAGTCAATTAAATGAGATTTTAATTTAAAAGAAAGGAAAATGTAAAACAAAATGGGATTAGGGAGAATTACCTCATGTATACTGATATCACTGTGGTTCCTATCTCAACCATTGAACCAAACTGCAAAACATCCTCAGTGAAGAGGAAGGTATCATGCTCAATGCCAAACACTTCCTTGGGCATGTGAATTGTTAGAGCCTCGTTACCATTAGGCAACAACTTGGTCTGGAAATGTTGGCATAAGGCTAAAAGAGGAGGTGGCATATCTAGCTTTGAGAGATCCTGTTTAAAGAAATTAATAAAGAAATATAAGTTAGTTTGTGTGTGAACTAAAATAAACGACTCTAACTAAACAAAAAAAACAGACGTGGTATATAATATAAACGACGGTTTCTCGTTAATACTGACGTTGTATTGAATTTATAACGTCGCTATTCTATAGAAAGGTCGTCTAATATAAATACAGTTAATGAAATCATGAAATGAACGACGGTTTATAAAAGCGTCGTGGTATATAACGAAACACGACGTGTCTTGTAAGAAACAGACGTATTTACCGTCGTTATTTTAAATTTTAACGTCGGCTATTAAAAGGAGCGACGTCTTTTTAAAATTTAAAAAGCAGAAATATAAATAAGCAGAGATTTTACCGTGTCCTCTTTTGCAGCAGTATCAGCTTCAGGCTTCGGATCTTCTAATTCCAAAGCTAGGGGTCTGATATTAGTGGCCCCAGAGCAGCTTGCCTTATCAGACATTGGATTTTTTGGGCTTTGATCTTGAGGGGGTAAAATAATTGGAGGAATTGGGGTTTGGAGCATCTGGCTGGGATCAAAACTAGGAACTAGTTGACGGATATATGCCAACAAAGTCTCCCTCTCTGCTCTGACTGCTTCCATTATAGTTTCCCTTGACTTCGCCTCAATCCTCAAGGTCTCTTCTCTGACTGCCTCCCTCACACTTTCCTTCAATTTGTCACCAAATTTCACTCTCTGCTGCTTCGGCAAATTGAAGAACTGAGTTGGGGTAACGCCAGCACCAGCTCCTCTGACTCTCCCACCATGCTCCGGGGTTCCCAAAGCCAGAGTCAAGATATCATTGCTCCCGGAGACAGTCAGAGTGCCTTCGGAGACTTGCTTTTGCAAATCATCCTAAAAGAAAGAAAGAGAGATTGTTAGAACCTGAGAAGGGTGTATGACAGATACATATTCCGACGTTGTAAATTATAAACAACGACGGTTTTTATTAAATGACAGACGTGGTATTAATTTAAAACGTCTATATATAAATACCGTCGTTGTTTATACTTTACAACGTCGGTATATAAAAATACGTCGTATATTCAAAATAAAACAGATTAAGACATAAATTAAAAACCGTCGTATATTCAAAGTAAGACGACGGATTATTAAACAAACAGACGTAGATGTACAATTCCATACGGCTGCACAAAATTACCGTCGTTGTATAATCATTCTAACGTCTAGATAAGATAAAACCGTCGTAAGTTTTAATGAAGAAGTGAAAAAACTCGATTGAAATATGCATTCTTTTCCAGAAATTGTGCACCACAAAATTCAGTGAAATAGACAGAGAGAGGGAGAGTGTGTGCGTGAGTAAACTTAAAACAAAAATGCAGTTCATAGAATAATTTAATCCGTCGTATTAATTCTATCTAGACGTCTACTTTATTCAAAAACCGACGTCCTATTCACTTTTAAACGTCCGTAAATTAAGCCTGTCGTGGTGTTCACTTTATAACGTCGTTTATATAAATATAAACGACGTCTATACCAAAATAAAACACTCTGTTTTTCAAATTTAGAACAGAGTTAGTGAGACTTACGATTAGTTTTGCCTTCTCTGCAGCCTTTGGATCAGGGATGTTTCCTGATTTATCTTCTCTTGCTTTCTTCCACAGAACAGCTCGATCGATTTCTTGACCTTCGGGCATGGTTTCTACCAATTGGTCCGTCAAACCAACATACCCTTTTCTAGACAACCTATGGTTGTACTCCAATTTCTCCCTCCTCTCCTTCTGCTCAGCATGCTTAGCTTCAAAATCTGGGGTTAACCTTGAAGCTACGAAGGCATCCCATTGCGATTTCTCTATGAACTTATAAAGCAATGGGATTTCTTTTAATTTCTCCTTGTCATGTGCGAATGGAAGGATATATTGCTTAGTTAAGTTATACTTGAAATCCTTCCATTTTTTGGTGGCAGATGACAAGACCAAGTTCTTGTAACTATCCCCAATAACATAGGACATTTGAACAGCTTCCCAAATCTGCTCCTTCACGTCCTTGGGTAATTGTTTCCATTTCTTGTCCACAAGAGGGACTCTGGTGCGTGCCAAAACACCAATGTAAGACTGCATCTCAACAGCAGCATCGCCATGTGGTTTGCCATCTTTATTGAACTCAACCACAGGCTTAACCTTCTCAATTTTCCTCTTCACAACACGGCTCATTGTGCTGATACCGCGGCCAGATTTTGGCTCCTCAACAAATGTGGCTGTGCTCGAGTCTTTCTCTGAGGTTGAGGAATATCTCATCCTCTTCGAGGGTTTGCTTTGAGTTGATTTTTCAACTTCCACTAAACCTGTTTTGGGTTCATCCCCTTGTGCCATTGAACCTGCTGTGGCCTTTGACGCTTCAGCTTCCTTGTTTTGAGATTTCGAAACCATTTTTGATTAATCTGCCAGAAAAACAACGTCGGTTATTAAAAATAAACGACGTAATAATATAAAAACAACGACGGTTTTATATATTTCATGACGTAAATATTCATAAACTACGTCGGTTATTAACAATAACCAACGTGGTTTAAAATTACAAAACTAGTGTACTTCTCTCACTAGACGACGGTTTTATCTTGTTTCCGACGTATTAATTGTCACACCATGACGGTTTTTAGCCACCGTCGTGGTGTGTCCATTCCATCGTCGAAAACAGGACAGAACTGTCGTCTTTTGGCGTCGTGAGGGTATCTACTTATGTATTTAATCAAAACCAGTGAAAGATTTCTTCAATTTGACAGAATCTAGTTTCCAGACAACTACGGCATGCAAATGAAAAGTAAAAAAAGGGAAGAGAGTGAGAAAAAACCTTGAATAACACCGGCGTGCAAAGAAATGTTTCCTTCCGACGAAGACGAAGACCAAAATGGTGATTTGGACGATGAAGACGATGATTCAGACGATGATGCTAGGTCAGGTGACGAAAATGGTGATTTGGGAAATGAGAGGGAAACTACGATACTTTATCGGGAAGTGAAAACCGTAAAATATTAGGTCAGGTGATGAAAAGTTTATATATTTTCCCAGAGTTCAATACAACGACGTTGTCATTAACAAACCGCCGTATTATTTTGTTATAACGACGGTAGATAATTCATAAATGACGTGGTTATCACAACTGCCGAAAGACTTTTGGAATTCCGATGTGGTTATGACGGCGCTTTTTTTCTCGAAACTGACGTTGTACTTGTAATTTCAACGACTGTGTATTTTAATAAACCGACGTGGTTACTTTGCGGTTCTGAAAACGACGTCGTTCTCTTTTTAATACGCGCCAAATGACTTTTGGATTTCCGACGTGGTTATGACGGCGCTTTGTTTCTCTAAACTGACGTTGTACTCTTAAATTCAACGACTGTGTATTTCAATAAACCGACGTGGTTACTTTGGTTCTGTTCTCTTTTTAATACTCGCCAAATGACTTTTGGATTTCCGATGTAGTTATCTTTTTAATACGCGCGAAATGACTTTTGGATTTCCGATGTAGTTATATCTAAACTGACGTTGATTAGTCAAATATGACGTCGCTATGTATATTAGAACTGACGTGGATATTTACTCCATTTTGTTTAAATAGGATTTTTTTACGCGGTTGTTAACTCTCAGTTTTCAATTAGGGTTGCAGAAATTGTCTTTCTGAAAGCAAATGGGTTTGCAGAATGATTCCTCACAAGACCAAGCATGGGTTTGCTACATCCTCCTGTGTAGCAAGGGTGAAACCAGCTTGAGAACCCGCGTGGGTGTTCCTGATGCTCGCAGAGACGGACTCAGGTGGTGGCTGTAGCTGGGAGTGGGCTTGAGGTTCAGAATGAGTAGGTGGTGTCTATTCATTCTGAACCTCAAGCCCACTCCCAGCTTCACCCCAAAGGCACAACCCACAACAGGTTCTAAGGCTGGTTCCACCTTGCTACACAGGAGTTTTGAAGTTGATCACTGTGGAAAAGGGGACTACAATGTAACCAGGAATCGAGGAGTGAGGGTTCACACTTTGTTGATTTTGATTTTGTTTTTCAGGAATCGAGGCTGTGCAGGAGCTTGAGAACAAGAGGAAGGAGAGGGCCCAGCTTGCATATGAGAGGAAGAAACAGTTGAACATATATTTGCCACGATGTATTTGCCAAATTTGTGTTCATATTTAACACGAAGAGATTTGCATTTTAAGATGAAAATGTTGTTGAGGATTGAGAATTAAATTTTGTTTTGTGTTAAGAAAGATATTACCAAAATAAAAGAAAAATTAATTAATTTTAAAAAGCTATAAACATAAGACGGCGGTTTACAGAGAGGGCAGACGTATAAATTGAAAAAATACGACCGTAATTTGAACTTAGGACGTGGTAAATAAAAACGACAGTAGTGTTGTAGGTACCGTCGTAGTATACTCCAAAATAATAAGTCGGCGGTTTACAGAGAATGCACCGTCGTAGTATACAGACGTTGATTCCACTATATTATACGACGTGGATTAAGAACAGTTGGTCGTGTTTAGTTAGGAGTTAACACGGCAGGTTTTTTGGTGAACTGTCGTCTTTATTTTCTACGTCAGTGTATTCATACCTGCTGTCGTTGTTTTTTGGTCAGATTTTAACACTGAAGAAATCCTTTTTTAAAAACGACGGTTTTTTATTTGTACGCGTCGTCTTTTAAAAATATTGAACAGTAAATCACTTATCCACGACGGTTTTTTTTTTATACCGTCGTCTATTTAAATACAACGACGGTTTTATGTTATGCCGTCGTCTTTTTCTGGTCGTCTTTTTCCATTTTTGTAGTAGTGGCTTCCCCCATACACTCGCTAATAGCTCCAACACGCCCCACCAACCCAACTCCACTCCTGTCCCTTCAGCCCACATCATCTGACTCGCCTTCACAACCAGCCGACCCCACACCCTCCAGATTCTCCTTTTTAACCCCCGAGTCAAATCCTTCCACACAATGCATCATTCCTCCACGACAGTCTCTTCGTCCTAAGCAACCTCCGACTTGGCATCAATACTACCACATGTCCAACAAAGTCAATCAATCTGCTCTGGCGCCTCGTTTTGTATCAGGTACTCAATATCCTCACTCTCATTTTCTTTCTTACTCTCGTTTATCTTCTACCCATTATGCTTTTCTAGCTAACATTACAGGTCACACAGAACCCTCATCATATGCTCAGTCTATCCGTAATCCAAATTGGCACCAAGCCATGAATGTAGAATTATAAGCATTGCAGCACAATAATACATGGAGCTTGGTTCCACTCCCTACTGGTCATAAACCGATTAGATGCAAATGGGTTTACAAAATCAAATACAAGTCTGATGGCAACATTGAGCGCTACAAAGCCTATCTTGTTGTTAAGGGATACACTCAGGTTGAAGGCGTTGATTATCTTGAGATTTGTTTCCTCTATAGCCAAACTCACTACTTTTCAATGTCTTCTTACTATGGTTGCTGCCCGCAATTGGTTCATTCACCAATTAGACGTCCAGAATGCCTTCCTTCATGGCAATTTGCATGAAGAGGTGTACATAGGGCATTCACTTGGTCTTCACCTACTAGGGGAGAACATTATATGTTGGTTCAACAAGTCTCTCTATGGACTCAAACAAGCATCCAGAAACTAGTTCTCCACTTTTTCAAATACCATTCAGAAAGTTGGTTATCACCAATCAAAGAAACTTCATTTACCGCAGTCCTTATTTATGTTGATGACATACTTCTCACAGGAAATAATCTTCAAGCAATGGAACGTATCAAAACATTCCTCCTCAAACGCTTCTGTATCAAAGATCTCGGAGATTTAAAATATTTTTTGGTATTGAATTCTCCGGTTCCAAGAAATGTATTTTCATGTCTCAAATAAAATATGCACTAGATATTTTTCAAGATTCAGGACTCTTAGGTGTATGTGTAACAACCCAAACCTTAATTATTATTTAACTATTAATTTAATGAAGGAAAAGACTAAATTATCCTCGGAATAATTTATTAGGTTTTAAATTGACTTTTTGACCGGGAAAGAATTTGGAAAATCCACTTGTACCATTGCGTAGGGCGCGACGAAACGAGTCCATAGACACGTATTGGGCTCAATTCCGAGTCGTATTGAAGAAAATACGAGCAAATTACGGAAAAGGGCAAAATGGTATTTTCTGAAAATCAGATTTTTAAAAATCTGCTTCCCTCTCTCTCCTCACTCCCTTCTTCCTCGCGCAAACCCCTCCCCCCTTTAGAAAATTTTCCAGCAACTCCTCCAAATCACCATAGCCACCACCCCACCTCACCGCCTGACATGAAACCGGCCAAGATCGGACCAACCCAACCTCGCCACCACACCCCAGACCTGCGCCGCCTCCGTCAATAGCTCCAACCGCCGGAAATAGCTCAGTTTTGGCTGGTTTTTCCCCGAATTTCAAGCCTCTCGTTCTCTCTCCTCCGACCACCAAATCAAGCGAGTAAGGCACCCGGGCACCAGGTGACCCGCAGAAGGGACCTTCAAAGGGTCCAGCTAGCTCAGAGTATCTGTGAGTGGACTATTTGTTTTACAAATGATTTTATACAATTTAATTTCATTATTTGATCTTGAATAAGTTTTACTAAATACGGCTTCCTAGCATGATTTGATAGATTTAAATATTCCTGTTTATTTTGTGTGCTGCCTAGTGGAACATTTAAAAAGAGATTGGAAAGTCAGAACTAAGGTATTATTATATTAAATGGCAGCAAGATTTAAGGAATAGTTTATAAATAGTTTTATAAACTTTAATCTTTTTCAGAATTTTATATATATATATTTATTTATTTTAAAACCACCATAGGTACCCAAGGTTGCCTTCAGTATAATAAATGTTGCCTCGGAAATAAAGTTGCCTTCGGAATAAAATTATGTTGCCTTTGGTTATATTGATGTCGATGGACATCTAGTTGCCTTCGGGTAAGTCAGCATGCTAGACATCGCCCCACGAGTTTCGGGGACGCCCAAACCGTGGGTGTGAGAAACGCGGCTCAGATGGACCAAGTGTCCCCTGAATCCCGCGAGATTGCGGCTCGGGTGACCTTGTGTTTCCCGAGGTTTGCTAGTACGTGTCACTCCGGTGGCACGAGTATGGAATTGACGGATTATAAGGAATTGACGGAAACTAAAGGAATTAACGGAATTATAAATGGGTACACCTAGGTGGTAGATTAAAAGTTGATTTCAATGCTTTCGAAGACTTAACGTTTTAATCAAGCATGTGATTGATTAGATATATATATAGAGATATGAATGCATTGATTTTAGTACGAGTTATATATAGAAAGAAATGGTTTAGTTTTTACTACAGTTTTTACAGTGGGGTTAATATGTTCATATGCTATTTTCTAAACTTTGTTTTTGGTCCACTCACCCTTTTAATGTTTTGTGCCCCCAGGAAGTAAGCGTGCACAATAAGCCACCACGGGGCCGAGTCCATCTTCCGCCACCTTCCTTGACAAAGTAGGGTTTTGTTTAATTATTTTATACTTGTAACCTAATCTGTGTAGAGCTCTGATATTGCCCTAGAACACTTGTCTAACTGTTAGTATGTAAATTTTTTGTATGCTGGCAGTTGGTGTATATTTTATATGCATGTTTGACAAGTGTAATCTTGGGTTTGGACCGTTTCAGGGGAGACTTTGTTGAGTTTTCGGCAGAAGTCAAACCCCAGCTGTTTTAGAAATTTTTGACTAGAAGGGTAGTTTGGTCATTTGTGCTCGGCACTTGCCAGGTGTCGGACACACACAGGGTTTGGCTCGGATTCCAAAGTGGAATTTGGGTCGGGTCCTGTCAGTATGCCCAGATAAGTTTCCTATGGGACATAATTTGAAAGTCACTCCCACAGGGTTTGGCTCGCATTACGAAATGATCCTGTCAGTATGCCCAGATAAGTTTCCTGTGCTCGGCACTTGCCAGGTGTCGGACACACACAGGGTTCGGCTCGCATTACGAAATGATCCAACTAAGTATAGAAGATTGGTTGGCAGACTAATTTATCTTATTGTCACAAGGCTTGACATAGTCTATTCAATTCAAATACTTAGTCAATTTACGCACATGCCTTGAAAAGCCCATTGTGATGCTACCATGCGAATCCTCAAATATATCAAAGGTACTCCTGGCCAAGGTCTACTACTTCTTACCACCAATAATCTTGACTTAAAACCTTAAGAAGGTTTATTACAAGGGATATTGTATTTTCCTTGGAAATTCTCTAATCTCATGGAATCCAAGAAACAAGCCAATGTTTCAAGATCAGCAGCATAAGCTAAATATCGAGCAATGACTATAATACATGTTTGGAGCTCACTTGGTTGCGCTATATATTACAAGATTTAAAAGTTTCACAAATAGCTCATACGCCATTGGTTTGTGATAACTAGGCAGCTTTGTACATTGCAGCAAATCCTATTTTTCTTGAGCATATAAAGCACTTTGAAATAGATTGTCACATAGTTCAAGAAAAACTACAAGCTGGAATGATTCGTCCTTCAAATGTACCTACATGCTTCCAATTAGTAGATGTATTTACAAAAGCCTTGGGAAATGATCAATTTGTGATACTACGTAATAAGTTGGGAGTTCATAATATTCACTCCCCAAGTTGAGGGGGAGTATTAAGAAATATTATTATTGTAATATATGTTAGGGTAAAATTTCAGTTTATTACCCGCAAGTTTCACGAGATGATGACTTTGCTGCCTGAATTTATTTTTTGTCAACTTCATATATAAAAATTTGATTTCCCTTCACTCTTCTACCTCCGTTAGTCTTTCCGTCAATTATTCTGTTAACTCATGATGTGGCATAACTTTGGCCCACAAATTTTGCACCATGTGGAATATTATTTTGTTGAAATAGTAATGTAACTTAATAAATCACTCATATCGTAACATGTGGTTAAAAAATAATTAAATAAAAATAAAAATCTCTTAGAGCAAGTCCAGCAGTGAAGGTTGGGCTCGAGTTGGGGGGGGGGGGGGGGGGGGGGGGGGGGTTTGGGGTCAAAAAGTCGTTTCCAGCAACGCAGGCATGCTTGGGCAGGTGGTGGACCCTAGTAGACTAGGCTAGCACGAGGGGGAGGCGAGCCCGTGCGTGAGCTCGAGTTTTGGGCTGATGTCATGCTAACGCCAGCATGGTGTCAACCCTTCTATTTGAATTCTTTTTTACCGTTGGTGCGTTAAAAAAAAATTGCATGCACGCGCTACAGTGGCCGCCAACCGCTAGTAGCCACGTGGCGTCCTCTGGGCTCTTCGATCAGATTTTTTCCTCCAATCCAACGGTAGGCAATTTTTTTGCATTAAAAAATGAAAACAATTCAAAAAAAAATGTATACAAAATAACTCAAAAATTAATGAATTTTATCTGAAATTTGAAATTTGAAATCGAAAATCGTATCCTAAAATTTTATTTGATTATGAGATATGAATTTTATAATAAATATTGATAAGTACGAACCCAAAAATCTTTTTCGAAAATATTATCCAAATTAATTGTTTAGGTAAACAAATTTGTCCAAAAAAACAAAAAAAATGAATAGTTTTGCCCTTTGCCATGACAACTGCTGGCACGCATTGCTTTTTGCAAGGGCAGCCACTATTCATGTGAATAGTAGTTGGAAGTGCTCTTTTTGCCATGGCAAGGGGCTAATTGTTGGAAGTGCTCTTAGAGCATCTCCACCAGTGCCCCTTAGCCCGGGCAATAGGGGGCCTAAGCCCCAATTTGTAGTTCCAACAGGCTTCTATAGCCTTGGTAGCTCATGGGTCCCAGCAAACTAGGCCAGCCAAAAGGCAAGAACAGCCTAGGCTGTTGCCTGGGTCGCTGACATCAGCAATGAAAACAAATTTAAAAAATCTAAAAAAAATACTAAAAATTTCAATTTTAAAATAAATAAATACTTAGTCATATTCTTCACTTTTCACATCAAAATTCTATACAAATTCCTCTCATCATATCTCATGTGAATAGTTGTTGCCCTTGGGTTGCTATAACAATGGATGGAAACACCATAAGCCTTTTGCAAAGGCTGCTACTATTCGTATAAATAGTAACAGCCGTTGCCTTGCCCTTATCCTTTACCATGGCAAATAGATGGAAGTGCTCTTAGAAAAATAAAAAAAACTAGCAGATCCACCCTCTCCTCCCTTCCCTTCCCACCCTCTCCTCACCGCCACCCATCCTATCTTCCTCTTCCTCCCCATCCTCTCCTCATCGCAACCCACCTTCTCTTCCCCTCCCTTGCCATCCCCTCCTCCTTCTATCTCCCTATTTTTCTCTCTTCCTCCATCTCCTTCTTCAAACTTCCCCAACACACACGGACCCGAATACACTATGGCAGCCCAACCTTCACTCATCCCCTTCCTCACCATTTTCAATAATTGATGGTTGCGCAGTAGTTGCACCGAGATCATACCAAAATATATTAAAGGAAATCAGAGAGCTAAAAAATAATGTGAAACTAAAAAAAATAAAAGCAGAAATGAATTATGAAACCTATATGACCCAATCGAGATCTTGTCCAGGAAAAGAAAGCAAGGGTAGAGAGACTGAGAAAAGGAATTCTGGGAAAGCGTACAAAGGAGACCCAATCCTGATCTCTGAGCTCATTCCAAACTTTTGGTCGTCGATGTAGGAGAAGTTGGGGGAACTGACGGTTTGGGTTGGCTGTTGTTGGTGACGATTTAGGGTGGCGGCTGGGATATTGAGGAGCAGAGAGGAGGGAGGGTTAGGGATGACGATGGGATTGATGAGGGGCTGGTTCCCAGATTTTTTTTTTTTTTTTTTTTTTTTTTTTGTGTGTGGACAAATCTGGTTTCCAGATTGATGAGCGGTCTCTCATTTTTTTTCTCTCTAAATTTATTTTAGCTTTTTTATTTTATTAATTTATTTAATACCTTTGTTTATAAAAAACAAACAAAAAATACTTTTTATTTTTTATATTTATCCATTCATGTGGCGCAATATAAGTGGATTTTATGGACCCACTAATTGCCACAACATTCTTTAACAGATGACTTGACGGACATTGTAATGGGGGCATGATAGTTGTAAGAATATCAAATTTTAGGTATAAAGTCGACACGAAAAAACCTTTAGGTAATAAACTCTTAATTTCGGTAAACTTCTGGATAGTAAAGTGAAATTTATCCAATTTATTTATTGTAATATATTTCCTAAGTTAGTGTAGATAAAATCCCACTAAAGGTGGATCACTGCTTCTAAGCCTTAGATATAAACTGATTGATTATAAGACATGTATATATACTTTGTATTTTTGACGTTTGTAATCACAGCAAATCATTCATCCAATTAGCTACAGTCTATTTTTAATATTAATTCTAATATTCTCTAAATTAAACTTGGAGTTGTAAGAAGATTAGGTTTATAGCAAATTCTAAAATACTTTTAGATTACCATAGAAGAAATAATAGCCTGGACATTTTCAAAACATAATAGCCAGGTACACATATTCAACAAATACATGGTGGTGATTTCTCCACTGTAAAATCTAACGGCCAATATGTGAACCAAGAAGTATTCCTTGGATTCAGATTATTTGAAGTTTGTGTGTTTCGAATCGACATGGAAGTCAAGTATTAATAAATTTGAGAAGGACAAGTATTGAAGTTACTGCAGGTAGTTGTCAAAAGCTGGCTTTATAACTACTGGCTCTTACTCTGTCTGACATTCTCCAGCGGTTGCAAGCAGACGCATATGATTTGGGTTGGGACGGCACGTGACAATTAAATTATAGGGTTACTTTCTAACTGTGAATTTTCATTTAAAAATAGAAACAGAAAGAACACGCTAATTGAATTTGTTTGGGGAAATTGCAATAAGTAAGTCTAATGCCATCACCTACCATGACCTGACAGGGCAGCTCTGAATTAAATTGCTTCACTATAAGTAATGGCCAAAGTCATGGCCAACTTTACCAAGCAACAATCCCTTGTCTCTCATACAATCCTCAAAACCATTGGCTGAAGAAAGAGTCGCATTCTCTCTCTCTCTGTCTCTCTCTCTCTCTCTATGGGGCTTTTGAAAGTTTGGGTCACCATTCTCATGACCCCTTGTGCAACTTTTTTGGGGAGGAAATGGAATCTTCTAGACCTTGTGACAGCTGGTATGTTCTTGAGTGTGCATTGCCTGGCTTTGTTTGCACCGTTTTACTTCACTTGGACTGCGTTTTTCGTGGCCTATTGGCTGGCCGTTGTGACCGGTTTTGGAATCACTCTTTCTTACCATAGAAATCTTGCTCATAGAAGTTTTAGGGTTCCAAAATTGCTTGAGTATTTGTTTGCCTACTGTGGGGTTCTCGCACTTGAGGTATGTCAAATCTCATTTTTGAGCAACAGTTTGCCAGTTTTGTTGTTTATGTTCTTTCTCATTTTGGTCTACTTTTACGATTTTCTGTTTGTTGTTTTGGGTTTGCAGGGAAGTCCAATTGAATGGGTGAGCACACACCGATACCACCACCAGTTTACTGATACAGAAAAAGATGCTCACAGCCCTCTTAAGGGTTTCTGGTATAGTCATATGGGCTGGATCCTTGATAGCAGTTCTCGGTTTGGCAGAGTAATTAAAAACCTCTCTCTCTCTCTCTCTCTCAAGTAATAGTAACACTTTTTTCTCTTGGTACAAATGCTTACACTTATTTATTTATTTATTTTTTAAATGAGAAATTTGCAGTATGGAGGACTAAGGAATGTTGAAGACTTGAAAAAGCAGCCATTTTATGTGTTTCTTCATCATACTTTCATGCTACACTCATTTGTTCTTGCAGGCATATTATATGCCGTGGGTGGACTTCCCTTCTTGGTCTGGGGAGTGGTGAGATATATAGATTTTCCTCTCTTTCATTTCTAATAAATTGATCATGTATTCGCACAAGATCTTAAACATTTCAAACCAGAGAAGTTGTGTCTGAAACTCTCCCATTCTTATTACTAGAATTATAAGCACAAATATAAATACGTATGCTTTATTATTCTTTTTTTTTTTGTTTATTTATTTTTAATTACTTCTAGCACAGATCCTTGAGTTTAAACTCATTATCACTTGCAGGGCGTGAGAATGGTAGTTGTTTTCCACAGTACTTTGTTTGTAAATTCTGCTGGCCACACCTGGGGATATCAGGCATGGAACACCGGGGATCTGTCTAAGAACCTTTGGTACTTATATTACTTAATACTCTCCCTTCTACTATATATTTCATATATAATTGAGAAATGAAAGTTGCAATTCGTTTTAAAATTGATTTTTATATATTGATTTTCAAATTTCCAGGTGGTTGGGATTGCTTGCACTTGGAGAAGGCTGGCACAATAATCACCATGCTTTCGAATACTCAGCTCGACAAGGCCTGGAATGGTGGCAAATTGACTTGACTTGGTACATCATAAAATTTCTTGAAGCTCTAGGACTGGCAACAGATGTCAAAGTACCATCCGAGGCTCACAGGAAACGGATGGCTTTAAAGACAGAATAAATCCATGGCTTTTCAAGATGGCTAAGCATGGGATGTCTAGCTTCAAACTCTATTTGCTTGTTTAGGCTGATAATGATATTTTTCATGCATGTTGTGGGCCCTTATTATTGTTCAGAATATATTAATGCTATGCTTTGTATTAGCAATTAATGCTTTACTTTTAACCAGGCATTTATAACAAACTTGAGAGGTTTTATTTCATGACTTTGGGTAGTTGAAATACTTTAAAATAGAAGATGATCCTTGATTTGTAATAAAAGGATTAAACTTGAAGCACACAAGAGGCTTAAACCAAACATCACAAATTTGAGGTGTTCTTAGTTTTGATTGTTTGTATAATTTCAACTTTTAACGCAATATTTGTTGAAGGTTTAATTTGGGTATATTTTAAATTGTTTTTGTTCTTTTATTTTATTTCGTAACTTTACTTACGGAAGGAAGTGTGTATATGGAATAAATAACAATAATGCTATTTGCACCACCTTTCCATACCATCTTTCTAGGAGATGTACGTGAGATCCATAATGGTCATGTACAAATAGTAGCACCAAGATTTAAGTCGGGGTCATGGCGGTGGGTTGCTGCGCTATCCTCGCGGGTTTAGACCACATGGTTGGGTTCAATGGACCTTGCTATGGGGTTGCTCCTCGTTACAAAAAATTAAATAATAATAATAATAAAACCTGTGGAGAACTATGCCAAATATATGCTAGCATTAAGGACAGTGAAAAGAGAGAGGGGCAGAGAGTCGGTCAGGGATGGAGCTGGGTGTTGGGCCGCGGGTAAGGGTCGGGGTTACGGATGGTTTGGTAGTTGGGGAGAAAAAAACAGAGGGACCGTTTGCAGAGACAGAGACCATTTGCTGTAACTATGCCAAATATATGCTCTTCAAGCAATTAGTGATATTTCTCCCTATTTTTTTTTATAAAGAGCTTGAAGTTATAATTCTCCTCTTCATAATAAAATAATAATAATAAATTGGGTTAAATACTTTTTTGGTTACTGGGTTTTACACAAAACTTCAATTTGGCTCAGAATTTTTTTTAGCCAAATTGGTCACTATGTTTCTCAAAGATTACAATTTATAAACATTCAGTTGTCTTCCGTTAAGTGTGGTTTTATTTTTATTTTTAGGAAGCACGTTCAATCTTCTTCCTCTCTAACTCAGCAAGTTAGGGTATATTCTGCTATTAACGTTTAACAAATTGTGGGAAATCTTGTGTTGAAATTGAAATTATGAGGTATAAGGTCACATATTGGATGTTATACTGAAGCCTGAATCTATTCAATGAGAACCCTATTGTGACTTCTCGCATGGCAAGGAGATGTAATCAAGGTGATAGAACACCAAAATATATTGGTAAGTTGTTGATTTCATTTTAATTTGGTTTGGCTTTTTAATAGAATCCATACCTCACGATTTCGATTTCAACCTAAGATTTTTCCCAATTTGTTAAACCCTAATGGCACAATATACCCTAACTCTTTGTGTTAGAGGAAGAAGATTGAACGTGCTTTCTAAAAAAATAAAAATAAAAACTTTGGGAAACACAATGACTAATTTGGCTAAATTTTTTTCTCAATGACTGTGGGAACACATATTTCATCGGCCAATAAGAAGACGACACGTGGAAAAGGAATATTCCTTAGGTCAACTGCTAAAATATGAGAACTATGAGAGGATATTTGTTTGTGGGAATTTTCTGTATATTCTTCTCCTTGTAGGAGGTCATACTTATAATACAACTGAACTTTAATGGGCAAGTAAATAATAAATTATTATTTCTATTTATAGTAGGAAATCAGGAATTAAAGTAAATCAAATATAATTATAATGAGAAAACTTGGTGTGTAAAGAAAGAAAGTCAATGGTCCACAAGTCACACCAACACTCCCCCTCACGTTGGTGCATAGATGTCGCCAATGCCCAACTGGTCCAGTGAATTGTGGAACGCTTTACTAGAAATTGCCATTGTCAAAATTTTCGCCAATTGATCCTCGGACTTTACGAAAGGAAACTGAAGCACTTTAGCTTCGAGCTTCTATTTGATATAGTGTCGATCTACCTCAACATGTTTGGTGCGATTATGTTGAACTGGATTCTGTGCAATAGCTATTGCAGCCTTGTTGTTACAAAAGAGATTCATTACAGATGTAGGTCTATACCCAAGTTCAGTAAGCAACCTCTTTAACCAAATGAGTTCACAAATTCCTTTGGTCATACCTCTGAATTCGGCTCCTAAACTGGATAAGGCAACCACCTTCTGTTTCTTGCTTCTCCATGTAACCAAATTACCTCCCACGAATGTGAAGTAACCGGATGTGGATCATCCTTAGCTGAATAGGAAAACAAACTTACTTCCTAAATCAAACTCCAAATTCTAATTGAAATAGGAAAACAAAAATATTTGCCTAAAACAGATTCCTAGAACATTAATTACTCATCATACGTCTGTCAAACTGAAACATAAAATTATGAGCAATGCGTGCTGCATCATCCTCCTCGGGTCGAGAAGAATTCATCCCCGAATTCAAATCTTCCATGTCTGAACTATCACCATGGTAAGGAAATAGGTGTTTGACATAGAACACATCAGTAGTAGTATATGACTAGGAAGCTTGAGGCAATAAGCATTTGGATTAATCTTAGCCACAATCTCCACTAGACCAATCTTTCTTGCAGCCAACTTGCTGTATTCCCCAGCTAGAAACTGATCTTTAGTCAAGATAGTCCAAACAAAGTCACCTACCTCAAATTCGACATGTCGGTGCTTCACATAAGCCACTTTATTGTATTTCGCGTTGGCATACTCAAGCCGCTGCTTTGTTGTTGAGTAAATTTTTTGAAGTGTATCCACAAATTCTTCTGCCTTGGCATTAACTCACTTCAAATATGGGCCTGGTGCAAGGTCAAGAGGACACTTTGAGTTATAGCCAAAAGTAACAAAAAATGGACTGAACCTAGTGCTCCTATTGATAGAGTGATTAAAAGCAAATTCTGCTTGGCTCAACTTTTGATCCCATGAATTCAAATTATCTCCCACCAAGCTTCTTAGTAAATTTCCAAGGGACCGATTGACAACTTTAGTTTGCCCATCAGTTTGAGGATGGTAGGCACTACTAAAATTTAATTTTGTATTAGCAAGCTTCCACAAGCACCTCCAAAAGTGGCTAAAAAATCTTGTGTCTCTATCAGACACAATAGACGTCGTAGGCAACCCAAGGAGTCGATACACTTCTCGAAAGAAAAGCTGAGCTACATTGACTGCGTCCGTAGTCTTCTTGCACCGGATAAAATGAGCAATCTTAGAAAATCGATCAACAACCACATAAATAGAATCCATACCTCGCTGGGTACGCGGAAGCCCTAAGACAAAATCCATGCTTAAATATTCCCATGGCTGATTTGGAACAGGAAGCGGCATGTACAACCCTACATTAGTTGCAACACCCTTAGATAATTGGCACACCCTGCAACTCTCAACAAATTTGGTCACTTCGCGACAGATACTACCCCCAAAATAACAATTCATTACTAGCTAGATTGTCTTATCTCTCCCCAAATGGCCCTCGTTATGCAATTCATGAATAATCTTCAGGCACAAGCTAGACTCGGGGATGCATAATTGATTTCCTTTAAAGTAAAAGCCATCATGTATCATAATATCATAATGTACACCCGCCACCACGTCATGTATGATAGGAGCAAAGTACGGGTCTGTAGCTATTAAATCACGCAAGGAATCAAAACCCAACACATGGCTCCTCATGGTCGTGAGAAAATTGGCTATACGGCTAAGCACATCTACTGCTCGATTCAAAGCGCCTGACTGATGCTTAAGAACAAAGGTGAGCTGCTGCAGATATGAAACTCATTTACCATGGCGAGTAGAGAGTTTATGCTGTGAATTAATATGGTTCAAGGCATCATGATCAGTAAACAAAAAAATTCATTATGAGCCAGATACGAACTCCAGTGTTTGAGAGCTTGAACAACCTCATAAAACTCCACATCATATGTGCTATAGTTTAATTTCGAACCGTTGAGCTTCTTAATATAAAACGGTACAAGTCATCCTTCTTGGCTTAAAACAACCCCAATACCCACTTTAGATGCATCATAATGCAACTCAAATGTCTTGCTAAAATATGGAAGAATTAAAACGGGTGCTAAAATAAGCTTGTGTTTGATCTTGTGAAAAGCAGTTGTAGCCTCTTGAGACCAATTAAACCTCCCAAGCTTCAGCAATCTATTATGGGTGCCATAATAGTACTAAAATTATGAATAAAGTGCCTATAAAATGATATTAACCCATGGAAACTTCGGACTTCATGTTGGTTCTACGGTAGTGGCCAATTTTTGATTGCATCGACCTTTGAATCATCCACAAAAATTCCGTCTTTCGAGACCACAAAGCCAAGAAATAACACCCTATCTGTCATTAAAGAACATTTTTTTGTTGTTGCATAAAATTTTTCTTTTTGTACTACTCTCAAGACATCTTCCAAATTTTTAAGATGCAATTCCGGTGTCGGGCTATATATAAGGATGTCATCAAAATAAACCACTAGAAACTTGCCAATAAACAGACGAAACATCGCTCTCATGAATGTACTGGTGCATTAGAGAGGCGAAAAGGCATAACTAAGCACTCATACAAGCCTTCGCAAGTTTTGAATGCGGTTATTCACTCATCTCCTTCTATAACCAGAATTTGATGATACCGGCTCTTAAGATCCAGCTTGCTAAAAATTGTAGCACCACTCAATTGATCCAATAGGTCATCTAAACGAGGAATGGGAAAACAATATCGTACCACAATTTTATTAATAGCACTGCTGTATACACACATCCACCATGTGCCATTTATCTTTGGTGTAAGCAAGGCAGGAACTGTTACATTTCTTTACATACATGTTCAAGATCTTTCACACAATCTGAAATACGTAAAGACATACCTGGAGCCATCTTCCTTGAGTACACGACCTTTGAACTTATTCAATCATAGCAGCAACAATCCTAGCAAAATAGGAACGGCTCAAGACTTATGCTCTCTCTCAGAATTTGTTTCAATTCTCTCTTTATGATGAGAATAGGGTTAGAGAACGTGTCTGATGAGAGCAGGGCCTTAAGCTTATATAGGGCTAGGTCAAGTCGTCTTTACTCATCACCAAGGGTCGACTTGACTAATCTTCCCAGCCCACCAAACCGGTTCACGCAAAAGGAAATAAATAGGACCCCTTAATAGGCTTCAAAACCTTTCCTTATTTCACAAGGTTTTGGGCCTCAAGGTATAACTTAATTTAAACTCTTATCAAAACCTGATATAACTTAGTATTTAGTGCACCGATCTAAATAGGAAAACATCATTCTCCCACTAGATCAAGCACTAGAGCACTAAGATTCTGTATTCCAAAAGGTTTGATAGTCTTTATTGGCCATGAGTTTAAAACAGTTAAGTCCTTCCCCTCAAGCTACAATGAAAAGAGATTAGACAAAACAAACTATAGACAAGCATTGCTCTCTTTATTAAAATCAAGCCATCTATAATCACATAATGCAATCTCAAAACACATGGAGCACCTACAAACGTGAACCTTAACATGTACTGATCCGTAATGTGAATCTTTATGCTTTTCAGTACATGTACCCCTTTACGACATAGCAAGAGTCAATCCGCAATGTTATTAAAACAATAGTATCTCAAAAGAGACCATAAACTCACATGCATAAACAAAATTACATAATAAGTTTAAATAGCTAAATAGTCAAAATGGTAGAATTTATTCAATAATAACATCCTTAAATGCAAATCCCTCAATCCAGAAAACAGCTGAATAAACATACTAGTAAAATATCAGAATGGGAACAAGACTCCCACTAGATTGCAGCATTAAAGCTAGGAAATAATCTCATGCTCTCAACATGCACTACTACAAAATAGTTAAACCACGACACAAAATAAACGACGGTGCATCTTAAAACCGTCGTTATGTTTTAAAAGACCACGGTGTTTTTAAAACCATCATGATATATCATCTTATACACTACTAGCGTTAGATTGATTTTTAAAAGACGACGCTTGTCACTAACAAGAGTCATCTTTTAAAACACGCTGAACAAAAAAAAGGTCATTTGATTTTTAAAAGATGACGCTTGTTAGTGACAAGCGTCGTCTTTTAAAAATCAAGTGGCCTTTTTTTTGTAAAGACGACGGTTTTTTTAAAGAATTGTCGTCTATTATATGTAAAGACGACGGTTTTTTTTAAAGAACCGTCGTCTATTAGATATAAAGACGACAGTTTTTTTAAAAGAACTGTCGTTGTATTGTTATATAGACGACGGTTTGTGACAAAAAATCGCCGTTGTTTTTTTATTTACAAAAAAAGGCCACTTGATTTTTAAAAGAGGACATTTGTCACTAACAAGCGTCGTTTTTTAAAACACGCTAAAAAAAGGCTCGACAAATTTTCAAATTTTCCCCCGTCTCTAAAAACCTTATCTCTCCCTCCTTGAAACCCTCCTTAGCTCCCTAAAACACCCTCATGAAACTCTCTACAAAATCATCAAAAAATCGATATCAATGAAGGAGTTGAGAGATTGAGGTCTTCGCAGATCCCTAAGATGGAGAGAGAGGTTCTGTATTTGCAAATCGAAGCTGGTTGGATGATGAAGATCTCGATCTCCACGCTCTTTAATGATGATCTCCATCTCAGGCGTTCAACTCTCTCATCAACCTCAGCGGTTTGGCACAGTTAGCTTTGCAATTTTGTAGTCGCGATCTAGAAAGACTCGTTGAAATCTATCGCGCAGGCCACTTCAGGCCCATGGCTGTCATCACCACTTCAGGCCCTTGGCCCTCGCACTCCTCTGAAGGTCCAAGCCCTATAATTGTCCTAATCTCCTGATAATTGTGAAGATCGAAACCCTAGCCTCCTACCTTTCAAAAGGTTTGATTTGAAAGTCACCTAATCTCTCAATACCCTTCTATATCTTGCTAGTGAATTCGAGATTAGTCTCTTTGCGTTTCTGGTATGTTCTTTGTCTCCCTGATTTCAGATTTTATGTCTCTCTTGATTTGTCTGGTTTGTTTACATATTTTTTTTATTTCTGGTTTCTTTTTAGATTTTCTGATTTGGTTCTCAGGAGATGAGGAGGAAGCTTGGGATTAACTAGTTACTAAGATTGGTGGACATATAACAACTTTACGAAACAATTGAGCATACAAGGTTGGTTTGCAAAGCTGGATTGACTGGCTTTTTCAAGTTTTTCTCAAATTTTTCTTCTTGGTCTTTATTGGTTTTGTAAATAATAAATGTCTATTGAACAGACTTAGAAACTGGAGAGATTATCGGTTGAGATTAATTGCGCTTTGCTTTTATTTGCTTTTATCTATTTCAGATAATATCATTCACATATCATTTTATTATTTTACTATTGTGCATTTGAAAGCAGAAGAAAAGACCAAAAACATATCAGAGTTGGAATTTGAGGCAAGGTGATCAAAAAATGGGGCATGGTTAGTACACAAACAAAGGTGACTTTGTCATTGGATTTCTTAGTGGTCCTTTTATGTTTAGGGTGATTTTGTCAAAATTTGAAGGTTGGAGACCTTGTCCTATGCTTCCACGTAATTCCCAAAGTTGTAGGTTGTTGTGGTATACTATAACCAACAACAGTTTCAAGTTGATAGTGTTCACGTTTTGGTGGTTTGAGTTTATATTTGTGTTGTATTTGAAACATTTATTCCTTCTTATTTTTGCCCTTTTATGCTCATATTTTTTATTTCACTTCTCTACATGGAGCACTTGGTGTTATCTTGTCAGCTACGGTTACTGTTTGCACCCTTTAGGTATGTATATTTTCGTCATGGCCATGTTTATTGAAACATAAAATCAGTGAATAACTAAAATAGTATTATTAAGTTTGTATATGATGTGGCAGGTGCTTAAACGAACTGTTCTTTAAACCACTTTGTCTTAAGCTTCATTTGTAAAGATTGATGTTAATTTTACAAGCCAAGAAGAGACATGTTGTTGCCGATACTACTACAAGGGAGGGGAATACAACATGGAAAATGTGCAAGAAGACAGAGCTAACTCACACACTCAAGAACAAATTGATATTCATATCTAATTGGTAGAATTTGTGAGCAATCACATGTAGCTTCATTATTTACGTTAATGTTATTGATGTGGTAGGAATAAAGATTGGGTAACTATGTAATAACTATTGAAACTTCAAGTTTTATGAAAGAAACAATTTTTGAGTGTATATATTCATTAATAAAGCATTATGGTTAGTTTTCTAGTAAAAATAGTTGTATAGAATCATAGGAAACAAAAAAAACTAAAATATAACAACCTAGGAATTTATTAGACGACTGAACTAAAATGTAATCAACGACGGTTTTATTGTAAAAACCGTCATCTTTACATAAATTTTTTAACAAAAAATCGTCATCTTTCTATACAATTAAAGACGGCTTTAAATAAAAACTGTCCTATTTTGCCTACAATTAACGATGGTTTTAACAAAAACGTCGTCCTTACCTCTAAACAACGACGATTTTTTGTCACAAACCGTCGTCTATATAACAAAACAACGACAGTTCTTTCAAAAAAACCGTCGTCTTTACATCTAATAGACGACAGTCCTTTCAAAAAAAGATGTCTTTACATATAATAGATGACAGTTCTTTCAAAAAAACCGTTGTCTTTACACATAATAGACAACAGTTCTTTAAAAAAAACAGTCGTCTTTACATATAATAGACGGTGGTTTTGAGTAAAAGCGTCGTCTTTACAAATAATAGACGACGGGGATTTACCGTCATGGTTTTATGCATCAAAAGATGTTGGTCGATTTCACGACGGTTGAAAAACCGGATACATGACGGTGGATTACCGTTGTCTATGGCGAATTTTGTAGTAGTGATCCTTTGAAGGCAAAACTTTGTGAACGGATCTGTAATCATTTCTTGAGTTCTGATATGATAAAAACTTGACTAGTTTTTCTGCTACCTTCTCCCTCCCTATTAAATATTTTCTGTCAATATGCTGAAGTCCAGATGACATCTTGTTGTTCATGCAGGGAAAAATAGCCACAGTGTTGTCATTATATATCTGTATTGGTCTAGAAATCGAGTCCACCACCTTAATGTCTTTAATAAAATTCCTTAGCCATACTGCATGAGAAGTGGCTTCATAGCAATCTATGTATTTTGAAAATACACTACTACAAAAAAGGCAAAAGACGACGGGAATTCACCGTGGTGAATTTGGTTTTCAAACCGTCGTAAAATCGAGCGACGTCTTTTTGCAAAGTAAAACCAAGACGCGAAATCACCGTCGTTGTTATGACAAACCACGTCATTAACAAAAAACAACCGACGTTTGTATACTGAAAAATGAACCAAAAAATTGTCCTGGAAAAGAATAGACGACCTATTTTATACAACATCCGTCGTGTAAAAGAATACAATACGTCTTTAAATAAATCAAATATGACGTTATTAAATCATACGACGTCCAATATATTTATATAACCGTCGTGCAATAGTATTGCCACTTCGTTTTTTTCATTAATATTGACGTGGAAATAGCGGTTAGGTTAAATCACCGTCGTTGTTGTAACAAACACCGTCATTTACAAAAACGAACCGACGTCTGTACACTGAAAAATGAACCAAAAAATTGTCCTGGAGAAGAATAAACGACCTATTTTATACAACATCCGTCGTGTAAAAGAATACAATACGTCTTTAAATAAATAAAATATGACGTTATTAAATTATACGACGTCCAATATATTTATATAACCGTCGTGCAATAGTATTGCTACTTCGTTTTTTCCATTAATATTGACGTGGAAATAGCGGTTAGGGTAAATGCCGTCGTTGTTGTAACAAACAACGTCATTTACAAAAAAAAACAGACGTCTGTACACTGAAAAATGATCCAAAAAATTGTCCTGGAGAAGAATAGACGACCTATTTTATACATCAACCGTCGTGTAAAAGAAAACAATACGTCTTTAAATAAATAAAATATGACGTTATTAAATCATACGACGTCCAATATATTTATATAACCGTCGTGCAATAGAATTGTTACTTCAGTTTTTCCATTAATATTGACGTGGAAAGAGCGGTTAGGGTAAATCACCGTCATTGTTGTAACAAACAACGTCGTTTACAAAAAAAACCGACGTCTGTATACTGAAAAATGAACCAAAAAATTGTCATGGAAAAGAATAGACGACCTATTTTATACAAACACAGTCGTGTGTATATATTTACTACGTCTTTAAATAAATAAATTCCGACGTTATTAATATATACTACGTCTTATATATTTACATAACGGACGTGGAAAATATGTTAGGCTCATGACTTACGACATATTTATTTCTATAAACGACGTAGTATGTGATATACAACGTCGTGATCATGTAAAAGACAGCCGTGTTTCTCTATTTATACGTCGTCTTTAGTAAAATAATAGTCGTTTAATCCATCCAAGACGTCGTCTTTTGTAACGTTCAGGTTCGATATCTGTCCTTTTAGACGTCGATATTATTGTACTGAAGTCGTGTTATTTGTAATTAGATGTCGGCTCTTTATCCTTCTCCGACGTGATATCGTTAATAACTGTTTCAGAATAACGTCGTCTTTTTTCACTTTTTGTTCGCTTTTAGACGTCGGTAAATTCAATGCCGTCGTTGAATGCTCCAAAACGTCATTTTTTATTGACAATTTTATGACAACAGACGTCTGTTTTTCACAGTTTTATAAGGACCGTCGTTTTATAATACTGAACCAGTATTTTATGTACTGATTGTTTTGTGTCCAAAACCTACATAATGAAAGTGAAGAAAACACATTACAATTTATTACAAAATTAATGTCATACAGTAGTGCTGTTTAGGGCATAAATAATTTCATAAATTACAAGAGCATCATTCAATCCGTATATCTTCACACCCATCTTGAATATTTTGACTCCCAAACTCACCCACTAGTTCATCAAATGTGTCAACATTTGGCATCCCTCTAGTAAATGGCTCACACTCAATTCTCACATCACCTAAGACATCATCACCAATAACATCATCATTATATTCTCTATTAGGCGCTGATAACACTACCGACCAACCATGATGCATCGGGTCGTCAACAAAAAATACTTGTTTGACTTGAGAAGCCAAAACAAATTGGTCATTCCTATGTCCAATTTTACTCAAATCTACAAGGGTAAATCCAAGTTCGTCGACTACAAGGCCGGAAGTACTATCTATCCAATCACACCTAAAGACTGGGATTGTAAACTTTTCGTAGTCAAGGTCCCAAATTTCTTGAATGACACCATAAAAACCCATATTTGAGAGAATTGGGTTTTTATCCTTGGCACTAGCAACTTGCTTGGTATGTGCAAGTAAATAAACTCCACTATTTTGAACTGTCCGCACATCATCTTGTGCCTTGATGTTAAATTTAACACCTTTAATAAGATAGCTCCTATATAATGGCACTGCCATGTTTGGACCAGCTGCTAGCCACCTTAAATTTTCTGATACCCCATGATTGCCTCCCTCATCAAGTTCACTTTGAACCTGCAAATTAATCATATCTTAATTCAATCTAACATAGAAAGAAGAAAATTAAAAGTTCAATATGTTATTGAATAACATATACCTTGAAGTGTAGCCATTGAATGAAAGTGCTATTGTGCTTATCTTGCAGCCACTTTGTTCTCTTTCTAAATTTTGGATAAGCGGCCTTGATGTGGATCATATGTTCCCTACATGACACGAAAAATTCAAGCATTACGGTCCCAAACATATAAGATAAACATAAGGAATTATTTAAAATAGAAACTTAAGGAATAAAACTCATACTCGATATAAGGTAGAACTTCCTCCGAATTCTCCAAGACATATAGATGTGCTTGGTTCAACAGGTCCCGATCAACTAAGCTCACTGTGCAACCTGATAATGGCTTTGAAACTCCTATCTTTTGACTTGATGGCACTCCAATTGTACTAATATCAGATAAATGTTCAGTGCAAAATTCTACAGCTTCTTCAGCTATATAACGCTCCGCAATGCAACCTTCGGGATTAGTACGGTTCTGAACATACCCCTTTAGAACTTTCATATATCTTTCGAATGGATACATCCATCTAAAATATACTGGCCCACATAGACGAACTTCTCTAACAAGATGTACTACTAGATGAACCATGATATCGAAGAATGAAGGTGGAAAGTATTTTTCAAGCAAACACAAAGTAACTACTACATCTTCTTCCAACTTATCTAGCTTGGAAACATCAACCGTCTTTGCACATATAGCATTGAAGAAGAAGCACAAATGAGTTATTGCATACCTTGCAGGCTTCTCCAAAACAGAACGAATTGCCACAGGGAGCAATTGTTGCATTAAGGTATGACAATCATATGATTTAAGGCCAAGAAGTCTTGAATCTTGTAAAGATACAAGATTTTTTATATTTGAAGAATAACCTTCAGGGACCTTCATACCATAGAAAGAATTGCAAACCGCTCTCTTCTCTGCTCTTGACAAATTCCAAGGCCCTGGAGGCAAACGAGTACTTCTTTCTTCATACTCGGGTTGCAAATCAGTTTTGACCCCCATGTTCAATAAATCTAACCGAGCAGCAATCCCATCTTTATTTTTTCCAGGGATCTCCAGCAATGTACCAATGATACTATCACAAACATTCTTCTCAATGTGCATAACATCGAGGACATGCCTCATTGGAAGGTATTTCCAATACTCAAGATCAAAGAATTTTGACTTCTTCTTCCAACAAACTCTGTCACCATCATTTTCACCTCCACCTCCCCCTTTTTTCGATCCCCATATGTAATTAATATCTTCAACCATATGCAGCACTTCTTCTCCCGTTAATGGCTCCAGAGGCGTGCCATATTCAGGTTTCCCATTAAAAGCTGCACGTTGCCTCCTATATGGATGATTGATTGGTAACCATTTTCTATGCCCAATGTAACAAATTTTGTGGCCATTTTTCAACCTGTGACTAGGTGTATCATCGCCGCATATTGGACAAGCTTTATATCCTTTAACAACACAACCAGATAAGTTTCCATAGGCGGGAAAATCATTAATGGTCCACAGTAATGCAGCTCTGAGTGTAAAATATTCTCCTATGTGTGCATTATACACTCCTCTAATCCCATCCCACAAAGATTTTAAATCATCAATCAAAGGCTCCAAGTAGACGTCTATATCATTTCCGGGTTGTTTAGGATCGGAAATCAATAAAGTCAACATTATGAACTTTCGTTTCATGCACAGCCATGGTGGGAGATTATAAGTAACTAAGATAACTGGCCAGCAACTATATCTGCTACTTAGAGAACTGTGGGGATTGAATCCATCAGATGAAAGAGCCAATCTCAAGTTTCTCGGCTCATTACCAAACTCGGGTCATTTATCATCAACAAGTTTCCAAGACGGGGAATCCGCCGGATGAGACATCTGACCGTCAATTGATTTTCTAGCAGCATGCCAAGTCAAATTCTTAGCTGTCTCATGTGATTGAAACATCCTTTTAAACCTTGGAATTGGAGGAAAATACCACAACACCTTCGCTGCCACACCCTCTTTCAAGAATCCATCTTTGGTTTCCTTCCACCTTGAGATACCACAAGTAGGACAATTAGTTGAATCTTCATACTCCTTCCTATACAAGATGCAATCATTGGGGCATGCGTGGATTTTCTCATAACTCAGCCCCAATGCACACAAAGTCTTTTTTGCCTCATACATAGAGGCCGGTATTGTATTTCCTTCTGGAAGCAACTCACCCTGAAGTATCAATAATTCTGTAAAACATACATCACTCATCCCATGTTTTGCCTTCAAATTATACAACTTCACTAATGCCGATAACTTGGTGTACTTTCTACAACCAGGGTACAATGGTTGATCTCCATCCCCAATCACATTAGCAAACTCATAAGGATCGGATCCCAAATCACCAAAATCATTATCATCCATCTCTATTTCTTCAGACACAAAACTGTACCTACTATGGTCATCATCTTCTTCAACATTTCTACTAGCATTACTAGTTGCAATTGGTTCCCAAGGTTCTCCATGAAATGTCCAATTCTTATAGCTTTGGTCAACTCCATTAAAGTATAAGTGATCCCTTATAATTCCAACCCCAAACAATTTCAAATTCGCACATTTAACACATGGACAACGGATATGCGTTGTGGTTAGAAGATTTTCTACAGAAAATTGCAAAAATGCTTCCACCCCTAACTCATATGCCTTCGATCTTTTATCCGAGTGCATCCATGACTTATCCATCTTGGACACTATATCCTATTATCTATAATAAGGTGAAAAGACAAGCAATGACTATCACTATAGCAGATTATATAAGGTTTTAATAGCAAATAATATAGTATACAGACGAAGGTTTTTAAACAACAACAGACGTATTACACATATATAGACGACGGGTTTTAAAAAAACGTCGTCTAATGCTAGCAAGAAACAGACGCCAGAGAACTTGAACCACGACGGTAGTTAAAACAAGCGTCGTGGTATATTTTTATAGACGACGGTTTGTTAAAAAACAGTCGTCGTATGCATAAAAAAGATTTCGAAATCTAAGTTTATTTTCAAGAACCCAGAATATATTCAGAACACAACATATACATTAATTTTTATGTAGGGTATTAAGAACACAACATATACATTAATACTAAGCACGAAACCAACATATACTAAGCATGAAAACATTAAATCCATTCCCGATTCATAATAACAGAGAGTATTAAAAGATCCGACAACATTAAACCCTAAACCCGATTCATGAAAACATTAAACATTAAATCCATTAACCCATACCGTCGACAACATTAAAAAATCACAAAACCCTTTAACACAGAACTGAATATCATTCAATGAATTTACAAGCATGAGATTAGGGTTTGCACTTACAGGTAGGCAGAGCTCACAGCTTATGGCCAACTTGGATTCGACGGAGTTGTAAACTTGGCCAACTTGGATTCGACGGAGAGACCAACTTTGAATTAGAGTTGAAGTGAGAGAGCGGAGCGAAATGTTTTAGGACACAGACTATGGTCAACTTGTATAAGAGTTAGAGCGAAATCTGAAAATTTTAGGTCAAGCTGAAATTTTTAGAAAGCGCGCTTTTTAAAAAACATCGACGGAAACAAAAACATAATCGTCGTTAAAAGTTCAACCTAAAAATGACGTCGTTGTAAGTATACTTACGACGCAAAACCAAACTACCGTCGTTAAAATGTCCAAAGAAATATGCCCTAAACCCTAATAAATAAAACCTAAATTATATATATTGTTTTTAAAAATAATTTTTCAAAAGGGATTAGGGTTTTATGGCCTAAAATATCTCGTCCATAAAACCCTAAACCCTAATCCCTTTTCTAAATTTATATAAACCCTAAACCATTAAAGTATAAGTGAGTTGTGACTCATGAAAACATTTTACTTTTTGGTGGTAATTTTAAATTTGTATAACTCAAACTTAATTTTTTAAAGCTTAAGGGGGAAGAAAATATTGCAATGACTTCATAGGAGTTGACATTGCATTTTTTGGATTTATTTTAAATTTATTATGAATATTTCGAATTAAATAGAATAAAATATTATTAATAAAACCCACAAACCACGTCGTTGTTAATAAATTAACGACGTTTTAACTAATATAAACGACTTAATTTTAATAACAAACGTCGTTTACAGTTCAAACCATGGCCATTTTTACAAATAAAACGACGTACAAACCATTTTCCACAACCTAAACTCTTAACCTATCGCCGTCTAATGTCAAGAAAACAACATCGTCTATATAACCAATAGCGTCGTTTTAACAATAATTTACGTCGCTTTTTAGAAAAATATGACGTTGTTATATGTGTACAACGTCATTTTAAAGAAACCACGGTTTAGAAATGCGCTCTTCGTAAATCATCAATGGAAAACAATAAAACCGTCGTTAAATATGACATCTATACCCTAAACCCTAAACCCTAAACCATAAAATATAAACCCTAAATTATATATATATGTTTAAATAATTATAGAAAAGGATTTATGGTTTTAGGGCCTAATATATATTAACCATAAACCCTAAACCCCAAAAATAAACCTTTATCCCCCTAAACCCTAAACCCTAAACCATTAAAGTATAAGTGATGTTGTGACTCATGAAAACATTTTTCTTTTTGGTGGTAATTTTAAATTTGTATAACTCAAACTTAATTTTTTAAAGCTTAAGGGGGAAGAAAATATTGCAATGACTTCATAGGAGTTGACGTTGCATTTTTTGGATTTATTTTAAATTTATTATGAATATTTGAATTAAATGGAATAAAATATTATTAATACAACCCACAAACCACGTCGTCGTTAATAAATTAACGACGTTTTAAATATTTATAAACGACTTAATTTTAAAACAAAACATCGTTTAAATTTTAAACCATGGCCATTTTTACACATAAAACGACGTACAAATCATTTTCCACGACCAAAACTCTTAACTTCTCCCCGTCTAATATCAAGAAAACAACGTCGTCTATAGAACCAAGAGCGTCGTTTGAAATACCTTTTACGTCGCTTTTTAAAAACTGTGACGTTGTTATGTGTCTACAACGTCTTTTTGAAGAAACTACGGTTTTTCACAACATGAAAAGCTCAACAAATTTGGTTCAGCATGATCTTGGGTTTTTCACAACATGAAAACCTCAACAAATTTACAGGGACGTTGACGTCAACAAAAACTTGCTAATTCTAACCAATTTTGTACAAAAACTTGTCTAATTCTAACAAAATTTGTACATTTTATAAAAATGTTTAAGTATGCTAAAATTCCTCTACTCCATATGAACACACACAAACTCTGCCCATTCTTTCCTAACTTCTTCAATGGCAGCTTGGGGGTATGGCGCTTGATCCTTTGCTTTGGCAAACTGCAGTCCATAAACAAAGATTAATCTCACAGACGACGCTATTATTCATTTACCGACGTAGTATATATATTCAACGACGGTATTTGTAATTTACCGTCGTTGATAATATAAAAACCCACATAAAAATAAATCTGAAAATTCCTCTTCTTACCGTCTTCTCAAATTCCAGGGAAGTATCCTTTATGATGTCTCTCATAAAGCGCATGACATAATACCCGCATTCTACACTGCTTGGTTGCTTTGGAGTGCTGGGCAGAGTTTTCCAAAGAGGTGTTTTACGGCCTACTCTGCCTATGTGTGTATTATACATTTTTAGAGCAGAGTTCACTATGTTTTTCCCATCCTCATCCACAACACGATTTCCAGGCAGTGGATCCAGAAAATAGACGGTCTCCTTCTTTGCTCTCACAATGATCAAGACCCAATGACGGCTGCACAAAATAAATATAAAGGTTAATAGTTTTATATGCAGAGCATCATACAAACAAAATCCTGTTTTTTGTTTGGAGACTAACCCTGGATTGTAAGGCATCATGAAAATCTGTTCACCATCTGTTTTTTGAAGACGACTGGCTACGATACGTGATCTTTCAGTTAATGAACCAGCGTCGGCACTAACTAGAGCAGGGTCTATAAAGCCAACCATATTCACCATATTTGCAGCTTTCAAATGATCAAATAGGCACCTAAATATATGAATTGAAACCATGAGTGTTTTTTTTTTCAACATAAAGGAGAGTGTCAAATGAAAATTTGATAAGGACAAACCTCATATAGACTGCAACTACAGTAGCCCCAATTTCCTCCATGCCAACAAATTGGGTAATATCTTCATGCAAGACGAAGGTATTACGATCTATGCCAAACACCTCCTTCTCAATTGTAAAGCTCATAGCCTTCTCCTGAGGCTTTAGTGTCGATTCAACATAACTACAAAGGGATTGTAAAGAAGATGGCAACTCCAGCTTTGAATAATCTGGTACTTCAGCATCCTGTTTGAAGAAATAAAGCAACATAAAGTGACGTGGTAAATAAATAAATACGACGGTTTAAATAACAAACCGTCGTCTGAAGTTAAGTTAAACGACGAGAAAAAAAATACCGTCGTAATGAATACTTTATTACGTCGTTTAAATAAAACCGACGTCTAATTCAAATGCAAAATTCATTATTAATATGAATTTACCTTTTCAATTTGCTTTTCTCCAACACTGGATTGCTGTTATAATAAATAAAGAGATATATATATATATAAGAAAGATTGTACAACAATTTAAACATTCAACTAAATAAAAAATGACGTGGAAATTTAAAACAAACGACGGTTGAAAGAAAATATAGACGTCTGAAAATTGAAAAACAAATGAAAAAGGCAAAGTTTAGAGAATTTACCTTTTCATCTTTCTTTTCTTCAATCTTTTCACCATCCCCAGATTTCTGTTATAAGAAATAAAGAAATATATATAAGACATAGTACAAAAAGGGCAAAAAAAAAAAAGTAAAAAAATTAAATTAAACCGACGTGGTAATAATAACAAATGACGGTATTTAAGAATTACTGACGTGTATATTTAATCAAACGACGGTAAATAATAAACGTCGTGGTATTTCATATACTACGACAGTATGTAAGCTTGTACAACAATTTAAACATTCAATTAAATAATTGCAGACGTGTAACATTCATTAAACGACGTTAAATAATAAACGTCGTGGTAATTCCTTTATTGAAAAAAAAATGAAAAATGCAAAGTTATGAGAATTTACCTGTTCAACTATCTCAAGTATCTTTCCTTCTACTCTCTTTTCTACTTCCCCGGATTTCTGTTTTAAGAAATAAAGAAATATATAAATGACCCTGTAGAAAAATTAAAACAAATAAATAAACTGTCGTGGTAAACATTAACAGAAGACGGTATGAAATAATTACAGACGTCTGAATAACATCAAACGACGGTTTAATAAAAAGCGTCGTGGTATAACTTTAACACGGCGGTAAATATAAACAGAGAAACAGAGAATTCAAAGTTCAAAGACGTTACCATTTCCTCCTGTTTTTCCCCATTCTTGGCAGTATCCTCCTCAAATTGTAGGGCTCTAACATCAAGTGCCCCAGAGCAGCTTGCTTTGTCCGACATTGGATTTTTGGGACTTTGCCCTTGGATTTGGGACAATGTATTCAGTTTCAGCACGCTTGGATCAAAATTGGGGATGAGTTTTGAAAGCCGACTCAGCAAATTTTCCCTCTCAGCTTCTACCAATTGCTTGGTCCTAGCCTCCATTTTCAAAGTCTCTTCTTGAAGGACAAGTCTTACACTTTCCTTCAATTGATCTGCAAACCTTACCTTCTGTTGTCTAGGTAAATTGAAGTATTGCTTAGGGGAAACCCCAGCCCCTACCCCTCTAACTCTTCCTGGATGCTCGGGACCCAAAGCCATTGTCAAAACATCATTGGTTCCTGATAGAGAAAGAGTGCCTTCAGAGACTTGCTTTTGCAAATCATCCTAACAAAAAGACATAATAAAAAGTCAGAATAAGGAAACAAACGACGGTTATTTATAAAAAATCGACGTAATATAATATTTCACACGACTGAATAACATAACAATCGACGTAATATAATATTTCAGACGACGCTAACTAAATACCGACGTTACTAATTTATTAACACGACGTCAATAATAAACCATCAACGTCTTATGATATAATTACAAAAAAACAGAGCATGGATTCCAGATTCAGACCTTTAACGACGCGTTTTAAAATATTTCGACGTAGTAAAACTTTTCACACGACGTAAAAATATAACAGCAAACGTAATAAAATTTTTAAAACAGAGTGAGTAGGCTTACAGTTAATTTTGCTTTCTCTGCAGTCTTTGGATCCGGGATGTTACCATGTTTGTCTTCTCTTGCTTTTTTCCATAAGGTAGATCGATCAATATCTAACCCAGGCATGATTTCCTTCAAGTCCTCCTTAAAACCAACATATCCTTTTCGAGACAATCGATGATTGTACTCGAGTTTCTCCCTCCTCTGTGATTGTTCTTCATGCACAGCCTCAAATTTTTCAGATAACCTTGAAGCTACAAAGGCATCCCATTGAGCTTTCTCTATGAATTTGTATGTTTCAGGGGGCTGCCTTAATCTATCCTGCTCCTTGATGAATGGAAGAATATGAAACCTCGTTAGTGTAGACTTGAAATCCTTCCATTTCTTGGCGGCAGAAGATAGCACCATTTGCTTGCCCCCTTTACCAACCACAAAAGCCATGTCAACGGCTTCCCAAATCTGCTCGTTTATATCCTTGGATATTTGAACCCATTTCTTGTCCACAAGTGGGACTCTGGAGCGTGCCAACACACCAATGTAGGACTGCATCTCATTATGTGCACGGCCATATTTACAACTCTAAGCTCCTTCTTCGAGGATTCATTTTTTTTCAAGCCAGACACCTTACTTTGGGATTGAGAAACCATGGTTACAAACAAATTAAACCTGCAAGTGAAAATATATCAGTGAAATTAAGAAAAACCACGACGATTATTTATAAACTACGACGTATTATAATATTTCAAACGACGTAAGAACAAAACAAGCGACGTAATAATAAATTTACACGACGGTAATTAATCACCGACGTGATAAAATATTACGACGACGTCAACAATAAACAACCGACGTCTTATGAGATAATCAAAAACAGAGTATTAAATATTACAACGACGTTAATAATAAAAATCACCGTGGTATTGAAAATAAAACGACGTAAATATTAATATACCGTCGTCTATACCACAAAAACAAATTAGGAACAACGTAAAATATTTTCAGCAGAAAAATAATTAAAAAGATTTTTGAAACAAAAACCATTGTTCAGAGAACTCAAACATGCGATGAATATATCCTTAAAAATAAAAAACAAAAAAAGGATGTCATTTTAAAAAACAACGAAGAACACTTTCACACGACACTAGGGTGACTGACGAACCGTCGTGGTCTATAAATCTAACCATGTAAATAACAAGCCACTGTTGTCTTATTTAGTTGAAGTAAAAGAACCAGAGTAGTGTTCAAACTTGGAAACTTTTCGTCTTTGTCTGCAAATTTTATCAAACTTGGAAAGAAAAAATGTAAAAAGATTGAAAAAAACGAAAATGATATGCGCATGCAAAACAGGAACAAAAATCCTTCCAGAAATGCTTACCCTTTGCTTGCGATGAAAGCTTTCTTCTGGAGTTTGGTGTTTCAGTTTAGAGATGAAGACGAAGAGGAGATGAAGACGAAGAGGAGATAAGCTTGAAAGTTTGAAACAGTTCTTGGAGAATGAAAAATGAGAGAAGCTTGAAAGTTTTTCTCGGGTTTGGAAACAGTGCAAGTATGGGTCAGGAACGCAAAAAGTTTAAAATAATAAAAAACCGTTTCATAAAAACGACGCTATTAATAGTATGCGCCCTAGTATGATACATTATACGGCGCTATTATTAACACTGCCCTATAATATTACTTTAAACGACGGTATGTTTTAATGAAACGACGTTTTTAAATCGAATTACACGACGCATGTTTCTTCAAAAAAGATGAATCGTCATTTTCCAATTTACCCAACGACCTTATATTCAATAATACCGACGTGAAACATTAATACCACCTCGTTTTAATTACTCATATCGACGTGTAAGTTTTTTAATTACACAATAAATTAATTTTCCAAAAAATTACAACGTCGTTTTTATATAGCGTCGTTGTTAAATAATTTATACGACCTTATTTTAAATTTAAACGACGTGTATGTTATATATAAACGTCGATAATGTAAAAAAACCGACGTGGTATAAAAGATTTGTTTATAAATAATGGGTTTTCTGTCTTTCTGTCGTCTTCATTTTTCAATTAGGGTTTCAACTTTTTCTCACCTCTCTGGAGGCACATCACCTCTCTGTCTCACCTCGCTTTCATTTTTCAGTTTGGATGTTGATGTGTGTGTATCTGAAAGACACAAACACGCACACATCATCTAAAAAATTGTCTTTCTGCACAGAAGGAGAACAAGGTCTGCATCAGGGCCAAGCATGGGTTTGCTACATCCTCCTGTGTAGCAAGGGTGGAACCAGCCTTAGAACCTGCATGGGTTTGCCGCCGCACTTGCCCGTTTGAAGGCATACGAGGGCACAACCCACAACAAGTTCTAAGTCTGGTTCCACCCTTGCTACACAGGAGTTTTGAAGAAACAGTTGATTTTGATGAAAATGGGAATCGAGGAGTGAGCTTTTCATACTTTGTTGATTTTGATTTTCTGAAATTATTAGATATTCATCTGTGGCTGTGTAGGAGCTTGAGAACAAGAGGAAGGAGAGGGCCCAGCTTGCATATGAGAGGAAGAAACAGTTGAACAAGCTGAGGTCTGCATCAGCCCTCTTTCTCAGCTCCTCCATGATGGGGTTCTCTGGGTTGATCTCCATGGTCTTCTTGCTCGACATGTACCCAGCCGCTCTGTTATCCCTCAAGGCCTGAGCCTTCATGATTCTTTCCATGTTGGCAATCTAGCACGGTCAGACGGTCAGACACCACAACCTTCTCCACTCTGTCACCCAAAACATCCTTCACAACCTTGCAAAGTCCCTCAAACTTCTCCTTCAACTCTTCCTTCTTCTTTGCCTCGTCTTCACTCTCATCAAGCTTGAGACCTTCCTTGGCGGCTGAGACAAGCTTCTTGCCCTCAAACTCCTTGTGAGAGTAATTGGCACAACATCCACTTCTAAAACATTGCCTTTGTTCATTCTGGTTCGATTATGATGAGGAACAGAGTTCATTCTGGTAATGATAGACGAATAATGGCATAAAATTTGTACGTCGTTAATTTAACAAACCGTCGTGGTTAGTACAATTATGCGACAGTAGAGTTATGGATACCGTCGTAGTATAGTATAATTAAAAAGTCGATAAATTTATATTTACAGTCGTGGTAACTTAATTTAAATCGTCGATTTTTTTTGTAATTAACCGTCGTAGATTCCTTTGAATTTATGCGTCGCTGACTAAGAAAATTGGGTCGTGTTTATTAATCAATTAACACGGCGTCTTATTTTTATATCGTCGTCTTTACTTTCTACGGCGGTGATTTCATAGATGCAGTCGTTGTTTTTAGGTTCATATTTAAACTCTGAAAATACCTTTGTAATAAGACGACTCTTTTTTTATTTGGTGCGTCGTGGTTTCAAAATATCTATACGTGTGCCCTTTTTTTAGGTGTTTAAAGTATGTTTCTACGACGGGTTTCTATTACCATCGTCTTTTAAAAAACAACGACGGTTTTTTGATTTACCGTCGTTGTTTACTGGTCGTCTTTTGCCCTTTTTGTAGTAGTGACATGTCGAAACACCAGATTGTTTAGCACTCTTCCAAGCAATAGCTGCTCCTGCCATCTTGAAAAGAAAACTTGAAGTAGAGATGTAATCATCCTCTGCTTTTCCAAGATTCGCATTAGCATAACCAACAAGCTCTAAATTCTCTATGCATCTGTAAATCAACATATAAGCCTTTGTTCTCTGAAGGTACCTTAGAATCTTCTTTCCAACTATCCAATGTTGCATTCCCGAATTTGACTGAAATCTCCCCATCTTGCTAGTGCACAAGGCTTGGTTTGCCCTTCTACACACTTGTGCGTACATAATGCTTCCAACTAGAGAAGCATACGACTTGTTCCTCATCTCATCTTCTTCTTCTTTATTCTTGGGGCAATGCTCATTCTTTAAATCTCCTTTAGCTAACAGAACTTTCTGTCCAAAACACATACTCATGTCAAAACGCTTGAGTATCATTTCAATGTATATTTTCTGCGACAGGCCTGGGAGGCCTCAAGCTTAGTCTCTCTGAATTTTAATGCCTAACACAAAAGCAGCTTCTCCCAAATCCTTCATCTCAAAACTGTTTGAAAGTATCTCTTTAGTGTCCTTCAATAAATTGTGGTCATTTGTAGCCAAAAGTATATCGTCGACATACAACACCAGAAAAATAAATTGGCTCCCACACTTCTTTAGATAAATGCACTGATCGTCTATGTTCTCCTCAAAACCATAAGATGAAACAGTTTGATGGCATTTGAAATACCACCTCTTGCTTGCTTGCTTTAGTCCATAAATTGCCTTGTCAAGTTTGCAAACCATATGCTATTTTCCATTTGCAAACTCTTTAGGTTGCCTCATAAAATTTTCTTCTTCAAGTTCTCCATTCAAGAAAGCAGTTTTTACATCCATTTGATGTAAAAGTAGGTCATAATACGCCACCAAAACCATAATGATGCGGAAAGAATCTTTGGTGGAAACTGGAGAAAACGTCTCAGTGTAGTCAATTCCCCCCATTGGGTGAATCCATTGGCTACCACTCTAGCCTTAAATATTTCGATTCTTCCATCCTTATCCTTCTTTGTTTTAAATACCCATTTTGAGCCTATCAGTTTCTAGCTCATTTGAGGTTCAACTAATTCCCATACTTGATTATTCTTCATACTTTCGAGTTCATTCAACAACGCTTCCCTCCATTTGTCTGCATTTTGACTCTCCATAGCTTCTTTACAACTTGTTGGATCAGCCTCATCTCCAATGTCAAAATTTGCTTCTTGTAAGTACACGTAATTTGAATTTGATGTGGATCTTCTTGGTCTGTCAGATCTCCTTAGTTGCACTGATTCTTGTGGATTATCCAGCTCAGAATTCTCCACAGCTTGTTCTTGTTGATGAACTGGTTCTTCAAACTAAGGAGGTTCCAATACAGTTTCACTTAAAGGAATCAAGGGTGTAACATGTTGTCCATCATTCTCGATCACAGCTATATCTCCTTTTTCTTCAAAAATAAAATCTTCATTCCCAGTAGCATTCTCCTCATACTCTACAAACTTTGCACAACCAGTCTCAACAATTTGGATACCATAATTTGGATAGTAAAATCTAGAACCCTTTGCCCTTGCAGGATAACCAATAAAATGATAGAGCTTCTTCTCTTGAGGGTTATAGGCTCTAACTTCAGCTTTGCAACCCCATACATGAAGGTGCCGCAGGTTAGGCTTTCGGGAAGTCCAAATTTCGAAAAAATGCCTGAGGTACGGAGTTACTAGGCACTCTATAGTTTGTTGTTTTGATCACCTCTCTCAAAAAGCGTAGGCAAATCAGTTTTGGAAATCTTGCTAAGAACCATGTCCTTCAAAGTTCGATTTCTTCTCTCAGCCACACCATTCTGTTGTGGAATTCTTGACATTGTGTACTAAGCAGCTATTCCATTTTCTTGTAGATATTTAGTAAAAATGTCTAGTACGTCTTCCTCCTTCATCAAATATCCATCATATTCACCCCCTATGTCTGACCTCACAATATTGATCTTTTTTTCAAGTTGTCTTTCTACTTCAATTTGAAATTTTTTGAACATTTCAAAAGCTTGAGACTTTTCTTCTATGAGATATAGATAACCAAAATGAGAATGGTCATCTATAAAGATGATGAAATAGCGATTTCCATCAATTGTTTGATGATGGAATGGTCCACAAATGTCTGTATGGATGATTTCTAAAACATCACTACTCTGAGTTTTACCTTTCCTTTTAGCCTTAGTGAGTTGTCCTTTAACACATTCAATACAAATTTCGTAATCACCAAAAAGCAGTGGTGGCAAGACTTGTTCTTTAACAAGAATTTTCATTCTTTCCTTTCAAATGTGCCCTAACCATCCTTGCCATAACCTAGTGGATGTTCCTTCGCTTCAAATCTTTTTCTCACACGATTCAGCTATTAAAACTTCACCATCTTTATTGTAATTGAGACGATATAATCCAACTTTATTGTCTTTGAATTCTGAGATATAGTTTTAATAATCTTGAAACAAAAAATAAATTTCTCTTTATTTAGGGTACTGAAACTACATCATCCAACTCTAAAATAAATCTTGAATCCAACTTAAAATCAACTACTCCAATAATATTTAATGAAAACAACAGGTAGCTATCTAATCCTCCTTGTCACAAGGTGATGCCATGAAAGTGTTGTTCTCCCTAGCAGGGAACGGGTCAAGTACCTCTATCTTCCTATTAGTGGTGGTATCGAAAATCTCAACACGTGATTCAAGTTGGGGCGTAGGTTTCACAGACTGCACTTGGAGATTCTTGTATCAAAGTAGCTTATTGATGTTTCGTCCTCTCCCATAAGTTCATACACTGAGCTTTACAGCGATCCTAAGATTTCTAAGACTGTTCTTTGCAGCCGTGTATATCATTATGGGTCCTCCATAAAGTCGACAACGTCGCTGCGCCTTAACCCTTTTTCGCTCCAGCTCATCTTTGTTCCGCTTTTTTAATTAGCTCCACTATATTCTTTCCTAGATTGCCATTTGTGACAAGTTGACACGGGTGACACCTATTAAAAGCCAAATACTTCTCCTTTTTCTCAAACTTTTGGAGTTGTTCTACAAGATACATAAAACGAACAAATAACTTGAGTGAGATCACAATTGATTAGTGAGTGTTTCAATTTGCGAGAAATTGATTGAGGGAGTGTTCAAAGATGTAAGGATTTGCAAAAGAAAAGCATAAATAATTTCCAAGAAACTGATTCTCAATTTGTTAAGAGAAAACAGTTTTTCTGTTTAACTTTATTCACAAAACTAACAAATAACAATGCAAGCTTCCTAAATTAAGTATCACACCTTTGTGGCAAGAGATTACTTATAGCTTACACAAATTACATGTTATCTTGTGCCATCACAAACAAATTACAGGATAAATTCTATTTGTTGAAAAAACATATCAAGTAATTTAGGTATGATGCAATTTTTTGGTTATTTCTTTAGGGTTTAAGTATTTAGATTTGGTTTTGTTATGAAAAGTTTGTTGATTCTCATAACAAAGACAAACACCACTCTAGCTCAAAAAATAACCAAACAAACACAATTCAAGAAAGAAAACCCTAAATTGCAGTGAATAGTAATTTCTGTCGTGAATAGTGTTTTTGGGGTTTTTGGTGTCCGTTTTTGACGCAAAATACCTTTCTTAATAGGGAATGACCTAATTAACAAAACTCACAGCTTTGCTTGTTTTGCTGTGAGATATGGGCATTTTTAGGGTTTTAAGGTCATTTAGTAGGTGAAAACGTGTTTCAAGTTTTGAAGATATGAAAAAATCAAATTAAAACATGCTTTTCCAGATTCTTTTATATTCTTGATATTTTAGAAAACATGTTTAATCCATCTTCAAATTTTAAAGATAACCAAAACCTCATCATGGCATAAACAGATAAGAAATCGTAATAGACATGCTTGAAAAACGATTTTAGTGTGTGCGAATAACCATGTGCTCTAATACCAACTGTTAGATTTCTTTATATACATGTTCAAGATCTTTCACACAATCTGAAATACGTAAACACATACCTAGAGCCATCTTCCTTGAGTACACGACCTCTGAACTCATTTAATCACAGCAGCAACAATCTTAGCAAAACAGGAACGGCTCAAGACTTCTGCTCTCTCTCAGAATCTGTTTCAGTTCTCTCTTTATGATGAGAATAGGGTTAGAGAACATGTATGATGAGAGCAGGGCCTTAAGCTTATAAAGGGCTAAGTCAAGTCGTCTCTACTCATCACCGAGGGCCGACTTGACTAATCTTCCAAGCCCACCAAATCGATTCACACAAAAGGAAATAAATAGGATCCCTTAATCGGCTTCAAAACCTTTCCTTATTCCACAAGGTTTTGGGCCTCAAGGTATAACTTAATTTAAACTCTTATCAAAACCTGATATAACTTAGTATCTAATGCACCGATCTAAATAGGAAAACATAACAAGAACGACACATGGGCTATGACTATCCCTAATATTACCCTTATCTAGCAACTCCTCCACTTGACGACGCAATTTTTCGTGCTCTTTAGGACTCATTTGGTAGTGTGGTTTACGATCAGTGCATAATTGTTTTGTACCCTTATATCTTATGATTTAGTTATATTTTTTAGTTAAACTTGTTCTTTTAATCTCTTTTGTTTTTGTTTCAGTGTATTAAGCTTTAGGACTCATTTAATGGAGACAAAGAGCTTCAAGATCCATGTTGTTCCATAATTTTAGGAATGGAGGAACAAGCACAAAACCAACCTACAAGCATACTGCAGTGCATTGTCATGCATTACCTACGCATGAGCTAATTGTTTTTGGTGGGGAAGTAAGGTAAAGTTGGTGAAGTAGGTATTGTAGGTAAAGGAAATATTCAAATCAGATTTTTACTTCCCTTAAGCCTATAAATAGTGAGGTTCTCTAAGCTTACAAACACACCCCAAGGGGGATAGGTCCCAAACATCTCTCTGGAGCTCCTCTCCCTACTCTCCCTCAAATTCTCTTAGTTTTTCTTTTAACAAAACCCTTTTGCTAAATTTTCCTTTATATTTTTCTTAGTTGTAATTTATTTTTCATTGTCATGTAATTTATTTTACTCGGTCGCTCTATGGCCTCCAGTTGCTTTTGCATGTCATTAGAGTAAAAATCTACCATCTTTGATAGCTTTTCATTCTTTAGCTACAATAATTCCAGCTAGTGTTGCGTCTCGTCTGCCGTCTTTGCCCTTTCCCAATTTAAACTCCCTATAGCATGCTGACAATCTTCAACCAAACTCCCCTCTGCTACCAATTGAGCTCTTAGCACCTGCACCTCATGAGATTTCACAATGAGGTGATGCCCCACACTTGTGGCAGATGCCGCACTTTGCATGCTCAGTGTCATGGCATCACTCACCACCCGATTATCATCCCTCGTCCCCAACATGCGCACATCATTGGGAGTCACCAAACTCCTCGCAACTCCAATGGCAACATTGTTGTCAAGGAGTAAAGAGTCGTTTACGGTAACTAGTCGTCGTGAGGAAGCAAAGTAGGGCATCCACACAGGTGTATCTCCTTGTCCACATGTTTGTGTTGGCAAAGCTAGGTTGAGATCTAGTGAAAATGGTAAGGAAGACGACATTTTTCTTCTTTCTAATTTCTTTCTTCTTCTTGTTTTTTTTCTTTTTTCTCTCGTTTCTTTTTCTTTTTTATTTTCTTCTTTCTTTTCTCTCTTCTGTGCGGTTGTGATTTGTTTTCTAACCTCGTTTCCTTTTATAGACGAACCCCAGCCACTGCAGCTTCCTACGTATTTCTGATTTTTCTTGCGTTCCTCCAAGCTTACAAACACACCCCAAGGGGGGGAGGTCTCAAACATCTCCATCTCCCTAGAGCTTCTCTCCCTTCTCTCCCTTCTCTCCCTTCTCTCCCTTCCTACAATTTAACATACATTTTTAAGAAGTCTATAAATTTCTAGGAGTATTTAGTGAGGGTTTAATATATATATATATATATATAAAGAATCTTACCAAAAGAAAAAAGTATATATAGAGAAATCTTTGTTGAATATAAAAACTTAAGGAATTTATATAATGGTAGGTTAAATGGTAGGTTTTATGGAGTTTAGAAAACTTTTTACCGTACCTACAAAAACCATTGAAATATCTCTACATTTCTTTCAATCGATCTCATTCATATTCTTGACTTCTCCTACATTTACTAACACATAGGCCGATTGAAATTAAAAAAATATGTAGGTTATACATCAGGCTTCGTAAAGCTAATACTTGAAAAAATTAGGAATTATATTGATCATGGGGTAGTTGATCCAAAATTCTAATTCCTTATCTCACCCTATTCATAACTTCGCTCATTCCAAGTAGTTGAAGAAGTCATTAGATCATCATAATCACATCACCTTTGTTGTACTTACATCATATTTCAAATCTAGCATGCGTAGTACATTAGCCAACATAGAATTTTATCATTAGAGCATCCACAATGGTTGTTTAATAGTTTAATAGTTCAATAAATTGATCTTTTTTGACATCTATTGAACTGCAGTTTTACGTGCAATGTTACAATTCAATAGCTTAAGATAAATAGTTATATCTACTTACACGTTTTTTTACATACTCAAATAAAATAAAAGGGATAAATTTAATAACACTAAAAATGGTACCATTGCAATATTCTCAAAGAGATCTTTAAAAAGAGACCAGTTTTGAATATATTTGAAAATATGTATATTAATTGATGTATTTTTTCTATTACATTGAACTATTGAACAACCATGGCAGATGTTCTTAACAACATAATGCATTAATTGCTATATTTTTTGTTTGTGCTTAATAAATCACGGTCGTAAACTGACCGAAGGGGCTTCCTCTCGGCCCTAGCACTCAGTCATAAACTGGAATGTGGCGTTTCGTCAGGCGCTTTGCCTTCCTAAACATGAAAAGAAAACTGCAAAGGCATAATCATCTCGGCCTTGCAACCGCGGTATCACAGGCCGAGGCCGAAGAATGAAGGAGACACGGCCGAAGTTATTAAAGTTAAAGTCCCCACATGACAACAAGGGCCTACACTTCATTAAATGAAGTAACGCCTCTGACTAGCAAACCCACTGGCTGCAAAGAGGCATTTAATGCACGAGGGAAGAGGTGAAGTGACTGAAGTCAGGGATTGGTGATGGAAATCAGGGTGGTTAAGCACAGACATTCTTACAAAAATTCTTACAGCTTGAGGGATTAGGTCACCAGCTATCAGAGCATTAAATGGGGTCACACCACCATGCTTCACGATCCCAAATGTCGATTGGACTACCCACTTGTTCTGATCAGGCTCCACCATGCAGATTTTCAGCATCGATTACTCCTCCAAGAGCTCTTCCTATAAATACCAAGCTCGAGCTACACTCAAAAGGTTCAAACACCAAACTAAAAGCCTCCCACGGAGCAAATTATATTTTCCTGTAATGCACTTTCAATACCTTTACTTGCTTTCCTAGGAGTAGTGATAGATTGTAAGGAAAATCCATTCATCAATATATCATACGACCATTGATTTTCAAGGCGCCGGAGCACCATCTCTGTTACTCGCTCATTCACCCCATATATCATACGACCGGTCGCTCCCTGAGCAACGCACCTGAGAACCGCCCAAAACCCACCATCAACACCACCACTAAACGGCCTTGTAGCTCAGGCTGTGAACCTGACGGCCGAGATCAGTTCCTCTCTTGGCCACAATCGTTTGATTAAGAGTCGAACTCAAACAGGCGCATCACTTAAACATTTTATCCAAACCACATCACCATCTTGACGCACGGTAGACCTTGCTGGCACGCCCGCGCACAACCGCACTGCATCCAAAAGAAGGACGTCACGTGTTAACGCATATCCCCTCGGCCTAGAGCACCAGGCCGTGAGATTTGCACAGCCAACATTGTTTTATATTTTTTATTGGAATATTGGTCCCATGGTTAGTGTTACATGGCACTATGCACCAAGCACAGTCTCAGCCACTTGCACACTCACACACAGATAATAGACACAGTACAATTTACAGGGCAACACCCCCAACCTTTCGTTGCACAAGACAAGGATACACTTTGCCTAGACACTTAGTAGATCAGGACATGCACTCTGCTGTCTTACTTCCTCGTCATATCTACAATGCATACACTCAGGCCTATTTATAGACCCATTACAGTTGACAACCCCATCTGCTTAGGTGATGTGTCTGTCATGCATGCAGCCACCATGGCATAGGTAGTTTTCCTCCTAAAAACCGCCATGTCATTTATCCCACTAAGAAACCCATGAACTCCTATTCTTAAGGCTTCCTTTTTGCTCGTGGTGCCATGTGTCAATGTCAAGGCCATGTCATGCCATCATCCCATGTTGTAGCTTACAAAGGTGCAAGGTAACCGCCCACTCCTTCCACTACTATTGCCTTCGCCACATGATGCATCCCATGCATGCCACTCCACCCACTACCATGCATAATCGCCCAGACATGCCCTTAAATCTCGCTGCACATCTATTGGAATTTCTCCCCACAATTGCCAATGTAACTGGCCACACAATTTGCCAGCAACTGCCCACTTGATCTGCCAGTAATTGCCCACACAACTGCCCATGAAACTACCAGCATGCATTGCCTGCTGCTGCTGCTGCCTATGTGCGTTGCGCGCTCACTACTACAAAAAGTGAAAAAGACAACGGTAGAACAAAATACCGTCTGTGTTTAGAAAGACGACAGTAATAGAAAATCGTCGTGGATAAGTGACTTAAACAACTAAAAAATGGAGGCCCGCTTGAATATTTTTTTAAAACGATGCACCCAAATAAAAAAGCGTCGTCTTATTAAAAAGGTTTTTTTCATAGTTAAAATCTGACCAAAAACAACGACAGCAGGTATGAAGCCATCGACGTAGAAAGTAAGGACGATGGTACAACAAAAAAGCTGCCGTATAATATAATGGAATCCACGTCGGTATATTACAAAACAACGCCGTGTTAAATCAATGTACCATGACACAAAACATACAGGACTGAGAACACTACCACTTATCTCATATTTTTATGACATTTTCTCAGCAGCAAAAAATAAACAATAATAAAACCACACAAGATCATCAAACAGAAACATGTATGCGAACCAGAATCTCTTTGCTACCTTCTCCCTTTTCTTTCTTGCCTTCTCTTTTCTTGCACTCAGCTTTTCTTGTCTTGAACACTTCTCTTTTATTTCTTTGTCAAAGGGGGAACAAAACTCCAACTTTGCCCACTTACAGAAGTAATTTGAATCACAAGCTCAAATACCCCTTTCGAGAAAGCAGCAGCAAAACCCACTTCCAAGAAAATTAATTTGATAAAGACGGCAACTTTGTCCTTATATAAATACCGCCATCTAATTTTACAAAACCACGGCAATTATTTATTACTAACCAAGTCGGTTTTTTAGTTATAGGGACGTTAAAATAAGATTACCACGTCGTAATTTGTTAAATTAGCGACGTATAATATTTATTTACCACGTTTTGAAGTTCCGATTACTGTCGTATTTATTCGATTTATACGTCAGCCTTCTCTGTAAACCGCCGTCTTAATTTTTATTGCTTTTTAAGATTAATTTTTTTATATATTTTGTTAGCCTACGCTCCAACACTTAGATAATATCTTTCTTAATATCTTCTGACCTTTGCATTTCTAAATAGACTGCATGGGTTTTGCAGAAGGAAAATCATCAAACATACAGGACTGAGAACACTACAACTTATCTCTTAATTTTATTTCTTATAAGAAAAATCACGACGGTTTATATGGAAAACCGTCGTCACAATTGGGGTCGTATAAATATAAACAACCACGATATTTTCGTAAATTAAGGCAATGACCTTTAAGACCAACAACGTCGGTTATGGATAAAATGACGATGTGAAAACATGAAATACCACTTCTTCCATAGTAAACTTTTGTCGTGTATTGCCCAGAGAACCACGTCATTTTCGGAATACCAAAGAAGTTGTCGACTTTTAATTAACCACGACGATCTACTAAAACAAGGTAACGTTGAATTTGAATAACCACGTCGGTTTTATTTTACTAAGGGTCATTGAATGTAAGTATATAACGACGGTTTAGATAAAGAAGCGCTGTCATAACATATAATATCAGGTCATTAAAAGTAAACTTCTGTGTTATAAAACTTAAATAACCACGTCGGTTTCGGAATTCCAAAATTCTTTTGGCTTTATTAATAACCACGTTGGTTCCTACTAGTTTTGCGTCATTATAACTACATACTAGGGTGGATTTTAATAAAACTGTCATGTTATTGAACTCTGGGAAAATATATAAACTTTTTCGTCACCTGACCTAAAGTTCTACGTTCTCTCTCACCGATAAAATATCTCAGTTTCCTTCTCAGTTCCCAAAAGCAGCTTCGTAAGCATCATCGTCTGAATCTCGTCATGGTCATCGTCTTCGTCTGCAAATCACCAAAGTTAACATCGGAAGGAAACTTTCTTTGCACGCCAAAGGTTTTTTCTCAATCTCTTTTCATTTTTTTCAATTTCATTTGAAGAGGGTTTTGAAAGAACGAGTCTGGAAACAAGACTCTGTCAAAATGACGAAATCTTTCACTGGTTTGATAAAATTCATTGGTTCATTACCCTCACGACTCCTAAAGACGACAATTCTGTCTTGTTTGCGACGTTAGAATCGACACACCACGACGGTAGTTAAATCCGACCTAATGCAATTGCACGACGGTGGTTAATAACCATCATGGTGTGACCATTAATACGTCAGAAACAAGATAAAACCGTCGTCTCTTGGGAGAAAGAACTCCACCTTTTTCCTGTATCACCTCTCAGTAAGACGATGGTTGTCTTTTGTTTTGGACGTGTTAATGTGTAATCCACGTTGGTTTTTAGACTTAATAACTGACGTGGTGTAACAATTAACACGACATGAACGACATAAAACCATCGTCCTATTGTCATACCATGTTTGGTGAGAAATGTTAACAAGACGTTGGTGTTTTCTTGATAACGTCGGGGTATTGTTTGTACGACGTCAGTGTTGTTTGACAACCGTCGTCCTAAATTCAATATCATGGTTGTCTTTTCTCGACGTCTTTTATTTAATTTTACATCGATCTGTTTAATTAACCGTCATTGTTTCTCTTGCAGGTTAATTAAAAATGGTTTCGAAATTTCAAAGCAAGGAGGCTCAAGTGTCAAAAGGTCATAGCAAGGACCTTGATGCAGTTTCAAAGGCTCCAATGGATGAAGCCAAATCAGTTCAAAGCAAACCCGCGAAGAGGATGAGATTTTCTTCAACCTCTGATAAAGACCCTAGCTCAGCCACATTTGTTGAGGAGCCAAAATCGACTCGCGGTATCAACACAATGAGCCATGTTGTGAAGAGGAAAATTTAGAAGATTAAGCATGTGGTTGAGTTCAAGAAAAGAGGCAGACTACATGGCAAGGCTGCTGTTGAGATGCAGTCTTACATTGGTGTTTAGGCACGCACCAGGGTCCCTCTTGTGGACAAGAAATGGACTCAATTGCCCAAGGACCTGAAGGAGAAGATTTGGGAAGCTGTTCAAATGGCCTTTGTTATTGGGGAAGGGTGCAAGAAGATGGTCCTATCGTCTACCACCAAAAAATGGAAGGACTTCAAGTATACCTTAACTAGGCAGTATATCCTTCCATTCGCAAATGACAAGGAGAAGTTAAAAGAACCCCCTGAGCTTTATAAGTTCATAGAGAAATCGCAATGGGATGCCTTTGTAGCTTCAAGGTTATCCCCAGATTTTGAGATTGTGCATTTTGTGCAGAAACAGAGAAGGGAAAAATTGTAGTACAACCATAGGTTGTCTAGAAAAGGGTATGTTGGTTTGGAGGACCAATTGGAAGAAACCATGCCCGATGAAGAAATCAATCAATCTCTGCTATGGAAGAAGCTAAGAGAAGATAAAAAGGGAAACTTCCCTGATCCAAAGGTTGCATAGAAGGCAAAATTAATCGTAAATCTCAGTAACTCTGTTCTAAATTTGAAAAACAGAGTGTTTATTTTTCGTATAGACGTCACATGTTTAAATAACCGTCGTTATAACTTTAACACCACGACGGTCTCTATTTAACGCCGTTTAAAAGATAATAGCACGTCGGTTTTTGCATGAATTAGATGTCTAGATTGAATTACTACGACGGCTTATATTCCTGAGACGGCCGTCTTTTTTTAAAGTTTTTGAACTACCTTCATTTACTCACGCACACACTCTCCCTCTCTCTATCTATTTCTCTGAAATTTGTGGTGCACAATTTCTGGAAAAGAATGCATATTTTTGATAAGTTTTTTCACCTCTACATTAAAATTTACGATGTTTTATCTCATATAGACGTTAGAATTGATATACAACGACAGTATGTTACTACCGCCGTTTGAAATTATGTACTACGTCGGTTGTTTACAAAGTCCGTCATCTTAATTGAAATACTATGACGGTACAGGTTTTTGATTTATTTCTATTTATCTTTTTATTGCTTTTGAATATACGACGAGTTTTTTCTACCGATGTTGGAATTGTTACACAACGACGGTATTGTAATACTGACGTGTGAAATCAATACTACGTCTGTTTTTTTTTTTAAAACCATCATTGTAACTTTATTATTATGTCGGTTGATTTATATGTTTTACCATATGTTCAATGTCTAACACTCTCTCTCTCTCTCTCTCTCTCTCTCTCTCTCTCTCTCTCTCTCTCTCTCTCTCTCTCTCTCTTAGGATGATTTGCAAAAACAAGTCTCCGAGGGCACTCTGATTATATCCGGGAGCAATGATATTTTGACTCTGGCTTTGGGAACCCCCGAGCATGGTGGGTCAGAGGAGTTGGAGCTGACGTTTCCCCAACTCAATTCTTCAATTTGCCGAAACAGTAGAAAGTAAAATTTGCTGACAAATTGAAGGAAAGTCTTATGGAGGCAATCAGAGAAGAGACATTGAGAGTTGAGGCTAGGTCAAGGGAAAATGTTTTGGAAGCAGTTAGAGGATAGAGGGAAATTATGTTGGCACAATTCCGTCAACTAATTCCTAATTTTGATCCCAACATGCTGAAAACACCAATTATCCCAATTACCCCAATTCCTGTACAGCTTCAAGAACAAAGCCCCAAAAATCCAATGTCTGACAAGGCAAGCTGCTTTAGAGCCACTAATGCCAGACCCCTAGTTTTGGGGGAAGAAGATCCAGAGCTTGATGCTGATACTGCTGAAAAACAGCATGATGAAATGGTAAAATCTCTAATATTTTCTTTTTCTACTTTCTAAATTTTAAATAGATGTCGCTCTTTTAAATATCCGATGTTACAATTGCAAAACAAAAGACATTACATATGTACCGACGTCTGAAAACCATAATACGTCTGTTTCTTCCAAGAACTGTCGTTGTGAGTGAAATACCACGACACTTTTACTTGTTTTGCATTATATTATGCCTTGAAAATAACAACGGTCTTTTTTTGCCGTCGTCTCATTCTTTTATAAACCGTCGTCTATTTCATTAAAGCATTCACTGCATTTTAATTAGACGACCTTTCTATAGTGTAGCGACGTTAGAACATTTACACAGCGACGGTTAAGTCTTTACCGTCGTCTATAACCTTTACTCTGTCAGTATGTTCTAGAAACCGTCGTTTATATTATATACCACGTCGGTTTGGTTGGTATAGTTAGAGTCGTTTATTTTACTTGATATACAAACTAACTTGTATTTCTTTATTTATTTCTTGTGACAGGATCTCTCAAAGCTAGACATGCCACCTCCTCTGTTAGCCCTATGCCAATTTGTCCAGACCAAGTTGCATCCTGCTAACGAGCTTGTTAGTGTTCACATTCCAGAGGAAGTGTTTGGCACTGAGCATGATACCTTCCTCTTGTGTGAAGATATTTTGCAGTTTGGTTCCATGGTTGAGATTGGAGCCACAGTGATTGCAGTGTACATGAGGTAGTTCTAGAAATCCTATATTTTGTTTTACATTTATCTTTCTTTTAAATTAAAATCTCATTTAATTGAATTTCATATATTTAGGTACCTATTTGACTATTTTAAAATGGCAAATATGGTAAACCTTGTTGGGCTTGTTGACACTGGACAAGTCAGCTCCCAATCTGGATCTCTATCTCACCTTACAAAACAACTGTTAGATGTCCTGAAAAAAGCAGATAGGGATCAATTTTTCTTGGTCCCTTATAATCTAGGGTTAGTCCCCTTAACTATTTAAAGTATTTTCCTTGTAATATTTTTCTTTGTACTATTTAACCTATATGGATCATTATTTGTAAGGGTCATTGGGTGTTGATAATTGCGAGACCAGCTAAGGAGACTGCCTATTATATGAATTCACTGCCAAACCGCTCTGTTGACGATGACATGAAAAATATAGTGAATACGTAAGTTGATTTATTCCAATCTAATATTTTTTTTATACGGCCAGTTGAATTATACGACTGTTCTTTTTTAATACTGACGTTATAATGAAAATACAACGGCAGTAATTTAATGCTGACGTTTGAAAAATTTACTACGTCAGTATTTTCTCTAAACCGTCGTCTTTATTGAAATACCACGTCATTTGTGTTTTTCATTTAAGAACGTTTTAATTTTTTTTGTTCAACTTTCATTTACAAACAACTTTTGGTTATACGACGTTTTTCCTTCGTTACCGACGTTAGAATGTTACATAACGACCGTAGTTTCATATCGCCGTATGAAATAAACTACTACGTCACGTTTTTTAAAACTCTGTCGTCTTCACTGATTTACCGTAACGGTTAATGTTTTTGATTTAGATTTTTCGTTTTGTCATTAGCACTTTTTGTTTTCTTGAATCAGTTCAATCAGAGCGTATAACTCTCATGTAGGCAAACACTCACGGAAAGCAGGAGCCATATGGAAAAATCTACAAGGCACTCCTCAACAACTGACAAGTGTAGAGTGTGGCTATTACGTGATGCGTTTCATGAGAGATATAATTCATGATCTAGCCCTAGCATTTGAGAAGAAGGTAAAAGGCAAAATTTAAGATATAATTTCTTTATTTTACTACAACGACTTTTTCTTTAAAAACCGTTGTTTTTATCCTTCTAACACGTCAGGTTTTTCATTTATTTTGCAGTTTGAAAAGAAAAAAGAGCCAGTAGAGTATACACAACAAGATATGGACGAAGTTAGGCTGAAATGGGCAGAATTCATAAACAAACAATTACCGAAATGATAAGTGATGTAATTTATTATAACAATGTTTAGGTATATTTAATTTAATAACAATGTAAATAAATTTTTTTCATCAATTGAGCAATCATCAAAAAAAATTAAATTTTTTTTTGAACTTTTTTTTGTTTAGGATATTTATGTCTTAAAATGAATTACAACGAGAGTAAATCATGAAAAATAAATTTACTTCCCACAAACCGCATCTCATTCACATTTACACGCCCCAAATGTATAAACAATCGCCGTCTTTCTATAGCGGGAAATAAAACATCGACAGCAATTCATAAAAACGCCATGTAAAATGAAAAACACGGCGGTTTATGTACAGATATGAGTTATGAGAAAATCCACTTTATTATATATGTGTACCGATATACTACGTCCGTTAGTACAAAAACATCGACGTCTTAAAGACATACAACGGCGGTTAGCTTTCAAAATTTCACTTTGTATATGTAAACAACGGCGGTAACTACTTTAGAAAACACGTTGTAAATACAATCCACGTCCGTTATACAAAACAAGATGACGTTGTAACATAATAACCCACGTCGGTGATTCAAAACAAGATGACGTGGTAACATAATAACGTCGTTTTGTGTCCTTTTCGACGTCTAAAATTATGACGATGTTTTGTGTTGGTTAACGTCGTTGAAAAGGGATCCAACGTCAGTTATGTCGTTGTCATTTCATTTTAATATGACTTTTATATTTTATTTAATTCCTAATATTCATAATAAATTCAAAACTATTTCCAAAAAATAAACTGACAACTACCATGCACTCATTGAAATATGGGAGTTTCACTAAAACACCCAAAATGGGGGCTGAAATTATAAAAAACCCCAACACCCAAAACACTTTATAAACACACCCAAAACCCATCATTACACACACTCAAAACCCATTTATAAACACACCCAAAAAATATACAATTGTTGATTGTGGGGTTAATTTTGGGTGTGTTTCTATGTTTAAATAGTGTTTGGGTTTTTTTATAAATACATGTCTAGAATTGGGTTTATTTATAAATATCTATTGAAATATTGTCTCTCCCCTAAAGCTCTAAAAAATATAATTTTACAAATATTTTTTTTATTGTATTTAATTACTAATATTCATAATATAATATTTAAAAAATCCGAAAAATAAACCGACAAATTTTATGCACTCATTGAGACAATATCTTGCCCGTAAAGGCCTGAAAATTTTAATTTTAGTTTTCAAAATTCAAGTGATAACAAAAGTAAAAAAAAATTAGAGACAAAGCACGATAGTCCTTATACTTTTCTTAACATAACCCTTGGTGCCATAAATTCAAAATTATGAAATCCAGATTTTAGCCTACTATTATAGAAGGCATTATTGTAAGGAGTCCGTAGCAATTTTCGCTTCATTTTTCTCATACTTGTGTATTTTTTTTATAATTATTGTAAAATTTAGGGATTAGGGTTTATTGAAACGACGCCGGTTTTCTCTCTGTTTTTCGTTAATTACGCGCATTTGAATCCCAGGAAACCCAAACCCCATCTTATTATTTAATATTTAAGATGTCAGTTTCTTAAAAGGCGACGTAAAAATAATTTACTACGACGTTTCCTTTATATGAAGACGTAGTTTCAGTTTACAACGTCGGTTATGTACATAAATCGTCGTCATAAGTTGAAATTAAATGTCGATATCTATGTATTTACCGTTGTCTTTGAAAACCGCGGTGCTTTGAAATTTTTGACCTCGATCTAAAATTTTCAGAATTTCCCTTTAACCCTAAAATATTTCGTTCTCTCTCTTCAACATAATTTTGTCTTAAAGTTTTCGCTCTCTCAAAGCATTGGGTATATTCTCCGAGCTCTCTCTGAAGCATTTGTTATATTCTCTCAGCTCTCTCTCAATATCCATGTAAGTACAAACCCTAATCTCTTTATTTAATGATATTGCACGGCTTCTTAAATCTATAAATGTTTTCGTTAGTTTTGGTAGCTTTGGTTTCTTAATATATGTTTTGGGAGCTATGAGTTCTCAATTAGGAGCTACATTTGGGTTCTTTTATGTTTTGGTGTTTGCATTCTTGTAATAATTACTCTCTGTTTGGGTTCTTTTATGTTTGTTTGGACATGGGATCTTGGAAAAGGAATGGGGATGGGAGATTTAGACTTGGGTTTTTTATAAACCCCGACGACGGTTGATGGATCAAACCGTCGTCTAAATTTTTATTATATGTCGGTTGTTCATTTACTCCCGTCGTCTGATTTTTAGTTTGCATTTGGTAACCTAAAGATGAATGTTTCTCCATTAACCGTCGTCTTTGGCTACCAGAACCTAGAACTGTGTTCTTCAAAAAGCAATGCAAATTTTTGGGTTTGGGTAGCTTAAAGACGACGGTAACTAGATATGTCGTCGTCTGAATTTCTATTTCACGACGATTATTTTGTAAAAACCATCGTCTGATTCTAGTGTTATTTTTTATTTTCAATTTTTTCTCTGCTATTTGAATATAGTAGTGTTTCATTGCTGGTCTTTTCACTTTATTATATATATGATTTTATAGTGTGTGAGATGGATAAGTCATGGATGCATGCGGATAGAAGATCGAAGGCATATGAGTTAGGGGTGGAAGGATTTTTGAATTTTGCTGTAGAAAATCTTGGAAATACAACTCATATTCGTTGTCCATGTGTTAAATGTGGGAATATTCGATTGTTTGGGGTTGGAATTATAAGGGAACACTTATACTTTAATGGAATTGACCAAAGCTATAAGATATGGACATGGCACGGAGAACCTTGGGAAATGTGGAAGAAGATGAGCAAAGTAGGTTCAGTTTTGTTTCTGAAGAATTAGGGATGGATGATAATGATTTAGGCGATATTGGATCTGATTCTTATGAGTTTGCCAATGTGATTGGGGATGGTGATCAACCCTTGTACCCTGGTTGCAGTAAGTACACGAAGTTGTCGGCTTCGGTGAAGTTATATAATTTGAAAGCAAAACATGGGATGAGTGATGTTTGTTTTACAGAATTATTGATACTTCAAGGAGATTTGCTTCCAGAAGGAAATACACTACCTTCCACTATGTACGAGGCAAAAAAGACTTTGCCTACTTTAGGGATGAGTTATGAGAAAATCCACGCATGTCCCAATGACTGCATTTTGTATAGGAAGGAGTATGAAGATTCAACTAATTGTCCTACTTGTGATATCTCAAGGTGGAAGGAAAGCAAAGATCAGTTCTTGAAAGAGGTGTGCCAGTGAAGGTGGTATGGTATTTTCCTCCAATTCCAAGGTTTAAAAGGATGTTTCAATCACACAAGACAGCTAAAAGTTTGACTTGGCATGCTGCAAGAAAATCAGTTGACGGTCATATGTCTCATCCAGCGGATTCCCTGTCTTGGAAACTTGTTGATGATAAATGGCCCGAGTTTGGTAAAGAGTCAAGATACTTGAGATTGACTCTCTCATCTGATGGATCCAATCCCCACAGTTCTTTAAGTAGCAGATACAGTTGTTGGCCAATTATCTTATTTACTTATAATCTCCCACCATGGCTATGCATGAAGCATAAGTTCATGATATTGACCTTATTGATTTTCGGTCCTAGACGTCTACTTGGTTGATGATTTAAAATCTCCATGGGATGGGATTAGAGGAGTGTATGATGCACACATAGAAGAATACTTTACACTCAAAGGTGTATTACTATGGACAATTAATGATTTTCCTGCCTATGGGAACGTATTTGGTTGTGTCGTTAAAGGATATAAAGCTTGTCCAATATGCGGCGATGACACACCTAGTCACAGGTTGAAAAATGGCCACAAAATTTGTTACATTGGGCATAGAAAATGGTTACCAATCATTCATCCATATAGGAGGCAACATGCAGCTTTTAATGGGAAACCTGAATATGGCACGCCTCCCGAGCCATTAACCGGAGAATAAGTGCTTCATATGTTGAAGATATTAATTACATATGGGGCTCGAAAAATGGGGGAAGTGTTGGTGAGAATGATGGTGACAGAGTTTGTTGGAAGAAGAAATCAAAATTCTTTGATCTCAAGTATTGGAAATACCTCCCTGTGAGGCATGCCCTAGATATTATGCACATTGAGAAGAATGTTTGCGATAGTATCATTGGTACATTACTGGAGATCCCTGGAAAAAATAAATATGGGATTGCTGCTCGGTTAGATTTATTGAACATGGGGGTCAAAACTGATTTGCAACCTGAGTATGGAGAAAGACATACTCGCTTGCCTCCAGGGCCTTGGAATTTGTCAAGAGCAGAGAAGAGAGCGGTTTTCCCTTCTTTCTATGGTATGAAGGTCCCTAAAGGTTACTCTTCAAATATAAAAAATCTTGTATCTTTAAAAGATTCAAGACTTCATGGCCTTAAATCTCATGATTGTCATACATTGATGCAAAAATTGCTCCCTGTGGCAATTCGTTCTGTTTTGGAGAAGCCTGCAAGGTATGCAATAACTCGATTGTGCTTCTTCTTCAATGCTATATGTGCAAAGACAGTAGATGTTTCCAAACTAGATAAGTTGGTGGAAGATGTAGTAGTTACTTTGTGTTTGCTTGAGAAGTACTTTCCCTCTTCATTATTTGATATCATGGTTCATCTAGTAGTACATCTTGTCAGAGAAGTTCTTCTATGTGGGCCAGTATATTTTAGATGGATGTATCTGTTTAAAAGATATATAAAAGTGCTAAAGCGGTATGTTCATAATCGTACTCGTCTTGAAGGTTGCATTGCTGAGTGGTATATAGCTGAAGAAGCTGTAGAGTTTTGTACCGAGCATTTATCTGATGTTAGTACAGTTGGAGTGCCTTCAAGCCATAAGATGGGAGTTTCAAAGACTTTATCAGGTTGCACAGTGAGCTTAGCTGATCTGGACTTGTTGAACCAGACACATCTATATGTCTTGGAGAATATGGAGAAAGTCCTACCTTATATCGAGTACGTATGAGTTTAATTTTTCATTTGTAGCCATTTTAAATATTATTATTCCGTATGTTTATCTTATATACAAGAGACCGTAATGCTTGATTTGTTCATGTCAATTGTAGGGAACATATGATCCACATCAAGACCACTTATCCAAAATTTAGAAAGAGAACAAAGTGACTACAAGATAAGCACAATAGCATTTTCATTCAATGGCTACGCTTTAAGGTATATATGTTATTGAATGACATATTGAACTTTTAATTTTCTTCCTTTCTATATGTTAGATTGAATTAAGATATATTATTAATTTGCAGGTTCAAAGTGAACTTAATGGAGAAGAGAATAATGGCGTACCAAAAAATTTGAGGTGGCTAGCAGCTGGTCCAAGCATGGCAATGCCATCATATAGGAGCTATCTTATTAATGGTGTTAAATTTAACACCAAGGCACAAGATGATGTGCGAACTGTCCAAAATAGTGGAGTTTATTTACTTGCACATACTATGCAAGTTGCTAGTGCCAAGGATAAAAACCCTATTGTCTCCAATATGGGTTTTTATGGGGTTATTCAAGAAATTTGGGACCTTGACTACCAAAAGTTTAGAATCCCAGTCTTCAGGTGTGATTGGATAGATAACACTTCGGGCCTTGTAGTCGACGAACTTGGATTTACCCTTGTAGATCTGAGTAAAATTGGACATAGGAACGACCAATTTGTTATGGCTTCTCAAGTCAAACAAGTATTTTATGTTGACGACCCAATGCATCGTGGTTGGTCGGCAGTGTTATCAATGCCTAATAGAGAATATAATGATGTTATTTGTGATGATGTGCCAGGTGATATTAGAATTGAGTGTGAGCCATTTACTAGAGGGATACCAAATGTTGACACATTTGATGACCTAGTGGGTGAGTTTGGGAGTGAGAATATTAGAGATGGGTGTGAAGATACATGGATTGATTGATTGTTGTAATGTATGACATTAGTTATGTAGTTAATTGTATGACATTAATTAATAGCTCTGTATATCATTTTAATTCTGATCACATTTTCATTATGCAGGTTTTGGGCACAACAAATAAAAAATTTAAAATACTGGCTTAAAGGTGCGAAATACGACGGGCTAGTTCAAAAACTGGAAAAACAGACGTCTAAAATAAAACCAACGTCATATTTTTACAAACGTAAAGAAAATGCAAAAGACCGTAAAGAAATTAAAACCGCCATCTGAAAAGGAAAACACGTCGGTTTATTAAAATAAATCACAGCGGGTGTAATGAACATCAACGACAGCCTACAAAACAACGCATGACGTATATTTCAATATAATCCACGGCCTTTATTTTACATAAACCAACGTTCAAATTATAATCCACGCCGTTTCTTTTCCTGTCCACGACTTCAATATTATTTTTAACGTCAGCCTTTAAAAAAAAGTAGTCGTGGATAGTATTTTTTACAGCGGTATTGAGTAAAATTGTGTCATTTTAAATTATTCAGACATTTGCTTTTTAGAAAAAGCGACGTCTAACACTGTCGAAGAGCCTTCTTTATACAATTTACACGACGAATCTCGTAAGAGATGGACGTGGAATACATTTAACAAGGCGTTTTTCTATCCAGTTCGACGTGGATAATCATATAAGCAACGTTTTTTTCACCTGTATGTCGTGGTTAATGCATTTTACGTCGGTTCTTGTGTGATTAATGACATGTAATATGATTTAAACAACTGTTCTTTTGTATATAAGTCATTTTTTAAAAGTTATACGTTGGTTTGTTTATTTAGTTAACGTAGTATATGTTAACCACGACGGTTTCTAGTTAATACAAATCCTTATTCCTTCAATTAGGGATGTGGATAATTATCTGTACGGCGGTTCCTTTGTGAATATTGACATTTAATATTCTTTAAACGTCTGTTCTTTTGTTTTTGCATTGTCTTTCGTTAGTTACACGTCGGTTTGTTTATTTATTCAACGTAGTATAAGTTAACCACGACGGTTTCTAAGTATTTCTTCAATTAGGGACGTGAATAATTATCTCTACGTCCGTGCCTGTGTGATTATTGACATGTAATCTGCTTTCAAAGTCCGCTCTATTGTTTATGCGTCATCTTTTATAAGTTAGGCGGCAGTTTGTTTATTTATTTAACGTAGTATACATTAACCACAACGGTTTCTAGGTTATACAAGTCGTATTCCTTCAATTAGGGACGTGGATAATTAGGTTTATGTCGGTTTTTGTTTTGTTCTTGACATATAACACTCTTTAGACGTCTAAGTTCTAATAAAACCGTCGTCTAATATTGTACAAGGTTTCATTTTACAATATAAATATAGTAATTAGATGTCGGTTTGTTATCTTTTTTGGCGTTCAATGTCTTAACGACGTCGGGTATTATCCGTGGTTGTTTTATATATCAAAAGATGGCGGTTGATTTCACGACGGTTTGAAAATCTTCTAGACGACGGTGGATTCCTGTCGTCTATTTCGATTTTTGTAGTAATGGCTGCCACGCTGCGCACTTGTCCCACATGCGATGTCGAGGCTTCCAAGATAGACTTGTACATTTCTTTGACAACCGCTACCAACCTTTTCCACAGCTACTGCCACACTTGGCCATGGCACTTGTTAGGGTCTTACAATAAGTCTATTGCAATTGCAATAGAGGGTTCATCACATAGCACCCTCTATTGCAAGTGAAATTTTACTGTTTTAGTTCAAATTCATACCATAAAATTCGTTGATCCTAATCATTGCAGATGCTGTTATATACTATTCCATCTTTTAAATTTTCTTAATTTTGAAATTCATTTACTATCAAAGTTTCTCATCCAAACGCATTTTCAATAGCTTGCCGTTGACTGTTGTGTAGTCTTGGTGTGTCTTTTGCCTCTCTTTGGTCTTTGTTTATGAAAGTTCATCTTTACCAAAAAAAAAAAAGTAAGAGATGAAACATTAAAAAGAATATTCCAACTAGATATTTTCCATGCAAGTAAAGCAGGAATTATCAACCAAAGAGAGTAAATGTCAATCATGCCCTTTTGAAATTATTTAAAAAGGTTATTCTACTATCACCTACCTATCAAACGAACTACTTGGAAAAATAAATCTTATTAAAATGCTAGACATAGTAAAAATTGAATGACCTGTTTTGGACAATGACCTAATAAATCTTATTAAAATGCTAGACAAGTACCACCACCCAAGTTTTTGTTTTTTTTTTGGTGTCAAGAGCACTTTCATTCCAACCAAAAGAGAAATACAATAGAGAGCAAGGGTACCAATAGTAGGGGTGGACGTGGTCCGGTCCAGTTTGATTTTCACCTCACACCAAAATTAAAATTAGTATTATTCAACCGATACACTTCGGTCTAGTTTTGGTGAAAAGAATTTGTAAAACTGATTCTAATGCGGTTTTTTATTTTTCGGGTTTCATACCAGATTTTTTTATTATATATATATATATATATTATTTTTTATTTACAAATTCCAACTAAAAGTGTATTTTGTGGGCTTAAAAATTCACAAATGATCCAATTTCATGCAAAGAGAGACTATTGGGCCTAGAATAGACAACACCCATGACCAATTTCTTTCTAGTTTTTTTAATCCGGTGTGACTTGGTGTTCCGATTTTCCTGTCTCGATACCCACCCATGACCAACAGCCACAAATAGACAACAACAAGGCTACAAACAACTAGAGAAAAAAGGAAGGCTACTGACAAGACTCGCCCCGAATTACTCGGAATTCGTGTCTAATCCTGTGGTTTTTCTAATATCCACCTGATGCCGGGCCCGCTTACTAACATTATCCTCTTCTCCAAAAACAAAGGAAAAGAGGGTCGAGACTTTCTACCGAAATTTCTGCAGAGTCTCCCTTGAAAAACAGGCATTTGCCAAATTATTTTCACCTGTAAAAAATAATAAAATCGTAGTTTAAAAATTCCCAAACTTTAGCATGCACAGTCATAAATAGTTGTAAAGACTCAATCCACAATCAGCCATCAATCTAAAACGGGTTTCAGCCCCGTCACAACCACCAACAATTTCAAAACCAAACTCAACAAATCTAATAAATAGGATTTTGTCCCAATGACCATATTAAAGTTCCAAAAATATAGTTTATCTCATGGCTGCACCTGGGTGAGACCCCAGGCTACCTACGTACCCTTACTGAGGGATCAAGCCACATGTAGTTCTTCAGTCAATAATCACGAATCAGATAACATACAATTATTTTCAGTAATCCCAACAAGTAAATTCTAGAATCATCTTTTCCCTTTTAAATAAAATCACAATATGCTAAACGTAATTCTTTAAAACATTAATATTTTTCCCAATATAGTATAAAAATATTTTTCCCTCTCCCTGTTACTTTACTATACGCCGGAGAGTCGAATGCCACGCGTAGTAAAGTAACAGTAACCAAAGTGTTCGGATCCTTTCCCACACGCCGGAAAATCCTACGTCACGTGTGGTAAAGTAACCAGTATCCAAGTGAGCACACATGCCTCCAACACCATGTGTGGGTATAATAAGCATGGAAGATATGTATAATAGTAAGATTTACAACCCATATATATATATATATATATATATAATATAATATGTCCTCCCTTAATTCAAAATTTCCCAAATTCCCAATATTTCAATGTACGCAATTATTTATTCATAGTATATAAAAAAAAACAATAGACTTACAAAAGCACAAATTCCATAAAAGACCCCAAAATAATTCAAATAATAATCAAAACTCGTTTACAAGGTTATTCTAGTACTTTTCGAAGAGTGAAACTACCTCGAAAGACTCACGGTCAACCGAGGGGTCAAACTTTCCAAATTTGGTCAACCGGGCCCGCAAGGCCCACAATCTCCGATTTCTAATCCGAAAGTTCCTATGGATTTAATAAAGTTTACCAAACACGTCCTACAAGTTTGGTCCAGATCGAGGGGTCGGATCGCTCGCGATTGCATGATTGGACGGTCACTGTTTAATGCAAACTTTAAGTCGTTGAATCGGAGCATTCGGGGCTCCGATTCTCAATCCGAGAATTCCTATATGATCACAGTAGTACCTAGATCAACATATTTTGAAATGGAGTCGATCCAACAGTCCAAACATATCGAACCCGGATAACGCCTAATATGCGTAAATTTGATCAATAGTCAAACGATAACCAAATTCAAATCCGAGCATACCATCGTGCTCAGGATGATATGGAGATCATTTTAGGACCAAATGGGACACCAAACATGGCCCACGCACCGCCACACGCGCTAGCAGTGCATAGGTATCTTGAGAAAATTCCAGTGACAGGAAAATTCTCGAAACACCCAACAATACCTATACCTACGTGATCAGGACAACTAGTGGAGAAATTTTTGTTCTTGGACCATGGCCAAAAAGTGACCGGAACTTGCCAGAAACTCAACCTGAAAACTGGCCAAAACTTTGATTTGAAAAACGAGTTTCAAAACTTCAAAATCAGTCATAATCAACCCAACCATGAGCTAGAGCACGTTGAAAGGATGAGAAAGCATACTTGGATCGATAAATTTGGTGGCCAGAATCGACGGAAAGTTTACGTAAAATCCGGCGGTTTTTCGGGTTTTCCGGGCGGTTGTGATTGTCGGGTGTGGCGGGACGGAGAGAGGAAGTCGAGGCGGTTGTTTTGATACCGACCCTATTAAAAATGGTGGCCGGATGAGGTGGTTGCCGGCCAAAAACCATGGCCGGCTGTTCGTGGAAAGAGAGAGGCTCGTGAGGTCGGAGAGAGAGAGAGAGAGAGAGAGAGAGAGAGAGAGAGAGAGAGAGAGAGAGAGAGAGAGAGAGAGAGAGAGAGAAGGAAATCTGAGTTTTTAAAATTTGGAATTCGAAATATTTATGATTGTGCCACTATAATTCCGTAGATCGTAACTTCTTCGTTACAACTCCGATTTGAGCCTACTACGTGTCTACGAACTCATATCAACACGATCTGTGCAATAGATCCATTCAATTCCCCAAAATCCTAACAGATTAAAAAGTAACCAAAATGACCCTATCCTAAGGGCAAAATTGTAATTTCATAATTAAATAAATTAAATAATTTTAACGGATAATTAAAAATTGGGTCGGGGTGTCACAGCTACCAACCGCCACAACAGAGAAAATCACAATTGTAACAACTTCTCCAGTCAGAAAAATGATTCATTTCTAGTGTGGGGGTGCACCATAAATTTCTGAGGTATGACAAATTTTTCATGGCCGTCACATTAGGGCTGGAGTGTAAACGTGTGAAAGTGCTATTTTTGGTTAGCACTTGATCCTTTATTTCTTTGGTAGAGTCTCCATTAATGGTTTTATGTTAAAGATTAATCTCAGTCATTAGATCGCATGTCCATTTTTTATTTTTTATTTTTTGTTTTCCAACATCTCTCTGGCAATTATAGCATGTCTGAATTTATTTTTGGCCACCCTTTTTTATTTTTATTGTGGGTTCATTATTTCTTTTTCTTTTTTTGTACCAATGGAGTGTTTAGTTAAATTGACTTAGGCCTTTTGTATAGTTAAGTGGTCTTGAACTCAAGTCTCCATGGCACCTATGTGTGTGAGTTGTAGAAATATATCTTCTGTAGAGTTTTCATAGTATGCTGAATTTCTTTTGTGGTTTTCATTAGATTCATGTTTGTTTATGATTTCCGATTTAGATTCTAATCTCTGTTGGTTTCATTTCCTTCTATCTATGTGACTTGCTAGAGAAAAATTAGAAAAATGAACAATGAAATGGATCCTGTGATGTTCAAATGAAGGCTAAAAAATAAAAAACAAGAATTAAATGAAATGGGTTTGTAGACATTTCAAGGCTAAAAAGCCCAAAAAAAAAATTGCAATGGGCTCCGATTTAAACCGAAACCAATAGAACCAAACTAGAATTTAGAGGTTCGGATTGGTTCGGCTCTGGCAGTTATTTTTAGTAAAAATTGGACTGAATGAACAGTACGATTCCAATTTCAATTTTGGATAAAAATCGAGCCAAACCAAACCGTACTCACCACTAATTCAAGGAGCAGTGATGGGATTCTATTAGCACATCAACCATCAACCAGTTGATAGATGATTTCATCATATACATAAAAACCCTTGATTTGACAAACTTCATGCAATAAAACCAATTAGGTAGGATCACATGCATGACAAGTTCTACGGTGCACAAGTATATTCCTTCGTTCATGTCTCTTCTCAGCAACACATTCCGAACTAGTAAACGGGTTATCCAGACCTTATAGGTTCATCATCATCATTCCTATTCCAAGTCCAAACGCGGCATGGGTCGAATTCACTATTTTTATTTTTGGTTTTAAAAATATTTTTAAAGAAAAGGTAGGTTAGGTGAGTTGATATTTTTTTCATAAGTCCTTAGAAGTGATTTTACAAAGGGGTAAATTTGTCTTTAAAATTTTGAAGATAAGGTGGATAGGGAAATAGCATAAGGGGTAGAAATAGCAACACTCTTTCATCGAGGCCTCTCTCTCAATCTAGGGTTCAACGAAATATGTTGAGGATCCATAAGGAGGAGGGCTTATGGTTTTAAGGGATCTGTTGAACCCTTTATGGTGTTACAAGGCCAAGAACTTTTTTTTTTTTTTTTTTTCAAGTTTTCTAATTTTAAAGATAAGGGTTAAATCAAGCTTGTAAAAACTTAGACACGTACCAAAATTTTGAATGGAAGTATCACGAGCTGACGTGGCACTCCTTATATTAGTAGTATTGTAAACAAGGGAGTAGTCATGATTGAGAATTATTTAGGTTTGTTGCTTTATGTAAATAGTATCAGAATAACCAAAAGTATAGCATTTTTGGAGAAAGCCCTCACAATTTCATTAGGTGAATTCAAGGGCAGAACCAGGAATTTTTCAACGGGTGGGCTAGCTAAAGTTATTAGCTTAAAATTTAATGATTATTATTTTTGGTACTTACAATTTCTGTCGTCTTTCTAGAAATAACAGTAAACATTAAATCATATAAACCACGCTAGTTCATAGCTCCATAAACTAATTTTCAAAGTTTTAACATAAACCAAATAGGGTTTAACACCATAGTAGATTGAACATCTAAGGCTTTTTACCTAGATTGACCTTAGGTTTCTTCATGCATTCATATCATATATGAAAATTTGTTTTATGTAAAAATATTGACTAAGTATGAAAAATGGGTTTTCAAAATAATCATTTTCTCAAGATAATTTTTGGCAGCTTTTATTCCTCACACATCAAATAAGAAAACTTGATTTTATGGGATTTTAGTATGAAGTACATATTAACCTAATGAGCTATCATTTTTAGCCTAAATTGTATTTTTCACTAAAACCGATTTTTCATATTTTGATTTGATGGGAATTTGATTTTCTAGTATTTTTATTTGAATCCAAATGGGGGGTACTTCCTTATTTACATTGTAAACTTAAGTAAATGGAGTAATATAAAAATAAATAAAAGTAAAATGACAAAGAAACTACCACTGACTGGGCTAATATTGAAAATAAGTTAAATATATATGTTTTATATTTTTTTTCTTAAAAAACCACACTGGGCTACAGCCCACTGTAGCCCTTAGTGTGGTTCCACCCCTAGGTGAATCATCAACCTCCGTAAACCAATTACAATAATACAGTATTGGAAAGTACTAGAAAATCTAAAAATTACCAAAAATACTAAAGCCAAACATAAAAGGTAACATACTGGTAGGCCAAGCTATCTCTCAAACTCTTTCAAGTTAATGTGAAGTAGCCATCATTTTACTCTTTAAAGCCTTTCGTCGCTTTTGAGACTCAGTTGGTGTTTTTACATCTGTTGCCAATCCAAGTAGTTGGAAAAATCTTATTACATACCAAGTAAAGTCAATTTGCCACCATTCAAAACCTTGTCGAGCTGAGTAATCAAAAGCATGGTGATTGTTGTGCCATCCTTCTCCAAGTGCTAAAAAACCCAACCACCTAAATGTACAATCGCAAAAAAATATTTAGTATCCCTCATCATGAAGAAGAATGTTTAATAATATCCCAACTTCTATATTTATTCAAAATGTACCAATTGTTCCTTGACGTATCACCAGTGTGATATACTTGTTGACCCCAAATGTGACCGGCTGAATTTACTAACAAAGTACTATGGAAAACGCATACCATTCTTACCCCCTGCAATATGAAAAGGATTTTTTGTTAAATTTTAGAGATACGGATCAACAGTCCACTACTAACAACATTGAGGCCTACACTTTTGCTATTGTATTCATATATGGTTCATGACTATTTAGTCTTTACGTCTATCAAATATTCCAACGGTTTGGTAAAAGCCACTAAGAAAACTTTAATATGGTTGGAATATTTATGGCCTTTTATTTTTAAAAAGAATGTTGCTATTTCCACCCCCTATCCTATTTTCCGACCCACCTTATTTTTCCACCCACCATTTAAATTTAAAAAAACAAAATATTATCTTTCCACCCACCATTATTCCTAAAATACCCTTTAATTATTGACACATGGACATTCACTTAAAACTTTTTAACCCTAACTTAACATTGTTGAGTCCAAATTTTTTTTTAAAACAAATTAGAAATTGAAGTTTTGAAGAATGTTGAATATGTGGCTGGTGGTGAGGTGAGGAGGGGAGGTCGGTTCGTGGTGTCGGGTGGGTGGTCTGGTGGTTGTTTGCTGGCCTTTTTATTTTTTCCTTCTAATTTTTTGTTTTTGTTTTTGTTTTTGTTTTTTTTGACCTAACAGTGTTAATTTAGAGTAAAGTGAGTGTCCGGGTGTCAACAATTAGCTAAGGGATAGAGAAGTCAGTTTACAAAGGAGTAAATTTGTCTTTAAAGTTTTGAAGATAAGGTGGGTGAGAAAATATGATAAGTGGGGGGAAAAAGCAGAACTCTTTAAAAATAAATAAATAAAGAAGACAAGAAGAAATCTCACCATCCCCCACACCAAGAAGGGAACTCCACCAGCGGCATAGAGTAAACTTCCAAGTAGAACAATTGAATGCAGAAGATAAGTACGATGAAGAAACCTATAGAAGGCTTGCCTTTTCAAATCTTCAACGTTCTTCAGTCCTCCATACTGCAAAAGTTTCCATTTAGAACTGGAACAAAATTATAGTGTAAGCAAATATATTTGTTCTAGAAAGAGAGAGAGTTGGGTTTGGTATTTTTACTTTTCCAAACCGAGAGCCGCTATCGAGGATCCAACCCATGTGACTAAACCAAAATCCTTGACGAGGGCTATGAACATCTTTCTCAGTATCAGTAAACTGGTGATGATATCGATGTGAGCTCACCCATTCTATTGGACTTCCCTGCAAAAACCAACAAGCAAAACACAAACCCGTACTTCTTATGATTTTTTTCTTTTTTTGATACAAGAGATAATGTACTTTAATATAATCTAAATTACAGGAAAATAGATTTGAACTCGGGTACAGAGCGGGGAGCACATCAGTTATAGCCAACATGTACTTCTCATGTATTTAGAATAACCAATCTACTGCTTATACAAAGCAGATAAAAATGGCCGAAAAAATGAGGAAAAAAAATGTAGCAAAATTATGTTGGTCAACGTTAAAATTCACATACCTGAAGTGAGAGAACCCCGAAGTAAGCAAACAAGTACTCGAGCCATTTCGGCATACGAAAACTCTTGTGAGCAAGATTTCTATGGAAAGACAAAGTCACTCCTAAACCCGTCACAAGATAGAGAGCACAGGCCACCCAAAAGGCAGGCCACGTGAAATGAAATGGCGCCATCGCACAAAGACAATGCAGAATGAAAAACACAACTGCAGTGGCTATGTCTAGTAAATTCCATTTCCTTCCCCAAAATTCCAGGCAGGGCATCATCACAATATTAACCAAAAGCCCCATCGATCCTCTTTCTAATATCTGCACAAGTTGTAAACTAGATGTAGAAGCTTATTTATACCAACCATAAATAATGGACGTACGTTATTAACTAATACAGCTTTTGTGTATAGAAAAAGTTGGTCGGTTGTTCCATAGAGTTAAGTAATTTAACTAATACAGCTTCTTTTGTCAGGAGAGGGTAGGTAACTGTTGAACCAATTTAATACCTCAGTTTTGACCAATATTATTAGGAACTGTGTTGGTGGATTTGAAAAAGGATTTAACTACACTATTTAAATGAATATGAGAAATTAGATGGGTGAATTAGTGACACCATGTGTCTCGGTATCGATACATTTAATTTATCTAATGCATCGATATTTAATTTATCTTCTACTTTAAACCTCATACATTTATCAATAATACTAGACACATGATATTTAGGACTAATGATGCTATGATACTTAGACCCAATAAGCAATTATTATGTAATGTGTCACATTTCATTCACACACAAAATTAGTATGTCACATTAAATTTTTTTTTTATTAAACAATTTTTGTCAATAAGATTTGAATTTAGGGCCTCCTCCAACAAAGTGAATACTAGTGTCACTAGACCAAGCACATTAGTTGGTAATAAAAAGTTAATATAATAGTTGGTGCTTCCTACTAATTGAACATACATTTTTAAGAAGTCCATAAATTTCTAGGAGCATTTAGTGAGGGTTTAAAAATATATATAAAGAATCTTACCAAAAGAAAAAAGTATATATAGAGAAATCTTTGTTGAATATAAAAACTTAAGGAATTTATAAAATGGTAGATTTTATGGAGTTTAGAAAATTTTTTACCGCACCTACAAAAACCATTGAAATATCTCTACATTTCTCTCCATCGGTCTCATTCATATTCTTGACTTCTACTATATTTACTACTAACACATAGGCGGATTGAAATTTAAAAAATATGTAGGTTATATACGTCAGGCTTCGTAATCTGATACTGAAAAATTAAGAATTAAATTGATCACGGGGTAGTTGATCCAAAATTCTAATTCCTTATCTCCCTCCCCCTATTCATAACTTCGCTCATTCTAAGTAGTTGAAGAAGTCATTAGATCATCAAAATCAACATCACCTTTGCTGTACTTACATCATATTTCAAATCTAGCATGCGTTGTACATTAGCCAACATGAAATTTTTGTCAAATTTTCCAGGTTAACGGGCCAAGGGCCCACTCCAACAACACCGATACTGTCCTCACTTTACCACCTGCACAATCCTCAGGTGTGGGGTTTTATCACAAAAGGCCTCGGTATTAGTTGGAGTGGGGTAATTCTATTTAAAGTACTCTTTCTCCTTCCCTCTCTCCGATGTGGGACACAATTGGTTTCAACACTCCCCCGCACGTGAGACCCCATTTTGTGGGTCACACGTGGAGATCCACACATCGGCAACAACGTGGAGCCATGTAGGGACTCACCCATCGCGCGGGGCCAAACGGGGAACCACCCATCACGTGGCACCTTTAGCCTACGTGGAGCCAAATGGGGACTCACCCATCGTGCGGGGCCAAACGGGGACCCACCCATCACGTGGCAAGTATGGGCCCGCAACCTGGCTCTGATACCATGTCAAACTCCAGGTTAACGGGCCGAGGGCCCACTCCAACAACACCGATACTGTCCCCACTTTACCACCTGCACAATCCTCATGTGTGGGGTTTTATCACAAAAGGCCTCGGTATCAGTTGGAGTGGGGTAATTCTATTTAAAGTCTCTTTCTCCTTCCCTCTCTCCGATGTGGGACACAATTGGTTTCAACAATTTTATCATTAGAGCATCCACAATGGTTGTTTAATAGTTCAATAATTCAATAAATTGATCTTTTTTGACATCTATTGAATTGAACTGTAGTTTTACTTGCAATGGTACAATTCAATAGCTTAAGATAAATAGTTATATCTACTTACACGTTTTTTTACATACTCAAATAAAATAAAAGGGATAAATTTAATAACACTAAAAATGGTAACCATTGCAATATTCTCAAAGAGATCTTTAAAAAGAGACCAGTTTTGAATATATTTGAAAAAATATATATTAATTGATGTATTTTTTTCTATCACATTGAACTATTGAACAACTATTGCGGATGTTCTTAACAACATAATGCATTAATTGCTGTATTTTTTAATATTTTTTTATTGGCATATTGGTCCTATGGTTAGCCTATTGCAATTGCAATAGAGGGTTCATCAGACAACATCCTCTAGTGCAAGTGAAATTTTACTATTTTAGTTCAATTTCATGCAATAAAACTCATCGATCCTAATCTTTGCATATGCTTTTATATACTATTCCATCTTTTAAATTTTCTTCATTTTGAAATTTCATGTACTATCAAAGTTTCATCCAAACGCATTTTAAATAGCTTGCCGTTGACTGGTTGTGTAGTCGGTGTGTCTTTGGCCTCTCTTTGGTCTTTGTTTATGAAAGTTCATCTTTACCAAAACAAAAAGTAAGAGATGAAACATTGAAAAGAATATTTCAACTAGATATTTTCCAGGCAAGTAAAGCAGGAATTATTAACCAAAGAGAGTAAATGTCAATCATGCCATTTTGAAATTATTTAAAAAGGTTATTTTACAATCACCAACCTATCGAACGAACTACTTGGAAAAATAAATTTTATTAAATGCTAGACATAGTACAAATTGAATGACCTGTTTTGGACAATGACCTAATAAGTACCACCACCCAAGGTTTTTTTTTTTTTTTTGGTTGTCAAGAACACTTTCATTCCAACCAAAAGAGAAGTACAATAGAGAGAAAGGCTACCAATAGTAGGGTTGGGTGCGGTCTGGTCTAGTTCGATTTTCACCTCACATTGAAATTAGAATTAGTATTATCAACCAGTGCGGTTCGGTCCGATTTTGGTAATAAAATTTATAAAACCGATTCCGGTGCAGATTTTGATTTTTCAGTTTTCATATCATATATTTTTTTTTATATTTTTCAAATTTACAAATTCCAACTAAAATTGTATTTTGTGGACTTAAAAATTCACAAATGATCCAATTTCATGCAAAGAGAGATGATTGGGCTTAAAAAAGAAGGTGCTTAAAAGTTGAACTTGGGGAAATATTAGTTATGAGATTAGAAATTTAGCATTGGAATTAATTAACTTTTTTTAAAATAAAAAAAATACAGCTCGTTTGGTCCGGTCCGGTGCGGTTTTGTAAAGTGTGAAATTGGCACTAGAATCGATTTAAATCGGTCCGATCCATTTCGGTGCTTGTTTGTTGACTTTTTAGTCAACACAGTTTCTTTCCCGTTTTTTCCATCCGGTGCAGCTTGGTGTTTTGGTTTTTCAGTCTAGATACCCACCCATGACCAACAGCCACAAACAGACAACAACAAGGCTACCAACAGCCAGAGAAAAAAGGAAGGCTACCAACAGCCACAACAGAAAAAAATCACAATTGTAATAATTTCTCCAGTTAGAAAAATGATTCATTTCTGGGGTGGGAGTGCACCGTAAATTTCTGAGGTATGACAAATTTTTCATGGCCGTCACATTAGGGCTGGAGTGTAAACGTGTGAAAGTGCTATTTTTTGTTAGCCGCTTGATCCTTTATTTCTTTGGTAGAGTCTCCATTAATGGTTTTATGTTCAAGATTTAGCTCAATCATTAAATCGCATGTCCATTTTTAAATTTTTTTGTTTGGTTTTCCAACATCTTTATGGCAATTATAGCATGTCTGAATTTATTTTTGGCCACCCTTTTTTTTTTTTTTTAAAATTTATTGCGGGTTCATTATTTCTTTTTCTTTTTTCTTACCAGTGGAGTGTTTAGTTAAATTGACTCAGGCCTTTTGTTTAGTTAAGTGGTCTTGAACTCAAGTCTCCATGATACCTGTGTGTGTGAGTTTTCCCCTTCTTTATTTTTTCTTGAGAATAACAATTGTAATAGGTAATATCAAAATGATAATATATAGTGAATATATAAAATCCAAAGGTATGGATCTGATATGGTCTTTTTTATTTTTTTGGTTGTCAAAGGGTTATCTGCTTATGGTTGAGTAGCTACACAAGTATTTATATGGTCGTCTTCATAACCGTGAAGCAGCTTGGAAATTAAATACAGACATTAATACCAGACAGGGCTGTCAGGATGGGAACATGTTATGATTCTAAAAAGTTTGGTTGGTGAGTTTTATTACCTACAATACAATATTCGCTTTATATTAGCTGATTTTCCATACAGTAGCACCGCTGATTTTTTTTCCTCCTTCAAAAAGACGTGAAACGTTGATAAAGTTTCATTTATGTTGTCCCGATCTCTTGGACTACAAGGGTCCAAGAGATTTGTGGTCACTTACCTTTGGATGTAAATTGAACGATTTACTCATTCTTGCACTCTGTTTAAGAAATTTTTTTAAACCATTAGATTAATATCCAACGATAGGTGACCACAATTTCTTGGACTCCTGTGGTCCAAGAGATCAAGTATAAGGTAGGTATAAGCGTCTCATAATGATCTAAATTTTCTTTTCTTGAGTAAGTATAAGGTAGGTTCACAAAATAATGCGCTGGCGGAAAGAGCACATGCCCAATTAATTATATCATAAGGGTCCCGATGCCAAGGCCTGGCCTACAAAGTGTACGGATTGGAGGACGACACAGGGCCTCTGAAAAAAGGGGCTTCCTATAAAATCTTTTTGCCCAAGAGTATTAATAGCAAAAACGACATTTTATGTGTGTTATTGATACTTTATTCTGTAATGTAATGGGCATTTTTATTTATTTTCATGTAGTGGGCATTTGTCACTTAAACAAACAAACTTAGAACGTAAACTTGGAATTTTATTTGTATTTTTGTTCAAAATGAGTTAAGTGTTGAACATAAAAAGGTCCAAACTTTTATTTATGCCCATGGCCTCTAAAATCAATGAACCAGCCTTGCCAATGCCAAACGGATTCAACATCCAATGATAAAGCAAACCGAAAGCTCATCTATGGGCCACTGGATTGGCCTCTCTGGACAGAAGGACAGAAAACTAATGGAAATTGCACTCATAGTCTGTAAAAGCTCCTCCCTGTAGTCTTCAATATAGATAATGAGAAAACCACCATGATTTGCATTTTCTATTTTATTTGTATTTTTTTCTAAATTTAAGAAGGAGAGGGAGGTTTTCTCACACACATTGGTAAAGTGACACCAGGTTTGAACTTGACTGATTTTCAAATCAAGCCCTACTCACCGGGAGCTAGAGCAGAAAAATAGCAACTAGACAATGAAGTGCATTACACTAGAGAACCGTTAAAGCACGTGGGTGGGTCACCCGAAAGGCTCACCGTTTTGGCCTTTATTTTTTAGTTTTCACGTGATCCCATCCCATTACGGAAGATCCTTTATCATTCAATATGGCTTCACTCACAATTGAGCAAATATGTCTCGTTTATGTATTCCTCCATATGATGTTTATTTTGTTATGTTGATGATATTGTACTCACGGGGAACACTCGAGGTGTCTTCTTTACAGTCTGATGTACATCTCTCTCATAACATATGGATGATAAAGAGACTCATTATCATTATCTTAGTCATAAGATTCAAAATGAATTGATACTTTTGTTAGCTTCTGAACTCAAAAGTGCAATAATTAAAAAGATTGAAGAAGCTAAGTATTTTTTTGTGATTTTTTATTGTACTCCAGATGGTAGCAACCAAGAACACATTAGTTTGATAGTAACATGTGTGGATGTCCCTACTAATCCAATAAAGGTTGAAGAATTCGTTTTGGAAATTTTGATTGTGAATGATACAACAAGACAAGGACTTTTTGAAGAGTTGCAGAAGGTGTTGCAAAAACTCAAGCTTGCTATTGATAATGTGAGGGGACAAGGCTATGACAATGGATCAAATATGAGTGGGAAATACCAAGGTATCCAAAGAAAACTTTTGGATGTAAATCCTACAGCATTGTACACACCTTGTGGTTGTCATAGTCTTAACTTAACACTTTGTGATATTGCAAACTTATGTGGAAAAGCAAAAGACTTTTCTGGAGTCATACAACATATTTATAAATTGTTTGCTAATTCTATAAAGCTGGGGAAGATATTGAAAGATAATGTTAAACACTTAACTCTAAAATTGTTGTCAGTTACACGTTGGGAAAGTCGTATTGAAAGTGTAAGAGCAATAAGATTCCAAGCTCCAGATTTAAGAGAAGCTTTACTTCAGCTAGCAGAAAGTGACGATGACTCCAGAATAAAAAGTCAAGCTAATTCTTTGGCAACATATGAACTTGGAAATTTTGAGTTCTTATTGGGGATAGTGATTTGGTATGATATATTAGGTGTTGATGTTACTATTGATAAAGTGAAAGGGTTGATTACTTTTTTTGAAAAGTACAGAGAAAATGGATTTACATAAGCTATGTGTACTACTAAAGAAATTGCTACTGACATGGGAATTGACCCGGCGTTTCCTGAGAAGTGAAAAATTCGTAGAAAAAAACATTTTGATGAGAATGCTTGTGACCCATCCAATCAGTTCCTGAATCAGCTAAAGAAAAGTTTAGAATTGATTATTTCTTGTATTTAGTGGATCAAGCTATTGGTTCTTTACGGAGAAGGTTTCAATAAGGATTTTTAACTGTAGAGTTCCTTGAACTTTACCTCGAGTTGCAATTGGGTCATCGAACTATTTTTTGAGGCAATTAGGTCATCCAACTCTCTCATTCGTTCCAATTGAGTCCTCCCATCAATTTGGCCGTTAATTTGAGGGCTAAAACTGTCCATCTCAATTAAAATATTTAAAATTTTAAAAATTGAAAAAAAGTGAAAAAAATAATTGAACCCAGAACCCACTCGCAACCCCACCCCTTAAAGATGCAAAGTGTTCGAATTTTTTTTTTCTTTTTCAAATTTTGAATTTGAAGAGAGAGAGAGAGAGAGAGAGAGAGAGAGAGAGAGAGAGAGGGGATTTGGATGGGTCTCAGGTGAGGCTAGGGTGGATCTCGGGTGGGGACAAGGGTGGTTGTATGGTGGCATTAGGCTTGGGGGTTTTGCCTATGATGGCTTAATCCTTCCTAGGAAGTAGGAAAACTAGTGATTTGAATTTTATTAGCTTCTTGGCTAATTGTACTAGCCTAGAGGTCTTAGGTCTTGACACTAATCATTTTGGTGGAGAATTTCCAAGATCCATAGCCAACCTTTCTACCCAACTAAAATCTCTTACTTTGGAGGCAAATTTGATGCACAGATGCATCCATAGTAGCATTGGAAATCTTGTAAGCTTGACTGTTCTTGCCATGGACTACAACTACTTCAGTGGTAGTGTCCCTAAAGAAATTGGAAAGCTTCAAAAGTTACAGGTACTGTATTTGACTAATAATAGATTTTCTAGGTCAATCCATCAGCCCTAAGCAACTTAACTTCATTGACAAAACTCTACATGGGGGATAATAGGTTTGAGGCAAGTATACCACAGCTTTGGGAACTGCCGAACACACTCGAACTTAACCTTTCTAATAACAATCTAACAAGCACCATACCCGGAGAGCTTTTCTTAATTTCATCCCTTACAATTTCTTTGAGCATTTATAACTAGGATGGCTTGAATGGCTTTTGCATTTGAAAAAATCACTCTCATAACCAGGATTGCAGTTTTGTGGCCGATGGAGAAGGCTCTAAAGATGGAGGTGGGGTTGTTATGGTCAATGATGGATGAAAAAGATGGAGTTGGGGTCGATGATGGATGAAGAACCTGAAAGGACGCTTTTACCCCCTCATTTTGACGGAAAAATTGACAAAGTTGGACGGTAGGACCCAATTGGAACTATTTGTTGAGTTAACGGATGTAATTGCCTCAAAAAAAAGTTCGGGGACCCAATAACAACTCGAGGAAAAGTTTAGGGATGTCTACAGTTAAAAACCCTTTCAATAATATCAAGAGTATGAGAATATTTTTGGGTTATTGTTTACTTAAGAGATGTTAAATTCATTGGATAACAGCGATTTGAAGACTTGTTGTAGTCATCTGGAAAGCATTTTGAAAAATGACAAGTTTTCTGATGTCGATGGGGAGGATTTATTTGTCGATTTGAAAGTTTTACGGGAGGTTTTATCAAAAGAAAAAATTCACAACTACTGCAATATTAAATTTCTTGAAAAGATTAAATTTTTTCCCAAATGCAACCATTGCATATAGAATTCCATTGACTATTCTTGTTACTGTTGCATCTGCAAAAAGAAGTTTTGCAAAACTAAAATTGTTAAAATCATACTTGCGATCAACTATGTTGTAAGAAAGATTAAATAAACTAGCTTTAATTTCAATTCAAAGTGAACTTCTAGAAAAACTTTATTATAAGCATTTGGTTGATGTTTCTCTTTTAAAAATTCAAGAAGATCAATTTTTAGACATTTGTATTGTACTGTCTTTGTGTTAATTTTTCTTTTGGCGAAAAAGCTCTCATATAGTTTTAATTCTTCAGATAAAGATAGCAAATACAATGTGAATGATTTTTGGATAGTCAGGTTCTTAGAAGCAACGTATGATATCCCAAGTTCACAACTTCGAAAAACCCTAAACCTCTCCCTGACGGCTATATCCCTAACGGCGATGGCGAGGGTTTCTCTCCACCGGCTCTCTGATGGCGGTCTGCCCTTGGCCTTTCTTGGTGATGGCGGTCTCCACGAGCACTCCAAAGCTTGTTTCCAAGCTCGGGATCTTTGCCTCCATTCTCTCTTACTCGATGGAATCCAGTGTGAATCTCTGTCAACTACCACCAGCCCCTGTGGTACGTGGTGATAAAACCTATGTCATGATCAGCAACGACCTTTATCAAGATCAGTTGCAATCGTTTCGTGCCAATTTTATTGGCCACCTCTTGCTTAAAAAAGGTTATGTTCCGGTGAAAACTGAAGCCTTGAAATCTTCCTTGGATACCTTATGGCGTCCCACTACCCCTTGGCGTCTTGTTCCATTGGGCAAGGGTTTTTTCGACATCCACTTCAGTATTGAAGATGACATGCGATGCGACGTGTGTGGGGAGGGGATACTTGCACTCTTACAAATGGTTTATTTCACCTCTCTCAATGGAAGCTTGATTTCAAACCTGGAGAGACTCTACCTCAAACTCATGCCCATGTTTGGATCAAAATCTATGGATTAAGCCAAGAGTTATGTCATCCACGACACTTAACAGAGGATGCTCGTGGAGTGGGCACACCATTGGAATTGGATATAGAGCAACAAAAGAGCTTTTATATGGCTATTATGCACGGGTTTTGGTTGATGTGGACCTCGTAGGTGATCTCCCTTCCTCTATCATGGTTGAGCGGGCAAATCATGGCTGTGTAGTGGATATTGTTTATGAAAACTTGCCTCCTAAATGCAGTCATTGCGGTCTGGTTGGACATTTGGTTGCTAATTGCCGACACATTCAGAAAGTGGATGATCACAGGGACTGTTCACCTAATAGAGCGGGTGGCCAAAGGTGACCTCTCGTAGTCGTGTTCGTCAGGAATATCGTCCGGTTATTACCACATCGGCCACTGTACCTGCACATGCAATTATTAAGGATACTTTAGATGCTTTTGCTATGGCTGGAAAAATGATCAACGTTGCTGTCAATAATGAGTTGGAAGCTATCGCTCATGCAATTGTTTCTAAGGACGTGGTTGTTTATGAGGACGTGGTTGTTTCTTCTGGTGAGCAACGGGGTTTGCACATGCAATCGGGAGATAGTAATATTGGTGGGACTGCTTCTAAAGTCAGGGATATTGATTTGGCTCTCGGTTCACCAATACAGGGTTCTCCTCCACAGACCACTTCCAATTTTTTGGATTCTTCTTCAAGTAAATTGGTTGAACCTTATGCTTTAATTTCTAATGAGGTTGAATCTTTTGGTGCTCCTCCAAGTTTAGATAATTCCCATTCTTGTCCTCGTGAGCTTGTTGCTTCCCCAAGTTTGGAAGCTTTGGTTACTACACAAGCTAAGAATGAGGTGCAATTGGTTACTTCCTGGTTTAATTTGGTGGAATCTGAACAACCTAAAAATTTGGTGAGGGAATCTACTCCTTGAAATGATGTCGATCTTAATGAAATGATTTTTGTTGAAACCACTCTTACTTTAGTGGATAACACAGAGAAACAAATATATGGAAGAAGGATCTTGGGAAGAAATGAATTCCAAAGAGGAGAAAATACTCGTATACAAAATGCCAAAGGTGTTCTTTTTCTTATTTCTCTTTTTTCTGTCGTCATCCGCTTTTTACAAAGACTCCTATCCTATTTATAGGGAAGATGAAACATGGATGAAATTACAAGCCAACCACCTCGGCTTGGAGCTGAGCCATTTGAGTCACATTTGATATGTCAGATGTTGGGTTGTCGAGATCCGTCCACATCTCCTAGTTCATGATGACCTTTCTTTAATTTCTACTAGGGGGCGGGCCTGGGCAGAGTAGCCTTTTTCTGTACATACGGTAGTAGAACCATTTGGCGAGGTGGAGGTTAGGATGGCCAACACCTGGTTCTTGAAGGGACGGGGGCGCGCTTTAAGAGATGGGACGGATCGGTGGTCAGAAGGGGTCTTGTTGCCGACGTGGATGGTTCATCCCCTTTTGACTTCCATAAATAGGCTTGGGGACCAAGGCTGAGGCCCATATGTACAGTATCATGTTTCCTTGGAATATTGTACGAGGCCCACATGTCGTGCTCCTATTGGGCAGATGAGCTCGGTGTGTGCCGAGCGTCAACAAGTCCCCCAACTCTCTAGGCAAGTCTCCTTGGGTGGGGAGTTGTCCACTATCGTTATCTGCCCAATGACATGTGCCTCTGATGGCTCGCTCAGCTGTTCGTTGGTTTGATTGAGGCCGAGCGGAGCGGTTGCGGGTATTCTTCTGGCTGGTTGGTCTTGCCGAGTCGTTTGTAGACCGATCGGTCAAGTTAGTCCCCCAACTCCCCAGAGAAGGGATATCTTGCCTCAGGCTTGTGTCTAGACAGGTGTTAGGTGCTTGGAAGGCGTGTCATTGATTTCTGGTGTGATGATTGAGCACCTGGGAAGTCGGAATGGGTGGGACATTTGGATGTGCATTGATTGACGAAACCGAAGGGGTTTTGCCATGTGTCGCAATCTGGAAAAGGGCGTTAGAGAGATCGGGTGGTGGGGAAGATTGTGTCCGGGCCTATATATAACGTGAGTGGAAAAAAAATTCACGTTTTGCTGGTTTTGAATTCTACGACCTTCCCATGTGTTTCCAGTCTTGAGTGTGGAGAATCTGAGTTGGTGCGTTCGAAGGAGGAGTCAGGGAGGAGCTTTGCGGGGAAGTCGTCTTTGGCCAGGTGAGAGGTTTGTTTTCCTCTGCTTTTTCCTTTGTTTTTCTTCTGTGGTGAGTGAGGGACAACAGGAAAGTTATAAAAAATGGCATTAGGGGAGGGGGACGAGAGAGGGTCCAGTAGGGGTAGCATAAATTTTGGGGTTCTAGACAAGGCCTGGCATCGATTGGGTGATAGGCCAGTGGTGGGTACGGGGACGGTACTGGGGCGGAGCTCTCGGTGGTTGAAGTACCGAGCTCATCAGATGAGTCAGAGGGGGAAGTAGGGGCAGGGCAAAGGGTTGATGTGTCGCTAGGGGAGGCTCTGGAGGGGGATCCTGACGCCGAGGCTGCTAATGTTGAGGCGGGGTGACGGAAGGCGAGGATGCCGAGGACCCTGACCGTCCCCGAGTGGATTTGGATGGGGTGCCTTTGGAAGTGAGCACAGTGCGTGGCTTGGGGGAGCTGACGTGCTCCTACAAACAAGGCGTGCCTGTGCACCTGTACTTCTACGAGGAGGGGGAGTGGTCGGTGGATGGGGTGCCGACACAGATGACGCACGAACTCTTAGAGAGGATTCGGCGAGAGTATGATGTGCCAAAGAACGTAATATTCGCTCTACCACGGGAGGATGACCTCCCAAGCTGACCGCCAAGGGGATGGGTGACTTTGTACTGGGAGATGTTTAAGAACGGGCTACGTTTGCCCATGCACCCCTTTGTGCAAAAATGGATGGCTTTCCTCGGCGTCGCCCTTCACCAGATGAATCCGAACCTGCTGAGGACTATTTTCTCCATGTTTGTGCTGTGGAAAAGGCATCACAATATCAAGCCGAGTACGAATATCCTGATGTGTTGCTTTGGGCTAAGGAAGAGCCCGAAGCAAGCTGGCTTTTTCTATCTGCAAGCGTTGTAGGGAAAGTTGCTGGTGAACAACCACTATGCCAAATTTCACTTTTAGCAACACTAGATAGGCATCGGTAAAGAGGGAAATCGATGCTACTAGTAGATTAGGCATCAATTTCATAAATAACAATACTAAACAGATATAAAGACATCAACACGCATTTTTGTTTATTTATGACGATGCCTTTATTCCCCTTTAGCATCATCTACATAAATACAGATGCCTAAAATGAATAGTTTTTATTTTATTTTTAAGAGGTTCATTTTTTGGTGATATACCTCTGGTGCGTAAAGTCTGAGTCAACGCCCTAACCCAAAATTTTTACTCTCCCTCGCAAACTCTCTCTGAAACTTCAGCTCCCTCTCAAACTCTAGCCCCAATTCTTCTAACTCCCTCTCAATTTTTTCACTCCCTCTGAAACTGTACCCTAAAAATTCATCTCCTGAACAAAACTCTCCTTCAGTCCCTCTTAAACTCTCTCTTTCTTCTCTCTCCTCCATCACTGCCCCATTCCTGCTAAAACCCTCAGATGCTCAACCATTACGATTCACAGTGAGAATCATTCTTCCATTCGACGATTCTGAAGCCAGCTCACACAATTTCTCAAGCTCAGACGCTCAGACGGAAGTTTAAGTCGACAATTGTGTGATTTCATCTCTCAGTGAAGCATTTCCCTTTCCCCCAAAAGTTAGGGTTTTGATCACACCCCACACCTCCTCTTATGGTAAGCTTTTCTTCTCTCTTCACAACTAAAATTTAAGCTTAAACATTCTTTCTCTCAATTATGGGAAATCTTCAAATTTTTTGGAGTTGCAGAGCCGTAACTTTTAGAAAATGCAAGAACTGTGGAATTTTTTTATGTAATTTTTGTTGTTACATCTTCCTAAGCAAGCATCTGCTACTAATTTGTCTTTTTGGGTTGGAAAGTATAAAATTGTCTAGAGATCTAAAAAGCTACTAGTGGCTGCTTGTTGTAATATCTTTCTGTATCTTTTTCTGGTTTCGTTTCGTACTTTGTTGGTTTGTAGAGTTTCTCTGTATTGTGTCTTTTGGGAGGGGGGCTTAGAGCTTTTTTGGTCTCAGTCATTTTTGTTCCCACTTGTGTAATGCTTTTGTTCTCTCAGGTTTCCATAAACTTTTTAGAGTTAATATTCCATAAACTTTCTCTGTTTTGTGTGTTTTGTGAGGGGGGTTTATAGGTTGATTTTTTGTAGTCTGTAACTTGATGTTTTTAGAAAACCATCAGGGAAACTGAGGTAGTGGTATATGGAGTATCTGCATGTGCCACACTTTATCCTAAAATCTCTCACACTCCTAGATCTAGATATGATGCTAGCTCATTGTTTTTCTTCATTCTTTTAAGTTCTTCCTTTTGCCTCTCTCTTGTTCTCCCAGATCTAGATCTGATGCTACGCAGCCACCATCTTCCTGAAACTCTGCTTTACTCTCAACGACTCTGCAAAGAAGTATCCAAAGAATCCAATACTTGGTTGGCGACTCTCTCTTGACCCTCTCTGTTCTTTTGTGTTAGATGTGCAATTTTTAATGTCAGTCTTGATTTTTTTGTTCGTTGTAGGTATTGATCTCCATCACTTAGAGCACCAGCATCCCTCCACCTCTAGCTTGCTCACCCTCATTTAGGAAAAATGTGGTATTGATTTTTCTAGGTTTATTTCTCTTTCTCTCTATATTATCAAATCTTGGGGGTTAATTTTTTGGGTTTTTGCTTTGTTCATTTTGGGTTTGTAGTGGGATCATTTCTTTCTCGATATATATTCCAACAATTTTCTGGAATCATATATGAAAATGGTACTTAGGTGACGAGGGGTAAATTTAACTAAACAAACAAGACACAACAACTCAACAATCAAGAGAACACACAGAGCATGCCACAAAGGACCTGCAGCCCTAGAAGATTACTAGTGACAACCTAGGCACTCAGAAGGACCCATCAATCTAGGCATCCCCTGTGCTAGCAACAACTATGGTGAAAGTGTGTGAAGTCATCATTATCAAGTAAACAACAAACAGCAGATATAGATGACTAGTCAACCACCAAGAACAGAAACCCAGAAAAATTACAGATATGCAAACCAGATTTTGTTCACCCAGAAACCCACCATTGGGAAAAACTGGAGGTCATCAACCGACCAGGCATCCACTAAGTAGAAAAAGATTCTTACAAAGGAATACAAGCAAGCTCAAGCAAAACCTAGATCTATTTAGGAAGATGAGCTATACCTCCTTTGTGCAATCTTCTTCTCCAACTTAGCAAAGCTTCAAGCTTAGTTCTTCATGGCAATGGCAGCTCCTTCTCCAGCTCGTTCATCCCATGGCACTAGCTTGCAAGCTCCAACTCAAACCGAAACCAAACTTTGGATTCAAGGGAGAAAGACCAATTTCTTCAAGAAACCATACTCTTGAAGAAATCAGTCACGAATCCGATCTAGATCTATATGAGAGAATGATTTAAATATCTAGATGCAGATTCATATTTCAAAAGCAGTTTTTCAAAAAGAAATCAATTAGAAAAACTCATAGATGAAATATGTGGTTCACTCTTGAGGAAGAAGAAGAGAAAGATGGAAACCCAATCTTTCCAAAACTTCCATACAAAAGAGACAACCTCCAAAATGGGGAATACACTTGCCTTTACAGACAAAAGAATCCCTTAGGTCAGACTGACACATGGCAGCTGGGAGAGAAAAGTGAATAGGACAAAACAGATATTTAATCAGCTGGAAATCGTACTGAACAAAGATGACTAGTCAACTTTTATGAAAACAGTTTTAATGCATGATATGCAATGCATGATTTTACCTTTGTCAAATAGCATGAACCACAATAGGATAGATGAGATTTAAGAACACTTAGAGATGCTAATCTTAATCTATCCTTGAGCTTGATAAATATATATAAAAGTCCTATTACAAAAATGTCAAGGGAAGCCAAAAGAATTAATCAAAATTCATACATTAACAATCTCCCCCTTTTTGGCTTTCCTTGACAACACTCTCTCTCAAGAACACTCAACCCAAAACTAAACCAAGAAGATGATTTGAATGAAGTACCTGCGAAAACAGAAACCAAACCTCCAACACAAACCAAGCATATTATATCTCAGAATTTTAAAGTTCAAAACAATATGCAATAATATGCAATATGTGCTAAAAGGGGGTTGAGATTGTTCTCCCCCTTGTTGATAAGGAAAGAGCAAAAAGGCAAGGAATTACAACAGCAAATAGAGGAAGGAAACAGAGGGCAGAAAATCAGATTTGAACACAAAGCATAGATTGATTACAAATCACATTACAGCTGTTCAAAAACAAGACAACAACAACTCCCCCAATCAAGATGCATAGACTGTCCAAACAGAAACAGGGGAAACAAAAACAAAGTAAGTACAAACATAGACTTCCAATCTGCCCAAAATGAACACCCCTCCAAGATCACATGAACCCCACAATGTGATAACAAAATAAACCATCCAAATAGTCCAAAAAGACTCCCCCTATCTAGGATACAACCTAATCAAACCTCTAGTTAAAAGACTAGAGAATCAGCAGACTCATCATATTCAGCAGAAGCAATATCATGACAAGCACCAAATGTAGTATCGACCCTGTGAAAGACAAGTTTTTGGTCTAAAAACACAAGCATGAACTAGCAAATAACTCAAGTGATCAAAGATGCATTTAGCAAAATATCCTAGACCAAGTCTTCAAGCACATGAGTAAAAAAAAAATAAAATAAAAATCATATGCAAGGAACATAAGCAAACAGCGCTGAGAGGGAGAGTATGAAATGCAGCTAATGCTTAGAGACATGGCACATTTTGGAATAGGGGGTTCAGAGCTAAGGGACATACAAGATGAGGTCATATCTCTCTTGGAGAGACAAGTATACAATGAAAAGTGAAGACATAATCAGAGTAGACTCAAACAGCAAGTGACATCACTCTCTAAAGACAAAATATTGTAAGATTTATTTTGATTCACTTGCACATCCCAGACATAAGTGCTTGAATGGCCCAATTTTACGGCTCTTTGCTCTAGATGCTTCAAACATAACACCTTATACCTTCCTAGAGCCGTGACTACATTGGTCACACTTCCCTTTTTTTTTTTTAAATTTATTTTTATGTGAAATATCTGAATAGAGTGACTAAGAGAGTGAGACAAGCTAAGAGACAATAACAATGATAGTCCAAAAGATAATCATAGACACTTGGCTCACCAAGAGGATAAGAGAGCACAAGGTAAGTCTCAACTAAAAGCTCTAAACAAGAAAAGGGGTTGTGCACAAATCTGGAAAGCACAAGAAGCAGTCAAACTTCACACTATCAGAGAGGTGAGATATGAAACCATGACATATTCAATAAAACACATGTTGTTTGGGAAATTGAAATGTGATGAAGACAAGGAAACAGACATGCTAATTAATCAATTGAGCAAAGGCCAATGGACTGTCTGAGTGTGACATGTTTATGAAAGTCCAAGGCCTTGGTGAGTATATCTGCAAGTTGTTTTTCAGAAGGAACAACCTCTAAGGTTAAAATTTTGTCTTCCACAAGCTCTCTAATAAAATGATGCCTTATGTCTATATGCTTTGTTCTAGAGTGTTGAACAGGATTTTTAGAGATATCTATGGCACTAATGTTGTCACAATAGATTAGAAAGCAAGATTGAGCAAGACCATAGTCATCCAACATTTGTCTCATCCAAAGAAGTTGAGTGCAACAACTTCCAGCTGCAACATACTCTGCTTCAGCAGTGGAAAGTGAGACAGAGTTTTGTTTTTTGCTATGCCAAGCAACAAGGTTGTTGCCTACATAAAAGACCCCTCTGGAAGTGCTTTTCCTATCATCACTACAACCTGCCCAATTGGCATCACTATACCCAACAAGATTGACACAAGTGTCATAGGTATACCACAACCCAAACTCAACAGTCCCACTCACATATTTTATGATTCTCTTAACAGCAAACAAGTGAGAGTCTTTTGGATCAATCTGAAATCTAGCACACACACCAACACTATAAGAAATGTCTGGTCTACTAGCAGTCAAGTAGAGAAGACTTCCTATCATGCTTCTATAGAGAGTTTGATCCACATTTTTACCATGCAAGTCCCTATGAATTTTAGCACTAGTGCTCATTGGAGTTCTTGCAGATTTTGCACCCTCCAAACCAAATTTTTTCACAAGATTTTTTGCATATTTAGATTGAGAAACAAAGATCCCATCATGGCTTTGTTTGATTTGAAGACCTAAGAGGTAGTTAAGCTCACCCACAAGACTCATTTCAAATTCACTAGTCATGACATGAATAAACTCTTGAACATGCAAATCAGAGGTAGAACCAACCACAATATCATCAACATACACTTGAGCAATCAAGACATCCTTTCTAAATCTTTTTACAAACAATATTTTGTCAACTGACCCCCTAACATATCCATTTCCTAGAAGATGAGAGGATAACCTCTCATACCATGCTCTAGGAGCTTGTTTCAAACCATAGAGTGCCTTTTCTAAACGAAACACATCATTTGGATGATGTGGATCTTCAAAACCCTTTGGTTGATCAACATAGACCTCTTCAAGATGCTCCCTATCTCTCAAAATATAACATGTGCTACCAAAGACTCTAAAATATGACACATTAGGCTTTTTTCCTTTCCAAATCTCATAGGGAGTTTGTTTGGTACCAGACCTCAAAAACACCCTGTTTGAGATATAACAAGCTGTATTGACAGCTTCAGCACAAAAATGTTTAGCAAGATTTTTGCTATTTAGCATCACCCTAGCCATCTCAACAAGAACCCTATTCTTTCTCTCCACAACACCATTTTGTTGAGGTGTAATAGGGGCAGAGAACTCATGTTTAATTCCCATTTCTTCACAAAATTTAAGAAACTGAGAATTCTCAAATTCAGTTCCATGATCTGTTCTAATTCTAACAAGTGGCAGATGACTAGTCATTTTCTCTTTCTGCAAAAGATGACAAACAGACTTAAACCTTTGAAAGGTTTCAGATTTTTCACGTAAGAATGAGACCCAAGTGAACCTAGAGAAATCATCAACCATGACCAGAATATATTTCTTTCCACCAAGGGACAAGGTTTGGATAGGACCAACAAGGTCCATATGAACAAGTTCAAGACTTATATGTGTTTGAATGTGTTTGACCTTTTTGTGTGACACTCTAACTTGCTTACCCATTTGACATCCTTCACAAACATGCTGATAAGATTTGTCAAGCTTTGGTAGACCACTCACTAACTCTCTCTTGGACAATTTATGCAAGTCTCTAAAGTTTACATGACCAAGTCTTTGATGCCACAAGACACTTGTTTCATTCACAACTTTGTTGCAAACTACTTCTTTTGCATCATTGACTCCATCAATGCAATAACTATTGTCCCTAGACCTTGACACACTCACAATCTCATTGCCATCTTTTCCAATGATTTTGCAGCCATGCTTGGAGTATCTAACTTCTACTATTCCATCATCACACAACTGACTTACACTAATGAGATTGGATGTGAGACCCTCAACAAATCTAACATTCTTAAGCTCGGGTAAACCAGGGATACAAACAGTACCTTTCCCCACAACTTGAGACTTGTGGCCTCCACCAAAAGTCACAGTGCCTCCATCAAAAGGACTGAGAGAAGAGAAAACACTCCTATCACCAGACATGTGTTTGGAACAGCCACTATCAAAGTACCAAGAATTGATGTTTGAAGCAGCAAAAGCATTTAGTACAACAAGACATTTGGCATGACTTTTTGTAATCCAAGTAGACCTAGGAACAATAGGTGAACTTATTTTAAGGGAGACAAGTTTGGCAATCTTAGTGACTTCATTTAGCAAATGATCAACCTGATCCTGCAAAGATCTGGGATTCCTTTTAGATTTTGAAGACAATTTTCTGGTCTTATCCTTTTTATACATATGACAGACTGGTCTAATATGACCAGTCAACCCGCACCTGTGACAAGTTGGAACAAACTTAGGTTTTTTGACTACCTGCTGAACCTCAAGAGGTGCAATGGCTGGAGTTATTGACTTGACAAACTTAGTGGTAGAGCTGGGAGACTTAGAATCAAAATGATTAAATCCAAGACCACCTTTGTCCCCATGAAGTTTTCCCATATTCAACATTTTGTCAATTTTTGTGGCACCAATGGTCATAGATATAATCTTACTTTTTGCTTCATTCAATTCACCTAGGAGCTGTTTGTTTGAGTTCAGGAACCCAATGTTACTCTCCTTGAGCACATTAACTTGATTTTCAAGATTACTCCTATTTGACACAAGTGCAACAATTTCTTTTTCTAGAGACTCAAATTTGTCACTCAACTCCTTTTTGGTTTCTTTTAAGATGAGAAGGTCATGTTGAAGTTCATGGTTATTGGCCTCAAGTTTAAGACTCTCTTCTTTCAAGGAAAAAGTCTCTTTGAACAAGCAATCATATTTTCTTCCTAATGATTCGTATGACAGATCATCAGACTCAAAATCAGAATCATCAGACACAGGCTGCACAGAAGCAACGAAGGCAACTTGTTGGTCTTCATTATCAGAGGAAGATGAATCCTCTTGAGACACTTCACTTTCACTCTCACTCCAACTTACTTTCATGGCCTTGTCCTTTCCTTTGGAGTATTTTTTCTGATTGTTTGCACAGTCAGCAGCATAGTGACCAATGCCTCCACATGTGAAGCACTTGACAGATTTTCTAAAGTCTTTAGTGAAAGGTTTGACATCCTTGTTCCTCTCATTAGACCGATCAGTTGGTGGTCTAAACTGTCTCTCACTACCAGAGCTACCCTCTCTAGCAAACTTTCCCTTATCCTTAAGAATTCTCCTAAATTTTTTGACAAACAAGGCCATTTCATCCTCAAAATCTGAAGATTTTTCACCACCTTTCAAAGAGGGAACATGCACTCCTTGAAGTGCAATACTTTTTGATTTTTTTGTGTCATTTTCTTCCATATTCAACTCCATCTCATATGTTTTTAATTTTCCAACAAGCTTGCCAAGCTTAATTTCATTTAAGTTTTGGACCTCCATGATTGCGGTTTTCTTTGCTCTAAATCTAGATGGTAGAACACGAAGAATTTTTTGAACAACAAGAAGCTCTTGAATAGGTTGACCAAGACTCATGGCTTCATTTGTGATCATTTCCACTCTCCCATGGAACTCAGAAATAGACTCATTTTCAGACATCCTAAGTTCTTCAAATTGTGCAAGCACCATCTGAAGTTTCAAGGTTCTAACTTGGTCATCCCCTTCATGAACCACCCTTAGTTTATCCCAAGCCTTTTTAGCATTTGGGATGTGTTGTATATGTGCAAACTGTGTGCTAGACAAGGCTATAACTAAGGCATTTCTGGCCTTCTTGTTTGCATATGCAGCAAACACCTCTGCTTCAGTCCATTCAGACCTAGGCTTGGGCACAACTTCACCCTCAACAGTCTTGACCGGAGAAACCCACTCTTTTGTGAGATACACACTTGCATACTCATCAAGAGCATCAAGAAATATCTCAAATTTTTCTCTCCATGCAGCATAGTTATTTCCGTCAAAATAAGGTGGTGAGTTGCAAGATCCAGCAACTCGATCCCTTTCCATAGCGAGTACACCTAAACACCAAAACAAATCCTAGGATCTCTCTATTTGTGTTAAGAGCTGAAGCTCTGATACCAATTGAAAATGGTACTTAGGTGACGAGGGGTAAATTTAACTAAACAAACAAGACACAACAACTCAACAATCAAGAGAACACACAGAGCATGCCACAAAGTACCTGCAGCCCTAGAAGATTACTAGTGACAACCTAGGCACTCAGAAGGACCCATCAATCTAGGCATCCCCTGTGCTAGCAACAACTATGGTGAAAGTGTGTGAAGTCATCATTATCAAGTAAACAGCAAACAGCAGATATAGATGACTAGTCAACCACCAAGAACAGAAACCCAGAAAAATTACAGATATGCAAACCAGATTTTGTTCACCCAGAAACCCACCATTGGGAAAAACTGGAGGTCATCAACCGACCAGGCATCCACTAAGTAGAAAAAGATTCTTACAAAGGAATACAAGCAAGCTCAAGCAAAACCTAGATCTATTTAGGAAGATGAGCTATACCTCCTTTGTGCAATCTTCTTCTCCAACTTAGCAAAGCTTCAAGCTTAGTTCTTCATGGCAATGGCAGCTCCTTCTCCAGCTCGTTCATCCCATGGCACTAGCTTGCAAGCTCCAACTCAAACCGAAACCAAACTTTGGATTCAAGGGAGAAAGACCAATTTCTTCAAGAAACCATACTCTTGAAGAAATCAGTCACGAATCCGATCTAGATCTATATGAGAGAATGATTTAAATATCTAGATGCAGATTCATATTTCAAAAGCAGTTTTTCAAAAAGAAATCAATTAGAAAAACTCATAGATGAAATATGTGGTTCACTCTTGAGGAAGAAGAAGAGAAAGATGGAAACCCAATCTTTCCAAAACTTCCATACAAAAGAGACAACCTCCAAAATGGGGAATACACTTGCCTTTACAGACAAAAGAATCCCTTAGGTCAGACTGACACATGGCAGCTGGGAGAGAAAAGTGAATAGGACAAAACAGATATTTAATCAGCTGGAAATCGTACTGAACAAAGATGACTAGTCAACTTTTATGAAAACAGTTTTAATGCATGATATGCAATGCATGATTTTACCTTTGTCAAATAGCATGAACCACAATAGGATAGATGAGATTTAAGAACACTTAGAGATGCTAATCTTAATCTATCCTTGAGCTTGATAAATATATATAAAAGTCCTATTACAAAAATGTCAAGGGAAGCCAAAAGAATTAATCAAAATTCATACATTAACAATATATATTCCAACTATCTTTGCTCTAACGCTTTAATATAAAAAATTCAGGTTCTAGCACATACAATAGTATCCGTTGTCGTGGCTGCAGTAATTGATCTGCAATTGTATTTCAGGTTCTAACACTTACACCAATATGAAATTTTGGTTCTGATTTGAGATATTGGCATGGTATTTGTTAAAGCCTAATTGATGTTTTATTTTAATTATTTTTCTACAGACAGTTGGTAGGAAAGTGTTGAGATGGGTATTAGTGAGCCTTGGATTACTAAAGCATTGAAGATGGAATTTCATCTCATTGGATCATCCCCAAGAGTAGCCTCAAGAGTAACATATAATTACTAGATAGCTTAGTTCATTTCATTATGTTTTGTTTGCATTGTAAATGTGTTTTTAAAGTATAACATTTATTGTATATTAAATTAGTCTATCTAACTATATTATAATGGATGTAGTGCAGGGTCATTGAGGTTTTTGGGAATACGGTCTTCATCGATGCTAGCTTAGTTTCTAATATGTTTAGTTTGTTATGTGTTGATAAGTGGTTTTGCTATTTTATAAGTATAATTTGTCAGTTTAGGTTTTGAATTGTTCTTTTATCTAAGATAAATCATTTATTAGTTTGGGTAGTTTGTTGGAAGTTGCAATGAAACTTAACTGTTGAAATTTCAGAAATGAGCTTCCTTTCTGTAGCATTTTAAAAGTTCTCCTCTTCTTTCCCCCATTATTTACCAGAGTGAAGAGGGTAAAAATTTTGTTTAAGGTTTATGTGGTGGATCTTTTCCGACCTGTTTTTGTGTGTAATTTTGGCACTCTGTTTTCTATTATTATTTATATTAAAGCCCTATCACTGACAAAATATTATTTGAAAATGAATGTTTAGATGTTGGTATTTCAATATTGAGAAGATTTTTGTATCCAAAGGCACATTTGACAAAGGTAACCTCTTGTTTGTGCCTGATAAACTACGGCCATGAATTGGCCGAGGGAACCCCTCTTCTCGGCCTCAAAACTGAAGCGCAGCGTTTTGTCAGGGTGCTTGGCCTTCCAGAGAAACAAGAGAAAAATTGCTAAGGCACGATCATCTCGGCCTCGATTAAAGGCCGAGGCCGAGATAGAGCAAAGTCACCGCCAAAGGCATTAAAGTCAGACCACCACGTGATGGCAGGGTCCCATGCTTCATTTAATGAAGTAGTGCCTGCTTAAATGCAGCAAACCCACTGGCCAAGAATAAGCATTTAATGCATGAGGGAATGTGGGAAGTGATTGGAGTCAGGATTTGGTGACAGGGATCAGAGTGATTAGACGCCAACATTCTCACAAAGCTCTTTGCAGCTTGGGAGATTAGGTGACCAGCCACCAGAGTAATAAATGCGTCTCCACGGCCAGAAGCGCAGAAACCACGATCAGGGCGGCGGCCGAGATTCACCGGGATTTATGGGGTCACACCACCTTACTTCACGATCCCAAATGTCGATTTGACTACCCACTTGTGCTGATTAGGCTCCACCATGCAGATTTTCAGCCTCGATTACCCCTCCAGGAACTCTGCCTATAAATACAAGACTCAAGACCACTTTCAAAAGGTTCAAACACCAAACAAAAGCCTCCCACGGAGCAACTTATATTTTCCTGTAATGCACTTTCAATATCTTTACTTGCTTTTCTAGGAGTAGTGTTAGTTTGTAAGGAAAATCCATTCATCAATATATCATACGACCCTTGATTTTCAAGGCGCCGGAGCACCACCTTTGTTATTCGCTCACTCACCCCATATATCATACGACCGCCGCTCATTGATTAGCGCGCCGGAGCACCGCCCTAAAACCCACCAAACACCACCACTCAACGGCCTTGTAATTCAGGCTGTGAACCTTACAGCCGAGACTAGTTCCTCTCTCGGCTACAATCGTTTGATTAGAAGACGAGTTCAGACAGGCGCACCATCTAAACACTTTCACCCACTTCAAACACCTCGACGCACGGCAGACCGTGCTGGCACGCCCGCGCACAAACGCAACTCGTCCAAAAGCAGGAAACCGCGTGTTAACGCATATCCCCTCGGCCCGGAACTCCAGGCCGTGAGATTTGCGCAGCAGACACCTCTGACCTCTGAGAAATATGCTTCTCATATGTTGACTACTCTGTTCAACCATCTAACAATCTGAGATGTTCTTGTGAAGATAGAAGCCCACTGAAAGGAAGGCTTTGAAACTTGCAAAAAGAGTAATTCCTATTCACTTATTTTTATATTTACATTCTTTTTTGTGTTTTTGGGTGGAAGAAGAGGGATGGAATTTTAACCTGCTTACACATATTAGTCTAACTTACAATATCGTAGGTCTGATCAGTACTTATCTCATTGTCTTTCATATGCTGACTGCAAAGGTTCACCATAATTTCTATTATTCAGGTGATTGCTTGTCTTGATGTGAGGACAAATGACAAAGGAGATCTTGTTGTAACCAAAGGCGACCAATATGATGTAAGAGAGCATACAAAAGAGAATGAGGTATTTCAATAATTCTTGACTCCTGCCTTTCCTGATTTTGGTGATTTTTTTTCACAGCCATGTGCCTCTGTTTTTTTGGTAGTTAGGTCTGTGTCAATTGAGAAAAAATGCTAGCTGTGCTTGTCCAACTCTCTACCCCATCACATGATCATTTAATTGCTAGTTTAAACATGAAGTGGGATCCAATTAATGACTTCTTGTTATCTAATTAGATTGATTGACAAATTAGATTTTCTTCTTCACCAATATGATTTCGTAAATTTGCATATTGGTTCATTTGAAGTGACAACATATCTTATGCAAATTTAGTACCTTGCACTTTTTAAGCTTATGTTCATATTTTGTGTTTACATTCTATGTGTTTTTTTTTTCCAGTATAGAGCTAGAAGGCAAGACACGTACACCCAAATGGAATTGGATGAGGTGCGAGAAGAATTAGCAAGTCATGTCCTAGAATGGATTTTTGATTAAGCTAAACATTCCTTCATTTTACATGTCTTTCTAGCTAGTATTTTGCTTATGAATAGACAAGTATGGATAATTTGTGGTGTAGGGCTGGTAAATTTGTGATTTGGATGTGACAAGTATGGATCATTCAAGTATTTTGCTTATATATATATAGACAATTATGGATATATTTAAATTACTGTTGATATAATGTTTTTTTATGAGTAATGGCAACACAACATGATTTGGAAATGAGGCCTTTCTTAAATACTATTACAGTAACTAAGTAAAGTGTGATGTGAAACAAGCAAAATATCTACCCTTTCCTTACATAAATAATGCCTATTGTTTATAACAACTTCAGTTTTCCAGAAATAACTGAAGTTGAAAGATAAAAACAACAACTAGACATCCATTATCACTGATGCTTAAAACAAGAAGTAGCATCAGCATTTATGTAACCACCAGCACTATTGGAGGCTTTTCACGTCCGCAAAATAAAAAAAGCGATGATGTATAACATAATTCACAACACCATTATTTGTTTCTACGATGTTGTAATTGATAATATGCATCAGTATAGTAGATATCACTGATGCTGTTAGAGCTCTTTAGTCTCCTCTCTTTTGAAAGTACTGATGCTGTTTCGGGTTTAGGCGTCGGAAGTCAACCCTTTTTTGGCACCCGGAAATCATTTAGGCATCGGAGTTTACTTGATATCCGATGTAGTAAGTGATAAACAGCGACAGAGAATATCCGTTGCCTATTACATAGGAATAGGCAACAGTCACCAATACCACGGTATTTATGTGTAATAGGCAACGGATTTTATCCGTTGCTAAAGCCCTTTTTTGGCATAGTGAACCCAACGTCTCAGAAGTCGTGGAAGGATCACTGGTTCTTTGCGACTGGATGTTGGGAGGAGGCCTCAGGGGTAGAGAGGCCGAGAGCTTTGGTGGCGAGGCGTTTTAGGGAGAAAGGTAGGGTTTCATGATTTGTAGTGGCCGACCCCTCTAGTTGAACTTCTATTTTGGTTTCGTTTGTTTGTTTTTTTGGTAACGCCCTCGGGCTCTTCCTTGTTTTGTTTCTGTCCTCGTGCTGAGCTAACACTATCAGGCTTTGTAACAGTGGCTTGGGAAGGCGGCGAGCTTTCCGAGGACGTGGAAGGACAACTCGAGGTGATTCGTGCTCTCCCCCTGAAAGATTGTGACGTGACCGAGCTGTTGTTAGTGAGTTCGTTGAGGGAATCCGGCCTACGGGATCTGATCCCTGAAGGTAGTATGGACGGTCTGTTGCCACTACCTGTGGCCTTAACTTTTCCTCTTCTTTTTTTTTTTTTTTTTTTTAAAAAAAAAGTATGTTTTGTGTAGCTATGGGTGTTGACAGGAATGACCCAAGGGCTTTGGAGATGCTCCTGGCGAATGGTGTTGGGGCATCAGGTTAGGGGCCGAGAATGCAGGTGCCACTGGTTCGAGCCAGGAATGAGGGGGTGGCTCCGTCGGTTCCAGCGGGGCAAGCAGAGGTCGGGTAGTCTCCTTGCCCACGGGGTCTGGATTGAGGGAAGAGGCCGATGGCCGAGGTGGAGGAGACCGCAGCACCAAAGAGGGCCTGGAGAGAAGAGATTGAGGATGAGGAGGGGAGAAGTGTCGTGCCACCGTCGTCTATCCATCCCAACCGCATGAAGGACTTCCTGGATAACAGTAGGCTTGTGTTGTTGGGGGAAATGACCTAGGAAGGAATGACCGGGAACGAAAGCAACTACGCGACCTTGGCATCCCTGGCCTTTGAGCAGAGCGCAAGGGTAAGTTTTGAGCCTTAGAGACTGTTTTTTTTTTGTTAGGCAACCCTCGGCGTCTACTCCAGTTGTGTTGACATTGTTTTCGCAGGCCCTTTTCTCCCATTACGGCTCAGTTAGACCCGTCATGATCCATAGGGAGAAGGATGCGGCAGGGGTGCACGAGCTGCGGAGGGTGCGGGAGGAGGCGAGAAAACGAGATGTGGACACCAAGGCTGTGGTGGACCGTGCAAAAAAGATGGCGGAGGAGAGCAATAAGAAGACGGTCGAGGTCGTGCGTGCGCTCGGATCGACCCAAGTGGAGAAAGTAGAGCTGGCAAAGGAAGATGAGAGTCTGACGACGGAGGGCGCATGGCTAAGTGATGAAAACGCGCGATTGCAGAAGGCGTTGGAGAATGCGTGTCAGTCGCAGGTGGAGGATGTGCGGCAATTTTTGGAGTCTGCCAAGGGAGCTAGTCTGGCTAGCGAGATACGGTAGTCGGGCGGTTTGGATCTGCTGGAGAGGATTTAGAAGCGTTTTGCAGAGTTCGTGTTTAGTATAGAGGACTTGGTGGAGGGTGAGGAGGAGGCCGATTGTGTGGATTCGGGTCAAAGCCAGGTGGAGCTGACCTCGGTACCTGAGCCTGCCAATGCCCCTATAACTGCGAGCTAAGAGCCTAATAGTGAGACCCGAGGGCCCGCTGTTGATGTTACTATCGATGGTGGAGAGAGCTAGATTAATGAGAGCGTAGTACTTCGTTCTCTGTTTCTGTATCCAACCGACTCTTCAGTTTTACAGGTAATACTGGTGGAGGTGCTCGGCATTCCATGGGTGGGGCAGTGGTGTGCCGTCGAGGGTGGTGAGGGTGTACGTGCCTGATTGGACGACTGCCACCACTCGATACTGTCCTTCCTAGTTGGCCCCGAGAGTCCTAACTGAGCGGTCCTTGGTGGCGAGCAGTACCGTGCATAAAACAAGGTCGGACCTTCGCACTGTAGTAATGTGAGGTCCGTTCCTGGTATGTGGCGAGAGCCATCTAGGCATAGGTCCGTCTTTCTTCAACGAGATCTAGATCTAGAGCACGCTGCTTGGTGCTTTGCTGGATGTTGTAATGCTCAACTCGATGGGTTGGTAGACCGACCTCCATGAGTATCACGGCCTTGGAACCGAAGGCTAGGGAAAAAGGGGTTTCGCCCATCGAGGTGCGTTGAGTGGTGCGATAGGCCCATAGGACTTCGGGTAGGAGCTCAGCCCAGTCACCTTTCTTGTCCCCTAGCTTCTTTTTTAGAGTGCATTTGATAATTTTGTTGATGACCTCGACTTGGCCATTGGCTTGTGGGTGTGCTGGGGATGAGAAGCGGAGGGCGATGTTGAAGTTTGAACATAACTCCCAAAAACACACGTTGTCAAACTGCCGTCCGTTGTCAGAGATAAGTATTCGAGGTAGGCTGAACCTGCAAACGATATTCTTCCATATGAAATTACGGACACATGCTTTGGTAATCGTGACAAAAGGTTCAGCCTTTGCCCATTTGGTGAAGTAGTTGACCGCAACAATTGAAAATTTGGTCTGACCTCTTCCTTCAGGCATGGGTCTGATCAAGTTCAGCCCCCATTGGGCAAAGGGCTAGGGGCTAGTCATGGCTATAAGTGGCTCTGGGGGTTGATGTATGAGGTTGGAGAAGAGCTGGCATGGTCGGCATCTGTGGGCGAGGAGTTGGGCATCAACCTTTAGAGAGGGCTAGTAGTAGCCTCGACGGATGGTTTTAGCTGCCATCGCTCTGGAGGCCAAGTGGTCCCCATAGACACCCTCGTGTATCTATCAGAGTATCTCGTGGCCTTCTTCGGGAGTTACACACCATAGATAGGGCAAGGCCCCGTTTGTACAAGTGTTTGTTGATGATCGTGTACCGACCGACTTGGAGCTGTACACGACGGGCAGCCTCAGCATCGACAGGAGAGGTGTCGTAGCTAGGTAGTCGTAGATTGGGGTCATCTAGTTGGGAGTGGTTTCCACAGTCATAGTCTCAGTCGATCCGTTGCCGATGGTGGGTTTGGCAAGATACTCGATCGGGATAGACCGTTTGATTCCACCATTAAGGGACGAGGCTAACTTGGCCAAGGCGTCTGCGGGGCTATTTTGACTCCTTGGGATCTGTGAGATGGCGAAGTGGGAAAAGAGGGATACCAGTCGTCTAGCTTCATGTAGGTACATTCTCATGGCCTTGCCTTTGACTTGATAAGTATTATTGATCTAATTGACGATAAGCATGGAGTTGGTGCGGGCGGCCACCTGCGTGGCTTCGAGGTTTTGGGGGAGTCAGAGCCCAAAAGGTAAGGCCTCGTATTCGGCCTCGTTATTCGTGGTTTTAAATTGGAATCGGGAAGTGAGCACAATTCCGGCCCCGCTTCCATGCATGCTAGAGGCGCCGTCGACGTTCAATGTCCACAACCCTGCAGAGGAAGGGGGCTCTGTGCGTTCGGTCGAGTAGTGTTGAGGGAGGGTGAGCTGGCCTAACTAGCAGTGGAGAGAACGGTTGGGGTGAATTCTGAGACGAAATCAGCCACAGCCTGCCCTTTTATGGCGGGTCAAGGTTTGTAGTCGATATGGAATTCGCTGAGCTCGATAGACCACTTAATGAGGCGTCCCGACACCTCAGGGCGGTGTAGTACCTGTCGTAGTGGTTGGTTCGTAAGAACCGAGATAGGGTGGGCCTGGAAATATGGACGTAGACGCCAGCTTACGTAATATAAGGCCCGTTGCACGGCATCAGCCTCCCGGATTAGGACCGAGCTGACTGGAGAGGTGGAGATGGAAAGGTAGATGCCTAAGGTCTCACAAAGTGTTGGATTGGAGAGAACATGGGCAGTTCCCATGGGCAGTTCCCGTGTGCGACCAGAGGTGCATTAATGCTCAACAAGCGTGACCAGACCCCTGTCAAGTCAGTCACTCCAACCACCTGATAGACAGCCTCGCAAGTGAAAGAGATCAATTAATGCATTTCCCATCTGAAGCCAAGTGTCACCTAACCCTTCGATCCCCAATAAACAGTCTAGTGATGGAAAGGGACCATTTAATATACTTCCCATCCCAAGCCACATGTCGCCTTGTCATACACTCTTTGCCAAATAGCATGGTGATCAGGAACAGGTCATTTATGGTACTCCAATCCCACTTGGGAAAGAAGAGATAAATATCTCCTCCTTGAGATATCTTGGTCTCTCCCTCTCCCCTCTATAAATACCCTTCACCTACATCAGGACAAAGGTAATAAATATTCTTACTTGATAAACCCTACATCCATTCTCTCCACCTTACCACCATATCTGACTTAACCATCGGAGGGAGCTCAACTGGGATCAACCCCAGTTCGCTCCTATTCTGATAACTGTTCAAGGTGTGCAGGTCTCCTACGAAGTACACCTCAACCTAGGAGATCCCGTATGGGCCCCGATATCAGTCCTAATCCAGGCTATACATTATACGAGGAAGATCCGCGGTTTACAAGTACACCTCTCAATTCCAAGACCCAACTTTCTTCCTTAGATAGTGATCTACTATCAGACCCTACTGAGCACTATCACCTCGTTGGTTTTCTTAAGTATCTGACAACACTTAGCACATAGACATTGCCTTTGCGGTTCATCACGTCGCACAATTCATGAGTGTGCCTCGCACTTCTAACATCGCTGCTGCTAAGCGTATTTTGCGCTATCATGTTATTGTATTTTTCTTGGTATGAATCTAATCCATTGGAGTGCGAAGAAACAACCATTTGCTTCTCGTTCTAGCGCTGAGTCTGAATACCATTGTCAAACTTTACACTAAATGTTTGTCAAAAAAAAACTTTATACTCAATGCGCTAGACTTGCAGCCTTATAATGATACTGTAATTCATCACTATCAATCCTTTTTTTTTTTTTTTTTTGTGTAGACACCTAGTTGCTACATTTGGTTGAACTTGGGTTGTTTATGTATCATATGTTTTTACGAGCAATGGATGCCTAATTGACAACTTAATTGGTTAATTATTATGTAACATTGACAACACTACTGATGTACCTAAGTTTTTTTTTCTTCTCTGATTTTGTATTTTCCTTTGCAGATTTTGATTGCAATATAGTTTTGACGTAGTGATGTGAAAGTAATAGTTAAGATGTGTAATCTGGCTTTCAATATATGTAATGTGGTTTTCACCAAAGCCTACACCTAAAACATGTACAAATCCACAACTCAGAGAATTTCATCCAACAATTGCTGCGACTGTTTTTCTAGTTCTTTGCTATAACAATGTGTTTGATTGTTTTGTTTTAACCTGAAGCAGTGGAAAACAAGAGCTTCACCTGCTTCAAACCTGACAAAACATCACCTATCCTGGGATTATTCTTACCCCCCTCAACTCTCCAGCTACTATCAATGCACCACTTTGCAATTTCACCAAGCTTTACAAAACCCATTTTGCATGTTTCGTGGGGGATGGTCAACCTCCGGTCAATGCACTCCTGACTGCCAAGGAGCTCATTTATCTCTTCTAGCCTCCTAGAATTTTTATATGTTTCCCTGTCCACCAGAGGCTCACCCCTTAGAAGCTCAACTAACAGTAGCCCAAAGCTCCATATGTCTTCAGCCATTTCTGATAGTTGCTCAGGATTAGCTCTGTTGCTGCTGCTGCAATAGTTTGCAGCCCCAAAACCTCCTAGTTTTGCATTGTAGAATTCATCAAGAAATATGTTTTCAGCTGTTATGTTTCCATGATATACTGGTGGCTTCAAGTACATATGCAGCATTTGAATGGCAGAGCAGATTTGTAAAGCTATTGCTATCCTCTTATCCCAGTCCAGTGTTTCTCCTCTTTCCCTCAAGTTCAAGCTCAAGTCTCCCCTACCCATGTACTCAAACACAAAATAGTGTCTTCCAAGTCCATCTTGAGAATGCCCCAGAAATGAAATAATGTTTGGATGAGAAGAGGATTTGGCCATAATCTCTTGTTGAAGTTCTGTTTCAGCAGCTATAACTCTTAGAGATTTAATTGCTACCAGACCTCCATCAGTCGAAACTGCTCTATAAACCACAGCAGAAGGCCCCTCTCCGATTCGGTTTTCCACCTGAATAGCATCTATGCTCATTAGAATAAGGCCCTCGTCTGAATCTGTTGCGTTTTTGCGCTCTAGTTTCTTTCTAACTACAGCTAATGCCACAGCAAGAAGAGAAACACTAGCTGCTATAAGTGCTAAGACAACAATAAGGATGACAACGTAGACCTTCTTGTCATGATTCACAGGATGAGCGATGTAAAAGTTAGCTGACCAGCCTTCTCCTTGATCAGTCTGAGTGGTGAATGCAATAATAACCTCCCCACTCAAGTTCAATTGTGGGAGATCAGAGCCTGTAAACAACCCGGAAAAGTTTGCTATCTGCTGCATTGTGCCATTATAAATCGCAAGAAAATCCAGACCTTTAGAGATGTTTATATGAGTGAAGGTTATAAAGACAGGAGTTCCAGGTTTTCCATGGAGAACCCATTGGCATTTCAGTCCCTCTACATAGGGAAAGCTAGTAGATGCGACGTAGCCAATATTTCCATCATGTTTGTATAAATTTTCCTTTCCATAGCAAAGTCCTAGCATTGTGCAGGAAACTATTAAAAACAACTTTTATACATTATATATATAGTTAAAACAGTCATATTAGCTTGGGATAGCTTACCTGCAGTATAACTGAGCTCCCATCCTCTTGACTCAAAAGAAACTTGGTCACCAGTTCTGAACTCAATGTAAGCTTTTGAGCTCATCAACTTGAAATTCTTCTCATATCTTCCATTGTTTGATTTCAACGTAGAACACTGTGCAGATTTTGATTTTGCCTTGCAAATTAGCAGGTGATCATCACTATCTGCTGCAACTGAAAGGTAGTTGATGGTGAATCGGATAAACTTTGCTGTTGGGTAGTGGATTGCCCAACGACATTTTTGGTTTGGGGGATATGGCTGCAACCCATTGGAGTGGTTTACTATAATTCCACCCCTCAAGTATCCTTTTGGCTCCCTTAAGATAACCATTGCATTAGTTTCACAGGTTTCTGGAGGAAAAGAAAGGGGAAAACAAACTTGATTATGTTAAAGACAAAAAAGAAAAAAAATACCGGAAGAAAGGCTCTGGTTAATTTGCCCAAAAAAAATAAACGAGAAAATCAAAAAGAACCTTTCAAAACTTTGCAGCACGTATATGAAGATATTTTATGGTTGACTGTTATCATATTCTTTACTAGTGAACAGAGAAAAAGAGGGTCATGCATATTGCAGAAGAAGGCATTTAGCTTTCTACTTCCCTGTTCGATTCTTATAATACCTGAGAGTTTCAAGGCGCAGTTCCTGGTTTTCTGGTCCCAAACATATGGCATGATGTATCGATAACCATTCAAACCAACCACATTGAAACTCATATTCTTTTCTGTATCCCTGAACAGAGGAGGATCACCATTATCCCTCCAAAATGGAGAGGCACAAGAATTACTAACTGTCATCCCACTGCCATCATTACTAACCCATCCACTTCCATCTTGATTGGTAACCTCCTCAGCAATGTTGGCAAGCATATAACCCACCAAGCTATCAACCTTCTCATCACCATTTGGAGGCCCCAAGTAAGAATTTCCATGAAAAAGCATTGAACATTGATCAGCAGCATTTTGAGGGGCTCTTGCCCAAAGAATATTTACTTTCAACCCTGCAAAAACCTCAAGTTGAAAACTTCCACTACACATGTCCATCAGTTGCCTCTGCTCCTTGCTGTCTAAGAACATCACAGTGTAAGAAAACACAATATGGTAGATACTGTTATCATTTACTTCGAAAAGCCGATAACAGTTCAGGTTCCCATCAAAACCTTTGATGGAAGACTTGTTGAAAACTGATCTCCCAATGTAAACTACTTGGTCTAGGGTCATGTTGAGTTCAGGGCCTGTATAGAAGCACTCAGCACCCAAATCCACTCTATCAGTGACAGGAACATTGTTACTGTCTCCATACTGTCTAATAATCTCCCACCAGTTTCCCAATGTAGGAACCTCAGAATCCTTAACAAGATATTGAGATGAAGTTAGTGAAGTAACAGACTTTCTTATAGCCTCTCTATCAGATTCTTGCCAACCAGTACCAAACCATAGAATATTAACAGAGACCGGTCCTGTCATGAGTTTCCCTCCATGATAAGAAAGACCAAAAGAGCTTTCACCTGAAGAAAAACACTGAAACTGAGCAAGAAAGAACAGTGAAGTGCCCATTAGAAAAAATCCAACCATTTTAAATTTTCGAAAAATATTGTAAATGTTAATGGCAATGTAATGGAATTATCATGGTAAGTATAGTGTGGGTTTTAGCCGGCATGTGAATAAAAAATGTCCTAAAGATTGAAGTAAAACAAAAGAAATAAAAGAATAAGTTGGAAAAATGCCAATGGCCGGCCAAATAACTTTTGATGGTCTTTGAAAGGAACAGACTAGATAAACTAAGAATGGCTGACGGAGTGGATGACAATTGACATGTATAAAAGACGGGTAAATGGTTCCATTAAGGGAAAACTAGTTAAAAACACTGATTTTCTGTTCTTTTTTCTTTCTTTGTTTTCCAAGTAAACCACTGGCTTCCAATGCAGGCGAGCAGCACCCAAGTCCACTCTATCAGAAAAGGGAACATTGGTAATCACTACTACAAAAAACGAAATAGACGACGGTAATCCACCGTCGTGTATCATGGTTTACAACCGACGAGAAATCGACCGCCGTCTTTTTGGGTGTCAAATTACGACGGCTTTTCACCGTCGTTGTTTATCTGTAAAGACGACGGTTTTTAAAGAAAATCGTCGTTGTTTGGAGGTAAAGATCGTTAATTATAGGAGGAAAGACGACGGTTTTTAATAAAACCGTCGTGTATTGTAGGTTAAGATGACGGTTTTTTATGAAAACCGTCGTGTATTGTAGGTTAAGATGACGGTTTTTTATGAAAACCGTCATCTTTACATATAATAGACGACCCTTTTTTTAAAAACCGTCATATTTACTTCACAATAGACGACCATTTTTAAAAAAAAACCGTCATCTTTACATATAATGGACGACCTTTTTTAAAAAAACCGTCAACTTTACATATAATAGACGACCCTTTTTATAAAAACCGTCGTTAATTATCTGTAAAGACCATGATTTATTATGAAAACCGTCGTCTAATAAGTTCCCAAACTGCTACATTTTAGTTCTTTTTGATTTCATATGATGCTATACAACAATTTTAACTGGAAAACCAACCATAATGCTTTATTAATGAATATATACACTCAAAAATAGTTTCTTTCATAAAACTTGAAGATTCAAACATAAGTCCTACCAATTAAGTAGTACAATCTTTTCCTAACAAGACCTACGTACTCCTAATCCAAGCCTTCGTCATCCAAACAGACAAATGATGCACAACTGAAGTCTCCTCCATCATCCCTGTAAATAAATCAAAATGACAAAGAGAGAAAAAAAGCTAAGATTATAAACATATAAAATTAGGTGGAAGAGAAATTTTACCATTGGACCATATTTCCATAGAAAACTTGTAAAATGAGCATAAAAAAGACCATCGAGAACCTGCAAAAGGAAAAATATATAAAGAAAATGATGGTGAAAAGAGAAGGTAACAAATTTTGAACAACAAAAAAACATACGACTCGCATAGAAAACCTGCAAAAGAAAAAGTTATAAATCTGCAAGCTTCCTCCTCATCTCCTGAGAACCAAATCAGAAAATCTAAAAAGAAACCATAAATAAAAAAAAATATGTAAACAAACCAGACAAATCAAGAGAGACAGAAAATCTGAAATCAGGGAGACGAAGAACATACCAGAAACGCAAAGAGACTAATCCAGAATTCACTAGCAAAATATAGAAGGATATTGAGAGATTAGGTCACTTTCAAATCAAACCTTTCATGAGAGTGTTTTAGAGAGCTCAAGAGGGTTTCAAGGAGGAAGAGGTTTTCAGAGACGGGGGAAGATCTGAAAATTTGTCGAGCGCGAATTCACTTAAGCGGCCTTTTTTTAGCGTGTTTTAAAAGACGACGCTTGTTAATGAGAGATAAGGTTTTCAAAGACGGGGGAAAATTTGAAAATTTGTCGAGCGCGAATTCACTTAAGCGGCCTTTTTTTAGCGTGTTTTAAAAGACGACGTTTTTTTAAAAGAAACCGTCATCTTTACATATAATAGACGACCCTTTTTAAAAAAAAACCGTCATCTTTACATATAATAGACGACCCTTTTTTAAAAAAAACCGTCATCTTTACATATAATAGACGACCCTTTTTAAAAAAAAACCGTCATCTTTACATATAATAGACGACCCTTTTTTAAAAAAAACCGTCGTCTTTACATATAATAGACGACCCTTTTTAAAAAAAAACCGTCATCTTTACATATAATAGACGACCCTTTTTTAAAAAAAACCGTCGTCTTTACATATAATAGACGACCCTTTTTTTAAAAAAAAACTGTCATCTTTACATATAATAGACGACCCTAATTAAAACAAAACCGTCATCTTTACATATAATAGACGACCCTTTTTAAAAAAAAACTGTCATCTTTACATATAATAGACGACCCTTTTTAAAAAAACCGTCATCTTTACATATAATAGACGACCCTTTTTTAAAAAAAACTGTCATCTTTACATATAATAGACGACCCTTTTTAAAAAAAACCGTCATCTTTACATATAATAGACGACCCTTTTTTAAAAAAAAACTGTCATCTTTACATATAATAGACGACCCTTTTTAAAAAAAAAACTGTCATCTTTACATATAATAGACGACCCTTTTTAAAAAAAACAGTCATCTTTACTTATAATAGACGACAGTTCTTTAAAAAAAACCCGTCATCTTTACGTATAATAGACGACGGTTCTTTCAAAACAATCATGTCTTTACCAAAAAAAGGACACTTGATTTTTAAAAGACGACGCTTGTCATACCTGCTGTCGTTGTTGTTTTGTCTGATTTGAACTCTGAAGAAAACCTTTTTAATAAGACGACGCTTTTTTATTTGTCTGCGTCGTTATAAAAAAATATTCAACAGTACCTCCGTTTTTTAGTTGTTTAAGTCACTTATCCACGACGGTTTTTTTTGTTACCGTCGTCTTTTTAAACACGACGACGGTTTTTTCTTCTACCGTCGTCTTTTTCTGGTCGTCTTTTTCACTTTTTGTAGTAGTGAATTCCCCATCAGCTTCCGAATGTGGAAAGATATTGAGATAGAGCTACCAAATCATACTAGAAGAGAAAATTGTAGGAATACCTAATGCTGAGCTTAATGGGGGTGTTTACAGTGGGTTTGATCCATATTTACATCTGGAGATGAAATCAAAGACCCTTATTCTAAGATCCAGAAGAACATGGATGCCACAAGCTAAAGCTTATTACGAGCCTTATGACCATTGATGTCACATATTATCATACGGATGCCATGTATTTTCTACTACCCCTCCCTGTTTATAATGGCATCAGCACGATAATAACATGCGGACATCCGGATATATATATGTTTAAAAATCCAAACGAAAAATTGACCGAGAGAGAAAACAATCAAAACGAAAAATTGACTTGAGAAAGAAAACAATCAAAACAAAACAAAATAGAAATATGATTCCCAAGCTATGTGAAATCCAAGAGGTTTATAACCAAAAGCAGTTGTTCCAAGGTTGAGTTTTAAAATCAAGGTCGTATCTTACAATAGCTCGAAGCAGTTCAATTAAGAACGGAATTGAACTTGAAGAACACAGGTTCAATTGGGCCCTTTCTCAAATGAGCAACCCCCAATGCCCATTACTCAACAGCTCCAATGGAGAACGAATACAAAATCTTTTATGTGAAAAGGGACATCAAGAATAACAACAGTAAATCTGATTTACATTTCATCTGGAAAGAAAGTTTGAATATATGAGGACATATTCAATCATTTCCTTCCCTCAACACAAATTCAACCACCTCAAGTGGCAATGATAAAGGACAGCATGGCGGGACTCCCAACGTAATGGAGAAGATGGAGGAGAAAGCCACTGAAAAAGGACAACTCTTCTGGTTCAGGAATCTCTTAGTTCAGGATAGCATGGAGGACTATCAAGATCATCCTAAAGCACAAATAATCAGATAAGTAACATAGAAAAAAGGCAAGGCTAGCATCTAAATTAATAAATAAATAAATAATCTAGGGCTAGATCAGTGCCAGATACTATGGGGATAACAGTTGTCCCATTTTAATGTAATGGGTAAAACAATAGTCCACTGCCCTCCATGACTAAAGCAATAATCCAAAAGAAAAGGGTCAAAAGCTGCTTCTTCTCTTTTTTTGTTACAAGCCTTAAGTGTATTAAGAAAAACTGTGCAAAGTATCACATGATTGTGGAATTTTGTTAGACTTGCCCACCCTTGAATCTATATTTACACAACAAAACTACCGAGGAAAAAAGAACAATACCATTGCTTGTTTAGACTCCAGATATTCATCCATGGATGTTGAATCTGCAAGAAAGAACTAAATTCAGAAATCATAACTGTAGAAACAATTGCAGATACCAATTAAAACGGATAAGTTTATAAGAGAGAAGAAAAAGAGGTCATATTTCAGTTTCAATCAAACCATCTCTGTATTTATTACAATAACAACTTAACAAATTAATTCTAGAAAAAATTGTCATATGAAATATTTTGATCTTCCTAATTCCAACCAGAGCCATTATATTCTGTCCTTCCCTTCCCCGCTAAACCTCACCAGAGCCTCCACCTCTCGTTTCAAGCAACCTCTTATTCAGTTCGTTAGAATTTAGGACTGCTTTAACTTCTGCCAAAAAAAAAATCTCCTCTACCATGAATCATGGTATGAAATGAAAACTCTTAAGAATTTGGAAGGGAGCACAATATAATAATGAATTAGTTCTCATCATCAATGTTTTTCAAGATCCAAGATGATCTTATTAAACTCATCCAATTGCTCTTTCATAAGATTAGCTTCAGGCATTTGCAGTGCACATAACTGTTTACTCATAATTTTATTTGAGGGACAGCATTTAGGGTCCCCTACAAAAAAATATTCAACGATCCAAACCATCTATTTTTGAAGTCTACATTCATAGATCATCCTTGCAAAAAATTAGACATCGGAAACCGTTTCGACATCCAATTGTGTCCTACAAAATCAATGAATACGGTCCTTCAAGAAAGCACTAAAATTTCATTAACTCAATTGAGTGGTAAAATGATATCGGATTCAAGTGATTTTTTTGTAGAGATGATCTTTGAATGATTATCTAAAAAATAGACGGTTTGGATTAGTGAAATACAATGTTGAGTGGGCCCTACAAGGGTGTTCCTCAATGGAAGCTCTTTGTATATATATATACACATATATAGGGTCATGATCGGGAGAAGCACATAAAACCACACTTTTTTACACACATCTTCAGCCCTTAGATCTATCCCAATCTAACGGTTCAGAATTCATTTAAGATGCACTTAACCTTGCATTTATTACTTTATTGGCAACAAACTCAAACTTCTAAAACTCCTCTCTCTCTCATTCTTTTATTTATTTATTATTATCTCTCTTCTTTAATTTGATTTCATGTCTATTTCCCAACAATCTTATTCACTCTCTTAATCTACGACTTCATAACCCATCTCCCTGTGCAGCTCTGTTCCTGCCGCAACTCCCTCTTAATATTCTCTAAACTTGAAGCCATGATGGTAGATAAGATGCTTGGAAAATATCTTATTGCACCAATTAAGATAACGATAGTGAGAATCTCCCTTTACATGTTCAATGAAATCCAACAGGGGATATGATTTTGGGCTACAAGTTCTCAGATTTTCATGTTTATCTAATGTTCAACTGTCATATTTTTGTAATCTAATAGAGCATATATCCCATATTGGTGTTGAAGGGGAAATATTACTATTGTTGTGATTTACAAGCTATCAATAAATCCCCTAATCTCTAGCATATATCCCAGACCAAGTTTAATTTGAGTCTAAGAGTTTCAAAAGTTTGTCAAATTTTGTGGCTTTTTGTGTGTCCCTCAATCCTGACCCATATAAATATACATATATATATATATATATATTACATTTTGTTAAGCCATTTAGTAATGTAACGATTTTCTAACTTTTTGCATAATCTATCAGGCATATCTTTTTCAGCAGCCTCTCTCGCAACAACTCATTTCTCAGACATAAAAGAATTGAACTACTAATTTATCCACGATTCATCCTTCTCTGCATAGCAGTTCATCTTTAGGTACAGGGTTTTAGCTAAGCCTAATGCACCAGTTCAGCATGCATTTTGACATGGCAGTTGTCATATACTGAAAACATCTCATCTGTTAACTTCCCTATTTCGAACTTGTTGCCACCATTGAGAACTAATCGACCAAAGCTCAATATCAATCACAGAGAGAAGAAATTACGTTGTAACTTTACTCTCACTCACAACATAATATGATAAAAAATAAAAAAAAGATTACAAAGTTACAAAAACCAAAACCAAAAAACACCCAAGCACTTCTACAGTCTTAAATTTAAAAAACTTTCCGATATGTTGCCTAACACTACCCACACCCTAATGCCATTTATATAGACTCATTAAAACCAAAGTCCATTGAGGAATACGAATAACTTCTTTATAAGGAAATATGAAAGCTTCACTTGACAGTGTATTTCAAATAGGAAACGGAAGTCAACAATGAATTTGAGACATATTCTGCTACAAAATACAATTGACAGAAGACAAAAAGTTCATGAATATCAGGATTCAAGATAGAGTTACCTTGTACTGGAAGGACCCTGTCCAAGTAAAACTTATTCATCGCTGCTCCTTTTGCTTTGATACATTTTTCGTGATCATGCAAAAACTTCTTCAGCTACATTAAAATCTTCCTTAGGTAGTGTCTTTTTCTTTGATGAAGCTTCCTTGGGTAAAATCTTGTTTGTAATGTCATTAAGAGCTTTACGACTCCCAAAGTCCACTCCACCTTTCTTTGTAGCCATTTTAGAACACTTGCTCTTCCCACCGGCATTAGGCTCTGCAAAACAAGTACATGCTTAGTAAGAGAAAATGTTTTGTGCATAGTAAGAGAAATTGTTTTGTGGTAAAGCCAGGGTATAGAAAGATATGTACATATATATATATATATATATATATATATATATATATATATATATATATATATATATATATATATATATATATATATATAGAGGCTTTCTAGAGTCCTGGTGTCCTCATTTTCCTAAATTAAGTACATCCTATTTCCGACCTATTAACCAATGATCCGAACCATAGTTTTTAGTTTCTCTTTCAAGGATTATCCATGCAAAAAATTAGTTGAATCCGAAATTGTTTAACCATTTGATTATCCACATTTTTGTTTCAGTTTTATCAAACTGCGTTTTTTAGGCAAATTTTAGATAACCAAACAACTTGGGATTTGGACGTTTTTTTCAAGGATAACCTAAAATACAGACTGTTCCTATTGTTGACATACGTTGTTGGGTATCCTTAGAAAGGATGTGTTCACTTTTCGGGACTCACTTTTCTTACAAATTATGCCAAGTGGTCCTGAGTCCCGAAAAAATTTCCAACTATTCTTTGAGCTTAAAAATGTTCACCTCAAAGGATGGCAATACAACATTAACAGAAGCATGAACCAATACCTTTACGTTGAATGTACAAGTTTTCATTTGGAATGATCAGCTGTTTACCAATGGCACACCTTGCCATTGCTTTTGCTTTATATATTCTTCTATACTGTGAAGATGCAAACTTGAACACCGAGTTCTGCAGCAGAATATTGTCAAGAGCAAATGTTCAACTCTAAATTAAAAAACCGAATATGGAAACAATGTTCCATCAGCAAGCAATAGCTTCATTTGTTTAAGATAAAAGGATAAAGCTTTGCAGCTTTTTTCAGTTTAACATACAAACTAGGGGCTGTACCCTCTGGATCGCTATACTCCTAGAAAAATGATATATAAAAACTACATGATGCACACCCTGGATTGCTGTACTCCTGGAAAAATGGCTGTTCTTACACACAAAAAACAGGAAGAAAAAAGGCTGCACTAGAAAGATTTGTGTTCATATTAGTCCTCCCACCCTCCCCCCCACCCCCCACTCCGAGAGAGAGAAGACAACTTTCATGTAATCACTATCATTAACCTGAAGAAACCATTTTCTTTAAGTTCAAAAATGGTATTGATGTTTGTTTGAAACAAGATATTTTTCAATTGTTCAAAAGTTTTATTCAACAGTTTATTAGGAAATAGTTTCTCAAGGCAGAAACAATTTTCCCACTGTTATGTCAAGTTAAAGCCTTGACCAAAAGGTCCATAATCAAGAAAAAAATTTCTATTAAAAATATTCGAAACTTTATCGAACAACCATAAAGTTTCCAGAGATAACCCTTTTAAGAAACTTTCCCAACAAAAACCTTTTTTTCCCTCAATAATTCGATGTTCAGTTGAAACAAATGGAAAATGAATACAATAAGAAAGGTAGACCTCCCAAAATGATATCTCCCTAACAAATAAACTCAAATAGAACCAACAGCACAATGTAGCTAGTATGAGAAATCCAACTCACAGTATCAATAAAAAGAATAAAATAAAATAGCCAAGACATTTATTCAAAAATAACATCAAAGCCTGTCACATTTATTCAATTTCTTCAGTCATGAGATTCAATTCAAATCGTTGGCATGGATGCAATGATCAAATGGGTTCGAATTCAAATGTTTGGAGCAATTATCAAAACAAGAATTTCCAATCTACAAGAAAATTCATAATTTTTTGAAAAATCCCAAATATAAATGAGCTGAGACAGTTGAGAGAGTTAAGAGAGAGTTTCGAAGAGAGAGAATGAGATCATACCTTCAGTTGATGATGGAGCACACGGGTGTGATCCTTAAAAGAAAAAGACAGAAGTTGGAAAAAGGCGTAAATGAGTGAATTGTATATTCTTGTCTGGTACAGTCTGGGACCTCAGGTCCTTTAATACTGAATGACATCAAATAAGACAAGAATAGGGAGAATGCCACGTTGCTAGCTATCTAACGGATATACCCAGTATTCTGAGGTATTCCTTCTTAGGTGGAGAAATCTAGAGAGTTCTATTGCAAATGGTGAAGTTGGCTGGGCCATGGCCTTATGGGTTTGGGCTGTAGCTAGTGTAGAGACTGGTCTCATCAACCCCTCCCCGCTTAGCAACAGGCCTGTCCTTAGAGCAATTCCACCAGTTGCCCTTAGCCATGGCAAGGGGGTGGGCTAGGGCAGCCACTATTCACGTGAATAGTGACTGCCCTTGCAAAAAGCAATGTTGGTTTCCAGCAGTTGCCCTAGTTTAGGGCAAACACTATTTATTTTTTTGTTTTTTTCACTTATTTGTTTACCTAAACAATTAATTTGGACAATATTTTTTTTCAAGATTTTTGGTGTAGGAAGTGAAAAATATGACTAAGTATTTATTTTAAAAAAATCTGAATTTTTTTGTTTTTTTTTTCGATTTTTTTCAATTTTTGTAAATTTTTTTTATTGCTGACATCATCGATGACGTCAGCTCCCCCGAGTTTTGGACCTGGGGCTGAACCTGCCCTCAGGCCAGCCCAACTTCGTGGACCCCACAGCCATCTCGGGCCAAACCCTGCTGCTGGAGGGCCTTTTTTACCAAAATCTGCCCTAGCCTCTGTCCAGCCCGTGTTGCTGGACATGCTCTTAGGGCTGGAGGGCAGGAAAAGGCGAGAGAATGGATTGGGCGTCTTCCCAAGTGGCGTCACTAATTGGGTATCCTTTCCATTTAATCAGCCATTTGGTGAGTGGGGCATTACGAGTGGGATCAGGTGAGAACGCTTATGTGAGAACATTATATAAGAATAAATCGCAGCCATTGAAATACATCTGAACGGTTGAAGAGAAAAAGCGAGCTTACGGTGCATTAGCGTAGGCTACAGTTTCCCCTTAGCAGAGGTGTCAGGTCGCGCCTGGTTCGAAAAAATCGTGCCTTTCTTAATCCTGACAGTGGCGCCTTTCTTGTCAATGGAGTTATGAATGAACCCTAGTCATAACACCCAAATACCTACCAGACATCAAGTTCTCTATTCCTAATCTCTTCTCACAGAAACTTCTTCGTGTACTGTTTCTTTTTTACTTGCTCTTGTGTCGTGGCAGAACCTCCGTGATCGAGTAATTGTCATCTGAACGTCTGAATCGGTACGTTTCTGTCGAATTTCCTCCCTCTCTTTGATTTTAAAGTTTGCATGTTATACTGCATTCACTTAGTTGAAATTGCATTAGGACTTTAGGGAGGATTTGAGGGCTTTGATTTTCTGGGTAAGAGTAGTCTGTCTCTGTACGGAGTGTTTGCAAAAATATAAATTGGCCTGAGTAATTTGTGTTGTGTGTTGTAGTTCGTATTTTTGTTTGCATTCTGGTTGTTTGTTGTGTTTTCGTAAAATTCGAGGAATCTTCATCTGTTCCTCATTGTAATCCTGCTTCGGGCATGTAGTGGTGTGAGTGTTGGGCATAATTTTAGGGATTTAATGGGGCTTGGCAAACAAATAATAATAAGTACCAGTTGAAGTAGAACGCATAAGAGAAAATTGAATCTTAACTCTGAATATGAGATGATTTGGGATGCATAAGGAGCAATGCATGTTGTAGTAGGTATCAATTTTGTATCTGAATTTGTTGAAATTAGTGTTTGTAGGTGAAATTATGTATCTTAATGTGTTGAAAATAGTGTATAAGTTTTGTAACTTGATATGTTGAAGATTCTGTTAGTAGGTATCAATTATGTAATGTGTTGAAAATAGTGTTTGTAGGTTTAAAAATGTGTAGATAATATTGTGAGTAGGTATCACTTCTGTATGTTAATGTGGTCATAATATTCTCAGCACGTATCAGTTCTGTTTCTTAAGCAAAAGGTGTCTTTTGGAGGTATAAAATGGATTGTGGGTTTGAGCTTTGTTTCCCGGAGTCAGAGGTCTATTCTGCGCGGGTGAATAATCTGTGTGTGGCGCAAACAGTCCTGTGTAATTTTGGGGCGCATTTCAGTGAGTCACTTATGGGAAGATTTAGAGAGAGCTGTTTTGGCCACCTGTTGGGACTCCATAAAATTGCATTTAGTGGTCAAATTGTGCATGGTCTGGCACTCCGGCGAGTCGGAGGACTTGGTGTGAAGGACATGATGGGCCTTAGTTATGCAATAGGGTCCAATGTTGCTCAATTCAGTGTAAAGGATTTTTGTTTGATAAGTGGTCTAAAATGTGGAAGCGAGCCTGACATAACGTCTGCCGGGGAAGATCATGAGCGATTTATGAAAGCGCATTTTACCGACAGGAATCACATTACTGGCCAGGACTTAGAAAATGCATTCCGAAAGTCCGAAAGAGGAAGCGAGGACTCGTTCAAATTGGGACTGCTGTATTTTGTGGAGTCTGTGATAATGGGCAGACCCCAAAATGTAAAGATAAATGAGGACTACTTACATTTGGTTCATAAAATGGATGAATTCAACAAATATCCGTGGGGATCTATATCGTTTGAGTGTCTGCAAGATTCTCTGTTGTTTGTTCCCGGGAAGAAAGAGAGAGATGAAGACAAGGATGGGCAGGGGAAAGGGGAGAAAAAACGAAAAAAGGCGGTGCGGAGTTCAGTGAGAAAAGGGAAGAAAAACGTGGAGGATGAGAAGCCTAAAAGAATTAACAGACCTGCATGGAATATAAAGGGATTGAGCTATGCTTTCCAGGTATGATTTAGTTCAAAATTAGTGTTTGTAAAATTTAAGTTCGTAACTAAGTACTGACTTTGATAATCTATTTGTTGTAGATTTGGGCGTATGAATTAATTGCTGAATTGGGAATTCCCCCCCTTAGATATTGTAGGCGGATCGAGGAAACTGCATTAGTCCCTCGAATTTGCCGGTGGGAATCCACAGATAAAGTGCCTGAGTTTAGAAAGCTGAACGCTTATATATTTCAAAGCAAACAGGTGTGTAGTTAATAATTGATTTCAATAGTATGTTGGTTTCATGAGGAAAGCTGTTTACTATTGTATATGACCTGTTAACTGTATATGTTTGACAGCCTGTTATACTACGGCTCTTACGACCAAGTGAATTGGAGATGAGGCAACCATATTGGAGTTGGGGATCAGTTGTTCCTGAATGTGATGCACCTAGTGCAGGCCCGCGGGTATGTAAGGACCTTGATGAATTAAACTCTGTTGTGCAGCAGTTGAGGAATGAGGTTGCACTATTGCACCGTGAGAAGGGTGAGCTGGAGGAGAGAGTTTTACGCTTGGAAAAGTGTACCAGTCATGCAGACGCCAGGAAGAGTGAGGATGATGGAGAGGAGAGACTAAAGACTGAGGATGCTGGAGAGGAGAGACATAAGACTGAGGATGCTGGAGAGGAGAGACATGAGACTGAGGATGCTGGAGAGGAGAGTGATAAAACCGAGGAAGGTGGAGTACCCGAATCGAGAGAGGAGTGTGTACAAAATGCGAAAGAAGAGGTGCAATATACAACCCCGGATATAAATTGGGATGATCCAGATGTGGTGTGTGTCACCCTTGTTAAATTCCTTACGAATCCTCCTCGAAAGATTGACATGTCCACTGCGGAGGGTGAATGTGGCGAAGATGTTATAGTTGGGGTGGGGCGAAAGAGGGGTCGGGGAAGGAGTCGGACGGTTGGTCCTGTGACGAAGAGGCCAAGGGCAGTGGTAAGGGAAACTCCATGGCAAGGTCGGGAGATTCCCAATATTTCGAAGGACCCAATTGCTGACCCCCTAAGTCCTGTTCCTCGTGATTCCCTTCTGGAGGTGGCAAAATTCTGCTGGGAATGGGGACAAGAAGTAAAGTAAGTTCCCTTTGCCCGTCCTTAGTGAAATGTAAATGGTTCATTATGATTACCTATTGAGTCACTGGTGAAACGGAATTGCTAATAACAATGATTGACAAATATAGTTCACTTGTGCGGTTATGTGGAGACGAAGCTATGGAAGGTTCGCATAACTTCTTTGTTCGGCTGCTGACCAAGGACGGTTGGTTGGATGACTCGGTAAGCATTGATTGATTTGGGATTTTGTCGATAAGCCCTTGCTATGTAGTAATTGATTGATTTAATAATGGAAACAACCCTTTTATGTAGAACATTGACATGGCCTTGCATTTGCTACGGGAGCGGCACAACAGGTCTGGCAAGTGGGCGGGTTCTGACTGGACGATACTGGACACCACTTTTCAGGTCTGTATTATTTCATAAGCATTGTTTGTTTTGAAATTCCGTATCCGTTATGATGCATAACTGGTGTGCCACTATGCAGAAATGTGCTGCCTTAGATTACACGCAAATGAAGTCGTATATTGGAAAGGAGGAGAGGAAGCACAGCAAGGGTCTAGTGGGAATGGTGAAGGGCGAAGGGCATAAGTTGGCTAAATCATGGGAGTCTGTGAATCAAGTTTTTTTGCCCTTCAACCTAGAAAGGCAGAAGCACTGGATCTTACTTGTTCTGGATTTAAAAGAGTGTGAGATAAGGGTATATGATTCAAAAGAAGATCTGTGCAGAATTCAAGCCATCCAACGGGCTGTGCAGCCGGTGTCCAAAATACTGCCCCGGTTGTTACTCGAAGCTGGATATACTGGCGACGGTCTACTTAAAACTGAGTGGTCAGTTAGTCGCGTTTTGGATGCACCCCCCCAACAAGTAGGCGGGTGAGTCATATTCGACCTAAACACATTGTGTTATGAAAGTGCGCTTTTGTTGTACAATGAATGACAGCTGCTTCGCTATGTTTCAGGGGCGACTGTGGGATGTACATTTTAAAATACTGCGAGTTTCTGACCTCCAATGTAGAACTAGCCAATATTTCCCATCATGCCATGCCCTTGTATCGGTTGAAGCTCGCTGTGCAGTTGTTGCAGGGATATTAACGCGTGTGCTTAATTAGGAGAGGCAATATGACATAACTGGGTGGGTGTAGGATAAAAAACTTGCAAACTTCATTTCACTGGGTGGGCGGTTTGTAATTATGTAGGTAACAGTAGTTGAACTGAAGAAATTCATATAGCTTGGTATTGGCTCAATTCGCGAGATAGAGAACTAACCTTTCTATCATATAAGGGAAGCTCGAAGAGCTTTCTTCGAATGCTTGAGGGCATCGTTCCCGTTTGTACGAAGGTTTTGAAAAGGTAGTTTTGAGTCTTACTTGTTAATGAACAAACTCTTCTTTATGATCCAAGTACCCCTTTTGACTTAAAATTAAAGAATAAGTTATTTTTATTGGGTTCAAATACAACGTGTACGAAACCGTCAACACATGTTGTTGATACTATGCTGAACCATAAACCGTAGGACCTGCGACACTGTGTTTTCAAATGTGGAATAAATAGGAATGTTTCTTGTTTACGGCAAACAAGATTGTGAAGGTCAAGATGCAGGCATATCAAACGTTCAAAAATTCATTTCCTAATTATGCTGAATGATTAATTCATAATAGTAGATTTGCAAACACTTCTTCATATTTCATAGCTGTCCGGATTAGAAAATTAGAAAATATATACTTGAAAAGCCAAAACAGAACACAATTTATAAATATATACTTGAAATTGCTTGAAGATTTCCAGACGCAAAAAGTTTCTTACTTCTTCATCACTTGAACTGCCAAATTCAGAAATGATAGAACTAACAACAGTATGAGGATGTTTTTAATGCCCTTCACCATACGGATGACTTCAGCATATGCATTAAGTTCCTTCACATCCAGCTGGTTTTCAATTTGAGATTCAGTTGGCATGTTGCCTCCAGTCACCCATTCATAGCCACTACACCTTGTAGCTCCCTAAAAAAACATAAGAAAGTTACATTTTTCATTTTCGGACTACAATGTCAGACCCAACTCTTCTACTCTGTAGCAGTTTTCGTTGCCTTAGGCAATGGCCGATCTGAGTTAGTGTTATTGGCTTAGGGAAGATAATACTTACATACGTTGTGAAGCACTTCCAATACGGTCTGCCCATATTCCTTTCAGATTTGGAAATTAGCATAACCATCTCAGCATTGCAGTGCCGACACCTCTTTCCTTGAGTGTTTGTTGAAGAATTCGACATGGCTCTGCCCAGAAGGGAAAATGAAGATAACAGAAGATGACAACCCTTCCAAAAATTTGCTCAAAACCCCCAATTAATTTTCCTTAAAATCTGAAAAGGAATGGTATTTTCTTTTTTGGGGAGAACTAATATGGAGTTTCAAGTTTCAATTGTCCTGTTTTGGTCGTAACAATCCGTGACTATGAGCGGCAAATTCAAAATTTGCAGGAAAGTTTTTTTTTTTTGTTAACCCTAACCCATGAGCGGGAAAGAAAAGCATTGGTTTAATATTTTTGAACCCTAAGCATTCGACAGTAAACCCTAAACCGTAGGCGAAAAGCCCCTACACCCTTGAAGTCGTTTAAAAATTGAATATTTAAGTGGAAAAGATTAGAAAATAGAAAAACTGGCGAGTGGCGGCATGGGATTGCGCCGCGTGGCGGTCAGGCTTGCAACTCCCCACTCCAGCGCCTCCACTTGGCATTTCTTGTATATTTTATTCTGTTTTTTTTCCCAAAAATCGTTAAAAATACAGGAAAATTAAGGAAAAAATTGGGAAATTTCCTAACTCTGTGTGGGGATGAATACTTCATACGGAAAGTACAAACCCTGGTTTAGGAGGGAGTGAAAAATAAAATTTGGGAACCAACCCTACATTCGGATGATGCAAATGAAAACCCTAATACACTTTGTAAACCCCACACTCTCATATGTTCGATCACATTAATCCCGTATCCAAATTTGTTTGTCCTGCCCTTTTTCCGGATATGTCATCGAAGGAAATCCCGTCCCGATCCCTGAGGAATTTTTCGGGATTTTTTCACCTTCAATTTCGATTTTTAATTGAATATTTAAGTGGAAAAGATTAGAAAATAGAAAAACTGGCGAGTGGCGGCATGGGATTGCGCCGCGTGGCGCTCAGGGTTGCAGCTCCCCATTCCAGCGCCTCCACTTGGCATTTCTTGTATATTTTATTCTGTTTTTTTCCCAAAAATCGTTAAAAATACAGGAAAATTAAGGAAAAAATTGGGAAATTTCCTAACTCTGTGTGGGGATGAATACTTCATACGGAAAGTACAAACCCTGGTTTAGGAGGGAGTGAAAAATAAAATTTGGGAACCAACCCTACATTCGGATGATGCAAATGAAAACCCTAATACACTTTGTAAACCCCACACTCTCATATGTTCGATCACATTAATCCCGTATCCAAATTTGTTTGTCCTGCCCTTTTTCCGGATATGTCATCGAAGGAAATCCCGTCCCGATCCCTGAGGAATTTTTCGGGATTTTTTCACCTTCAATTTCGATTTTTAATTGAATATTTAAGTGGAAAAGATTAGAAAATAGAAAAACTGGCGAGTGGCGGCATGGGATTGCGCCGCGTGGCGCTCAGGCTTGCAGCTCCCCACTCCAGCGCCTCCACTTGGCATTTCTTGTATATTTTATTCTGTTTTTTTCCCAAAAATCGTTAAAAATACAGGAAAATTAAGGAAAAAATTGGGAAATTTCCTAACTCTGTGTGGGGATGAATACTTCGTCAGGAGTTTTGGGTTAATATTTGGCAAAATGTTTTTTGTGAAAATTGATATGTAATTCTTGATGTTAGTGAGGAGGGATTTCCGTACAATGGGATTCAATATTTTTTTTTTTGGGTAAAAAATCCTAAAAATTGCTGGACAAATCCGAAAAGAATGGGGAATGTCGTAGATGGTTATAATCAAATTTTGGAAAAACCTTCCACTTAAGTCGTAGATCCACATTGCAATATTTAAATAATTATGTTAGTGAAAAGGGATTACCGGATGACTTAATTACACTTCTGTTTTGTTGCAAATATAGTTTCAAATGCAGGACAAATCAGGAAATTAGGGGGATTTTTTTGGGGTATTTATGGGATCATCAGAGTATCTTAGAAGATCAAGGATGTGTCAGACATCCACTTGTCAACGAAGTCAGTGAAAGGATAATCCCTTTCCGGGTTGACAACACGCAACCTCCCTGCCATATGCCTGTCCGTCATCTTTAACGATTGACTCTTTGGGGGATATGAACCAGAAATTCCACATTTGAGACCACTTACTGAAACGATATAGGACCCAAAACCATAAACATACTTCAAATAAAAACAATACAAAGTTCACACAGTTTCACCTTTACATAAAAACACAAAAAACCAAAACAACAATTTATTAATAAATCCCCTATCATACCATGTATATACACCTTATATATCAAACGCAGTCATGAAGTGGAGTTCGCGCTGGATGCAGTGCAGCTCCCTCTTCCATTTGCAGGGTTCACAGCAGTTCCAAGCATCTACGTTGTCCCAGTCGTCGGCCCAACAGGCCCATAACTCATACCACTCCCGATTACCCTCACAGTCAATGCAGTCTTGTAAAAATCCTTTGTCTGCAGTCAATTTTTGAAGCATAGGAGGAGTCACGGTGCCACACATTGTATACCGACGCAGTCGATTGCTTATTGAACCCCTGCAAGCTTTTATGTTCAATTTCTTCGTTTTGCTGAGATGGCACAAAAACTCCAGCGCATTCTCCTTGCCCTCGCTAGGGTTCAACAGCCCTAGCAAGCCAAAAAGGTAGGAGGCTTCCTTATGCCCTGCCATAGCCGCCACCCGCAGGTTCTTCAGCGCCTCATCATCATTCTTCACGAAGAACTCCTGAATAGCTTCTCTGTAAATTATTTCTGGATTGTTATGTTCTTTGCACTTTTGTAAGAACTCAACAATTTTCCCTTCATCTTCACCGTACCAGTCCTGATGCCACTGGTACTTATCCACTGACACGGTTGTCCAAACCTCAGGATCATTCAGCATTTGTTGAAATAACTTGCATGTTCCCGCCATGCTGTACAGATCTTCAGAGGAGTTCTTTGCAACCGCGAGCAGCACCTTAAACCATGCCAAATGTGGAATATCCATCTTGGTTGTTGGAGAAGAGGACTGAAAAGGGTGTGTGGAGAAGAGGACTGAAAAGGGTGTGTGGAGAAGAGGGACTGAAAAGGGTGTGTGGAGGTTTTAAAAATCAAGGTGTCGTTTGGGGACGAAGAAGGAAGTGCCGCATATAAACCCAACCGGCGTGACCCACTTGACAATTGACGAAGACAAGGGTTTAGATCAGTTTCAATTATATTATTCGTTTCCCAAGCGCTGTGACTGAAACGACAATTGACACTTATCGCTGAAGCTGGAGGGGACTCAATTGGTTTCGCGCGCTCCCATATTGAGAGCATTTATGATACCATTTGTCACCGGCAGCAGTCACAAAATTATAAATGCTTTTCGTCATAATTATTATGCTCAAATCACATCACCACTTTTGAAGCAAATGTGATACTTAATTTCTCTACTTATAACCTGTAAAGATAATGAAACAAGTGTGTCTGATACTAATAATGCAAATATGACATGACCACGGAAATTAGGTATCTCAAGTGGCGGCTCCCCAGTCCAAGTGAACAAATTCATGTTGGCGGGAAAATTAGTAAGGGAACTGCTGTATAAATAACAAAGTTATATATTCTACCTCACATTGCACCACCAGTTGGTCCAAACAACCCTCAACTCACCATGGGTTCACCTACGAAAATCCCCCCCATACTTATAACAACTCCACCAAAAAATGCAGACCCTATCTCACAGAAGTATAAGAACGCAGAAGATGTTCCTGTTGGACTTGCGAAATCCATCAACTTTTCATCTGAGGACCACGATGATGCAGGTCGTATCGGCCAGAAGCGGTACGACGCGTTGTTGACTGAAATAAAACGTCAGAAGAGACGTCTAAGATGGTATGAAGTAACATTGGGGAAGGAGAAAAGTCAAGCGAAATTACACCTTCGATCAGTCAAACTAATGAAACTGAGGGTTAGGCTTGCGAAAGGCAAAGGTTGTCGAAGGTTCAGGGGGTCGAATGAGGCAGTGCAGATGAGGGAAGCAGAAGCACGTAAAGGATTTTACCTGTTCCGAGAGTATGCAAAATGTGTTGTCCCAAGCTACAACTGGGACGGAATCACCATGGAGTAAACCGTCGCTGGACAACGTTCAATTTCGTTATTTTCAGTAAGTTTGTTTGGAAAAAATGCATAAACGCTCATTTTGACTGCTTTTGTTCCAAGTTTGTGTGCGCTCCTCAAGGTGTAACCATTTTGGTTTGGACACTTCAGATGGTATCTTGTATGTATCCAAGCTGTAAGACGTGAAGAAAGAGCGAGTGAAAATTATGGGAAACTGCTTTTGGTTGATTATGGGTACTTTTGTAAAGCTAAATGGGTATGCTTTAATTGAAGTATGTTGACATTATTTTCTGTCAACATATTTAATTTCTCTTTACAAAATGCCTAAAAGGAATGGGATAGTTTTTAGCATTGATTGGATTGGATCTCCCTCACAGGAGCTGTTGTTCCTAAAATGGTAATATGAGGTGTGCTTATTCGTGTGAAATATATAATATATGACCAATGAAATAACAATAATAATATTGTGTGTCATTTGAAAGGAGAAAATAAGACTAATTTTTCCCAAATATTACATACGAAGCATAAGTTAATTTTCCCAATGAACAAACTCTTGTTTATGATGCAACTCCCCCTTTTGACTTTAAATTAAAGAAAAAGTTATTTTTAGTGGGTTCAAATACAACCTGTACGCAACCGTGAACATATGTTGTTGATACTATGCTGAACCATAAACCGTAAATGGTGCCACACTGTGTTTTCAAATGTGGTTTAGGTACCATTTAATTAGTTATTTCATGATATATTGTTATTTTCTTATTTATGTAGTTTTAGGATATCTTTTATTATTTAGGTGTGATTTTATAATTAATGAGTTTACTTTTGGACCAAGTCGCGTTGGTGCCCAACTGGTGGTGCAATGTGAGGTTAAATATATCACTTTGTTATTTATACAGCAATCCCCTTACTAATTTTACCCGCCAAAATGAATTTGTTCACTTGGACTGGGGAGCCGCCACTTGAGCTACCTAATTTCCGTGGTCATGTCATATTTGCATTATTAGTATCAGACACACTAGTTTCATTTTCTTTATAGGTGATTATCAGACAATTTAAGTATCATATTTGCGGAGCTTTAAGTGTTCGCGCGGCGTGGTTGAAATGTAAGTTACCTTGAGAACGTGTGCTGTCATATTTGCATTATCAGTATCATAACCACAGTTTTCTTTTGCTGTACTGGTGATACGCGTTCATATTTAGTTCCATATTTGGCAAGAAGCAACTGCTTCGTTGTTAATGTTAAAATGCAAGTTACCTTCACTCGTTCTAATGTCATTTTTGCATTATTAGAACCATATACAATGTGATCATTTACTTTACTGTTAATGGTGCGTTGATATTTAGTTTCAAGGTTGGCAAAATGAAACTGATTACTTGGTCATGTTCAAATGTAACTAAGTCATTTGCTTCAAAAGTGGTGATGTGATTTGAGCAAAATAATTATGACGAAAAGCATTTATAATTTTGTGACTGCTGCCGGTGACAACTGGTATCATAAATGCTCTCAATATGGGAGCGCGCGAAACCAATTGAGTCCCTCCAGCTTCAGCGATAAGTGTCAATTGTCGTTTCAGTCACAGCGCTTGGGAAACGAATAATATAATTGAAACTGATCTAAACCCTTGTCTTCGTCAATTGTCAAGTGGGTCACGCCGGTTGGGTTTATATGCGGCACTTCCTTCTTCGTCCCCAAACGACACCTTGATTTTTAAAACCTCCACACACCCTTTTCAGTCCCTCTTCTCCACACACCCTTTTCAGTCCTCTTCTCCACACACCCTTTTCAGTCCTCTTCTCCACACACCCTTTTCAATCCTCTTCTCCATAGACCCTTTTCAGTCCCTAAACCCTAAACCAAGATGGATATTCCACAATTGGCATGGTTTAAGGTGCTGCTCGTGGTTGCAAAGCAGTCCCATAAAGATCTGTACAACATGGCGGCAACCTGCAAGTTATTTAAAGAAATGCTCAACGATCCTGAGGTTTGGACAACGGTGTCAGTGGATAAGTACCAGTGGCATCAGGACTGGTACCCAAGTGAGGAAGGCAAAATTGTTGAGTTCTTGCAAAAGTGCAAAGAACATAACAATCCAGAAATGATTTACAGAGAAGCTATTCATGACTTCTTCCTATTGAAAGATGATGAGGGCATGAAGAACCTGCGGGTGGCGGCTACGGCAGGGCATGAGGAAGCCTCCTACCTTGTTGGCTTGCTAGGGCTGTTGAACCCTAGAGAGGGCAAGGAGAATGCGCTGGAGTTTTTGTGCCATCTCAGCAAAACGAAGAAACTGAACATAAAAGCTTGCAGGGATTCAATAAGCTTGCGACTGGGTCGGTATACAATGTCTGGCACCAAAACTCCTCCTCTGCTTGAAAAGTTTACTACAGACAAGAGATTTTTACAAGACTGCATTGACTGTGAGGGTAATCGGAAGTGGTATGAGTTCGGGGACCGTAGTGCCGACGACTGGGACAACGTAGATGCTTGGAACTGCTGTGAACCCTGCAAATGGAAGAGGGAGCTGCACTGCATCCAGCGCGAACTCCACTTCATGACTGCGTTTGATATATAAGGTGTATATACATGGTATGATAGGGGATTTATTAATAAATTGTTGTTTTGGTTTTTTGTGTTTTTATGTAAAGGTGAAACTGTGTGAACTTTGTATTGTTTTTATTTGAAGTATGTTTATGGTTTTGGGTCCTATATCGTTTCAGTAAGTGGTCTCAAATGTGGAATTTCTGGTTCATATCCCCCAAAGAGTCAATCGTTAAAGATGACGGACAGGCATATGGCAGGGAGGTTGCGTGTTGTCAACCCGGAAAGGGATTATCCTTTCACTGACTTCGTTGACAAGTGGATGTCTGACACATCCTTGATCTTCTAAGATACTCTGATGATCCCATAAATACCCCAAAAAAATCCCCCTAATTTCCTGATTTGTCCTGCATTTGAAACTATATTTGCAACAAAACAGAAGTGTAATTAAGTCATCCGGTAATCCCTTTTCACTAACATAATTATTTAAATATCGCAATGTGGATCTACGACTTAAGTGGAAGGTTTTTCCAAAATTTGATTATAACCATCTACGACATTCCCCATTCTTTTCGGATTTGTCCAGCAATTTTTAGGATTTTTTACCCAAAAAAAAAAATATTGAATCCCATTGTACGGAAATCCCTCCTCACTAACATCAAGAATTACATATCAATTTTCACAAAAAACATTTTGCCAAATATTAACCCAAAACTCCTGACGAAGTATTCATCCCCACACAGAGTTAGGAAATTTCCCAATTTTTTCCTTAATTTTCCTGTATTTTTAACGATTTTTGGGAAAAAAACAGAATAAAATATACAAGAAATGCCAAGTGGAGGCGCTGGAGTGGGGAGCTGCAAGCCTGAGCGCCACGCGGCGCAATCCCATGCCGCCACTCGCCAGTTTTTCTATTTTCTAATCTTTTCCACTTAAATATTCAATTAAAAATCGAAATTGAAGGTGAAAAAATCCCGAAAAATTCCTCAGGGATCGGGACGGGATTTCCTTCGATGACATATCCGGAAAAAGGGCAGGACAAACAAATTTGGATACGGGATTAATGTGATCGAACATATGAGAGTGTGGGGTTTACAAAGTGTATTAGGGTTTTCATTTGCATCATCCGAATGTAGGGTTGGTTCCCAAATTTTATTTTTCACTCCCTCCTAAACCAGGGTTTGTACTTTCCGTATGAAGTATTCATCCCCACACAGAGTTAGGAAATTTCCCAATTTTTTCCTTAATTTTCCTTAATTTTTAACGATTTTTGGGAAAAAAACAGAATAAAATATACAAGAAATGCCAAGTGGAGGCGCTGGAGTGGGGAGTTGCAAGCCTGACCGCCACGCGGCGCAATCCCATGCCGCCACTCGCCAGTTTTTCTATTTTCTAATCTTTTCCACTTAAATATTCAATTTTTAAACGACTTCAAGGGTGTAGGGGCTTTTCGCCTACGGTTTAGGGTTTACTATCGAATGCTTAGGGTTCAAAAATATTAAACCAATGCTTTTCTTTCCCGCTCATGGGTTAGGGTTAACAAAAAAAAAAAACTTTCCTGCAAATTTTGAATTTGCCGCTCGTAGTCACGGATTGTTACGACCAAAACAGGACAATTGAAACTTGAAACTCCATATTAGTTCTCCCCAAAAAAGAAAATACCATTCCTTTTCAGATTTTAAGGAAAATTAATTGGGGGTTTTGAGCAAATTTTTGGAAGGGTTGTCATCTTCTGTTATCTTCATTTTCCCTTCTGGGCAGAGCCATGTCGAATTCTTCAACAAACACTCAAGGAAAGAGGTGTCGGCACTGCAATGCTGAGATGGTTATGCTAATTTCCAAATCTGAAAGGAATATGGGCAGACCGTATTGGAAGTGCTTCACAACGTATGTAAGTATTATCTTCCCTAAGCCAATAACACTAACTCAGATCGGCCATTGCCTAAGGCAACGAAAACTGCTACAGAGTAGAAGAATTGGGTCTGACATTGTAATCCGAAAATGAAAAATGTAACTTTCTTATGTTTTTTTAGCGAGCTACAAGGTGTAGTGGCTATGAATGGGTGACTGGAGGCAACATGCCAACTGAATCTCAAATTGAAAACCAGCTGGATGTGAAGGAACTTAATGCATATGCTGAAGTCATCCGTATGGTGAAGGGCATTAAAAACATCCTCATACTGTTGTTAGTTCTATCATTTCTGAATTTGGCAGTTCAAGTGATGAAGAAGTAAGAAACTTTTTGCGTCTGGAAATCTTCAAGCAATTTCAAGTATATATTTATAAATTGTGTTCTGTTTTGGCTTTTCAAGTATATATTTTCTAATTTTCTAATCCGGACAGCTATGAAATATGAAGAAGTGTTTGCAAATCTACTATTATGAATTAATCATTCAGCATAAACCCTGAACCCTAAACCCATAAACCGTAAATGGTGCCACACAAGAATAAGAACGCAGAAGATGTTCCTGTAGGACCTGCGAAATCCATCAATTTTTCATCTCGGGACCACGATGATGCAGGTCGTATCGGCCAGATGCCGTACGATGCGTTGAAGACTGAAATAAAACGTCAGAAGAGACGTCTAAGATGGTATGAAGAAACATTAGGGAAGGGTAAAAGTCAAGCGAAATTACACCTTCGATCAGTCAAACTAATGAAACTGAGGGTTAGACTTGTGAAAGGCAAAGGTTGTCGAAGGTTCTGGGGGTCAAATGAGGCAGTGCAGATGAGGGAAGCAGAAGCACGTAAAGGATTTTACCTGTTCCGAGAGCATGCAAAATGTGTTGTCCCAAGCTACACCTGGGACCGAAGACGCCATGGAGTAAACCGTCGCTGGACAACGTTCATTTTCGTTATTTTCAGTAAGTTTGTTTGGAAAAAATGCGTAAACGTTCATTTTGACTGCTTTTGTTCCAAGTTTGTGTGCGCTCCTCAAGGTGTAACCATTTTGGTTTGGACACTTCAGATGGTATCTTGTATGTATCCAAGCTGTAAGACGTGAAGAAAGAGCGAGTGAAAATTATGGGAAACTGCTTTTGGTTGATTATGGGTACTTTTGTAAAGCTAAACGGGTATGCTTTAATTGAAGTATGTTGACATTATTTTCTGTCAACATATTTAATTTCTCTTTACAAAATGCCTAAAAGGAATGGGATAGTTTTTAGCATTGATTGGATTGGATCTCCCTCACAGGAGCTGTTGTTCCTAAAATGGTAATATGAGGTGTGCTTATTCATGTGAAATATATAATAGATGACCAATGAAATAACAATAATAATATTGTGTGTCATTTGAAAGGAGAAAATAAGACTAATTTTTCCCAAATATTACATACGAAGCAAATGTAACTGATAGTTGTGTTATTTTAAATTAGATAATGAACGTGAAGGAAATAGACGGAAAAGGTTTGCAAAACATAATGTTACGGTTGAAACGAAAGCTAGTTCAAACCATATTCCGAAGATGAAGTGTACACTCTGTATTATCACATCTTATGAAATTGATTACGAAAGTGAGTTGAAAAAACACTTTTGACGATTTATAGCTTCCCCCAGTTGTGTAATGCCACAAGGAGCTGGTATCAATTTTGGGGCATTTTTTCCGATTTTTCTCCTTGTTATTACCATGTCTTCAATAATTTTCCCCTAGTTGTGTAATGAAAATAACGAAATACAACACATGGCGGGACCTCACCGCATCAACCTTCGGTAGGTGCACACGTGGACGTCATTCACCATTCTCTCACCCTTCCTTTGCAAACATCGGGATAATAATTCGACAAATGCTACCACCTCATTGAAAGTTGAAAATTCAAAATTCATGTGTATGCTATCTGTGATTAATACGAGCCTTTAATCCGAATTCAACCTAAATCAAATGCTCTCATTACTGAACCAAAAAACAAAACTGATGTGACAGATAGGGAAAACAGATAAAACAAACTGCGGAATACTCCAGGACATCATATATAAACGGTGTCGTATGGCTATGGGATACTCATTGCCGTAGATCAACATCTTGTTTTCTTCCTGACTCTTCTTTGGAGTTGTGTTTTGTGCATACAACGAATCCCCCAATCTGAAGAAACTGAAGATTTGTCAACATGTCAACCAGTTCAGACGGCAATGCAAATCAGGGGGACTCCGATGGGTCATGGGAATATGCCCCCGACTATCTCAGGTCCCCTCTACCACCGCTGCCACTTCCAACCTCCTCGGCAAGCGAGGGCGACTCCGATGATCCTGCTCTGGAAATAAATGATATGAAGAACAAACTGGAACACGACTCCTCCTTGGTCCATTATTGGACTCAAAAGTGTGTCGGAGCTGAGCAGAAGTTGGCGTATTTGACGCGCCAAGTGAACAAAGCGCGTTACAGAAAAGAGAAGCACAGAATTCGTGGCCAAAGAAGAAAGCTCAAAGCAGAGGATTTGCAAATGACCCTGGAGGATGCTACGTACGAATCTTTGAGCATCCACAAAGGAGGCGACAAGCATGGGCAGGCAATGTCTGTGGCTTTCAACGAAGGTTTTGAGCAATTCCGACGGTTCGCTGCAGATGTCCACAAACATATTGACTGGGACGCCATAACTCCGTCTGCTGCACAGCAAATCATCTCCGGCGGTGTACACCCACCAGAGCTAGGCCACCAACCAGCCAAAGCCAACGATAATGACGGCTGGTAGCCATATGAATCGCTAGGCAATCGTTATTCACTTGTTTGTTTTTTGTTAATGCCAGATCTGGGTTTGTGTTTACATGTTTATGCCCGATCTGACTTACGTGCACCTTATTCAGGTTTAAATCTGCTATCACAGCCTTGGGTTCTATGTTCTTACCAGAGTTCAATCTTATTTCTTCGATCACTAACTACTGGATTAGTAGAGTTCAGTTACTAATAGTGCTCAAATTTTTGGTTTAAAAAATTGTCGGTGGGTCGATAAAGTTTTTCAAGATTATCTGACATATATATTCGGTTCTTTGACACATTACTGGCACATAGTGATGGTTTCAAGATTCCCTTGCTGACACACAGTGATGGTTTCAAGATTCCCTTACCTACATATTTCATTTTCCTTGCAACCGTTGCAAAGGTGTATAAAACGTTACCCACATTGCATGAATCCCAAACGAATACTTTCAAACACTGGCTCCACGTTCTGAAAACACCAAAGCCCCAGGATGGACATCCACCTTCAACCAAAGATGGATCCGAAAGTTCGAGTTGCACATAATTATTGCAAGCATGGTGACGTTCACGACCATCCTTGTGGGACGTGCAGGGATCTATTCCACGTAGGTCCAGACAATGTTCAATACTATCGGTCCCCGACCCCTTCTCCCCCAAAGCCCCCATCTCCCATTGTTTGCATTACCCCCAGACTGGTGCGAGGATTGCTACAATGACAAACGCATTCTAGATTGGGAGGAACGTGGCCGCTTTGAGTCAAGTGATGACTTTGATGATGATAACTAAGTGGCTCTTCAAATAACTTATTGTTCACTTTAATGTAGTTTTTTTTTTTTTTTTTTTCCAGGGGGTCCAATGTAAGTCATGCGATACGTTTGTGACACTTAATAATTATCGGATACAAAAGTTACTTTGTTTTTGGGCGGTTTCACTGTTGCTTTTCACATACCTTAGTTCAGTATCAACATGAGGCACTTACATAAGATTCACTAACGGTTCCAGACGGTTTCCAAAAATACGCAAATTGGTGTCAACAAATATTCAAACTCCGGGACCGTAAATGAAATCAAACTCTTGCAGAAATGACTCTGTCATTGTAGGTTCCCTGTCCTGCGTGCTCTGACTGGGCTGCAAATTCTCATCAACTGCAGCACCAACTTCTGCGTCGGAAGATGAAGAGCTGCAACATCGAAACAAAGAAACAAGTCAACAGCATTTCTTGTACAAAATTCAAACCCAGACAATTACATATTCACTTACCCGCTCACAAGTTTTGGACAACTCCGTCTATCATGATCAGTCTTCCTACATTCACTGCACCGCCGTTTATGTCCTTCCGCTGCCTTCTCTTTTTGTCCTTTCACTCTTCTCGCACGCCCTTTTGGTTTTACTCGATGGGGATCCTTAATTCTGACTTGGGAAGAACTAGTTCCGACCTCTCCATTGGGTGTGTCTTCGACACGAGCTCTTGATGACAACAACCTTGTAAGCTTCCCACGAATGTCGTCAAATGAATTTTCCAGCAACTCAAAACCTTCATCACACAACAAAGCAGAATCTATCAACTCACCTGCAACTTTGCAAAGTTTCGATCTCTTAACTAAAACCAAACCGTCCACGCAATCTTTAACTTCTTTGTCATTCTTATCATATACTACACCGCACTTTGCACTTTGAAGCCATCGTGTCACTATGTAATTGTCTGGCAAGTGCTCCACCTGCTTCATTCTTAAAAATGCTAGGATGTGTCGGCACGGAATACCCCAAAATTCAAATCCTTTGCAGCTGCAATAAGCTTTATCGGCATCTTTATCATGCACAAGCTCCTTCATCCGTGTCACCCCCGGATTTACCCGCTCACTTACTTTGTACCTGCACTGGGTCTCATCTTGCTCTACAAGTTCGAACAAGCATAAAAGGCTTCGGAAGTCTTCCCTCTCAAACATTTCAAGAATTTCCCGAGTGTAAATGCGTGCCATTTGATGTTGCATTGGTGTTCGAAATGGCAGTGGAGGTTTTTCATTGGTATCAGCATGATCAGCCATTAACTCCTTGTGCCTCTGTGAACCAACAGCTCTTTCAAAACGTACAATGAATTCCATCAATGTGTTTTTCCGGTTAATATATTGTTTGAAAAATGCATGACAGCTTTCAGCCCTTTGACTACTTGACATCCCAGCCGAAAACACATGTTTTACATATGATGGAACCCAATTCTCCCGCAAAGCATGCATCGAGCTCAGCCACGGATGGTCTTTCAGCCCATTGCTTGTGACGATTTCATCCCATTTCGCATCAAATTCTTCTTTCGTGTCCATACCCCATATGCATTTGCACATTTCCGAAAAACATTCCCCAATGCCGGGTTTCTCCATAAACTTATTCAAGATATGCCATATGCAATATCTATGGAATGTTGTTGGGAGAGTTAAAGCAATTGCCTTTGACATGGCTGCATCTTGATCAGTGATGATCATTTTGGGTGGCTCACCTGGCATGGCTTTCTTGAATTCTTCGAACAACCATACAAATGAATCCGTGGTTTCACTAGTTAGGAATGCACAACCAAACAACACTGTCTGCCTATGGTTATTAACGCCTAACAAAGGCGCAAAGACCATCCCATAGCAGTTCGTGTTGAACGTCGTATCAAATACCACCACATCCCCAAAAAACCCATAAGCTCGTCTTGACCTTGCATCTGCCCAGAAAACATTTCCCATCCTTCCTTCCGAATCTACCTCCATATTGAAATAAAATGATTCATTTTTTCCTTGCTCAGCCAAAAAATGCTCCTTCAGCAGCTGTGCATCATGGCCAATCACCTCCCCACGCACGTCCCTTGCATAATTATAGATATCTCTCCTAACAAACCCAACATTTTCCAATCCCCCTACTTGCACCTCAAGAAGGCTTACCGGTTTATGTACAGGGATATTAACTTTGCTCATATGTGCACTATAGGCCTTTGTAGACTCTGTTAAGTTACGGTGAGATCTCAATAGATGGACTTTATCAACTGTTGTCATGTCATGGTTGTGTACCTCATTGAATCCTACAACAGTGTACTTATTCTTCTCATTTACCTTCAAAATCGCAAGTTTAGCCTTGCACCCAGTTCGAGTACAACCTCGCTGTCTTCTCTTGCGACTAACAGTGCTTGTCAACGCGTACCCTTGTTTACAGCATACATATTCTTTCCTTGTTACCTCTCCTGTGAATGTGCAAGTTCTCGTTGTAGAACACCGAATGCCGAATCCGGCTTTCGCGGCATACATATTATAGAAATTGAACACATCCTCACAGCAATCAAATTCAAGTCCCAATTTTGGTTTCAATTCCGAACTAACTTCCGGTGTCACCTGTCCTTCGCACTCCATTTCACAGTTCTTGCAATTTAACCCTGAATATCACATAATAACCATCATATATGACATTCAAATCACTATCTGTGAAACATTAAAGACCTACATAAACACTAACGTAACTCGTGCTGATGGCCAATATTTGGCACAGGCTTTCAAAGAGCTTCAAAATATATATCAACTAACATATGACATCCAAATGACTCTCTAGTGAAACATTAAAGACATACATACAACCTAATCTGACTCATGCTGATGCCCAATATTTGGCACATGCTTTCAAACAGCTTTACAATAAATATTAACTAACATATGACATGCGAATGACTCTCCGCTGAAACATTAAAGACATACATACAACCTAATCTAACTCATGCTGATGCCCAATAATGAAATTGACAAATACAGTATATGGCTTACCTCGTAACTGATTTCCAACTTCAAATTTTCAACAACTACGACAACGTAACGTAGACCTTTTAGATCTGGACGTCAACCCCAAAAACTTTTCTTCTTCCTCAACCCCTGTTTCGCCCCGCTCAAGGATTTCAAAACCAACAGAGCAGAACCACAACGGTACGGTCAGCACTTTCCAACTCAACGCCAGTTTCGACGTTGCTCAAGGATTGACGTATGTCCCGACCCCAAAAACCCAACCACAGAGATGAAATTATAAAATCCAAGACTCCTTTGTTTCGCCTAAATGGGAAACCCAGAAAAATGAGGGTGCTCTCTCTTCAATGTTACAGTTCTTCCTCAATCAAAGCTGATAAAAAAATGGTTATTTTCATTGAACTGAGTGAACAGCTGGTTTGGAGGGGACTTCTGTTTTGGAGGGGATGTTTTGGAGGGAGAAGAGAGTATTGGAGGGAGAAGAGAGAAGAAGGCCTCGTTCTAATACAACACTTGCACTTACAATTGCTTTTCATACAGCCGTTAGATTGGATCCAACGGTGTTCTCATGTTATGTTCTCACATAAGCGTTCTCACTAGATCCTGACCCGGGGCATTACGGTGCTTGAAGAGGCCACGTTCCAAGATTTCTTCAGGTTCCCAAGTTTGGTCGCCCGAAGAAGACATGGGGGGAAGTTGAATGCTCGCAGTGCTAGTAGTGCCAAGCTTGGGTTTGAGCAATGAAATGTGAAAAACAGGGTGTATTTTGCTGTTGGCGGGCAGCTCCAGGCGATACGCCACTTGACCTATACGGGCTGCAATTTTGTAGGGGCCATAGAAGCGAGGAGAGAGCTTGTGGTTCTGGCGAAAAACGACGGAGTGTTGGCGGTAAGACTGGAGGCGAAGGTAGACATAATCACCAACATTAAAATGGCGCTCAGTACGATGTTTGTCGGCGTAAACCTTCATTCAATTCTGGGCCAGTTGAATATTGGATTTGAGGATGTTCAATAGTTGGTCATGATCAATGAGGGCTGTGTCAACAACATGGACTGTTGTAGACCCAGGGGTGTATGAGGTAACTGGAGGTGGGGGGTGGCCATACAGAGCCTGGAAGGGACTCATTCTGATGGTGGCTTGGTAAGTGGTGTTATACCAAAATTCAGCCCATGGGAGCCAAGTGGTCCAAGAGTTGGGTTTGTCGCCGATGGTACAGCGAAGGTATTGCTCCAAAATGCGATTGATGACCTCTGTTTGGCCATCTGACTGAGGATGGTAAGCGGAAGAGTGGCAGAGCTTGGTCCCTTTGAACTGAAAAAAAGATTCCCAGAAGTTGCTGAGAAAGATCGGATCCCGATCACTGATGATGGATTGGGGCAAGCTGTGTAATTTGAAGACCTCCTGGATGAATACCACTGCAATTTTTTTTACCGAGAATGGATGTGCCAAGGCCGTAAAGTGGGCGTATTTGGTTAAATGATCAACCACTACCATGATCACTGATTTTCCTTTGGAATGAGGGAGACCTTCTATGAAGTCCATACTGATAGATTGCCAAGATGCGGCTGGAATTGGAAGAGGTTGCAATAAACCGGGAGGGTGGATGGCTTCGTAGTGTTGGCATTAGCAGGTATCGCAGGTGGTGATAAATTCTTTTACATCAGAGCATAAACCGGGCCACATAAAGTTGCTTTGGATGCGTTTAAGAGTGCGAAGGTAACTGGAATGGCCAGCCATGGGAGAGGCATGGAATTCCTGGAGTATTTTGGAACGCCAATCATTGATAGGAGGAACGAACAACCTGTCCTTGTAGAAGAGGGTGTTATCGTGCCATGAAAATCCCTTTGGTAGAGGAAGGGTGTTGGTGAATAGGCGCTGGATAATCAACTGTGTATCAGGGTCTTTATGACAGTCCTCCTTGATGGTATCCAAATATGTAAAAATTGGTTGAGAGATGCCCAAGAGAGGGAGGAGTTCATGGCGCCGTGACAGAGCATCTGCAGCAGAGTTTTGGGAGCCAGGTCGGTAATGGAGCACAAAGTTGTAACCCATTAGTTTGAGCAACCAGCGTTGTTGGACTGGGGTAGTAATACGTTGATCCAAGAAGTGGCGAAGTGTCTGGTGGTCCGTGATGATACGGAATTGTTGGCCAAGAAGGTAGGGGCGCCATTTTTTAATTGCAAAAATGATAGCCATCATTTCTTTTTCGTAGACGGATAGTGCCAAATTCCTTCCTGACAGATGTTTGGAAAGAAAAGCAATTGGGTGGTCATTCTGTGAAAGAACAGCGCCCAGTCCTTCTTGAGAGGCATCACATTCTACTGTAGACGACAATGCAATTTTAAGGGTAGCAAAGGCAGTGTCGGCTTCATGGTTCCAAACAAAATTGTCCTTTTTGAGTAGCTGTGTGAGTGGGCGAGCAATGAACCCAAAGTTCCTCACAAATTTGCGGTAGTAGCTTGCGAGTCCGAGAAAGCCGCGTAGAGATTTTGGGGAAGACGTCTTGGGCCATGTTTGAATGCAATCTATTTTTGTTTGATCCACTGAAACGCCTTGGCAGGAAGTGATGTGGCCTAGGTACTCGATCTGTGGTTGGGCAAAAACACACTTGGATTTTTTCACAAAAAGGTGATTAGTTCTGAGAATCTCAAAAACAGATTGTAAGTTGGAAAAAGGCGTAAATGAGTGAATTGTATATTCTTGTCTGGTATAGTCTGGGACCTTAGGTCCTTTAATACAGAATGATATGAAATAAGACAAGAATAGGGAGAATGCCACGTTGCTAGCTATCTAACGGATATACCTAGTATTCTGAGGTATTCCTTCTTAGGTGGAGAAATCTAGAGAGTTCTATTGCAAATGGTGAAGTTGGCTGGGCCATGGCCTTATGGGTTTGGGCTGTAGCTAGGGTAGAGACTGGTCTCATCAGTTGAGTCGAGAGAATTAGAGAGATACAGAGGGGCGACGAGAGAAAGAGAGAGAATAGAGTGAGAATCGGTGAGAAATTGAGGGTTTAGGGTGGCGTCGGACGTGATGGTGGTCGTCCCACGACACAGGCGGGGACGATGAGAGAAGCGGTGACGAGAGAGAGAGAGAGAAGTTGAAGAAGAAAACTGAAAAGGACTCGAAGAGGAAAAAATTTATAAAAAAAATAGGCTTATTTACTATAGTGCCCCTGAAACTTCGGGTCAAATCCCACTTTATCCCCAAAGTTAAATAGCCCACTTAGAGCCTGTTTGGGAGTGTTTTTGGAAGGGCCAAAAATGTTTTTTGATAACTAAAAGCGCTTCTAACAGCGTTTGGTAAAAAAGTTTAAAAGAGCTTTTGGGTCATAGAAGCGCTTCTGGGTCATAGAAGCACTTCCTGGAGAAGCATCTGCTATGTACTTCTTCAAGAAGCACTCCCAAGTGCTTTTCCACGAAGCACTCCCAAGTGCTTTTCCACGAAGCACTTTAATTTTTTCAGGAAAATTCAAGATTTTTATAATAAAAGTGCTTTTGTTATAAGCGCTTATGAGCAGAAGTACTTCCTAGAGAAGCAATCTCAAACGAGCCCTTAAGCTCCTTGACCATGGTTTCTTGTTCCACTTTATCTCTTACCATTATCTCCAATAATATCTTTGTCAATGTTGATGATGTGATAGGGCTATTTTAATTTTTTTACCACAAGTAATGATGTGTCATGTGAAGGGCCCACTTTTTTTTTAAGTAGAATAAAATATAAAATAAAATAAAATAAAAATATAATTACTTGTTTAATTAAAAAATATTTAATAAATTAATAAATTAATAAACAAAAAAATTTCTTCTCCGTCTCTCTCCCGTGAACTCCCCCTCCCCTTTCATCAACGACCACCTAACCCAAAGCCACCCTCACAACCACATGGTCAAGACTGACACTTCCACCACCACCATCGCCGAAACGGTAGCGCCGCCAAACGACAAGTCATCGTCCGATACAGCCACCAATGCTTCGTTTCCGGCAGCAAAGTCGGAGTAAAAGCGCTGGGCCAACGAGGTGGACTACCCTCCCAAGAAGCCCAAGAAGAAAAACAACATGCCGTCTACTTTCTAGCAGGAAGTGAACATTGCCAAATTGAAGATCACCGAGAACTAGTTCCTCGACGGCCCCAAAGACTAATATTAGTGTCGTATGAATGTCCAAAAAATTGAAATTATCACCGATATTTCGGCGATAATTTCATTTTTTTCACCTGCCGACTATCCAGGAACAAACCAAACAATTTCGTCAGAATATCGATATTGTCGCCGAAATTGTCTCTGATATATCGAGCTCGATATTATCGAGCAACTTCAACACAAAACCGTATAAATATCTCGATATTATCGAGAATATCGATATGCGATATGTTGACCCAAAAAAACTTGAAAAATGCTGAAGGCGCGAAGAAGGCATGAGGAGGCGTTGCAAGGCGTTGAAAGGCGGAGTGAGGCGGAGCAAGGCGCGCCTGATCTGGACACTCTGAAGCGGAAGAAATTTTGCGACTCTGCAAATTTTGGTGCGGCTCTGCGAAGAAGACGACTTCGCGAGGAGGAAGACGACTCAGCCTTTCTTTTTTTTTTAGGTTTATTGTAATGAAACGACGTCGTTTCGATTGAAGTGTTTTAAAAAAAACTTAAAGTGAAACGACGTCGTTTCACTTGGAGGGTTTTTAAAAAATGAAAACACAATTTGTTCTTTTTTTTTTTTTCCTTCCCTTTATTGTAATAAACCTAAGGCAATAATTAATATCTTCTTGCCTATACTATATTAATATATTAGCTTTTCTACTTACCCTTTTTGAGCATTCGTATTAGCTTTTCTACGTTCAATAATTAATAACTTTTTTTTTTTCCTTCCCTTAGCTTTTCTACTTACCCCTTTTTTTTTTTCCTAAATTAATATATTAACACATGGAATTATATATATTGTATAGTACAAACCTAATTTCTAACATTACTAGATAATCTCCATCAATTTCAAGAATTCTCTTCATCTTTCGACTGCAAGTAAGTTATTTTATTTTTCTCTCTAATTCTTCGCAGCTATAATTTGAAGTTCCGTATAATTTTTTTTCAATTTTTTTAAAAATATATTAGTTATCTTATTCGTTTATGTGATATAGTAGAAATTCGACGTACATACATCATACTTGTACTTATATTTAAAAGATTGATATGGTTCAATAAGAATTAGTTGTGCAATTTAATTGTATTGTATTATTCATGAATTTTTTTTGCAAGAAACAAATTGTTTTGAATTCTTTTGACCATGTATCTTACCATGCATTGTATAAAGTGTAAAATATTGTACTAATTCATTATTTATAAATGATTATGGTGTATTTAATCTTTTTTCATTAATTACTACATATTTTCTACACTCACAGTGTTTGCCAGCTCGCTATATAATCAACTTAAATAAGTTAAATCCATCATGCAATGCATTTCCTTCCAATTTTTTATGATAAACTAATAGATAATTGACTAAATAAACATCCTGCAAAGTTTCAATAAAAATTTCCAAGTTTTTCTTACAATTTCCGTGGTTTTTATTCAATTTTTATCGATATCGATAATATCCCGTTATTTCCATCGAAATTTCCGTATTTTTGGCTTACCGATATTTCCGATATCACCGATATTTTAGACCTTGCGTATGATCCCTCTCTCTTTGAAATTTTCAACTTTTTGTTTTAATTAGGGTTTTGATGCAAAGTACAGTAGGGCTAGGGTTATTGGGTGATTTTGTTAATAATTTTGGGGATTTAAGAAGCCCAGAAAAGTTCAAGCAATTACTTTGCCCACGATTTTGACTCCTGCCCACAAAGATATCATTGCTCAGGCTCACAATGGTCGTTGATGAAGTGAGAGGAGAGGGAGGTCATGGGAGAGAGATGGAGAAGAAAGACTTTTATTTATTAATTTTTTTCATTGTTTATTTATTTTTAATTAAAAAAGTAATTACATTATTTTATTATTTCATTATTTATTTTAATTCCACTTAAGCAAAAAAAAATATGGGATCTTCACATGACACATCATCACTTGTGGTAAAAAGACTAAAATAGCCTTGCAACGTCATCAAAACTGACAGAGTTAATTAAAGGAGATAATGGTGAGGGGTAAAGTGGAACACGAAACCACAGTCAAGGGAGTTAAGTGGGCCATTTTAACTTTAGGGGGAATAAATTGAGATTTGACCAAAGTTTCAGGGTATACTACAACAAATAAGCCTAAAAAATATATATTAAATATAGTGGTCGGGTTCGGGTTTTCCCTGGTTTTTTTTTTTTTTGGGCTTAAATGCTAAAATGGTCCTTGTGTTTTAGCCCGTTGGCCAATTTAGTTGTTGTGTTTTCAATTTGGCTAATTTGGTCCCTATGTTTTGCACTGTTAACTAATGTAATCCAATCCGTTAAACTTTTGTTAAAATATTAATAAAAAATACAAATATTTGAATTCAAGAACAATCCCTAACTCCTGACCATCTCCCATTTGGATCTTCACCATGCGGTCCTCTCCCCACTCCCCCAAACCACATCGCTGAGCAACCCCGACCACGCCCATCCTATTTTTTTTTAATCTTTTTTCTAATGCTATGTTTTAGTTTTAATATGGTTTTAAATTAATTCAATTTTTATAAATTAATTTCAACAAAATTTATAGGTTTTCAAAGAAAGAAGAAAAAGAATTGGATTATCTTGTTTATTTAACGGAAATTTTAACAGAATGGGCCATATTGGCTAATAGTGCTAAACACAGGGACCAACTTGGCCAAATTAAAAACACATGGACTAAATTGGCCAACAAAATAAAACACAAGGACTATTTTAGCATTTAAGCCTTTTTGGTTTTTTCCAATCTTCTTTTTTTCTAAATAATTAATTTTCTTTACGATATTTTTTTATGAATTTTAAGTTTCAAATTATTTTTAATATTTAATCTGATTTAAATTTTTTAAATTGAATTTTTAATTTTTAATTAATATTTTGGGAAAAATAGGGTAAAGTAAGACAAAATGAGTTTCAAGTGACAAAGTGAGACTCAAGTACACTTTTATGGGGTATAGCAAAAAATAAGATTAAATTTTTTAAAAAATATATATTTTTTTTAAATTAAAAAAAAATAACCAAGAACCAAAAGTCCAAAGTCCCCACACACCCAACCCCGACAACCACCCAACTAGCCTACTACACCGGCGGTAGCCCAACTTCTATCGCTGGCCAAGGATTGATCCCCTCCTTTCTTTCTCACCTTCCTTCTCTTTGCTCCCATAACAGTCTGAGTCAACTGGAACCTCATTTATAAATTGGGTTGGTGCACAACATTAATTCAACAGATGTATTGTTTATATGAAGTATTTGTTTGATTATACGTCAAATTTTTATTTGTGTGGATTTAAAAGTTGAGTAGTTGTGAATTGTTATTTTAGATTATAGAGAAATAGCAATATGCATTGATTTTAAAGGAAATAGCAAGCTGATCCTAGCTTGACCTCAAGCCAGTACAATTCAAGTTATTTGAAAGGTTAAGTTTGTAAGTTTGCTTAGCTACTACCCAATGGTACTGTGGTGGTGCCCATTATATGGAGAAATTATAGAATAGGACCGTATCACCATGTCAGCTTGTGATACTCCCATTCAAAATTTGCCATGTGTTATTTTTTATATTAAAAAACATAAGTTTTTACAGCTGGATTTAAAACTTCTTTTTTTATATTCATAATAAAACTAAAGAAAAAATAAATCGAAAAAGACAGAAAAGGACAAAGAAGACGTCGGAAACCACCTCACACCCAACCCAACCCCTTACCCAGCACTACCGCCCCTTCCTCTCCTAACTGTTTCTCTAAAACTGCAAGGTGTCTTGAACCCGTGGAATACCACCTGCAAGATAACATAAGCATTGAAAATGGGTCCAATTTTATTCAATTACCATTAACACCCATCTCTCACCTAAACCTTTTTCAGATCTGATAGCATATGTCAACAAATGAGTGAGACCTTCAAAAAGAAGAAACATAGATGGGTCTTTGGTAGCCACCAAAAGGGTGAGAAACAAGGATTGGGCTATGGTTAATTTATTGAATTGCGTGAGAGAGAGAGAGAGAGAGAGGGAGGGAGGAAGTAAGAAAGAGAGACACTGGAAGAGAAAGAGAGGGAGGGGCAGTGGCCAAGGGGAGGCTGCGCAGGGTAAGAGAATGGATCGGGGTGGGTGATTATGTCTCTTTCCTGATTTTTTATTTTCTTAATTTTATTTCAAAAGATAATAATTGGTTTCTTTTCCAACTATAAAAAAAAGCTGACATGGTGGTACAGTCCTATTCTATAATTTCTCCATTATATGAACTTATGAAAACAAATATAGTTGTTTACTAATGTTTATGTCGTTCATACTAAATGTTAGGGAAACCTTTTTCCCTATATCGTATATTTTCATTTTGCTTCTATTAATATAGGATTTTGAAAATTTGATAACGAAAAACATTAATGAGGCTGTATTATAGGGTTATGGTAAATTTAGGACTGATTAAATCTTAGAGAATAGAATTTAGCTATATTTGTCAACTGCCTCTTTTTTCTTAATCATAAATTGCATCTAATAACCGCATGATTTAATTTGGAAAAAAATAATAATTATACTATCTCAATTGATCATGTTGCGCATGTCTATTAGAGAGATGGGAAAGAAATGGAAGGATGTTTATGTTAGAGAGGAGTGGGTGGATAATTTGTAGGAGAGAGTCCGATCTTGGGGTACTTTATGGGTTAGTCTAACGAATTTTAGGAGCTTAGACGATTCATATTCAATTAATATTAGAAGCTTCTTGAAAAAAAAAAATATTAGAAGCTTTAAGTTTGAACAATTATTGATGAAAACAACAGTAAATCTGAAATTGAACATACAAGTGTTATGGAAGGAAAATCCAACATTAATAGGAAATCTCCAATTTCAAAGTAAAAATAATTTTGTCAATCTAGATAACAAGAAATTTTAGATTTGACAAAAAAAAAAAAAAAAAACAACTTATAAATTTGTAAGAGCAAACACTTACGTATAGTCTTTGTTAGTTCCCGAGTAAAATTACCCAATAGAAAAATAGAGGGTTTCACATTGTTACTTATGAACGTACTATAAAAACTTCCTCGTCTTCCCCCATTTTCTTAACTTTTTGAAGTTAAAAATTCCAATTTCTTATTATTTTCTCCCATTTTCCTCTTCTCCTAGTTTGTTATTCTCTCAGTTTCATTTTTCACGAATATCTGTAATACTTTTTTTTTTTTTTAGGATTCCAATATATGAATAGATAAGCGAAACAAAAATAAAATAGTCAAATACTTTTATGTAAAATTAATTAAATAAAAAATGAGGCATAATAAACCGGGAAGGGAACCGTGAACAATAAAAAATAAGAACTACAAAGAGAAGCTCAAATGATTTTATTTTCCTCTTCCTATCTACATACTCATTGCATAAACCATGAACAAAGGAAGCACAATAAAAAAAAACAAAAAATAAAAAGAGAAGCTCAAATTCTTTTATTTTCCGCTTTCTAGTTACACAATCATTACTTGCAATACGTAACAAGAATTCCCATCTCCTGTTTGTACCATATTTGGAAAAATGGCCAAAAATGGTTTTATTCTCAAAGAAGATTTATTAAACCTAAGCCCAACCTTTTTCTAATAGAAACAATGAAAATGGCTTTTCCGGATTTGGGCCAGCAGTGGGCGAAAGGCTCTCAAAAGCCATAGTACGAAAATACCCCAGCTTTAGTCCACACTAAAGTTAAGAAAATGGGTAACCATTGCATATCGACCAAGTGAGGATCTGAAGAGGGGTTATCACCATTAATGATGACTTAACTGCCATCTCTCTGTCTGCCGCGCAAATCTCACGGCTTGGAGTTCCGGGCCGAGGGGATATGCGTGGACACGCGGTTTCCTGCTTTTGGACGTGGTGCGTTTGTGCGCGGGCGTGCCAGCACGGTCTACCGTGCGTCGAGGTGTTTGAAGTGGGCGAAAGTGTTTAGATGGTGCGCCTGTCTGGACTCGTCCTCTAATCAAACGATTGTAGCTGAGAGAGGAACTAGTCTCGGCTGTAAGGTTCACGGCCTGAACTACAAGGCCGTTGAGTGGTGGTGTTTGGTGGGTTTTCGGGCGGTGCTCCGACGCACTACTCAATGAGCGGCGGTCGTATGATATATGGGGTGAGTGAGCGAATAACAAGGTGGTGCTTCGGCGCCTTGAAAATCAAGGGTCGTGTGATATATTGATGAATAGATTTTCCTTACAGACTAACACTACTCCTAGGAAAGCAAGTAAAGATATTGAAAGTGCATTACAGGAAAATATAAGTCGCTCCGTGGGAGGCTTTTGTTTGATGTTTGAACCCTTTGAAAGTGGTCTTGAGTCTTGTATTTATAGGCAGAGTTTCTGGAGGGATAATCGAGGCTGAAAATCTACATGGTGGAGCCTGATCAACGCAAGTGGGTAGTCAAATCGACATTTGGGATCGTGAAGTAAGGTGGTGTGACCCCATAAATCCCGGTGAATCTCAGCCGCCGCCCTGATCGTGGGTTCTGCGCTTCTGGCCGTGGAGACGCATTTATTGCTCTGGTGGTTGGTCACCTAATCTCTCAAGCTGCAAAGAGCTTTGTGAGAATGTGGGCGTCTAATCATTCTGATCTCAGTCACCAAACTCTGACTCCAATCACTTCCCACCTTCTCTCGTGCATTAAATGCTTATTCTTGGCCAGTGGGTTTGCTGCATTTAAGCAGGCACTACTTCATTAAATGAAGCATGGGACCCTGCCATCACGTGGTGGTCTGACTTTAATGCCTTTGGCGGTGACTTTGCCCTATCTCGGCCTCGGCCTTTAATCGAGGCCGAGATGATCGTGCCTTAGCAATTTTTCTCTTGTTTCTCCGGAAGGCCAAGCACCCTGGCAGAACGCTGCGCTTCAGCTTTGAGGCCGAGAAGAGGGGTTCTCTCGGCCAATTCATGGCCGTAATTTATCAGGCACAAACACTCTCCCAGCAAGAAAGCAAATTGGATAATAGACGCCAAAGCCAGAAGAAGCCGATTACCAACTAGATTTCCAGCTATGAAGGGACACAAGTCAATTTGGCATCCCTTGAAACTAGTAGTTTTGTCCCAGATATTTTGTCCTCCCACCTATGGACCGGCTCACAAGGACAGATCAACAGTTGACTTTGGACAACAGCCAAATATCCACCTCCAGCCTTCTTAATTAGGAATTATTGCCTATAAATATAGAGGCTCTACAATAGCATAAGGGGACTCTCTCTCCAAAAACCAGATGCGACGTCTAGAAAACACTTTAACAAACTTCAAGATATTTTCAAATAGCCAACCCACTATTCAGATAACCAGTTGACAACTCTTGAGTTTATCTTTTGTTTGCTCTGCCATCTTCATGGTACGATTCTTGTTGAAATAATCGGTTTAAATTTCTATAAATATATTTTCTATATATATTGTAATTTATATTTAAGAGCAGCTAAATGGAGAATTTTTTTACTTTGGTTTCAACCTGTCATCATACCAAAGTTGGATAGAGAAATCTTCATTACTACAAAAATGGAAAAAGACGACCAGAAAACAACGACGGTAGATCAAAAAACCGTCGTTGTCTTTTAAAAGACAACGGTAATATAAAGCCGTCGTAGTTACATAACTTAAACACCTTCAAAACTGGGATCCGCATGGATAATTTTTTAAAACGATGCACCAAATTAAAAAAGCGTCGTCTTATTAAAAGGGTTTTATTCCGAGTTAAAATCTGAACCTAACAATAACGACTGCAGCTATGAAGTCACCGTCGTAGAAAGTAAAGACAACGGTATACAAAATCAGCCGCCGTTTTAACTCATAAATAAAAACGACCAAATTTTCTTAGTTAGCGACGCATAATTTCAAAGGAATTGACGTCGGTATATTACAAACAATTCGCCGTATTAATTCAATGTATCACGACGGTAAAGATAAATTTATCAACTTTTTATTTATAGTGTACTACGATGGTATCTATAACTCTACTATCCGCATAAGTTGTACTAACCACGACGGTTTGTTCACTTAACGATGTATAATTTTTTTTTACCACTTCGTGGAGTTCAAAATACCGTCGTATTAATTAACTTTATACGTCTATCTTTAATTATAAACAGTCATCTTAATTTTTATTGCTTTTTAAGATTTATTTGTTGGATTTTGTTTCCTACGTCGGTAGATCAATAGTGTCACAAGATTTGTGAAAACCCACGGCGGTTTATATAGAAAACCGTCGTCACAGTCAAATTAAAGTGAAGTCTTACCAGAATGAATGTCGTTCCTCATCATAATCAAACCAACACACAAAGACAATATTTTAGACATTGATGATGTGTGTGTCTTTGTGTATTTGAGATACACAAACGCACAAACACATCAACATCCAAAACATTTGCTTCAAAAATTTGACAACGGCAGCCCAGACATTTGCTTTCAGAAAGATAATTTTTAAGAAGTTGATGATATGTGCGTGTTTGTGTCTTTCAGATACACTAACGCGCACACACATCAACATCCAAACTATTGCCTCTAGAGAGGTGAGACAGAGCCAAGGGCAGGAAGAAGTTGAAACCCTAATTGAAAAATGAAAGCGAAAGAACCCTCGAAAAACCCCTATTTATAAAATAATCTTTTTACCACGTCGGTTATATTAAAATTAGTGACGTCTAACTGAAAACATAGACGTCATTTCAAACTAAACTGAGGTCGTATAAATTTAATTAACAACGACGGTATATAAAAAAACGACGTTGTCATTTTTTTGAAAAACTAATTTATTGTGTAATTAAAAAAGTTACACGTCGGTATGCATAATTAAAACGACGTTCTATAAGATCTTTAATGTCGTTATTATTGAGTATAAGGTCGTGTAAATTTGAAAAAGACAGGACACATCTTTCTAGAAGAAAAAATCGTTGTTTAATTATACATGAACACGGTGTTTTCGAAAAACTAGGGGTCGTTGAAACCATTGTACTAGGGCGGTTACAACCTTTAGCGCGGTATAATGTTACATGCTAGGGCGGTTTCTATAAATAGCGTTGTGTTATGAAACGGTATGTTAATATTTTAAACTTTTCACCTACCTGACCTACACTTGCACTGTTTCCAAACCCGAGAAAAAATTTCAAGCTTCTCTCATTTTTCCTTCTCAAAGCGCTGTGTCTGTATCTCATCGTCTTCCTCTCCTCTTCGTCTTTGTCTCTGAATAGAAACACCAAACTCCGAGAGAAAACTTTCCTTGCACGCAAAAGGTAAGCATTTCTCACTATTTTTGTTCCTGTTTTGCATGCGCATATCTTTTTTTTTTTGAAAATCTTTTTGCATTTTTTATGGCGAAAATCATTTTACTTCTTTCCAAGTTTGATAAAATATACAGACAAAGAAGGAAAGTTTCCAAGTTTGAACACTACTCTGTTTCTTCTACTTCAACTAAATAAGATGACGGTGGCTTCTTATTTACGTGGTTAGATTTATAGACCAGGACAGTTCGTCAGTTATCCTAGCATCGTGTGAAAGTTGTTCTACGTTGTTTTTTAAAATGATTGTCGTTTTTTTATTTGGTTGTTTAGGATATATTCATCGCAGGTTTGATTTCTCTAAACCATGATTTTTGTTTTGAAAATCTTTTTAATTATTTTTCTGTTGAAAATCATTTTACGTTTTTCCAAATTTGATAAAATACAAAGACAAGGAAAGAAAGGGTCTAGAACCACTTCTCTGTTTTTGTTTTTCATCTTATAGGGACGATGGTATCTTATTATTAACGTCGTTTGAATTGTCATACCATGACGGTATCTTATTATTAACGTTGTTTGTTTTCATCTTAAAAATACCACTGTGATAAAGTTTTATTACGTCTTCTGTTATATTTTTGCGTCGTGTGAATAATATTACTACGTTGAAATTTTTTTTAAAACTTCATTTTTAGTAAATGAGAATCTAAGATATTTTGCATGCACATATCATTATAGGTTTTTGTTTTGAAAATCTTTTTACATTTTTTATGGCGAAAATCATTTTACAAGTTTGATAAAATATACAGACAAAGAAGGAAGGTTTCCAATTTTGAACACTACTATGTTTCTTCTACTTCAACTAAATAAGACGACGGTATCTTATTATTAATGTCGTTTGAATTGTCATACCACGACAGTATATAAATACCGCCGTGATAAAGTCTTATTACGTCTTTTGTTATATTTTTGCGTCGTCTGAATAATATTACTATGTCGAATTTTTTTTAAAAATGTCGTTTTTAGTAAATGAAGGTCTGAATCTAGAACCACTACTCTGTTTTTTTCGTAATTATATCATAAGACATCGGTGGTTTATTATTTACGTCATTTGAATAGTTTAACCACGTCGGTAGTTAAGTACTATCGTGATAAATGTATGATTACGTCGATTGTTATGTTATTGCGTCGTGTGACATTTTATAATACATAGTTTTTTTTATATATAACCATCGTGTGTTTTCTTAATTTCATCTGAAATATTTTCACTTGCAGGTTTGATTTGTCTGTAATCATGGTTTCTCAAGACCAAAGTAAGGACTCTGGCTTGAAAAAAAATGAATGTAAGGAGCTTAAAGTTGTAAAACCTCAAACCAAGTCCTCGAAGAAGATGAAGTTTGTTTCATCTGCTGAGATAGAATCAGGCAGCATGACAACATTTTCTGAGGAGCCAAAGTCAAGTCGGGGTATAAACACAATGCCCCGTGTTGTGAAGAGAAAATATCATAAAATCAAGCTAGTTGTTGAGTATAATAAAAGGGGGAAACCATGTGGCCCTGCACATACTGAGATGCAATCCTACATTGGTGTGTTGGCACGCTCCAGAGTCCCACTTGTGGACAAGAAATTGGCTGAAATCCCCAAGGATATAAAAGAGCAGATTTGAGAAGCCGTTGACATGGCTTTTGTGGTAGGTCAAGGGGGCAAGAAACTGGTGTTATCTTCTGCTGGCAAGAAATGGAAGGATTTCAAGTCTACACTAACGAGGCATCATATCCTTCCATTCATCAAGGAGAAGGAAAAATTAAGACAACCGCCTGAACTATATAAATTCATAGAGAAAGCAGACTGGGATGCCTTTGTAGCTTCAAGGTTATCCGAAAAATTTGTGTCTGTGCATTTTGAACAAGCACAGAGGAGGGAGAAACTTGAGTACAATCATCGATTATCTCAAAAAGGATATGCTGGTTTGGAGGATTAGTTGGAGGAAACCATGCCCGAGGTAAAAATTGATCAATCTACCTTATGGAAGAAAGCTAGAGAAGACAAACACGGTAACATCCCCGATCCAAAGGTTGTAGAGAAAGCAAAATTAATTGTAAGCCTTCTCACTCTGTTTTAAATTTTTATTAAACTGTATTGGAATATTAATTAGACTTGCATGTGGAACTAACTTTCTGTTTATGCTGTCTTTTTAATGTGTCTTTGTGTTATGATGAATTGCAAAAACAAGTCTCTGAAGGCACTCTTACTGTATCTGGAAGTAATGATGTGTTGACTATGGGTTTGGGTCCCGAGCATCCAAGGAGAGTTAGAGGGGTAGGGGCTGGGATTTCCACTAGGCAATACTTCAATTTACCTAGACAACAGAGGGTAAAGTTTGCCGATCAATTAAAGGAAAGTGTAAGACTTGTCCTTCAAGAAGAGACTTTGAAGACGGAGTCTAGATCAACATAAGGGACTTTAAAGATGGAGGCTAGAACTAAGCAATTGGTAGAAGCTGAGAGGGAAAATTTGCTGAATCAACTTTCCCAACTCTTGCCCAATTTTGATCCAAGCATGCTTAAATTGAAAACTAATCCCTGTCAAATCCAAGGTCAAGAGCAAAGTCCCAAAAATCCAATGTCGGACAAAGCAAGCTGCTCTGGGGCTCTTGATGGGAGAGCCCTACATTTTGAGGATGATAATGCCAATGATGGGGAAAAGCAGGATGAAATGGTAACATCTCTAAACTTTGAATTCTCTATTTTTTGAAAGCCATTAGACATCGTTATTGTGAACTACAGTCGTTAGAATTAAAACACGCGACGTTTTATATTTACCGCTGTTTGAAATTTCATACCACGTCAGTTTTATTAATATATCATCGTTTGAATTGCAATACCACGACAGTGGAAAGGATTAAGTTATTGTCATATTTAGTTTACTTGTTTTACAAGCTATCTTCACTGACACAATCCCACTCTCTCTCTCTCTTTCTCTGCAATTGCTGTAATCTGTGTTTCTGCTAAAAAAGACTGGTACACTCTGGAATCTGGATTTCTGAAAAATTTTATGTTGTTTTAGACGACGGTTTTATTCCTTACCAACGTAATACATCAATTACAGGACGTTTATTATTTACCATCATGTAATTTGATTTAGACGTCAGTCATTGCTAGATACCATCTTCTGTTATGCCTTACCACGATAATTTAGTTTAATTTTTTTTACTTTTTGTACAATCTGTCTTATATATATTTCTTCATTTCTTAAAACAGAAATCCAAGGATGTAGAAAAGCAAGATGAAAAGGTAAATTCTCATAACTTTGCATGTTTTATTGGTTTTTCAATTTTCAGACGTCGGTATTTTCTTTAAATCGTCGTTTGTTTTAAATTTCCACGGCAGTTTTGTTTTTAATTGAATTTTTAAATTGTTGTACAAGCTTTCTTATATATCTCTCTTTATTTTTTAAAACAGAAATCCAGTGTTGGGGAAAAGCAATTTGAAAAGGTAAATTCATTATCTATGAATTTTGCATTTGAATTAGACGTTGGATTTGTTTTATACGACGTAATAAATTATTCACCACAACGGTATTTTTTTTAAACCGTCGTGTTTATTGAATTACCACGTCACTTTATATTGCTTTATTTCTTAAAACAAAATACTGAAGTACCAGATTACTCAAAGTTGGAGTTGCCATCTTCTTTACAAGCCCTTTGTTGTTATGCAGAAACGACACTAAAGGTTCAGGAGAAGATTATGACCTTTACAATTGAGAATGAGGTGTTTGGTGAAGATCGTAGTACCTTCATCTTGATTGAAGATATTACACAGTTTGCAGGCATGGAAGAAATTGGGGCTACTGTGGTTGCAGTATATATGAGGTTTGTCCTTATCAAATTTTCATTTCACACTCTCCTTTCTGTTGAAAAAAAAAACACTCATGGCATTTTTAGGTGCCTATTTGATATTTTGAAAGCTGCAAATATGGTGAACATGGTTGGCCTTATCGACCCAGCTCAGTTAGTGCCAACTCTGGGACATTAACTGGCAAATCACATGTGGTAGCCAATCGACTTCAAAAGATAGATGGTGAACATATTTTCTTCATGCCTTACAATCCAGGTTAGTCCCCTTAACATGATTTTGTTTGTATGATGAGGAGTGCATATAAACAGATTTTCTTTAACCTTTATATTTATTTTGTGCAGCCATCATTGGGTCTTGATCATTGTGAGAGCAAAGAAGGAGACTGTGTATTTTCTGGATCAACTACCCGAAAATCAAGTTATTGATGAGGAATGCAAAAACATAGTGAATAGTGCTCTCAAAATGTATAATTCACACATAGGCAGACAAGACCATAAATCACCTATTTGGAAAACTCTACAAGGCACACCAAAGCAACCCAGCAGTGTAGAGTGTGGCTATTATGTCATGCGCTTTACGAGAGACATCATCATGGATCCTGCCCTGGAGTTTGAGAAGATGGTAAGTAGAAAATGTTCAGATTTATTTTATGTGTTTTTTTGTATGAACAACAACGGTAAATGTAAAATACCATCGTTGAATCGATATACTACGTCGGTAAATGAAAAATAGCGTCGTCTGTGGATATGATTTTTGTGTATTTATAAAGTCTAAATAATCATTTGTTTATGGATTGCAGTTTGAGAAGGGAAAAGATCAAGCGCCATACCCCCAAAAAGCCATTGATGAAGTGAGGAAAGAATGGGCAGAGTTTGTTTGCCTTCATATGGAGTAGAGGAGTTTTAGAACACTTAACATTTTTATATAATGTACAAATTTTGTTAGAATTAGACAAGTTTTTGTACAAATTTTGTGGTTAATGTACATTCTTTTTTTCCCTATGAATTTAAAATTGGATTTCATTATTTAAAAAAAAGAAATAATGTGATCGACGTGTAATAAACTTTCCAACGACATAATTATATCAAACACCGTCATCTTTTGGATTACAAACGTGCGTTAATAAATAAAAGGATTTGTACTAAAAAACACAACAGTACATTTACAGTCAATGTCTCAGGTCTGTATAGGTGACGTTTATTTTAGGTTCAATTTGTTACCAACCGACGTTGTACAAAAATAACAACGTCATTGTTTGAAACAAACGAGACGTAAAAGGGTATTTAGACGATGCTCTTGGTGCCCTAGATGACATGGTAATGGAAATTAAACATCGATAAGTTAAGAGGTTGAGTCGTGGAATACAGTTTGTACGTTGGTGTTTGTGTAAAAATCGCCATGTTTTTTCTTTTAAATGACGGTTTGTTTACAAGTAAGTCGTTTATGAATTTTACAACGTCGTTCCTTTCTTAGGGCCAACGTGGTTTGTTGGTGTTTATAAGAGTATTTTATTCTATTTAATTCAAAATATTCATTATAAATTTAAAATAAATCCAATAAATGCACCGTCAACTCCTATGAAGTCATTGAGATATTTTCTTCTTAATTTGGCTTGAGCTGAACCTCCTTGTAAATTTGTTGAGGTTTTCATGTTGTGAAAAACCCAAGTTCTACTTAATTTGGCTTGACTCCTATGAAGTCATTGAGATATTTTCTTCTTGCTGAACCAAATTTGTAACGACAGAAAGCTGAATTCTGCTTGACTCGTCTGAGTTGGATCGTATTTGCATTGAGAGCTATTTTTCTGGGCTGGATTGGAATCAGAAACCTGAGTTCCGCCTGATTTGCTGGAACTGGATGGCTTTTATCAATTTTGATAGAGAGTTTTGTTTTCTGTCGATGTTTTAAGAAGGGCGCTTTCTAAACCGTCGTTTCTTTAAACCAACGTTGTACACAAATAACAACGTCATCGTTTGAAACAAAAGAGACGTAAAAGGATTTTTTTTTTTTTTTGGTCTGAACGTAAAAGGATATTTAGACGACGCTCTTGGTAGATGACGTGGTAATGGAAATTAAACGGCGATAAGTTAATAGTTTGAGTCGTGGAATACAGTTTGTACGTCGGTGTGTGTGTAAAAACCGCCATGTTTTTTCGTTTAAACGACGACTTTTGTACAAGTAAGTCGTTTATTACGATTTACAACGTCGTTCCTTTCTTAGCACCGACGTGGTTTGTAATAATATTTTATTCTATTTAATTCAAAATATTCATAATAAATTTAAAATAAATCCAAAAAATGCACTGTCAACTCCTATGAAGTCATTGAGATATTTTCTTCCCCCTTAAGCTTTCAAAAATGATGTTTGAGTTATACAAATTTAAAATGACCACCAAAACAAAAAAATATTTTGATGAGTCACAACATCACTTATAGTTTGATGGTTTAGGGTTTAGGGGGTTATAGGTTTATTTTTGGGGTTTAGGGTTTATGGTTGAGATATTTTAGGCCCTAAAACCCTAAACCCTTTTTCTAAAATTATTTAAAACAATATATAATTTAGAGTTTAGGGTTTAGGGTATATTTGTCTATTTAATTTTCTGTCCATTCCACCCATTCGCGCATGAGTTCGAATCCCAGCAAAACCAAACCCCTCATATATTACTTAGTTTCTAATACATCAGTTTTTTTTTTGCATCGTAGGGCATGTTACCACGACGCATTTAATGTAATAAGCGTCATGTTTTTTAACTATGTTAACGACGATTTTTTTGTTTTCCATCGATGTTTTAAGAAGCGCGCTTTCTAAAAATTTGGCCGTGACCTAAACTTTTCAGATTTCGCTCTAAGTCTTATACTTGTAACCCTGAACCCTAAACATTTCGCTCTCTCACTTCAACTCTAATTCAAAGTTGGGCTCTCAAGGCTCCGTGAAATCCAAGTTGGCCATAATCTGTGAGCTCTGCCTACTTGTAAGTACAAACCCTAATCTCATGCTTGTAAATTCATTGAATGATATTCAGTTCTGTGTTAAAGGGCTCATAATCTGACCTGCTTCTGAAATCATTAGAATAATTTCGTTGGGTTCATATCCTTGTGGGTTTTGCGATCTTTTAATGTTGTCGGAGGTATGGGTTCTTAATCACTCTCTGTTATTATGAATCGGGAATGGATTTAATGTTTTCATGCTTAGTATATGTTGGTTTCATGTATAAGTGTTCTTAATACCCAACATAAAAATTAATGTATATGTTATGTTCTTAATATATTTTGGTTTCTTGGAAAGAAACTGGGATTTCGATATTTAGAATGCTTTCTTAGGCATACGACGACAGTTTTTTAACAAACCATCGTCTGTATTTTTTCTATATGGCGGTTTTCTTTAACTATCGTTGTGGTTCAATTTGTTTTGCCTTTGTTTTTTGCTAGCATTAGACGACGTTTTTTGAAAACCTGTCGTCTATATATGTCCAATAGGTCTGTTGTTGTTTAAAAACCGTCGTCTGTATACTATATTTGCTATTAAAACCATATATAATCTGCTATAGTGATGGTCATTGCTTGTCTTTTCACTTTATTATATATAATAGGGTATAGTGTCAGAGATGGATAAGTCATGAATGCACTCGAATAGAAGATCGAAAGCATATGAGTTAGGGGTGGAAGCATTTTTGAAATTTTCTGTAGAAAATCTTCTAACTACAACACATATCTGTTATCCATGCGTTAAATGTGTGAATTTACGATTCTTTGGGGTTGGAATTATAAGGGATCACTTATACTTTAATGGACTTAACCAAAGCTATAAGAATTGGACGACATTTCATGGAGAACCTTGGGAAGCAACTACTAATGCTAGTAGAAATGTTGAAGAAGATGATGACCATAGTGGGTACAGTTTTGTGTATGAAGAAATAGAGATGGATGATAATGATTTAGGTGATTTTGGATCTGATCCTTATGAGTTTGCCAATGTGATTGGGGATGGAGATCAACAATTGTACCCTGGTTGTAGAAAGTACACCAAGTTATCGACATTAGTGAAGTTGTATAATTTGAATGCAAAACATGGGATGAGTGATGTCTGTTTTACAGAATTATTGATACTTCAAGGCGATTTGCTTCCAGAAGGAAATACAATACCGGCGTCTATGTATGAGGCAAAAAAGACTTTGTGTGCATTGGGGCTGAGTTATTAGAAAATCCACGCATGCCCCAATGATTGCTTCTTGTATAGGAAGGAGTATGAAGATTCAACTATTGTCCTACTTGTGGTATCTCAAGGTGGAAGGAAGGCAAAGATGCAATCTTGAAAGGTGTGCCAACGAAGGTGGTGTGGTATTTCCTCCAATTCCAAGGTTTAAAAGGATGTTTCAATCACATGAGACAGCTAAGAGTTTGACTTGGCATGCTGCTAGAAAATGAATTGACAGTCAAATGTCTCATCCGGCGGATTCCCCGTCTTGAAAACTTGTTGATGATAAATTACCCGAGTTTGGTAATGAGTCGAGAAACTTGAGATTGGCTCTTTCATTTGATGGATTCAATCCCCACAGTTCTCTAAGTAGCAGATACAGTTGCTGACCAGTTATCTTAGTTACATATAATCTCCCACCATGGCTGTGCATGAGACGAAAGTTCATGATGTTGACCTTATTGATTTTCGGTCCTAAACAACCCGGAAATGATATAGACGTCTACTTGGAGCCTTTGATTGATGATTTAAAATCTTTGTGGGATGGGATTAGAGGAGTGTGTGATGCACATATAGGAGAATACTTTACACTCAGAGCTACATTACTGTGGACAATTAATGATTTTCCCGCCTATGGAAACTTATTTGGTTGTGTCGTTAAAGGATATAAAGCTTGTCCAATATGCGGTGATGATACACTTAGTCACAGGTTGAAAAATGGCCACAAAATCTGTTACATCGGCCATAGAAAATGGTTACCAACATATCATCCATATCGGAGGCAACGTGCAGCTTTTAATGGGAAATCTGAATATGACACGGCTCCAAAGCTATTAACCGGAGAAGAAGTGCTACAAATTGTTGAAGGTATTAATTATACATGGGGCTCGAAAAAAGGGGGAGGTGGAGGTGAAAATGATGGTGAAAGAGTTTGTTGGAAGAAGAAGTCAAAATTCTTTGATCTCGAGTATTGGAAATACCTTCCTGTGAGGCATGTCCTAGATGTTATGCACATTGAGAAGAATGTTTGCGATAGTATCATTGGTACACTGCTGGAGATCCCTGGAAAAAATAAGGATGGGATCGCTACTCGGTTAGATTTATTTAACATGGGGGTCAAAACTGATTTGCAACTCGAGTATGGAGAAAGACGTACTCGCTTGCCTCCAGGGCCTTGGAATTTGTCAAGAGCAGAGAAGAGAGCAGTTTGAAATTCATTCTATGGTATGAAGATCCCTGAAGGTTATTCTTCAAATATAAAAAATCTTGTATCTTTACAAGATTCAAGACTTCTTGGCCTTAAATCACATGATTGTCATACCTTGATGCAACAATTGCTCCCTGTGGCAATTCGTTCTATTTTGGAGAAGCCTGCAAGGTATGCAATAACTCGTTTGTGCTTCTTCTTCAATGCTATATGTGTAAAGACGGTTGATGTTTCCAAGCTAGATAAGTTGGAAGAAGATGTAGTAGTTACTTTGTGTTTGCTTGAAAAATACTTTCCACCTTCATTCTTCGATATCATGGTTCATGTAGTAGTACATCTTGTCAGAGAAGTTCATCTTTGTGGGCCAGTTTATTTTAGATGGATGTATCCGTTTGAAAGATATATGGAAGTGCTAAAGGGGTATGTTCAGAATCGTACTCATCTATATGTGAGCTTAGTTGATCGGGACCTGTTTAACCACATCTATATGTCTTGGAGAATACGGAGGAAGCCCTACCTTATATCGAGTAAGAGTTTTATTCTTTATGTACTAGCCATTTTAAATTAATCCTTATGTTTATATTATATGTTTGAGACCGTAATGCTTGAATTTTTTGTGTCATATAGGGAACATATGATCCACATCAAGACCACTTATCCAAAATTCAAAAAGAGAACAAAGTGGCTGCAAGATAAGCACAATAGCACTTTCATTCAATGGCTACGCTTTAAGGTATATGTTATTGAATAACATATTGGACTTTTAATTTTCACCACCTTTTTCACCATCACTGCCACCACGCTCCACCTCCGGCCACGAGGCCATACTGGTTCGAACCGCCGCCCTTCCCCAATCCTTTCCCGACAAGTTCCAACCGTTGCCATCCATGGAGCTCGCTGGAATCTGCAAAAAACCATATGGTTTCCACTCGTAAATTCTGACGTTCGATCTCCCTCCTCCGACCACCAAACGGATGTAATCCCTTGGTTCTCACGAGTGCGTAGGTATGCTTGGATTTCAATTCGGATATCATTTAAATAGGTACTCAGGCTTAGGCAGACCTGTAGGAGGGACCCTCAAAGGGCCTAGCTAGCTCGGACGCCCAGTGAGTGGACTTTTGTTTTATAAACAATTTTATGCAGTTAAAGTTTCATTATTTGATTTTGAATGAGTTAGTAATGACTATCGCTTTCCAAGCATGATTAATGGGATTTAAATATTTTTATTTATATACTGTTATGTTTGAAATGCAAAGGGCTTGGATAGTAGGAATTGAGGCGATTACCAAATTGAATGGTTTGATGAGAAATGAGATTATAGTTTTCCATGAAAGGCATGTATTTTATATTTTTAAACCACCATAGGTACCCAAGATTGCCTTCAGATCAAAAGTTGCCTTCGGAATAATTGTTGCCCACGGAATAAATTGTTGCCTACGGTTATGTCAGCGCGTTTGACATTTGCCCCACGAGTCTTAGGGATATCCGAACCTTGCGGAGCAAGAATTGCGGATCAGGTTCACTAAATGTCCCCTGAATCCTACGAGGATTGTGGCTCGGGTCGACTTTGTGTTACCGAGACTTGCAAGGATGTGTCACCAATGGTGACACGAGGAATTGACCGTATAATGTGGGAATTAACGGAAATTAAGGAATTGACGGATAAATGATGGGTACACCTAGGTGGGAGTAAATTATTGATTTTTCAATACTTTAACCGATTTAATGGTTTAATGATTTATGTAAACGTGTGAATTGCTATTGTTGAAACAATAATTTTTACATTTGTTGGGCCTGAATTTTTCACAAAAAAAGGGGTGGCAACCCATTTAAAATAAAATAAAATAAAAGGCCAGCCGTAAGCTTGTATTTGAATGGCCAAGCTTAGGTGTATCCTTCCTGATGAGCTTATCCAAAGAATTATTTGTTGTCCTGCAAACTTCGGTGGGCATTTGAGGGATTCGCAGATTTGGTTTCCTTGTTCCAATGGTATTTTCTCGACCAAGTCGGCTTATCATTTGTTGTTTAACGGGCCTGTATGGTCTGACCCTTGGTGGAAGACTCTGTGGAAGATGAAAATTCCACCTAAGCTGAAAATTTTCTATTGGTTGGTTTATCAAGGGAAAATCCTTTCTAATGAGCAACGGGTTAGACAACATCTTACCTTTGATGCCTCTTGTATGTATTGCGGGGGAGTGAATGAATCTGTCTTGCATATCTTAAGAGATTGCTCTAGGACTCATATGGTTTGGGCCCAACTTTTGAAGCCTCACCAGGCTACGTGTTTCTTTCATACTGAGCTTAGGCCATGGCTTCTCAGTAATATGTGTTCCAAGGATGCTATGGTGCAGGGACCATGGAAACTTACTTTTGTGTTTGCTTGTTGGTTCATCTGGAAGTGGAGAAATAATCATGTTTTTAACTCTGTTATTGAGCTGCCTTTTTGTCCTAGGATGATTATTTTCTCAGCGGTTCATGACTGGATTAAAGCTTCAACTCTCACTACTAAAGCCACTGTGAAAACACAGGTTTTTCTTGCTTGGAGCCCTCCTGTTCATGGTACCTTCAAACTCAATGTGGATGGTTCTCGACAGGCTACTTCTGGATGTATTGGTGCTGGAGGGGTCCTTCGCAATTCACTTGGAGAGTGGAATGGTGGTTTTGCTATTAATTTAGGGATTGGCCAGGTGCTGGAAGCTGAACTTTGGGGTCTGGGTTTGGTTTGAAGCTTGCTGCTGATAGTAGAATGTCTAAACTCATCATTGAGATGGATTCTGCTATTGCAGTTCAGCTAATCCAACAACACAATCTTCTCCTCCTTCATCCTTTTGCTGCTTTGGTGTCCAGTTGTGTGGGGATCCTAAACAAGTTTGAGAGCTATGAGATTTATCATATTTATAGGGAGAAGAACATTGTTGCAGACAAATTGGCTAGTTGGAATCATAACTTGGATATGGGTTTGTGTCTGCTTGATGAGGCTCCTGATTGGCTTGGCTCTGTATTGGTGGATGACCTTATGGGGTTGTCTAAACCTCGTATGATTTGTGTTGTTTAGTTTCTTTGGTTGTTAGGGGTTCTTACCCCTCCCTTGTTCACCAAAAAAAAAATTACGTAAGTGTTTGCCAAGTATCAAACACTGAGGGATAAGCATCCCAGCTGAGAAGTGGCTATTCACTTCAACTCAAACTCCTCAAATCTCATAGTCTATAAAAGAGACATGCCTACGATAAAAAAAGGGGAACGGAAACAACAAAAAAAACACAAAGAAAGCAGAGGATGGAAGGAGCAGAAAGGAGAATAGCCGCAGGAAGAAAAGGAAGACAGCAAGCAGACCAGAGAAAGCAAGAGCCATCTCAAGGTAAAAATCTTAGTTTTATGGCGTTGTTTTCTTGTTTGCTGAAGGTTCCAGGTTCCGTTCAACCCAAAGGTTCCTGGCTATGATGATTTCTATCATCATAAAAACAGTCAGGGATCTCTAAGGCATGTCTCCGCTCAAGTATTTCCAAGTATGCAATCTGCACCCAGGTTTTGATCAGTCCATAGAGATTTTTGGCTATGATGATTTCTATCGTCATAAACCAAGTCAAGAATCTCTCCAAGGCTCGGCTCGGCTCAAACGATTCCAACGATGTTTTCAAAGCATCCAGTCCACAACCGACAGGAAAGATTGTCCTCTATGACGATTTCAATCATCATATATCAGGGGATAATCTATTCCAACAGGCAGCTCCGCTCAAGTATTTCTAAGTATACAATCTGCACCCATCTTTTGATCAGTCCAAAGAAAGATTCTTGGCTATGATGATTTCTATCATCATAAACCAAGTCAAGAATCTCTCCATGGCTTGGCACCGTTCAAATAATTCCATCGATGTTTTCAGTCCACCACCAACAGGGAAGATCATCTTCCATGATGATTTCAATTATCATATTTCCAGCAGGCAACTCCGAATATGTTTCCAAATGCGGGGGATGTCTCAAATCATGGAGAGTTGAGGAAATCATGGAGGCAGAGATGAACCCACCATGGAATCAAAATCAAAGAACGAAAGCTTGTAATCACAAGTCTCTGCGTAAAACTGGTTTGAAGCATCTAAAACCAAAAGGGCCGCATGGCAATTGAATTGCCTCCTCTTGAGTGTTTGCTGCCAGCAAGTCAACAAAAAGAAAATAAAAAGAAGAAGAAGAAGATAGCCAGCGGAGGAAGAATGGAGCAAAAACAATACTGGTTCTGTTTGTTGTGTTTGTTTGCAAAAGACAAAACAAGGGACAGCACAAAAGAAAAAAGTAATGAAATAAGGAAAAAAAATGAGGGGCTGTGCCCCTTCTCCCTCTCTTGAATGGTTCTTTGGTTTTATTCTGACTGGAAATTGAGTAAAAGAAAAGGAAACGAGCAATGGAAAAAGTACAGCAATAGCAAACAAAACAGGAGTTGGCAAAGCAAGTACCACAAGTTTTCTCTTTGGTTTCTGAAGCAAAAGGACAGATGGTTTTCTCCACCAAATAAAGAAATCTCCAAAGCCTTCAATCTGGCAGCACAGTCTCTACATACAAAAGAGAAGACAAGAGGTCAGAAGCATGGAAACAGACAAAAGAAAAAAAGAGAAAGGGAAGTTTGTGGGCATAGGTTACCACATGAAATCCCAGAGCTTGTCTTTTCTTTTGATGATGCAATAGGTGGCTGTACGAACTGGTCTAGAAAGGCAAACAAAGGAAGAATATCAAGTGTTCGTTTGCTGATGATTTAAAGTGGTGGTGCACATGTTTTCTTTTATAAATAAAAGAAACACATATAGCCCAATCCTATATGGACAAGGGGTTAACTTTCCTGGATGATCCAAGGGTTAATTCTGACTCTATTTGGACAGGGACTTTTATCCTTGGGTGTCTAGATAAAATTAAAAGACATTTGTTAAAGGCACCAGGCTGTGGGGGACTAGCTGGAACATAGCAAGGCCATAATTTTTCCTTCACGGTTTCATCATCCAAAGTCTTTTGGGTCTCGTCACTGTGCCCTCAAGAATCCCAAACAGCAAGCAAGGCAGTTGGGTCTTTCTATTATGCCTTCAAGCGTCTTCAATCCCCGGGGGTTGCCACCTCCGCATCCCCCTCATCAATTAGCCATGAACTAAGTGGCTTCCAAGACTCGACGGTCTCAAATACAATGGGCTTGGTCATTAAAAAATTCCAATTGGTGAATAATTGGTACAAAGTCTCAAATTCACAAATTATGGATTAATGGGCTCAAATAAAAAGGGTCCCGTTAATTCCCAAATAGCCAAGTGAAGACCCAAGTGGTACAAAACCACGCCAAGACCCAAGTGGACAAAACCACACCAAATCTCAAGTGCAAATGTCAATTTTATGAAAAATCAATGGGATAATTAAAATTACTCATTATTTTTCTTGGATATTGACAATAAGAGAAATGGTACAAAACCATCCAATTTTCCCCATGGGTCATCTACCCATGGAAATTCCAATGAGATTAAATTCAAAGCTCTCAAACATAAATTCTCAATTAGTAGGCCACACTTATCCATTAATTTCCAATTTTTCTCATGGGTCATTTACCTATGAAAATCTTCAAATTATCTCATAGACAAACTCTAAATTATTGGGCCACGCTTACCCATTAATTTCCAAATCATTTTGGAACTACGCTGGTTTGATCCCGTCAAGGATACGTAGGCAGTCTACCATACCAATAGACGCAACCGCAACCAAATTTGAATCCTTGGTTATTCTAACCAAATTCGCCAAAACACTTTTCCAAGTGCAAACGTCAATTTTATGAAAAGTCAATGGGATAATTAAAATTACTCATTATTTTTCTTGGATATTGACAATAAGAAAAATGGTACAAAACCATCCAATTTTCCCTCATGAGTCATCTACCCATGAAAATTCCAATGAGATTAAATTCAAATCTCTCAAACAGAAATTCTCAATTAGTGGGCCACACTTACCCATTGATTTTCAATTTTTCTCATGGGTTATCTACCTATGGAAATCTCAAAATCTCCAAACTGTTTCAAAGACACAAATTCTTAATTAGTGGGCCACACTTACCCATTAGTTTCCAAATCAATTCCGAACTACGTTGGTTTGATCCTTTCGAAAGGGTACGTAGGCAGTCTAGAGACTCAATCTAGATATAACCGCCCAAATCTCAAATCCAAATTGAATCTCTGGTTCATTTTTAACCAAATTCACCCCAAACACACATCAAAATCGAATCCCTGATTTATTCAGCTAAATTCACTTAAACGCTTTTTCAATCAAATTCATTCAAATTCCCTTTTTTTTGCGAATCCTTGAACTACGAGTGACTTGATTCCCGCGAGGGATACATAGGCACCTTGAGGTTGGACTTGGGAGCAGCCGCAAAACCAAACACACACGTTATGTTTCTTTATGATGGAATCAAAGGGTTTTCCCTTGAAGCAAGGGATTGTAATTAAGAGACTAGTGTCTCGAATGGGTCGAACGTAAAATAATAAAACCCCATTATTTAATTAGTGGTGGTAAAATTGTGTTGGGAGGTTCACATTTATCCTCAACAGCTATATAAATATAAATATGCATGTTCGATTTCTGTACGAGTATAGCATGAGAATTATATTGAGTTTTCTAAAGGTTTTAACGGTGGAGTTAGTATGTTCATAGTCTATTTTATAAAACTTTATTTTTGTCCACTCACGTTTTTAAATGTTTTGCGCCCCCCGGCAATAGACGTGTACCAGTGAGCCACCACAGGGTAGACTCCCCATTCTGCTCCATCCTTTTCTTATGTAGGATTTCTCTTGTATTCAAATTGTTTCATTGTAAATATCTGGATTAGCATTGCTCTGATGGATTGCCCTAGGATTAATATATGGCCTGAGGCGACTTAGTTGTGGTTGGAACATCTGAGTGTAACTTGATGCATGTTGAACGTTAGGATTATATTAATTGTGTTTCATGTAGGTGTAAATTTTTGGGAAACGTACATTTACAGGGAGACTCTGTCGAATTTTAGGCAGAAGTCAAACCTTAATGAACTTTTGTTTTGTTAGAAGGGAAATTTGGTCATTTGTGCCTGGCACCTGCCAGGTGTTGGACACACACAAGGTTCGCCTAAGATTCCAAAGCGGAATTTGGGTTGGGTCTTGTCAACTTGGTATCAGAGCATTAGGTTTAAATTCTTGTAGACTTCGCACCTTGTGTGCATTCGTGTTTTGATAAATTCATGTTTCTTTTGACAGAATCATGGGCCCTATGCGTGGTGGTACTCATAGAGGGATCCGACAGTCGCCCCAACTTCGGGGACGGGACCCCGATCCTGAGCCGAAGAATGAGCCAAATCCGGGGTCAACACCAGAACAAGTTGAATAGTCTTATGTAAGAGGTCAAACAGGGGCCGTACTGGAGATGGCTCATGCTCTATCCAGGACCGGGCATTTCAAAGATCCATCTTTAAATTATGCTGATCAGGCTAGGAGAATTGGAGCAGTAGAGTTTGATGGAGATGGTGACCCCGCTGTTGTGAAATTATTGCAAGCGCACAATCCGCACAAGTAATATAGAAGTAAGTAAAGTGTCGTTCCCACGAAGACTGTAATTTCCTATTAATTACCAATTATGATTAATTCAAAAGTTTAGTTGAACAGTTGATTAAGAAGATTGATTGATTTAAGTAACCTAAAATAATTATGAAAAATAGCAATTTAATTAATGATGGATAATCAAGATGATGAAACACTAGAGCATCCGATTTCACCATAACCAATTCCACTTAATTCTTATAGCCAATTAACCCTAATTACAACCCATGTTGACAGTTGGTTTCTCCTAATTCATTCGATATCCCCTCTCGGGCTCAACCAAAAGTATTCTTAATTAACAACCCATTCTCTCTCGAGCAACGGATTTAAGAAATCAAGAACCCATTAAGTTCTGTGAGAACCTGCAAGAAAACTGCATGAGTCATGTTAGTCCCTCTCGGACACTCATTCAAGACATGGTATTTGTTATGAGAAGCAAACACCAAACATCTCCTCTCAGTCTCCGCTTGGATCATCAAATCAATTAAATATTGGCCAGATATTCAAAGCATTAAGAACAGTAACAAATACTCAACATGGAATAGTAATAAGAAATTAATATAACTATAAAAATTAAGTATTCATGGTTAGGCTACATCGTAGCCCTAGCAAGGATAATTAGTTCATGACAAAAGAAAAGATAACCAAGAGAATTGTTGTCATAAAACCGATTTGGCAGATGGACTTGATCTTCGGAGTCTCCACAGGAACACCTTCGAAAGCTCCTCAAGTAGTGCAGCAGTAAATCCTTGGCTCTCTCTGATGTTTCTCTGGGTGTATGAAAGTTGGTGGAAAAGTATCGTGGAAAAGATGATCAGGGTGATCTTGTATAGTGTAAAACAACTAAACCCTACTCTTAAAAGTTCTGGAAAAACTCTCCTAAAGCAAAACAAAATCCCAAACAATTAAAGAAACAAATTAGGAAAGAATCCTACTTTGACTTGGAAACACGTCAGCCAACTTGCACGCATGTTTTGGGGTCGTTCCACTTCCTAGAAAATTCTGGAAAAATATTAGAAACGTAGCTTTATGTCTAAGCTTTCCAGGCATATATTACACACCACTAGGAAAAATCGGAAAGATCTTCAACTCTTCAATCTTCCACAGCAGTGCAGTTCTGACGGGATTTCAACTTAGGCTGTCTTGACTTGCAAGTCTGGAGCATTTGGGTTAGTAGAAAATTATGAAACTTTGATACAATGATCTTGAATGTCTTAGATTTCTTCTCCAATTGGCCTTGCGCTAAAATTCATTCAAAAATTCGGTTTTCAGTTAAAATCCTTCCAAGAGCGCAGAATCGCTGAAAATAAGGAAAGTAAGGTAATAATGCTCTTTTTAATTAACTTTCCCTACAATAACCAAATAAAAGAGGTATAAAATTATAGGAAATAATACACTTATCACCATGGCAGAGGAGTGGATAGAAAAGATGGAAAGAATCATGGATGTAATGGATGTCCCGCAGGAGCGTAGAGTGGTGTTGGTTACTTTCTTCTGGTCTAGAAATGCGAGGTATTGGTGGGAAGCAGTGAGAAGACGATACCAGGATCCATCGGCCATCACATGGCAAGTGTTTCATACAACATTTGATGAGCAGTTCTACCCACTAGCTTATCAAAATATGAAGATGGATGAGTTTCTTCTGCTGGAACAGGGTGTTATGACAGTGTTTAGGGTTTAGTACTGTGCACCACTAGTGGCAGATGAGAGAACGAAGGGTCAGTTGTTCACCAGAGGATTGAAAGCATCCATTTATGATATCGTAGTGGGACAACGTCTGATTAACTTTAGAGATTTGGTGATGTTTGCCTCATTGATTGAGAGTAGTCAGAGAATGGTCTGGGGACAAGGTGATTCCCGCAGACGGCAGTATGATATGGGTGGTCCCAGTTAGGGGTTATCCAAGAGTGGTAGTTTCAGTTCTAGATCGTCCATTGGCCGTAGCTATGGAGGTTTTCAAGCTAGAGTCAATTCCAACGGAGGGTCTAATCAGAGGAGTGGTTCGGGATCTCGTTCTGGAGGTGGCACAGCTAGAGGCTCAAGGAGACAGCTGCAGCCAGTTTTTAGTGGGAGGAATCGCTCCCAGTGTGCTTTATGTGGCCGATACCATACTGGGCCTTGTCAGCAGGGCACCACTGGGTGCTATCACTGTGGTCAGACAGTGCATTTTAGGACGGAGTGCCCGATGCTTCTACAGGGTAGAGAAATTACCGCTAGGCCAACCTAAGGGACGGGTGCACAGAGCAGGGTACAGAGTACATCACAGTTTATGGGGGCCTTGTCTAGTAGTGGGGGCCAGACCAGTATGGCTAGTAGAGGTGGCAATTAGTAGAGGGGATGTGGTGGACGTTCCAAAGCTATTGGCAGGGTGTACAACATGTCTTAGCAAGAGGCACAAGCGTCACCTGATGTGATCATAGGCATGTTACCAGTCTTTGGAATTCTTGCAAGAGTTTTGATTGACCCTGTGGCTACACATTCTTTCGTTGCACATAGTTTTGCTCACAATGCGAATGTGAGGCTAGCAGCCCTACGGGATGAGCTTGCTATTTCTATACCCACGGGAGATGTCTTTACGGTTGGTATGGTGTATAGAGATAGCACGGTTTTAGTAGGGGATGTATTTCTGGAAGCGGATTTAATTCCTCTAGATATGGTGGATTTGGATGTTGTTTTGGGCATGGATTGGTTGGCCAAGCACCATGCCTCAGTGGACTGTTTTCGGAAGGAGGTCATATTCCGTAGTCCCGGACGACCTGAAGTAACTTTTTATAGTGAGCACAGCGTTCTTCCGTCTTGCCTCATTTCAGCCATGATGGCGAGATGGTTACTTAGGAAGGGATGCTCAGGATATTTGGCGCATGTGATTGACACAAGAGATAATGGATTGCGTTTGGAAGATATTCCGGTGGTACAGGAATTTCCGGATGTGTTTCTAGAGGATCTTCCTGGACTACCTCCTCAACGAGAGATCGAATTCACTATTGAGCTCGTTCCAGGAACAAATCTTATTTCTCAAGCACCGTACAGAATGGCACCATCATAATTGAGGGAGTTGAAAACTCAATTGCAAAAGTTGGTGGACAAGGGTTTTATCCAACCTAGTTTCTCCCCTTGGGGTGCGCCCGTTCTGTTCGTAAAGAAGAAGGATGGCACCATGAGATTATGCATTGACTATAGAAAATTGAACAAAGTCACTATGTGGAATCGATATCTGTTGCCTAGTCTTGACGACTTGTTTGATCAGTTGAAGGGTGCCAAGGTATTTTCTAAGATTGATTTGAGGTCAGGCTATCACCAGTTGCGGATCAGAGAAGAGGATGTGCCTAAAACAGCTTTCCGAACGTGGTACAGATACTATGAGTTTTTAGTAAAGCTGTTTGGGTTGACTAATGCGCCAACTGCGTTTATGGATCTCATGAACAGAGTGTTCCAATATTACTTGGATCGCTTTCTGATTGTATTCATAGATGACATTTTGGTGTACTCTAAAAGTCAAAAGGCGCATATGAAGCACTTGGAAATTGTATAGAGGACTTTAAGGAGAAGACAATTGTATGCAAAGTTCAGCAAGTGTCAGTTTTGGTTGGACAGAGTGAGTTTCTTGGGACATGTGATCTCTGGAGGCAGTAGTGAATTGGCCACGACCAACCAATGTCACTGAGGTACGGAGTTTTCTTGGGTTAGCCGGGTATTATCGTCGCTTTATGGAGGTTTTATATACCATAGCGACACCTCTAACTCGTTTGACAAGAAAGGGAGTTAGATTCAAATGGTCAGATGAGTGTGAAGAGAGCTTTAATGAACTCAAAACCAGGTTGACTACCGCTCCGGTATTAACACTTCCGGATGATAGTGGGAACTTTGTTATCTACAGTGATGCATCTCGACAAGGATTAGGTTGTGTGTTGATGCAACATGGTAGGGTAATCGCTTATGCTTCGAGGCAACTCAAGAAGCATGAGTTAAATTATCCTACACATGATTTGGAACTTTCTATTGTAGTGTTCGCTTAAAGATTTGGCGGCACTATCTCTACGGGAAAACGTGTCAGATTTTCACAAACCATAAAAGTTTGAAGTATCTGTTCACCCAGAAAGAATTGAACTTGAGACGAAGAAGGTGGTTAGAGTTGATAAAGGATTATGACTGTACTATTGAGCATTATTCTGGGAGAGCTAATGTGGTAGCTGATGCTCTCAGCAAGAAGTCATCAGGATCTGTGGCTCATTTCCGAGGGAGATACCTTCCATTATTGGTGGAGTTGAGGAAATTGAGGGTTGGACTAGGTATGGATGATCAGGGAGCCTTGTTGGCTACTCTCTATGTAAGACCAGTGTTAGTGGAGCGAATAATTGAAGCCCAATTGCAGGATCCATTGATTTGTACGTTGAGATTAAAGGTCAAGAATGGTACTAGAACAGACTATTCAGTGCGAAATGATGGAGCTTTAATGGTGGGCACAAGACTATATGTTCCTGGGAATGAAACATTAAAGAGGGAAATTCTTGAGGAGGCCCACTGCTCGACCTTTGCTATGCATCATGGCAGCACGAAAATGTGTCATACCTTGAGAGAGCATTATTGGTGACCTTATATGAAGAAGGAGATAGCAGAGTACGTCAACAAATGCTTAATTTGTCAGCAAGTTAAGGCAGAGCAGCAGAAACCATCGGGGTTGCTGCAACCACTTCCGATTCCTTAGTGAAAGTTGGAGTACATTACTATGGACTTTGTGTTCAAACTTCCTCGGACACGGAGCAAGCATGATGGAGTTTGAGTAATTGTGGATCGACTCACCAAGTCCGCTCATTTTCTGCCAGTGAAAGCAACCTATACTTTAAACAAATTGGCTAAAATTTTCATAGATGAGATTGTAAGATTGCATGGGGTGCCAATGTCAGACAGAGATCCTCGGTTTACATCCTGTTTTTGGACGAAGTTACATGAAGCTTTCAGAACTCAATTGTGGTTCAGTACAACATTTCATCCTCAGACTGATGGATAGTCAAAAAGAACCATCCAAACTTTGGAAGATATGTTGAGAGCTTGTGCATTGCAGTTTCGAGGAGACTGGAATGATAAACTATCGCTCATGGAGTTTCCGTATAATAACAGTTACCAGGCAAGTATTGGAATGTCACCATATGATGCCTTGTATGGAAGACAGTGTAGGACTCCATTGTATTGGGATGAAGTAGGTGAGCAAAGATTAGAAGTATCTGAGGATATTGAGGCGACGAAGAAACAGGTGGAACTTATCAGAGAAAAACTTAAGGCGCCCCAGGATTAACAAAAGAGTTATGCCAACAATAGAAGAAAAGATCTCCAATTTGAAGTTGGTGACTGGGTATTCTTAAAGTTGTCACCTTGGAAAGGTGTGATAAGAATTGGGAAACGAGGAAAGTTAAGTCCTCGTTACATTGGGCCATATGAGATTTTAGAATGAGTGGGCCTAGTAGCCTACATACTTGCTTTGCCTTCAGACCTTTCCAGATTACATGATGTGTTTCATGTCTCCATGCTCTGAAAGTATATTTCTGATCCTTCCTATGTTCTGGAGGAGCAACCAATAGAATTGAGGGATGATTTGAGTTATGTGGAGCAACCTGTTTAGATCTTGGATTGAAAGATGCAGGTGTTACGTTATAGAGAGATCCCACTTGTGAAAGTCTTATGGATAAGTCATACAGTGGAAGACGCTACTTGGGAACTCGAGGACCAAATGCGGGATCAGTACCCTTACCTTTTCGAGTGACAGGTATGGAAAGTTCGAGGACAAAACATTTATAAGGGGAGTAGATTGTAATAACTTGGAAAAAAAGGGCAGAAACTTCTATTTCTCTCCCTCTCCCCTCCCCCTCCCCCCCCCCCCCCCCCCCCCCCTCTCTCACTCACTTAACAGCCGCCACCCCCCTTTTCACCACCGTCGCCGCCACGCTCCACCTTCGGCCACGAGACCGGACCGATTCGAACAGTCACCCTTCCCCAGTCCTTTCCTGACAAGTTCTAGCCGTCACCGTCCACAGAGCTAGCCCAAATCTGCCGAAAACCACCCAATTTTCACTCGAAAATTCTGACATTCGATCTCCCTCCTCCAGCCACCAATTCTGACAAGTGAGGTATGGTTTCTCACCTACTTTTCGAGCTCTAACTGATGGTTGGGTAGGATTGGAACGATTTCTAGCCTAGGTATATCAAATCACGATCCAAAGTTTGGCCGGTTTTCAATTCGAAATTCTGGCCACTTCCAGTCATTTTTTGGGATAGGTCCAAGAACAAAAGTGGCTCCAATTGATGTCCTGAACCTGGGGTAGGAATCTTGGCCCTCGATTTTGAAGTTTTCCAACTGCCGGTATTGCTTAGGATACCCACGCGATGCCGGCGCATGTGGCGGCACGTGGGCACTGTAGCAGAGGGGCATTGTGTCCCGATGCAATCCCCTAGTTGTCACGAGGGCGTAGGTGTGCTTGGATTTCACCTATTGTGTGTTATCTGGGTTCGATCGCTTCCAATTTAATATATGTTGATCTAGGCACTCCTAGGATCATGTAGGATTTCGCGGATCGTGAATCGGAGACCCGGATGTTCCGATTGAATAATTTAAAGTTTAATGAAATGAAAATCGTTCGATCGTACGATCGTGAGCAATCCAACCATTCGATTCGAACCAAACTTACAGGACATGGTTATTAAAATGTGTGGAACCTATTAGAACTCTCGGATTGATAATTGGAGGTCGTGGACCCCAAGGGGTTCCAGGTTGACTTTTTCGAGAAATTATCGCTTATCGAGTGTCGGGTATTTTCAAACCATTCTAACGGTCTGAAATGTTTAAGTGGGCATAGGAATGGTCTTAAATCGTGTACACACACTTTCAGAAGCCTAGGGTCAGGGTTTTGGATTAAATATTTATGTTGGGCAGTTTTTATTAATTAAATATTTATTATGGCTTAAATAGGTACTCGGGCTTAGGTAGACCTGCAGGAGGGACCCTCAAAGGGCACAGCTAGCTCGGACGCCCAGTGAGTGGACTTTTGTTTTATAAATGATTTTATTCAATTAAAGTTTCATTATTTGATTTTGAATGAGTTAGTAATGACTATCGCTTTCCAAGCATGATTAATGGGATTTAAATATTTTTATTTATATACTGTTATGTTTGAAATGCAAAGGGCTTGGAAAGTAGGAATTGAGGCGATTACTAGATTGAATGGTTTGATGAGAAATGAGATTATAATTTTCCTTGAAAGGCATGCATTTTACATTTTTAAACCACCATAGGTACCCAAGATTGCCTTCGGATCAAAAGTTGCCTTCGGTTTAAATATAGCCTTTGGAATAATTGTTGCCTATGGTTATGTCAGCGCATTTGACATTTGCCTCACGAGTCTTAGGGATATCCGGACCGTGCGGAGCGAGGATTGCGGATTAGGTTGACTTAATGTCCCCTAAATCCTGTGAGGATTGCGGCTCGGGTCGACTTTGTGTTACCGAGACCTGTGAGGATGTGTCACCAATGGTGACACGAGGAATTGACGGTATAATGTGGGAATTAACGAAAATTAAGGAATTGACGGATAAATGTTGGGTACACCTAGGTGGGAGTAAATTATTGATTTTTCAATACTTTAACCGATTTAATGATTTATGTAAACGTGTGAATTGCTATATAAATATAAATATGCATGTTCGATTTTTGTACGAGTATAGCATGAGAATTATATCGAATTTTCTAAAGGTTTTAATAGTGGGGTTAGTATGTTCATAGTCTATTTTATAAAACTTCATTTTTGTCCACTCTCGTTTTTAAATGCTTTGCGCCCTCGGGCAATAGACATGTACTAGTGCGCCACCACAGGGTAGACTGCCTATTCCGCTTCGTCCTTTCTTATGTAGGATTTCTCTTGTATTCAAACTATTTCATTGTAAATATCTGGATTAGTATTGCTCTAATGGATTGCTTAGGATTACTGTATGGCCTGAGGCCATTTAGTTGTGGTTGGATCATCTGAGTGTAACTTGATGCATGTTGAATGTTGGGATTATATTAATTCTGTTTCATGCAGGTGTAAATTTTTTTGGAAACGTGCATTTACAGGGGAGACTGTGTCGAATTTTCAGCAGAAGTCAAACCTTAATGAACTTTTGTTTTATCAGAAGGGTAATTTGGTCATTTGTGCCCGGCACTCGCCAGGTGTCGGACACGCAGAGGGTTCGGCTCAAATTCCAAAGTAAAATTTGGGTCAGGTCTTGTCAGCTAGGGTATGGCTGACGGCTAGAGAGAGAGAGAGAGAGAGAGAGAGAGAGAGAGAGAGGTTTTTAGAGCTAGGTTTAGAATTACCGCATGTGTTGAATGTGGCTATGTATTTATAGGACTTTAGCCATCTAGGGTTTTTCAAAGAATAATTCCTATTTGGAAGGAAGATATCTTCTTTCCCTTAAATGGAGAGATTGAGTCAATTAGGGATTTTGATTAGGATTAAATCCCAAACTGATGATAATATTCCCATAATAAGATAATATCTTAAAGTGGTGATTATATTCCCAAATAAAGATGATATCTTATATTTAAGATAATATCCTTATTTTTTGTCTCAATTAATTGGCCAAATAAATGGGCCCAATTAATGACCTAGATGATATTCTTCTTGTCCATGTGGTGCCTTGTGATTGGAAGTCATGGGCCAAGCGTTGGAGGAAGGAAAGAGAAGGAAGAAAAAAGTGATGAAGAAAGGCTTGGTCTAGTGCGCGTAAAGACGAAGGAAAAGAAGAAAGAAATAACGAATAAAAAGGAGGAAGGAGGAAGAAGGAAGTTGGTATTGGGAAACGCAAGTAACTGCTGGAGCTTATCATGACACGCCATCATTTTGCACGCGGGAAAAGAAGGGGTCTCTTGAGATAATAAATTTGATTTTTGGGTTGGGTTTAATTATTCAGCCTATTCTAGCACCTGTTCATGGCCCTAATAATTAAGAGGGCTAATGTTGAGGCCCAAAAAATCCATGGTTGGGCCCAAATAAATTCCCGGCCCAGTGTGATACCTTATTAAGAAGAGAACCGATTTGGAGCACGCGAAAGTTCGTCTTACACACTCGCACGAGTCATGATCCACGTGCCATGCCAAATAAATATGTAATCTGTCACGCTAAGAATTGAAATGAGCCTATAAAATGCACTGGCTCTACGAACTCATGCTAATTATCCCACCAAGCATCATATCCCTTTTTAGAAAGATAAAATTTGAGCACGCCAATTGACATGCAATACCAAGTAGAAAACCCTTATTTTACACATAGTCACGCTACAAGCTTAAGTAGGCCCAAACCACACAAATGCTCGGGGCTTGCTGAGTGGGTTGTGGTATGGATGGTAACGAGCATTCATAAGACCCATTGATGAGCCGATAAATGGAATTTTGGGCTTCTTGAGAGCTCCAAAACTCGAGCCCATTTCTTGAGCCCAAATATATGGGTGAGCATAAAGGAGAGAAAAAGGTGGCTCATCACCTTAATAAAAATAGTCCATCACTTTAGGAAGTTGGCTCAGTAGACTAACCCCTCACCTTCGGAAGGCCCAAATGACCAAGAAAATATCTTAAAGTCTCTAGCACATGGCTGGAGACAAAACCATGACAAAAGCCAAAGGGTTACTAACGTATGCAAGCTGTTGGAAGGCTCCAGCACGTGGCCAAAGGCAAATCTCAAGGCAGACCATTCAAAAAACCAAAGGGTATTTGCGCACGCAGGTTGTTAGGAGAAAAAACATCCTTCAAACCAATGTTGTTACCTATTCCCTTCTCTTACCAGCTCTTGCCATGAAATAGGGGAGGAAAGAAGGAAAGGTGATAACCAAAGATAGGAGATTACCACTGGAAAGGCTACGGGAAGACTTTTGAGCTTCCAAAAATCTTGTCTCTATGTGTTTAGACAGAGGAGGATTTCACAAAATGGGGATGAATCAAAAGGAGATAAGAGAAATGAAATGGGAGACTTGGCAAAATTGGAGAGAACCCATTAGGGCTTCTTGGGAAAGAGGATCTTCCAGAGGCTATAAAAGGGGGGCATCTCCTACCCATTATCTCAACCACATCCAGAGAGAGCAAGCATCACCTCTCATTCCTAGAACCCTTCAATTTCAAGCCCTATTCCTCCATCTCTTCCCACTTTCCCTTTTGGCAAGCCATTCCAGAGCCTGACGAAGATTTCGTCAAGTTGCCGGAAAATTGCTCAAACCACCCACTTTTCCTCCCTCATCTCTTTCCTTCTCCCCTCAACAAATCCTTGTGAAAATTCCTTCTCCCCTCACTTTAAACCCTGTTTCTCATAGGAAATCACAGCCCTCTCTCTCTTTAATGCTAAACTCATGAATGCTTAGCTCCCATGCCACAAACTTCTCAAGCCAAGCCATATATTTATCAAGCAACTGTTGGTTTTATTGGTGAAGATGACCAAGGTGTTTCCTAAGGCTCCACGAACCTTTCGAGGCACTCTTGGGGTCTGATTCTTGAACTTAGACACAAGGGGCAATTTCACCAATTTGCTCTTTACACCAGCCCAGGCCCATTTGTAGTTGCCGGAACGAAAGAGCCCATACATAACTAAACTACAACCTTAAAGCCAAATTGAGCATATTTCAATTCCTTGGTAATATCTGGACATCTTCAAGGACTTCACCACTAAGTGGTAAAGGAGGAGGATAGAGAGGGTGGCACGGTGAGAGTGAAAGAGGGAGAGAGATAGAGAGTTGGAGGAGAGAAAGATGGGGTAATGAAGGGGTAAGAGATGAAAGATAAGAAAGAGAGGGAGAAAAAAGAAAGAGATACAAATTTACAAAAATACCCCTGCCCTTAACGGGTTAATGGGTATGCTCGAATTGACGACATGACCCGTTAGCTTAATGGGTGGCTAACAAGTCAACCCGTTATCAACACGACTCGATAACTCAGACCCGAATACTGAAATTTTCGTATGAATTCATGTCGTGTACAATATTATCAGGTCTAATATCAACCACATCTCCAACCATCAGGAGAAAGGGCGGAACCATGAATTTTTTAATGGGTGTGCTAGCTAAAGTTATTAGCTTAAAATCTAACGATAATTTTTTTTTAGCTTTTTATCACAAATGGTCCTTCACGTTTACGAAATTATCACGAATGGTCCTTGAGGTTTTTTTTTTACACTAATAGTCCTTAACGTTTGGAATTTTTATCACAAATAGTCCATGCCGTTATAAATTCTGTTAAGTGTGATGTGGAAGATAAGTGGTGCCCACATATCCAATCACATTGTGACATGTGGATAAAAAATAATTTTTTAATTTTTTAATGAAAATTCCTTTCTTTTTTTCTGCAACTTTTCATCCCCCTCTGCCCTCGCTCTCCATCTCTTCTACATGTCCTCTCCTTCTCCCTCTGTTTTTTTCTTTCCCACTGCCACCTCAAGGTCCCTCAATGTAAACCAGTGGCCCCAACCCAAGTGAGAGAATTCAGGCTGCCAACTAGAGGAGACGGGGCAGTTATTGGATATGATGAAGAAGCCTTATACACTGTAACAGTGCTGGAACTCCCTTCTTCTCCAGATTGGTACAGGCCACCATCGTTTTCTAATTGATTAAATGAACCTGAATGACTGCTATTCTCTCCATTTTTTGATTTTCCCATACCCAAATGGAGCATGATCTTGTCTGATTCTTTGTCACTGGATTTGTCGTGAATGGTGAGAAGAATTCCATCACGAGGAGCAAATTCACTTGCAGATACTTGCTCCACTCGAACTTCCTTAATTTCTTTTGAGACGGTTGGGATTTGACTAAGGGGAATCTTGTCCCTAGCTTTCCTTAATTTCTTACGTGAAGTAAGGCACATTGATAACACAGAGAGGATAATTATGATAAATAATGCAACAACTATTCCAATTACTTCCCAGACCTTCAGATTAAAGAAAGCTTCCTTGGATAACTCTGTTTTCAGATCGGAGGCCATTCTATCAGATACCAAAAACCCTACACATAGCAAAATCTCACATTAAGATTGCTTCTGATTCATCATTTATATCACTATCAAAATCTTTTCTTTCAAATCCATTTGCATCAACTCGAGATGATAAAATTACAACCTGGTACTTTTTTACCAATTCCCTACAAAAATGAAAACTTGAAATAAATAAAAGATTATTTAATTATTTTTTATCCACATGTCACAATGTGATTGGACATGTGGGCTCCACTTATCTTCCACGTCACACTTAACAGAATTTATAACGGCATGGACCATTTGTGATAAAAATCCCAAACGTTAAGGACTATTAGTGTCACAAAAAAACCTCAAGGACCATTCGTGATAATTTCGTAAACGTGAAGGATTATTTGTGATAAAAAAGCCTTGTTTTTTTTACTAACAATTTCTATAGTTTTTCTAAAAATAAAAGTATACATTAAATTATATAAATCACACTATTTGTAAACACAAGCGAAAAAAAAAATTGAACTAGAGTCATATTATTTATGAAAGGGTGAATTTTATTTAGAAAAATGCTTCTCTTTACCCCGCCCACAAGGGAAAACACTTGAGCACCAAAACTGTACCCACAGAGGCCCAATACCTCTCTCTGTAGAGTCCATGTCCAGTCCACTGAATGAGTGATATACTCATTCATGTCATGAGAGCCTCGCCTCGTAAGCGACACAAAAAGCGGCCCCCAAAGGCAGAGTCAGAGTGGAAGAAGAGGAAAGAACATTTCTATAGCGGATGCTGCAAATGGAAGGAGAAGGAGAAGAAGAGGACATAGTTTGCTTAGATGAATCTTTCTTCATCGATGACAAGTAAGAGGAAGATAGTCTTTTTAAGTTTTGTGGTTATTTCCTTTTTTTTTTCTGTACAATTGTTGTGATTTTGTTTGTGAAAATAATAATAATATTATTGTTAAAATATAAAAAGCTTGATACTTCAATTCACAATTAATCAATGGTGCAGTTACCAGCTGACCACTTTCACATTTGGGTCGCAAGTTATTGAGCTGCTTTGCCTCCAGTCTGCTTCAAGTAAGTTTGTTCTATGTTTAGTTTTCCATTTTAACTGAAAATAATGAAAGCATGAACCCATATAAGTCGATTGCACATGAGTATAAGTGGATTCTCTCTCTCTCTCTCTCTAATGTTTCAATTCTAATTTTCTGCTTCCATTTTGATTGTGACCCAACTCAAACAATTTTTAGATTGAAATTGAAGTTTTGGCATATTGCAGCCAACTTACCCATCAAACAATGGTCTTCTGAAAATGCAACACCGTATTGCTTGTGTTGTGCACGTCTTAAAGAAACCAGGACAGTTCAGAAACCAGGATTTTTTTGAGTGCTGCTATTTCCATCCACATGTCCTATTTCCCCACCCACCTTATCTTTAAAATTTTGAAGACAAATTTACCTCTTTGTAAAATTACTTCTAAGGACTTAGGGAAAAAACCTCAACTCAAGTAACCCACCTATTCTACTGTTTAACAAAAAAATAAAAAAAGTGTATGACTCCTCAGTTGCTCAAGACTCCATATTTATAAGGTGATTCGAGATGAAGAGGTCAGGTGTTAATGTTTAGCTTTCTAGCAGATGACTGCACATCAATGATGAAGAAATTTTAATGAAACATAAAGAACTTAGTTCAAGGAAAATTTAAATTCCACCATCTCAAAATGTACTTGTGCACTACATTAGACCATCTAGACTCAAATGTAGCTTTATCAACTTCCTGTAGAACGATTTGGTGTTGGCCTCCTTGAAAACAACACATGGATGTTTGGATAAACTGTGCAGCATCTTGTGCATAAACAAGACTAAACATTAACACGTTTTTTTTTCTTTCTTGTATATATATCCAGAATATTTGCAGAAGCTACAAGGTAGAGAATAAAAAGCTCCAAAAAATCAAAATATTAGACTAAAACATTTATCCGGTCCATCAAACACAACTTGATCCTCTCCATATCTCAACTACTAATAATTAGCAAAGAGAATTTGCTTGAATTAATAATTAAAGGGTATTTTAGGAATAATGGTGGGTGGAAGGTCGGATTGTGTTTTTTCAAATTTACATGGTGGGTGTGAAGATAAGGTGGGTGGGCAAATAGGACAAGGGGGTGGAAATAGCAGCATTATTATTATTTTTGGTTAGTTATATAGATTTACAATATTTACTCTTCATGTAATTAGTGCACTCTTATATATTACCCTTTATTATTCTTGCAACTGAACTTTACACAGCTGAAAAAACCTTAAATAATAAGGGTTATGAATCGTTCTCTATTGGATCATCAAAACTTGAGAAGAGTCTAATCTGAATGAAGCTATTACTTTAAACTTTGTTTACAGCTCAACAGTGGAAGGTTTAGTAATCACCAAACATGACATAACTGACTGGCCCCAGTAAGAGTTCACCATCACCTACTTAGTATCTCATACTCTAATTAAGCATCAAAATTAAATAAAATCTTGATTGCTAGGTGAAAAGAAAATTTGCATTGTATGGAGATAAATGTTATTAACTACAAATTTTCCTAACAAACAATAGTAGTTTCAACTTGAGCATGTATTTTATTTCTGCCTGCAGAAAGGTTGAATGCGTTATTCACCATGTAACTTCTGTGTACGTTAATCAGCTGCTGTTACTATTCATTCAAATGCATTGGAACACTGAAGAGGATAAATTGAAGAGTAGTCGATCTTGTTGACAGCTTAGTGCAGTATAATAGAATTTTCTAAGGTGTCAACGAGTATCTTTCTTCAGTTCTTATTTCTTAGTTTTCTGAAAATTTAAAGCGGAAATTTGAAGTAATTCCTTCAGTCATACGTTCGAGGTTCTGTGATACATGATGTATGCTTTAAATATGCCACGAACATGAAATTTATCTTATGAAGCATGTCTTTCCCATATCTTATCCTATTGTTCAAATAATATGGGCATCATATTAAATTGCAAACTACTTGTGATTTCCTTTGGTTATTTGTTTATTTTTTTATTTGTTTATTTATTTAGTCTTCCAGGTTGTAGTTCTAACTATTCTTGAAACAGCTGATTTTGATCTGACTGGGCAACTGGTTTGGCCTGGGGCAATGCTGTTGAATGATTACCTTTCAAAGAATGCAGAGCTTCTGCGAGGATGCACTGTTCTGGAATTAGGCTCTGGGGTTGGTATGTACTCTCTAAGAATTTCCTTCCTTTTCCCTATAAGTAATTTTTTACTTCAACATTAAAAATGCATGAGATGAGTAGAGGTTGAAAGTAATGATTACTAACAAAGAAAAATATATAGTTATGTTGAGTGACTTAGGAAAATAAGAGGTCAAACAAAAAGCACCTGGTACTTGAGGGTGCTGGAGCAAGGTTAATATGTGGAATGCATGTGCACAATTTAGTTTCAGTTAATTCATCTGGCTTTGTAATTGTATTTAGCTTAACTCAGTGTGTGCGTGTGCGCGTGTCTGCGTGTTTGTGCGTCTGCACATCTGTGCACGTTTGGGCGCTTCTAGAGAGGGCATCGCACTCCTACTTAACTTGAGGGAAAAAAATCATATGTAAGGTAACATTGGAATAGTGAATAATTTGTCAATGTGTATTAAGTGAAAATTACTGAAGACTATTGACAAAATATTGATAGGTTTGAAATGTTATTGATAGACTATTGACATCTTATTGACAAGTTATGGAACACATGTTTTTTTTCCGCTAGTTAAGAAAAAACAGACGACCCCTATGTGTTTGTGTGTGTATATGGTGTGTGATTTCAAAGATGGTTCTGTAGCTTGATTTTTCGAATTTGCAGGTATTACTGGAATACTTTGCAGCAGATTTTGTAGCAAAGTTGTATTAACAGATCATAATGAGGAAGTTCTCAAGGCAAGGTCATGATATTAAAATGTAATGCTAGGAGATTTGATAGGTCATCTATAGTCTCCTAGTTATTTGACTGTTTTATGTTTTGTCTCAGATCCTGAAGAAAAATATAGAGCTGCATGCATCTTCTGAGAACTCTAAATGCTGTTCTGGTGAGGGAAAAATCTGAAAATACAGGATGTGTAGTGAACTTTGTTGATAATTTCTTTTAATCATGTATATGCAGGATTAGTAGCTGAGAAACTAGAATGGGGAAATTCTGAGCAGATCGGCCACATTTTACAAACGTATTCAGATGGATTTGATTTGATTCTTGGAGCTGACATATATATCCACAATAATTATTTTTACTTTTAAGTTAAGCAACATGAATATATTAATTGCTAGTATAGTAAGAGTGCACCTGCATTTGAAGGACCTTGTTTTTTTTTTTTGGCACATGGTTGCACCTTTTTGGTTCATGGTTGCACCTTTTTGGTTTTATAGTCCATGTTCTATAGTTAGACCATACATTGACATGATAGAGCCCAAAACTGATGCATTTAATATCATGTTTCTGTAGCCTCTGTTTTCACCTCTTAATTGATTGTGGTTTGTTACCTGTTCACGGTTCAGTTATGGGCCCATGGTCAAACACTCAATGGATGAGGAGGTGCTGCATTTGCATTACATGATCTTGGGTAAAGTAAGCTTTCATGTATGTAGTTTGCTAAAGAAAGGTTAGAGAGAGTGAGAGAGTGAGAGAGAGAAGCGGAACATAGATAGGAACTTTGTAAGTTTTTTTTTTTAAAATAGCTGAAAGTGACGCCACTTCTGGCCTTTGCTCACATGTCCAGTATGTGACCTGCTCTCCATCAGCATCACATGGACTGGAGGTTGAGACAAACTCAAAACTACAGGGTTGACATTGTTCAAGTTAGAAATGCATGGATCAAATTGAAACAATTAACAAACAACATGGGTGAATTTCATTGAACTTTTCCCTATAATTTTTCTTTCATATGAAATAAGTAGACATACATAATACATTGCATCCCACCATTGAAGAGCATGTTTGAAAGAAAAGAAAAAGCCCTTGACAATGCATACGCTTTCAACAGTCAAGCATTTGTTTGCTTTTCGATACTGTGGAAAAACTTCTTCGAAATAGAAGGGAAGGGCAGTGCAAATTCATACTAGCCTACATATCCCGAACTAAGATGTAAGACACAACTTGTTATTACTTTCTATTTTCTTCACATTTTTCGGAAAGGACTTTATTGAATATAATTCCTATAGCAACAGTTATATGATTGTATAACTTAAATAACTGTTGCTGTAATGTGATTGATCATTCTTACCCTTGCACAGTGTAGATCCCATTTCCTGCACCCATAGCTAATGATTCAAAAGTATTTTATTCTGGAAAGTTCATGTTTAATTTAGTGCTGAATATAAGTGAATCAATACCACTGGTAATCTTAAATTGATAATTTTGAAAGAGGAAATTGTGTTGGATTAGTGTTGGATTAGTGTTGTATGTGTTGACGAAGTGGTGAGCTGGGACTGGCATAAAATCCCTTTATCAGTTAATGTTTTAGTCATAATCCCGTTATCAGGTTACTAAACCCAGATTTTTTGGAGCTTCTACCTCTTGCTTGCATATTGCAAAATATCTTATGGTTCTGCTTTTCGTGCTTATGTCCTATATATTCTATACCCATTAGAGTCAGAATAAAAGCCATAAATCTTCAGCATTTCATCATTTTTATGTCCCTTATACCCAGTTGTTACTCCTCTTAACAAATTCACCTAGAATTCAAGCTTTGATGTAGTTCAAAATTTTATCATGTGAAGAAGTTTCATTACTACTTTGATATCATGGCTTCATTTTTCAGCGTGCTAGAGATCCCTGTGTATAGTGTTCCTTTTGATTATTGTTGTTATAATTCCCTTCCCTCTCTTATGCAATTGCACTTTTTCCCCCTGTAGCATGGATTCATTGGTCATTAGTGAAGCTGTGCGGTGTGGGATGCAGATAAATGAATTAGTTGGGACTCGATCTGTCGTGCGAAATCTCAAAGGAGTCATCTTTGAGGTGACCCTTAAAAAACAGGATGAGTAACTACTGCGTTCACATTTTATCGTCAACAGAAATCGAAAGAGAGATTCAGGTGTTCTTTTTATGTTGAACCAGAAATGGATAGTTTTCGATCTGTATTTTGCTTCTTTGAGAGGTTACTGTAGGTCTGGATTTTGCATTTTCAGTTTCCTTTAGTATAAAACTTCCCTTCCGAAAGGGTCAGATGGGGTTTTCTGTTCAATATCTCTCTACCATGAATCCCAACTTTGAATGTACCAATATCATGTGAAAATAGATTTTAAGATAACTGGGATACACGATTTGGAAAAGTCATAATTTTGTTTTGCAGTGTACATTTCTTTGACATATTTTTATCCTTTGGGTTTTTGTTATCTGTAAATTGCAAGGGTCGTTGTGCACAGATTTTAAGTTATAGTATAGTATATGTTTGACTTTTCCTTTGATGGTATCACACTGTCGCTGATCATTGAAAACTCTAATGGCTAGGGAAATTGCTTGGCTTGCAAATATCCTTCATGTTCAGAGCTTTAGTTTTGACTTTTGTATATTTTGTCATTGTCTTGGTCCTCTCCTTGGTTGCTGAAGCGTTTGCAGTTGGACAGGGGTATACAAGATTGCTTCGGATGAATCGTTTAGGCTCAAAGTTGTAGAATTTGATTCTATTGATCTCATTTTGTCTCATTCGTGCGGTGACCGGGAAATCTCTCCTCGAGCCATGGTTTAAGCTGGTGTTGGACCACACCAGCAGGCTGGCTAACCAAGCTGCCGATTTTATTGTTTCTTTAGCTCGACTGGGTTGTGTGAAGTGTGGAACTTTAGTGGTTTTAATATTTACTGCCTCGACATGCATCCATTTTGTACACACTCATTTGCTCTACATAGCTTTTGCACTCGAATTATCTTTGAACGGTCAGGCAGATGGAACCTTTCTTGTGGCTCACACTTAACGATGACAGTGGAAGTTACAAAAATGGTACAACGATGATTCTTTCTAGGCTGGCAAAGTACAAGCAAAAGTGATCGTTTAGGGGTATTTCATATTCTGCGAGTAGGTTCAATTCAATCCATGGTCTGACTTCTAACAAGCCCATTGAGGTAGTCACGGTCTATCCCCTCTTTTTAGTTTAGATTAGTTTAAATTAGAGTGTCGCTTGTATATAAATAAATAAAATGTTGTTTTAGGATTTTTTTTTTGCCGAAGTTAGGGAGGGAAATATTTTCACACATTGTCAATGTATCATGGGGATTTGAACCTAAGAGAACTAATTTGCAAGTTAATGTCATTTTCCATAGAATTGATTTGCAAGTCAATGTCATTTTTCATTGTGCAACTTTTACTTCCTCCATAATACACTGCACTCAACTCAAATTGTGTATATTTGTTGGATCATCTGCATAAAAGGATAGCTAACTGCGTCATTCCATAAAGTCTCTCTCTAGGTTTGAGGTTGGTCTCTCCTGTCTTGTAAGGTTTGAGAGATGTATGCGGTGGGTTCAGGAATAAAAAACAAGCCTGAAATCCTACTGGGCTTCTTTCTTTATCTATCTCTTTTTTTCCTTCTTTTTTTCGTCCTTTTTGTTTGTGTCTTGGAATCTAAAGAGAAGGCTTTGTGGATGTTGGTTTGGCTTGAACAAGATAGAGCCCTCAGTTTTGATTTCTCCCATGGATTTAACATATGGAGTTTTTATGTAGTTTTTAATACTAAACTGAAGTTTGATGATATAAGATGGGTAGAAAAATAAAAGAGTTTTGTATGAGGCACTCCTCAACCATACACTCGTAGTTTCATTACATAGAGTTTTGAAAATTGCAATTTTAAAGTTCAATATTTTTTTTTCGTTTACACGGGGGCAAGCCAAACAGAAAACTATACAACTAATCTGGGTCTGTTTATACTTGCCCAGTCATCATGAAAATGAACCAACAGGCTCTCAGGAAGATGAGCTAGCACATTGTAACTTAATTAACAGTCAAGGCCGAACTTAGCCAAACTATCAGCAGCTTAAGTTTCTCTCTATGCACGTAAATTAAGTCATTACTCCAGCTCCTATGGAAGAAACTTCTACATTCATAAACAAGTCACCGCCTCTGTACAAAGTGATAACTAATGCAGGACCTACCTCAACAATAATGTTCCTAATCCCTTAATACCAACCTAACCTAAGACCAATTTACCAGAACCTTGGTTAGCCATGAAGATGAAGCCGATAATTCAACTGCCACTGCAATCTTTTGATCAACAAAACTTGGCTCTAACCAAGCCAACGTGACCTATCCTGAAATCATCAATGTCGAGTTTGCAACAAACCTTTGAGGAGGGGACCCCAAGAAGAAGAGTGTGAATGGTTACACTCATTTTAAAATAAAGGTTATAAACTCCCTAGACCCATGTATACAGTCTAGGTATTTACAATAGCACCTTCATTCTTAGGTAATAACCCTTTATACCAAAAATAACATTAAACCCTAATAAATGGTCACGCCAATTTTCCGAATCTGAGACAAATCCTGAGGCTAAAGAAGAGTGAGTCTTTCAAGCTGCTGCATTGATCATTCCTCCCCTTGGTTTACAACACATCTTTCACATTCTTCAAAAAAGACGCCCAAATGAAACTAAAACAAGCTATGGGGATAAAGTAGGATGCTATGGCAATCTGCCAATCTGGGGAACCAATACCTCTGGGTTGCATGATAGGTCTGACTTTATCTTTAGCCCTTTTCCATACGCGGCAATGAGAAGTGCCTCAGCCCTCCCTAAAATATCAAGAAAAATCAGGGGAATGCTAAAAAGTCAATGGAGCTAGGATTTTATGATATTTGAACTTTTTAAAAGTATTTCTCACTTAAGCAATATATTTAAGGGGAGTTTGTGATTGAAAGAAATAAATAATTCAAATTCTGGTTTTCCACAACATTGGAAGGTTAGGTTAAACTCTCTTACAACAGAAACATAGGGCCAAGGTTTAGACGAAAAAGATAGAAAGAAGAAAGTATCATATGATTAGAAGGTTAATCTTGATGGAACTCACCTGTCCAATTTTAAATGGCATATGAAACTTCAAAATAATATGTGATCCATAGTTTCTCAATTTAAATAATTTTTTATTATTGTTTAATGGCATAGAATAATAAGAAATATGTATATATATATGTGTGTGTGTGTGTAATTAAGACGATCAAATTAATACCATGATCTTTTTTCCTTTTCAACACGGAACTCAATGATGGAAATAATGCAGACGCAACCCTCCGGCTATCGTCCTGTCAAGTCAAAATTTAGCATTCATGAATTATAATAGGAAGTTGATAGTATTTTTAGATGCTACGTGAAATGACCAATGGAACAGTGTTTATCCATGCATCAGTTTAGATATTACTAGTAGTTTAATTAACATGAGAGCCTCATGAAGCACATTATATGGGACAAAACTACAAGATGATACAGACAATTTCAAATAGCAATAAATGTCTGCAAGGGACTACATAAATAGGCATTTATGAACCAACATAGGCGCATGTACTCATGTATAACTGCAGTTAATAAGTTATTTACAAATTCTCATAGTAAACACTAAGGTCCCGTTTGGTTCACGGAAAGGAATTGATGAGAAATCAATCCCTATATATTTTCCCAAGGGATGGGTAATGCTGGAGAAAGTAACTAGGAAATATCATTTTATTTCCTTTCCCATGTTTGGTTTGTGCAAGAATTGGAAACAAACTTCGTTTAATTAATGCTTGTCTTGGTTTCCCATTGGAACAGACAATGAAACCCAAGGAGGATGAAGGGTTTAAGTTTCCCCCTTATTTTCTCATGAGCAAGGAAATCTATTCCCGAGCTTGGGCTTACCAAACATGGAAAAACAAATGATTTCCAATTCCCAAGCCCCTTTTCCTGCCAACCAAACATAGCCTAAGGTCAAAGGAACCACTTTACTGGTGCCCCTACCAGGTTTACTGGTTTTTGTTTTACAAAGATACGAGGTCTTCTAGTTTTTTTAATATCGAATGGTTACAATAGAGGGTCCACCATTCAAGTGTAGGGTTGATAATATCCAACCAATTATTTCCATTTCCGTTCTTCAAATTGTGTGGGATAAGGGACCTTCAATATGAAGTAATTAATCAAATTCACAATGTTGCATCAATAAATTTTTCGGCAATTAAACTGATATAGATAGGTTGTGAAAGCAAGAGTAATTGGGACCAACCAACCTTTGTAGACATGCCTCCGGTGAGTTCAAATTTGTTCTTCCATGAAATAGATGATACTGGAACAACAGAAAACCCCAAGGCAACTAAGATCCCAATCCATAGTCCATACCCAAAGCCTCCACTCCACCATCCCTTTATCCAGGAAAAAAAATGGAAAAAACACTCAGCAAGAATCAAAAGAATTTGAACAGTTTTTCACTTTTTATTTTTATTCACTTTTCCTGAAATGATCTCAGCCATCTAGGACAGTTAACAAACCAGAACTTGCAAGAAAAATCAGGAATTGATCAACGAACAATGCAGTGGAAGTGCTCATTACTAAAATAAGAGGCTGAAAACGTCTCTATCTACAAGTATGAATATATAAATATCTTGAAATAAACGTGAAACCTTTTCCTTGTAAGTCGGTTGTTCAGGTATAAGTATTACCCATGGTTTCAATGGTATCAGAGCTTCGTTTGTAAGAGGTCCTTTGTTTGTAAGGTATAAGTACTACGCATGGGTTGTGATATCGAAATATGAATAAAGGAGGCAAGGGAAGATGTTGGGGTTCATATAAGGGGAGGACGAATCTAATTATTTAAGTACACAGTGAAATGAATGTCGACTTGGTGCAAGACTGTTGGAATTTCCAATAAACCTTCGGGTGATGAGCCTACACTAGGGAAATGCATGAACCTTCATTATAAGTCCACCTATCCTCGATGCCTATGTAAAACCCCATTCCCCTCCTCGCTTCACAACTGATTCTCTTATCCATCACTTCAAACATCACCCTTAGGGAGAGAGCCTAACTGTTTGAGAAGAAACATATATTCTTGAAAGAATCTAAGAAATAGTTCGGGGCAGCCACCTTTGTGAGATTGTATTCAACATAATTGTATTATGTTCATATTAGAAGTGCTTTGCTCCTCCTTCCAAAGACAGGTCAAAACACATAACTTCTGACTTTTTGTACT